>JAUDYJ010000005.1:57177704-58377704 GCA_030761175.1 Masticophis lateralis | reverse complement strand
TTATTAAGCTAACAACTGCAGTCATTCATTGAGCAACTGTAGCAAGAAAGGTTGCAAAATGGGGCAAAACTCACTTAACAACTGTCTCGCTTAGCAACAGAAATTTTGGGATTAATTGTGGTCGTAAGTCAAGCACTACCCTTATTATTTTTATGTAATAATACATGTAATATTTCAATAAGCTTTGCAACATTTCTTCAGGGAGACAATTATCATTGGATACTTAAATGGTTTCCGTTGAGAAGTCTTTAACTATAGTCAAAAGTAAATTATTATATTTAATCATAATTAAAGGGTAAAATAGTTGAAGAATGTCTTCATGCATTCATACATAACATGAAATCAATTTATATTCATCATGGCTTGCTGATTATGTTCACCCACAATGTTAAGGCAGGTTGGGTCACATTCACAAACCAGCCATATGATCTTAGAGTTGCATGGGAAGGAATGGCTTTATTCATACCATATGCATAAGTCAGGTCAGTTAAAAATCTAGCAAAAAAAAAGTTACAAAAAATCCTAAATTTGGTTTGGTCTGGTTAAGTTTGGTTAATACCTTAATTTAGCTAAGTGTTCTGAGATTTAGCATATTGCAGAAAGGCAGTTAGAATCTTTAAAAACTGGCAATGCTTTAGTTTAATTTATTTAAATGTTCCCATAGAGTGAACATGGTCTTTAGAAAATACAGATGTTGTATATATAGAACTTACTCTCACTGACATTATCTATCAGGGAAATTGACAAAGATGGCATCTTTCCCATCTGGAATGTTCTGGATATATTATCTGTGGCCAGTGGTGGGATTCAGCCAGTTCGCACTAATTTGGGAGAACCAGTTGTTAACTTTCTGAGCTGTCTGGTGAACTGGTTGCTGCAAGAAATTATTAGGGAAGAGAACCGGTTGTTAAATTATTTGAATCCCACCACTGTCTGTGGCTCATCAATTAGTCAATCAAAATTTATTTTCAGTCTGGAACCAGATGCAAGGAAAAGAATAACAATAACAATGTAATTAAAAGATTTTTAAAATACAAGAAAATCCTGGAATGATTAACAGCTAACAATTAATAGTATGAAAGACTTCAGGGAGCTATAACAATTGACAGAAATTTTGCAATCCTCTTGGCGATATCTGAAAAGTGATCACCCAGTAGAAGGTTAGTGGTCTCCTTGTAACAATTATACGTATTAACAGTTGGAAATATTAAGTTCAATCACCATTGGGTGTGGAGCAGGCATTTTTAACGTTCTCCACATCTGAACAAAAATATGGTAATGATCTGTCAGCTCCTCAAGAATTCATCACTGGACTCAGCAGTATTAGATAATTTTCATCCTTCTTTCCTTTTTAGAGAATATTGTTGAGAATGTGATTGAGCTACGCCTTTAGAGGGTTCTGGAGGAAGCTATATATATATTTGGACTCTTTCTGGTTGCATTTGTGGATTATTTCTGGTAGGATCAGGATGCTATTTATATTTTCTTTCTTTACTAGATTTATATGCTGCCCATGTCACATACTCTGGGCAGCTAAAGCAAATACAATATGCAACAAATAACACAACAAATAATAAAGTGTAACAAGTAGAATATAGCAAAATAACAAAAGAAAAATTACTACCAAGGATAAAACAATAATAAACTCATTCAGTTTCATGGACTGATCTCCCACAAAAAGCCAGATCTCAAGAGCTTTACAAAAGGCCAGCAGGTCAGATTGATGTAATTTTGGGAGAAAGGGGTATTCCAGAAGGCAAACACATACTGAGCCATCTTGATCTTCCAAGATGAATTTTAATACTATTAATCATTGTATCCTTCCAGACAGGGTTGGGAAAGAGGGACATGTTATGGTGGTTATACTCCTTTCTCTGAGATCAGGGACAAGACCAGGATTAGGACCAGGTACAGTCATTCTAGGATTCAAGAGATCCTGATTAAGCTGTGCAAAGATTTTGGGGGATTCTAGTCTCTCTCCACTTTTATTTAAACTCTACACAAACTGTTGATGGTTTATCTGCTGGTATGGATAAGATATAAATATCAGTATGCTAATCATACTTAGTTACATGTGCAAGACCACCCATGTAATTCCATCCAAAATGGACCATTTTGGAAAAATTATCCTTTTAACAGCATAATTGAATGAGATATTGCTGAACTCACATCTCAAAAGATCTCAACAAGCACAATGATTTTTTTTAATGAAAGTTGTTAATTGTTCCTTATACCTTATAACTGCATCTGCATAGCCGCACAGTCTTCCCTCCTTCTCCCATCCCAATTTGAGATCCTACATATAAGAGCCATGGTGGTACAGTGGTTAGAGTGCAGTACTGCAGGCTGCTACTGCTGTCTGCCGGCTGACTGCAATTTGGCAGTTTGAATCTCACCAGGGTCAAGGTTGGCTCAGTATTCCAACTTTCTGAGGTCGGTAAAATGAGGGTTCAGATTGTTGTTTTATACCAGTATCTCTGGGTACATCTAAAGAATTCATATAGCAAAAATCTAGATGACATTGCTTGACCTTTTTTCCTTTGCTTCTATCTAATGTTCATCCAGATCTTTGCAACTATATCTGGTTACCTGAGCCCCTGGACTCTGCAATCTCTCATAAGATTTATACTATATATTATACTAAACTCTTCCATGTTTTCCTAGATCTCTGCCTGGAGTAAATGTAGGAAACATAGGGAGAACAAACGATAAAATATTACTATCCTCTGAGCTGCAGCAGAATGAAATCAAAGTACATTCTGTTTCCTTAAATTTCCATAGTCCCTTTATGGATTTTGTGAGAATATTCTCTTAGGCATCACTGTAAAGATGAAGAAACTTTCTGAATCCTCTCAAGTTGTACAGGCAGAAGATACAACTGGCATTAGACATACAGCTATATTTTATTTCATTCATTATTTGGAGGTAGGCAGGTTCTTCTAATATTTTATTCTAGCTTTGAGGCAATATATCTTTTACCTACTTTCTACATTTGTCACTGGTGAATAATAATTCTAACCATAGCGGGGTTTTTTATCTCTTCTCAGTTACTGTATGCCTTCTGTGGAAGATACAGTAGAGAACGAGGAGGAGGAGAACAGAGAAAGAGAAAATTACATTCTTCTCTTTGATTCTGTCAAAGGATGAGAGATATTCATCAATCAATTCACATGTTGTGTTTCCTTTCTTCCTTGATTATTGTTTATGTTTCACTGGGCAATAGAAGAAAGATACTCACTGAAGATGTCATGTTGAAACTTAAGGATAGAGCAATATTCTTTTTAAACATTACATTGTCAGAGAATATCTCTCTTTGTCGCCCAATGAAATGTAAACAAGTCCAGGACAAAAAGAAAATACAAAACGGAAGAATTGATTCATGAATCTCTTCCATATTTTGAAAGAATCCAAAGAGGACAATGTCATGTCTTAAATGTGTATTTGGACTCTAACGTATGCCAAACTCGGCTAGATAATTTTAAGCATGTACAGGTGTTACAGCTGATGACAGAGCATTTACTAGCACATAAGCAACTCAGCTTTCATTCCATGAAAGTGCTAGGAAAAAAGCAACTGATAAGGAAAGAATTACTGTATATCCTAACACTATTCCCATAAAAATAGCCAAGAGTATTGTGATGTGAAGAAGAAACTACAAACCTGTTGGTCAAAGTAGAGAACCTAAGCAGACTCTGAAGCAGCTAGTTAGAGAAACGTTTAACTCTAAATCTTAAAGTTTAACTGAATGTATTGTTGTGCACTACTCAGGGTTACTTTCCATGAAATAGGCAGCTATATAAATTTGATTAATATAAATAAATAAATAATCCAAAAAGAACTTCCCTGAAGATAATTCGGGACTTTTCAGCTTCATTCATAAGGTCATAAGGTGAAATGATTGGCTAGATCTTTCTAAACAAGACTGCTTTAAACACGTCTTCCTGCCTTCTTATTTTCTGATATGAACAAGAGTAGGCCAAAGGAAGCAATGTTTTCCTGCTACAATCTGTCTCTCATTGCATCAAGTTATAAACAGATTCATTTGGACAAGGCAGAATCAGAAGCTATAGCTGAAGTTAATAAATCAAAAATATGCCAAAATATATAAAAAAGATTACTTTAATTCGCTATTTAGTTTTTTCTTTTTTTCTTTTCAGATTATAACCTCAGTAAGCTACTTAGAACAAAATGCACTAAATGCAGCTCTCAGCCTGGAAAAAATTGTGAACTTCTGTTCAGAGGCAACCACCAATGTGTTGTGATGTTGCACATACCTGAGAAAGGAGGAGAATTAATGGCACAATACCACTTTTGTCATTTTGATGAAAGGATCAGATTCTGTGTCTCTACTACTGTGTTTCCCCAAAAACCAGAAAATAAGCCCTAGCATTTTTCAGGATACTTGTAATATGAGCCCTACCCCAAAAATAAGCCCTACTTAAGATTGTCAGGCAGACACATTTAGTGCCATATTTCTCCAAAAAAAATAAGACCTAATCAGAAAATAAGCCCTAATGTATCTTTTGGAGAAAAAAATTAATATAAGACCCTGTCTTATTTTCGGGGAAACACGGTATCTACTAACACTGCATGCAGTCTCAGTATACAGCTCACTACATAGCAGGGTAGTTTCATCTATTCAGCAAAGAAAAAATAGGTGATCCTTGACTTACAATTCTTCATTTACTGATCATTTAAAGTTACAAAACACCTTAAAAAATGACTATTTTTCACACTTATGACCACTGCAGCATCTCCACAGTCATTTGAACCAAATTCAGATGCTTGGCAACTGGTTCATATTTATGATGATTGCAGTGTCCCAGGGTCATGTGATTAACCTTTTCAACATTCTGTCAAGCAATGTCAATGGCAACAACTGGGTTACTAACTAACTTAACAACTGCAATGATTCACTTAACAAAGAAAAGTCAAAAAATGGGGCAAAACTCACTTAACGAATGTCTCACTTAGCAATATAAATTTTGGGCTCCATTGAGATTGTAAATCGAGGGCTACCTGTAACTTCAACTTTGAGGGAATAAGTGGGTTGGCCAACGTATGAACAAAAAAATCTTTAGGAAGAAAAATGTTAATAGTGTAATACACACAAACCAAAAATTGCAGTGAGAAGTAATATGCATAACTAGCTATAGAATACAAATTAATATTTATGGGAGGGGGGAGGACTGGAGTGTGTGGAAGGATAGAAAAGGAAAAGGAGGTTAAAATGGTATAGACTCTTTGAGTGAATGTCCTGGCTAGCTTCAGTTTTGCAAAGCTTCAGCCAAGCTTTGCACTGCTCTATGTTCCAGTTTTTACAGGTTCCATTTTTCGTAGCTATTTGACATTGAAAAATTTATCACCCAGGATGTTTTCAAAAAGGTGATCTAGCTCTGTCTTCATTTAAGTTGCTTTTCTCTGTTCTTCAGTCAATTTTATGCTGTGTTGCAACAAAATTTTATTCCTGCTGCATGAAATGAAATGAAATATCTTTTGTTTATTTTCTATAATTTATCCTCTTCCCACACAAAGATTCTTGCAGGTTGTTATGCCTACTTTTCTTTATGTTTCTCTAATTCTAGCGCTTGCTTCTTGTCTTAATACTTGTTTACAATCACAATCTGCCTTCCCATCTCATAATTTATTTTTGCAGGAAAGTTTCTACGCACGACTACTCTAGTAACTTTAGTGTACACAAAGGATTTCTGATGCTTCTGGTAAACTTATCATGTATGCAAGACAAATGATATAAAATGGACTTACCTCAGCCTCTTTGTATAAATAACATTTCTAACCCTCCATATCATTTTTTTTCTAAATAAATGGGCCCCAGTGCAACATTACTAATGTTTATTTCATATTTTAAAAGAGATAAACCTAATTAAATGTTATGTAGAAAAACTTCAGAATATTCTTTAATTAAAATATTTTTTCCATAAATCCTATTTTAATTTAAGGTCATTTCTCATCCTTTGGCTGAAGGTGTAAATCTATCATTTACTAAATGAATACTGTACCTATCATGGTACCCTATAAAATTTGCACAAATATAAATATTTCTATGTAATATTCTGTTTAATAATACACACACATTAAGCACTAATACATACACGTATACACACACGCACAAATACGCAAACACACATTTCGGAATAAGCATTGCAATTAAGTAAATTATCTAGGCCAGTGATGGCTAACCTTTTTGTCATTGCGTGCCAGGAGGTGGGGCACGGGGGGGGTCATGCGTGAGCATGCCCACACCCATAATTCTATGTGCCATGCCCCCACACATGCACATGCGACCCTTTATCCCCCTATGCTACTGGGGACAGCAAAAAACATTACTTCCTGTCTAAGCGGAAGTAGACAAATGGGCAGTTTCTGGCCTCTGGAGGGCCTCCTGGGGCCGTCCTGGAAGGGTGGGAAAGGCCATTTTCAGTCTCCCCAGACTCCTAGATAAGCTCTGGAACCAGGTGAGAGAGAAAAACAGGCCTTCCCCACCACCACCCCAGGCACTCCAGAGGCAGAAAACAGCCTGTTTCCCTATTTTAGTGGGCCCAGAAGTCCTGAAAATCAGGCCGGAGCTGAGTTCACGTGCCCACTGATATGGCTATGCATGCCACCTGTGACACATGTGCCATAGGTTAGCCATCACGCCCTTTAATATTTATGCAAATAAAGGAAAAAAGTATAAGTTTCAAAGATTTTACCATAGAATCTTGCTATAATTCTGCAAAAAAAAAAACCCAAACAGTTAATTTTCCCCTAAATAATTAATTTCAAACTTTTTGTTGGTGGGTTTCAGCCACACAAAATCAGTATTTTAATGTGTGTTTGTTGATTATGGTTTTTAAGATTTAGTGCAATGTATACATTTTGAAATAAGATAACCTATATGCTTTCTGATCCTTCATTTAGGCAATTGGCAGTATTTTGCTTTCTGAGAACAAAATTTGCTGTTGTGAAAATTTGGAGTTAAATTTTTATTTAGAATTCTATACATGGCTAATATGTGTTATAGACTATGAGCAATACAAGTTTGGTCACTTAACAGTTTCTGTTAAGCATATGTAACACAGTTTTTAAGAGAATCTGGCTTCCCCAATGACTCTGCTTGTCAGAAGATTGCAAAAAGGGATCACATGATCCCAGGACACTCCAACCGTCATAAATATGAACCAGTTCTCAAGCATCCAAATGTAAATCACATGACCATGAGGATGCTACAATGGTCATAAGGGTGAAAAATGGTCATAAGTCACTTTTTTCAGTGCCATGTAACTTTGAATGGTCACTAAGTGAACTATTGAAGGCAAGGACTTCCTGTACCGGCCCCCTCCTTGGAAGTGAGTAACTATTAACTAAGTCTTTTAGGACTTATGATTTTTAAAAATACTGTGTCTCTGTTCTAGTATTAAGAATCTATGTATCAATGGATGTTCTTCCAGGGGGGAGAAACATAATCACAGACATAAAATATGTACTCTACATACTTAAAAATCCAACAACTATTTCCTACATTGTAATGGAATATAGGAAAACTAAATTATATTGAGTCATAAAATTACTGTTTATTGACTGAGACATCCTTCAGCAGGCTGGATAAGCAGGCTGGGAATTATGTATGTTAAGATTATTCATTGTGGAAAACAAATACACAACTAAATAATACTTGTTTTTTCATATTTTCATTTGGAGTACATCCCGGTAGTATTGATAGATGCCGAGAACTGAACTTGGCAGCTTCCCTGTACAAAATAATTATTAGGTATCATTCTTACCACATAAATTGCTTGATGAAAAATCAGAACAAGAACTGTTGAAACAAAAAGGCCTGTCACCTAGGATGGATCTTTTAATTTGATTTTTTTACATTATTATAACATAAGTAATATTTTACATTGTTTTAATGCAGTTATATTCATATAGTATTGACTATATATTATTGACTATATATTATATATAGTATTGACTATATAGAGAGATTATTAACACTCTAACATTTAGAGAACTTAATTTTTTAAAGATCAAGAAAAATAAGAGGTTTATATAAATATTAACTATGATTTCAAATGTTGATGTTAATACAGTAAGCATAATGTCTACGTTTTATATCCAAGACTAAGTATAATATTAACAAACAACTGTAAATTGCATCAAATTATTTGGTATACAATAAAGTTTTCTGTATTAAGCTGAATAAGTCTCTGTTGCATTTATGATTGTATGCACATATCAAAGAAAAAAAGGAAAGGAAAGGAAAAAACTACACAAGAATTGAAGAGATTAAAAAAGATTATTTGTTTTCTAATTTACCCCATTTTGTGCCCCCACCAAATTGTAGCATTTGCAAACATTAAGACCAATTAGAAGCCAAACTGTAAATTTTTATATTTGCCATACTGTGTAACAGATTGTATGTATGAGAACCGCTGTTGTTTACATTTTGTTAAACTTCTGTTGTACATAGATATTGTTCATTGTGCCACCTCTGTTATTCTCCAAATTTAAGTTCTCAATCTGATATTATTGGAATTGTATCTTCAGTGTTGCCCAAAATTTATTCTTGCTGCCATGGGGGCTGTATCTCAGTAAATTAGTTTATTATTGTTGATGTGTTCTCGGATTATACCTAATAAGAAAATGGTTTCATTTCAAATTTCATTTCTAAAATTTTCTGCATAGTACTTTGTATATAATCTGTATATCTTTCCAGTACTTTTGAACTTTTTTACACTTCCATTACATTTTTAAAACGCTCAATAGCAAGAATTGAGAGGTACCTATTTTCTCATGCCATTATTCTTCAGCTAATGGTTTTCTGATATATCTATAGTAATATATATTCATCATGATTTGTTCATCATATATTCCATTCACCCTATTTAACAGCCAATGCTATACCTTGTGCTGATGATTTCCACAATTTAAATATGTGCTGGGTCAAATATTTGTCTTCAGTGAAGAGGAACTTTCTACATCATGAAGCAACCTAGTTCAATGTTTGACAGTTCTTGGCTTCACTAAATTCTTCCTAGCATCTAATTTTGATCTACTTGTCTGCAATTTCAACATACTGTTTCCATTTCTCCCTCTATATGACAACCATTTAGACTTCATTCTGAAAACTGTTATCATACCTCTCTTCAATCTTCTCTCCTGAAGGATAAAATGTAATCAGTTTCTTTAAGCAGCTTGCATATGACTTCACTTCCTGATCCTTTTATCATTTTGTTCACTCTCCTCTGAATTTGTTAATGTTAATTTGTTAATGTTCTTTTTAGATTGCAATGCTCAGAACTGGATACAGTATTCAAGTGCCTTTGGACTACAGTTGTAGAACTTTGGAAAAAGTCTGCAGAATCAGTTATGAAAACAAAAGCATGAGTTAAGCCCTGGAAACAAAGGCAATACAAGAAAGAAACTTAGACTACCTAATCCACTGAGATATAAGATGGAGGAAAGGAAAATACAAACAACTTTCAAGAGTCTGTTACTATAAGAGTCGGTTAGAAAGCCAGTTTGGTCTCGCAGTTAGAAACCAGGAGACTGTGAGTTCTAGTCCTGTTTTAAGCATAAAAGCTGGCTGGGTGACTTTGGGCCACTCACTTTCTCTCAGCTCAACGCATCACACAGGGCCACTGTTGTGGGGAAAATAGGAGAAAGGAGTATTATATATATCTGTGCCACCATGAGCTACTTATAATGTAAGTAAGTAGCTACTTAGAATGACAGACTAAAATGTGAAAAATAAATACATCAGTAACTCTGCTGAATCCTTTGATGAGGTCAAAATACGCTACATCATCACCATGTTCCTACCCTAGAAGGTAAAGGGGCTATGGGTCCTCAGGCATAACTTCTTTGTGCTGGTTCTTGCTAATTATTGCATTCCTATTTAAATACTCTATGCATGCTGTTTAATAATGTACTAGGGATCTTGCTGAGTAAGCCAGCCAAGATAAAAGATCTATGCTCTTCTGAGCCTTCCTCCCCTGTTTGAAGAAGGGTATGACATTTGCTCTTTCAGACCTCTGGGAGCTTACGAGTTCTCCATGGATTCCCAAAAAATACAGTTAATGGTTCTGCAATCATTTCTACTACTTCCTTCAGTTCCCTAGGATGTAATATATTTGCCCCCAAAGACTTGAATTTATTTAAATTAGTTTGGTGTACTTTTGCTGTCTCCAAAGCTGTAAACTATTCTTGTGTCAAACTGCTTGTTCCAAGATACACTGATATAAATAAAATCACCTATTCGGGAATATTTGTACACAGTCTTATTTAACAACATTTTGGTCACTTTGCAAAGGTCTACATAGAAGTATAACAAGATATTTATGACTCTAGCTTGGATCATTTTATGGTCCTTTCTGGTTTGGACTTTCACTGTTGTAGTGTGGCTAGATTCTATAGTCAGAAGTTATGGAATATAGGATACATTTAATCCAATTCACTGTTAACTGCTTCTTCCACGAATCCTGTTTATTTTATCTACCTGTAATCAAAATGGTTTTCAATAGTATTTTCTACATCTGATTCATTGATATGCTGATCCCAGTAATTAAATTGTGCAGGTGGTGTTTCAACAATCATAAAGCATTTTTGGAAAAATTAAAAAAAAAAGAAGCGCTCTTCTTCAGCAATGACGGTTTTCTAAATATTTGCTTATTAAAAACAAAACAGTTTATGCAAAGTAGATTGTGATTTTTCTGGATCATTCCTGGATTGTATTTTAATATTGGAGTTCCTTGGGTACTCCAAGGAGCCTGAGTGGCGTAGGAGGCTAATGCCTCCTACTAAGGCAGCATTTAACATCCATCTTCCTGCAATTACTGCGAGTTCAGTTCTCACCAGGCCCAAGGTCGACTCAGCCTTCCATCCTTTCTAAGGTGGTTAAATTGAGGACCCAGTTTGTGGGGGCAATAAGCTGACTTTGTATAAATATAAATATACAAAAGTATGAAGGCTATTGCTTAACGCATTGTAAGCCGCGCTGAGTCTCCGGAGAAGGGTGGCATATAAATCAAATTTTTAAAAAAAACAGTGGAAGATTTGAGTCTTTAATTAATTAATTAATTATGAGAAGCGATCTCACATTTGAGTATTTTCAGGATGAGGCAAAACAAATCCAGGTTCTATTGAGGCAGAAGGGGTTATAGAGAATAAAGAAGAAAAGAGACAAAACCCAGCATCTCCTGCAGTAGTCAGAGCTATTAATTGTTGGGCAAATATGGCCCTAGGTTCTGCCTCAGTTTACGTTTCTCAATAAAGCAACCGAAGCAGGCAATCATTTAAAAGCAATTTATTTGAATACTCTAATAAAGTGAAGTCTTCCTAAGAAAAAGGGGAACCTGTAAAAATTTACTTTTTTAAAACTTTTTTTACATTTACTTTTATAGTTAGCGTTAACAAAGAACTTCAAAGCAAAAACTGATTGATTGAGAAATGGTTAGCTGTCACAAGAATTAAAGCATCCAATAATATGTGAACATAGCCATAGAAAAGAGCCTTGTATTGTGAGTAAAAGAAACATTTTCAAAAGAAAAATATCAAAATGGATATGGGTAAGATACATTCTCAGCACTGCCCAAGGTTGATGTGGAATATTTGCTTTGTTCATGGAAACCTGAGAACAGCTAAAAATGAAACTGTATATCTACCATATATCCAATGTTCCCCTGCCAATCCTGGTTTCTGAAAGAGAGGCTTTTCTTCAAGATTAAGGCTTATGGCAAATTGAAAGCAATGCAATTGAAAGAGCAAATTTAAAATATAAGAATACCCATGTTAGTTAGCCAGTGTAACAGTACTACAAAAAACATGTTTCAAGTATTACAAAATACATCCAGTGTGGCCCACGTAATGGTCAAGGAATCTTTCTAAGTCTTTGTCTAGGCCATGCAATTTGTGCTTTATGTTCAACTTACTTTAAGTTAATTTATGTTAATGGAAAATATCCTGCTAATGTCCATGTTTTTGATCTGGAATGCCTGTTCCCAATAGTTGCTTTTGAACTGCACTTTATGTTTATTTAGATTAAAGTGTCTATTTTCTGGTCTGAACAAAAGCCAGTTCAACTTTGCTATTTTCTTTTCCTTGACATAAATCTTCCTTTTTGGCCCTTCAATAAAATGTGATTAACAACACCAGAGTCATGAATCAATGGCCTATGGAAACAGAAAATAAATAATAGGTATCCAGAATAAGTTTCTTTTCCATTGTATTCTTTTCCAGTGGAGGCACTACATTTGCTATTGTACTTTACCACAGGACTTAATGTTACTTGCTTATAATCCATTTTAAAAATGCAATAGGGCCCTCCATACAGCTTATTTATTGCATGTAATAAAATGCACAAATGTTATTCAATATATGTAGACACTAGGGCATAACTCTTGTTTTCTCAAAGGCAGGCTATTAAACACCTGCTAAATCAATTAAGATAAGACTTACCAAATCAAGAGAATCAAAAGGGTATTGCAAGATTAACACTGGAATCATTAATAAAGTTTCTTATCGAGAAGGTTAAAAATAGTCTAAACCAAAAAGAATTTAGGGATGTTTGTCCTTTATCCATCTTGGTTTGCAGTCTCAAGAAACTCTCATTTATAGAAAAATATATATATGCATATACTTTTGTATGCATATGCATATATTTCTGTGGAATGCATATGAATATATTTCTGTGGAAGACTGGTTTGCTAGCTTTTCTACTAAAAATTATCATAGCAGATTAAATAATGGAAGACAATAAGTGCTTGAAAAACAGTAAACCTGAAAGCACATTCCATACCTGGGGTGTCCATATGGACTAGTCCAGGGCTGTCAAATTCCTGGTTCACAGGCCAGATGTATCACATGCTGGCCACATCCACTCCTGGTTTAGCAAAGGGGGAAAAAAATCCTGCTACATCATGTGATGCCGCCATGACGATGTGAGTTTGACACCCCTGGTCTAGCTGAAAAAAGTGCTGCAACAGTACAATTGAAACACTGCCTATTTTTACCTACATTGCAACACCCATTAAAAAGTGGTAGAGTTTCAATCTGCAGAACCTGTGAACATCCCACCTAGTACCAATTCAATAGGCTCTCGCAGTTGGGTAGGCCCACTTCTAGTCTTTCCTGTCAGTGCCTTTTCCCTAAGGGGATAAAAACATATTTGAGTGTACCAAAAAGTTAAACAATGTTCCTTGTCAATGTTCCTTTTGCAGTTCTCTCTTCAGCTGCAAAGAGAAACAGATACTTTTTCAAGAAAAAGGTAGAACACCAGAGATTATTCCATCAGGACTAAAGGATGACTTGACTCTAGTTTCCTTGCTACAGTAGTAAAGGACATACACATTACCCATTGGGAACGTAAAGGATGTGATGCAGGGGTGGGTTCTACTTACCTTTACTACCGGTTCGCAACAGGATTGCACATGTGCACTCGCTTCGCTCATGCACGCGCCTAGCTTCTGCACATGTGCAGATCGCTTCTGATGACAGGTTCTATAGAACCGGTCTGAGCCAGAGCAACCCACCACTGATCTGATGCCATTAAATGAGATAGCATGAACTCTAATAGCAGTACGTAGATTGGTTGGCTGGGAGAAGGTAGAAGCAAGAATTTTGTACAGGAAAATAAGATTTCTAACTTCTTAATTAACAATGAATTTTATATATTAAAAGTGTTTGAAAGTGGTTTCTAAATAGTAGTGGGCATTTCTTTATGAAGTACTGATGTAATCTGTATGCTTTGGACTGCCGGTATATACTTTATCCTAATCTCCATTTGTGAGATATATAGGTAATCCTCAATTTACAACAGTTCATTTAGTGTTAGAACGATACCGAAGAAAGTGACATGATTGTTTTATACCTGTGACCATTGGAGCATCCCCACAAGATCAAAATTCAGATACTTGACAACTGACTCATATTCATGACAGTTGCAGTGTCCTGGGATCATGTGATCACCTTTTGTGACCTCCAGACAAGCAAAGTCAATGGAAAAACCAGATTCATTTAACAACTGTGTTACTAACTTAACAAGTGCAGTGATTCACTTAACCACTGTGGCAGGAAAGCTCTTAAAATGGGGCAAAACTCACTTGACAACTATCTCGCTTAGCCACAGAAAGTTTGGGCTTGTAAGCAGTGGTGGGTTTAACTTACCTTTGCTACTGGTTCGCTGCACATGCGCAAAGCATATTTGATGACATTCGGGTCGGTGGGTGGAGCCTCCTGCCACCGCTGTTACTGGTTTGCCCGAACTGGGGCAAACCAGTAGCAACTCACCACTTCTCGTAAGTCAAGCACAAACTGTAAGCATTTCTAATTTAAATGTTGCAAACTGCTTAGGCACCTAGTAAATATGAATAAAAGTGAGAGACAGAAAAATGATGTGTCCTTCATGCTGATTTACTTGGAAACATCTGATTTTGAAAATGTATAAACATCATTCATTTTTATTCTCTTACCAACCTCATTTTTAAATACAAAATGACATGCCAACAATAATTCTAGTGAGGTCTCTTCACAGGGCTGGTAGGAAATCAACTGGAGATTTATCAGGTTTGTAGAAAACCTGTATGATGTATATGAATACATTATTTGATGTTCTTCATAGCAAGGCAAACCCAGAATGTGACCCAGAACTCTGTGAACCTCACAGCTTGTTCCTGTTTGAATATTTCCATCCCACTGTTTTTGCTGCATCAAAGTAACTTGCTTCTCTTCTACATTCTGCTATCCTTTCAATAACTATACATTACTATCACTTTCATATATATTGTATGAAAAGAGTGAATATATAAATTTCAGCCAGTGGAATGAGTGTTCTAATAAACATGTACACCAGCAAAGTATGATGGGAGGAGGAAAAATTGGTTTCAAGTTACTTTTGATGCATAGAGACTGCAAGAATAAAGGCCTGACCTGACCAAGCGGTACAATTAAAAAAAACACATGTTAATAAATCAAAGGATTCAAACAGCATTTATCACAAAGAATAAAAACTAAGTTAGCATAAATCCATTTACCAAATACTAACAGATATTCAGAGCAGTAGATGTAAACATCCATCAAAGGTTGGTTAAAGTTGAGAGGTTTATATGAGTATCTATAACCATGTTTTCAGACACCACAACTAACAGTATTTTCAGCATGTGTCTGTCTTCTTCAAAAGATTTTCCTGCAATGGCAACAACTAATTTCACCTAAACAAATTGTGCATTATTCAGAGATTATTCCACTGCATGGCAGTGAAATTGTTCTTATAGACTTAGGAGTTGTGAGGTATCTCCATAATCATGTGCTTGAGCTTCTGATGTTGAAGAAATAATGGAGTCTGGTTCTACCTAATCCATGTTCATATTTATTAGGTTATTTGCTTAATTGATATGCAGGTCAACTCTCATTTTATTTATTTATTTATTTATTGAATTTCTATACCGCCCTTCTCCCAAAGGACTCAGGGCGGTGAACAGATTAAGATTTCATATACAGATAAATATATTTTATGAACAGTAAATAATAAATTGAGTCAACTTGGTGTATCTACTAAGACCTTGGCATAGAATTTTGATGTTTATGCTAGTCCGGCTTGTTGAAACAGAAATATCAGATCTATCAAATGAAAGATCATCCACAAGATAAACGTTCTTATCCTCTCCATCTTTCTCTGATGGGGACATATCTAGAGAAGTCATGAGAATATTAAACTAGCAATGATGACCTTCACAAATTTAGCAATTTCATTTTTAAAAGTGTGTGTGTGTGTGTGTGTGTGTGTGTGTGTGTGTGTGTGGTGTAATGGAGTCCATTCCAGTCAGGAGTTGGTCTTCTCAACTGTAATCTATGACTAGTGGTCTTCTGGGTGTGCTTCAACGTTTTGGTTACCATCTTTAGAGCGCTCCATGGTTTAGGATTGGGTTATCTACAGGACTCCCTACTACCACTAATAGCCTCCCACCGGCCGGTACGCTGTCATAGAGAGGGGCTTCTCCGAGTGCCGTCAGCCAAACAGTGTCGACAGGTGGCCCCTAGGGTGAGAGCCTTCTGTGTGGGGGTACCTACTATCTGGAATGAGCTTCCCCCAGAGATACGAAGGATCCCGGATCTGCGCACCTTCCACCGCGCTCTCAAGACCTTTTTATTTCACCAGGTAGGCCTGGCCTAATCTTTCCCCCTTTTTCTTTTTTAATACGTAAATTTTAATCTGTTTTAAATGATTGGGGTGTTTTAAATTGGTCTGGGCCAAATTGTTTAATTCAGTTTTATTTTGTTTTTTAAATTTTGTATTTATGTATTTTATTATTTGACTGTTCACCGCCCTGAGTCCTTCGGGAGTAGGGTGGTATATAAATCAAATAAAGACTAAAGACTATATCCTTAATGTTTTGTAGAGTATAAACATTTTTCTATTACTGGTGATGGTTCAGTGTCAAAGTATAACAGAAACCATTAGAAACAGGCATATGGATAACTATATTGACTCAGTTCATAAAAACTATCAAGTAAATGAAGAAAAGCCAATTTCTGATTTGTACAACAAATGTTTCTAGTTCCCTGCCCAATGTTAAATTGGTTTTGTTAAACTTTTTTTTCTTTCAGGACTTCTTTCCACTTTTAAAGTGGAAGACACCAAAAGAGTTTTTGTTTGCATGGGTTGTATTTATCAATATTAAAAATTAAAATTGATGCATATGGTGCCATACTGCTTCTCACAATTGTTTGATGGGGTTTTAATATTGTATTATTTTTCAACATAAGCTGGCAATGTAATTTTGATTTTGCATTCCCCTGAGAGAACCACACTTCATCTGTATAGGGTTTCTTGAATTCTTCAAAGGCAAGAAACAGACTTTCTCAATAAATAGCTTCCCAGAGTCACTTGACAGTGAGATGGATGGCATATAAATTTAATAAATATAAATAAATGTAAATAGATAAATAAAATAAATAATTTGCAAAGACTTAAAATGGTTCATTCTGTAAAATGTTCAGATATTTCTTTTAAGGATTGGATAGACAAAAGTTCATTCTTGATGCCAGAAGGAAAGAAGGACATCAGCTACCCATGATCAAAAAGTCAATGTGCCTGATTCTAGGCCAAGGGATTCTCAGAGAAGGCACAGTATATGATGAATCTCCTGAAATTACTATTACAAAGCAAGTGTGAGAACTGAGAACTATAATGTTGGAAATTAAATAAATGAAGAAGCAGGAAAAATGCTGGATTTGCATTTAAAAAGAGATGTAAGTCAAGACCAACTTTGCAACATTAAAGATGACTGTCACTGTGGTATTGGTTCCTATATCTATGATCCAGGAAAGATTTAGTCAAATCTCTGAGAAATTCCTGCCTAATTTGTGCCTCTTTTGAAGAGCCTGGCAGCAGGTGCATATAAACCAAATAAAAGCCGCTCTATTTTTTACTAAGACAGCCCCAAAAGTCAAATAGTGCAAGAAACAACCATAATTTTGTCACTCTACAAAACTGGATCAAATAAATGTCGAAACCCAATCAAGAGCATGGACACAAATCAAAGAGAAAAAGAAATGTCTAAAATCAACAGGGGATCACTCAACTCTCTTGAGAGTTAATGTAGCAGACACAGTTGTCTGCTCTTTGTAATGAATGAACTGATTTCATTACAGACACCCCTTCCCCTGTCAGGGGTGTCTGGTTTTAGGAATCCTCTGGGAATGTTTATTCAGGGCTTCAAGTGAAAAACTACCAATATCCTGATTGCACAAACTTCTATGGATCTTTGTTTCTTTGCCAAGAAAATGTTTTATAATGGTCTGAATGAGGGGTAATCGGCTGAGACAGAGGTGTTTCTTGTTTCCAGTGAAAGAAACACATAGCTGTCAAGAACTTTGAGTTTTACTGCAACTTTATTTATGGTTACTATCTAAAGTATTTCTCTATTCTTTTTCATCTCTTTCTTCTCATTCTCCTTTTATCTTCTCTTCCTTACAGCCCACCATCAACTATACGTATACTGAATATTCCTTTCTCAGAACTCAAAATATCTAATGAATGAATCTAATGAATCTAATGAAGAACACTGTGAGTTATAAAAGTGATTATTAACATATTTTCAGGTATTACATAGGCTTGCCTCAAAAGTGCTTTTTCAAAAGGCAACTGGACTGTTTTTTTGCTTGAGGAAGAAAGGGAGGGAGGGAGGGAGAGAGAGAGAAAGAGAGAGAGAGAGAGAGAGAGAGAGAGAGAGAGAGAGAGAGAGCAGTCCAGTTGCCTTTTGAAAAAGCACTTTTGAGACTATGACAGGAATGACTGAGAATCTCTTCAGACTTCTTTGGTGGGCAGGCAACTGAAGAAAAAACTTCAAACCTTGACACAGCTTCCCTTTGGAAAACAATTATTGACTGTCAGGCTCCAAAAACCAAAGAAAGACACACTGTGGTTCTTCTAAACAGTTTCCTTTTTAGATCCTCAGCTATAGACAGAAAACTTGCCGAACTAAATCAGACTACTTGCACCACTAAATATATACTCTGAGAAATCCTAGGGAGGAATCATCTTAACTCGAACTATCTAAACTCCACTGTCTTTTGCTTCTTTGGAATGCCCTCCTTTCCTCCTGGAATGCAAATTAAATTCTCCCATATCAACTCTGTTTTGCAATACTTTAAGCATCCCTCTCCTCTTGTTTTCCAAACATGCTTGGATCCTGGAATTGACAGAACAACTTTTCAGCTCTGCTCTAACATAAAGAATAAAAAATTGATCTGCCCATCTGTCAACCAAGCTGTCACTTCCAAGGCACTCCCCCTCGTCTTTCAATCTTGACACAGTAAACTAAATGTTTGCACAGTAAACTACAGTAGGTTTTTGGAAGCTGGTTAGAAGCGTTAAAGCTACTAGTTGAATATTAAGATGAAACTGTATGAGTGTATAAAGTGTAAATTGAAGCCATTCCCTACTATTTCTTATGTTTCCTAAATTTCTAGGACATAGGATGTAAATGATATATGGAGATTTATGGAAGTATGAAGAGATTTGTAAACATTGGAGGTGGTGATAAACAGGCCCTTAGAAAAAGGGCAAAGAAAAATCCTGTCATAAATGGATAGGGGGTATCAGAAAAGGTCTAATTTGTTGTCTGAAAAGATGCAACAAATAGACTTTGCACAAAATTATGTCAATTTCATCATGATAATCAGCTAATGTTCTATAACAAAGGAATTTCATTTGCACTGTCAACACTTTGCATCTAATTCACCAGTTATCAAAAGACCTTCCTTTGCAAATGAATGCTTCTCTATTACAAATGTGAATTGTACGTGCAGCACAAGATGCTTGAGTACTGGCCTCATCGAGTGTGCAGAAAATCTCTACTGGAGTTCCTGTTCAGATTCAAGAAACAAACAGAGTTTATCTTGAAAAGGAAGCAGACAGTTTCTTATCTTCTTATATTCATTCTAAAAAAAATAAAATGTGCACTTGTCTCTTTTAGTTCAAAGCAGACAAGGCACAGGAGATGACACAAAGTTCTTTGGCAGTGAGACATGCTGTCAACTACAAAGAGTAATCTGTGAGTCTTGTGTTGCTATGAAAAAGGAGCATAAAGTCACATTCAGAGCCAAGGACAGAACTGATGAAGTAGCAACTTAGAGTGATAACACAATGAGATTTTTAAAGCTGGAGAAATATATGTTCGATTTGATAAATAACAACATTGAGCAGGGTTGGTATGAGAAATGTATGTATTTTTCACCATTAGATTAGAAAAGTGATCCATCTTCTGAGTAAATTATGCACACAAGATAGCACGTTTTCCAACAGTGAAGCAAAGTAAAAAAAAACTCAAAGCACCCTGAAACAAATTCTGAAACACATTATCAAACTAAAGTTCACTTCAGTGCTGTCCTTTCCTTAGATTGATTTATGAAGACAAAAAGCAATATTAGCATTATCTGACAGGGTGCAGAACAGTGAAAGATCTAAAGCTATTTTCACGTATCAGAAAATTAACTGCCACTGGGTAAAAAAGCAATTATTCTATTTTTGTCATGTTGTCCAGTGTTGCCATTATGGGAAAAACCTATAATGAACCATGTAAGGTAAATATACAGCTAAAAAGACTCTCAAGTGTATGATTCAAGAAGGCACTTTGGATTCTGCAAATGAAAACTATGGAATATCAATATCAATAAATGTAGAGCTACTATATGTAGGATGGCCCAAACTAACTCTATCTCCACATCCTCACCTCATTTCTTTACTACTGAATTTCCCACATTGAGTAGGATGACCGACAGGAAACATTTTTTTGCAGTGGTCTCTGAAGGCTGAATAAAACAGCAGTGATAGACTAATGTAACCATATTTTAAAAACTGTTTCAAGGAGGTTGTTTTTTTAAGACACATAACAAAGACATAGTAAGCCTATTAGAGACGTAACATATCTCTCATCTTTGCATATGCAAAGACAAACCTGAAAAGCAGGACCCTCCAGTGTCATCTGTATTCATGGCACTATAAGATTTCTTAGAAATTGCAGTCAGGTGAATTGCTTGTTGAGAAAAAGGAATAATGGGAATTATCCTGTAGATTGAGAAGGCAGGTAGCATTTTGGTAAATTAGTGCTTTGTAACTGTTTATGTTCCTATGGCAGCCATTTTAGAAATGGCTTCCCCAAAGCATATTAGTATCTGTAATACATTTTCAGAATTCAACTGTGTCTCAGAATGCCCAATGTTGGGAATGCACTAATTCAGCAAATTTCAATTTTACGAGTGAATTTTGGCACAGGATTTGACAAGTCACCGTTAAAGATGGAAATACGATTCTAGAAACCACATGTCATAGTTTGCCTATGACAGCGCTATGGAGTCAAGATTATGGTTTACACATAAATTTTTATTTGTTGTCTCTTAAATATGCTAAACTCAAGCAATATAAAGGAGATCCTTTTTCCTGTGATGATATTACAAAGGCGGCAGCCCACATAGCTTTATATACTTTACATGTCCTCAAAGTCTAAAAAATATTGAATTTCTGTGGTTTACAGAATTCTGCACAACAGTCAAAGCTAGTCTGAGGCCAACTATCAATTTTCATTTTGTTACTCTTTTTTTAGAATTTTCTTTTTAGAATTAAAGGAGTTTAGGGTTAAAAAATTTTACAAGTCATTGACCCGTGTGTGTGTGTGTGTGTGTGTGTGTGTGTGTGTGTGTGTGTGTGTGCACGTATACACACACACACACACGCACATAATGATGTTCAATACAAAAATAGATAATACAATCTATAATAGGCCCAATATCTACTTCAGGGCTGTCAAACTCCCAGCCCACTGGCTGGATGCATCATGCACCGGCCGCACCCACCCCACCTGATGTCGTGAGTTTGACACCCCTGTCATACTTCATCCAAACTGTAGTATTTTAGGTAATAGTTCAGTTGAAAGATTACATATCATTTGGCATTTTCCATTCAACTAATTTTTGAAAGCTCTAATCTGTCAAATGTAAAACAAAGGAAATATAAATAATAAAAGCAATAGGAAATATATAACTCATCGATAATAAAATAATATTTAGGACAATATGGAATGAAGCACAATGTTTTAATAATTAAAATGATAGTATAATAAAGAATGAAAATGTTTGACTTCTCTTGTTTCCATTTATCACCTTTATCTAGTTGCCTATCTTAAAACTGTATTTTGTAAAAGTTGTTTTCAAAGGAGAAAGCTAGAGATGAAACAATTAAGAGGACCCAAAATCATACTGCAGGGAAAGGCAAAAGTAAATGAATAAATTCTTCAGCCATAGCTAATTTGACCAACTGGGAAAAGAATTGTTGTCGTTTTCAAATATAACATCCAGATATAAATCCCCAAATAGACAAAAAATACACAACACATCAAGTCAATCCCTATACCAGACCATTTTCTTACAGAGTAGTGTATAGGTTTAATTAAATTTTGAAATCCAAATGTAAATACTTTTTTCTGAAAGTCAGTCACTTTTAAACTTTAGTTCTAAATTGTACACCAACTACTAACATCAAAACTATCCTAACAACTGAAGAAATTTAAGTCCTGTCCTATTCACTTCCAACATAAATATGAAACAGAAATACAAAAACAAAGAACTGTTGAAATAAATGTTTTACATGTTTTTCAGTACTCTAGTGAAATTATGTACATAGCCACAGATTAGAAGGAATATAAATTTATGATCAATAAGAAAACAAGTCCTCACTTTGGGGAGCTGTTTTTATACAGTGGGGCAAAAAATATTTAGTCAGCCACCAATTTTGCAAGTTCTCCCACTTAAAAAGATGAGAAAGGGCTGTAATTGACATCATAGGTAGACATCAATTATGAGGGACAAAATGAGAAAACAAATCCAGACAATCACATTGTCTGATTTGGAAAGAATTTATTTGCAAATTATGGTGGAAAATAAGTATTTGGTCACCTACGAACAAGCAAGATTTCTGACTCTCACAGACCTGTAACTTCTTCTTTAAGAGGCTTGTCTGTTCTCCACTCATTACCTGTATTAATGGTACCTGTTTGTTATCAGTATAAAAGACACCTGTCCACAACCTCAAACAGTCACACTCCAAACTCCACTATGGTGAAGACCAAAGAGCTGTCGAAGGACACCAGAAACAAAATTGTAGACCTGCACCAGGCTAGGAAGACTGAATCTGCAACAGGCAAGCAGCTTGGTGTGAAGAAATCAACTGTGGGAGCAATAGTTAGAAAATGGAAGACATACAAGACCACTGATAATCTCCCTCGATCTGGGGCTCCATGCAGGATCTCACCCCGTGGGGTCAAAATGATCACAAGAACAATGAGCAAAAATCCCAGAACCACATGGGGAAACCTAATGAATGTCCTACAGAGAGCTGGGACCAACGTAACAAAGGCTACCATCAGTAACACACTACACCGCCAGGGACTCAGATCCTGCAGTGCCAGATGTGTCCCCTTGCTTAAACCAGTACATGTCCGGGCCCATCTAAAGTTTGCTAGAGAGCATTTGGATGATCCAGAAGAGGATTGGGAGAATGTCATATGGTTAGATAAAACCAAAGTAGAACTGCTTGGTAGAAACACAACTCGTCGTGTTTGGAGGAGAGAGAATGCTGAGTTGTACCCAAAGAACACCTTACCTGCTGTGAAGCAAGGGGGTGGCAACATCATGCTTTGGGGCTGTTTCTCTCAAAGAGACCAGGACAACTGATCCGTGTACAGGAAAGAATGAATGGGGCCATGTATCGTGAGATTTTGAGTGCAAACCTCCTTCCATCAGCAAGGGCATTGAAGATGAAACGTGGCTGGGCCTTTCATCATGACAATGATCCCAAACACACTGCCTGGGCAATGAAGGAGTGGCTTTGTAAGAAGCATTTCAAGGTCCTGGCATGGCCTAGCCAGTCTCCAGATCTCAACCCCATAGAAAACCTTTGGAGGGAATTGAAAGTCCGTGTTGCCCAGCAACAGCCCCAAAACATCACAGCTCTAGAGGAGATTTGCATGGAGGAATGGGCCAACATACCAGCAACAGTGTATGCCAACCTTGTGAAGACTTACAGAAAACGTTTGACCTCTGTCATTGCCAACAAACGATATATAACAAAGTATTGAGATGAACTTTTGATATTGACCAAATACTTATTTTCCACCATAATTTGCAAATAAATTCTTTCCAGCTCAGACAATGTGATTGTCTGGATTTGTTTTCTCATTTTATCTCTCATAGTGGAGGTCTACCTATGATGGCAATTACAGGCCTCTCTCATCTTTTTAAGTGGGAGAACTTGCACAATTGGTGGCTGACTAAATACTTGTTTGCCCCACTGTATATGTTAATATGTTGCTCCGCATTATTCAATCTTCTATTGTTAGTTCAAATTCTGATTTATATGACTAGCTTAGGGATTTCAACCAAATAAAAAAAATATGAGTATAACTGGGGGTGGGGGACCTACCAGTGCATCAGATAAACCAATATGAACTGCACTTTTTCTTGGTGAGGGAAATAGTCTTTAGAAAATGCACACAAACTGATTATTCAAAACACTTAAAGAACAAAATGAAGTTGAGTGGGCAAAAATGCAATGGGAATGGAAGCAATTTCCATCTTCCTAATGTCTCCCCCAGTTTTCCTTGTAGAAAGCTAGCAGGGAGCATTGAAAATGATGAAAATATGACTGTGGCTGATTGCATCAAGACAGCACAGAAGCAGCCACAACTTTGCAAAATTTCAATCCCATGGGAATCATGGATCCTGGATTTTGGACACATTCTATAAATCCATTTGAGGTATGTTGATTCAAACATGGTGGCCCCACAATGCACTATTTTGCTCAATTGATGCTGACAAACAATCAAACAAATATATGAGTTTTAGTAATTAGTAACCAATTTGATATTATAAATATAAGAACCAATTATATTGCTCAACCTAAAACCACTTTACAGCAATATTCTTGATAAATCCAAATGTGGTCATAGCTCCAAAACATTAGGGACCAACAATTTATGCAACTAACAATATAAAGGAAAATTTATTACCAGATTTTTTTTAAAAAAAAAAAGCTGTATAACAAATACCCTGTTTCCCCCAAAATAAGACATCCCCTGATAATAAGCCCAATCAGACTTTTCAGCAGATGGCAATAAAGCCAAGCACTTATTTCAGGGTTCAAAAAAATATAAGTCTTATATATGGTGAAATACAGTATACAAATAGAAATAAATATTGAGGAAATGTTAAAAGGAATAAAGATATGATTTAAATAAGCATTCACCATTACTCTTTTATGTATGTTCCTCATATCCCAGTGTACATTTACTTTTATTGACCTTCAAATCAGTTTATCTAAATTTTGAAGACAAAGCCAAACAGAATATTAAATATGGACAGTAATAGAAGCTAACCAAATTTCAGTTGTCTGGAACAGCATTAGAGGTGTCCTGTCTAGAGGCCATGCTAATCTTCGGTCAAAAAGAACATAATACCTTTATATAAGTGATGAAGCCCACATCAGATATATTGCATGACTGCCGGTTGATTTTATGGAAGAAAATCTTGTTGTATATCATATATTATTGTATACATATGATTTAACTGATTTACATGATTTATTGCACATTTCCGGGTGACCTTCCTTTCTGAGTATTATTTTTATCCAGTTTAAAACAGCCAAGATTGACCTTAACTATTTCATATGTTAGAAATAATCTGAATATTAGAATATGATGAGCATGGGGTTGTCCACATACTTTTGACTATATAGAACTCACAGAAAACAATCAACTGAGCTCAGAGACCTGTTAGTCAATGGCTGGCCAATAAGTCAGTGTTTTGCCCCGCCATTCAGGAATAGCCTAAATGGCCATTCATAAAAAGAAAGAGAATGAATTGATAACTTTTGTCTTTGTGCTCAACATGAAATAGATGCTGCCATAAGTTTTATTCATTTGAAATAGTACTTCTTCCATGGATACCATATCACTATCTAAGGCTAGGAAAAATGTGTCAAACTCTTCTTTTTCAAGAAAGATTTGACTCACTTTTTCAAATACATTTTTAAATACATGTCCTCAGGTTTGAAAGATTTTTCCTTTAAAAATCAGCTACAGCCAGTGGTGGGATTCAGCCAGTTTGCACCACTTTAGGAGAACCAGTTGTTAACTTTCTGAGCAGTTTGGCAAACTGGTTATTGGAAGAAATCATTAGGGCAGAGAACGGGTTGTTAAATCACTTGAATCCCACCACTGGCTACAGCTGTTTCTACAATTTCTACAAATATTGATTTTTTGAGTCTAACAGTCATTTATCAAAATCAACTGACTGACAAAAACCTACATTCTTGCAGTAAGTTTGTAAAGTCATTAAAATCAACTTACCTCTGGTTGCCTCTGTTCTAAATGGTTCACTGGCAAATTTACAAGGTACTTAATAATAATAATAACTTTATTGTCATTGTACGTATATACACAGTATGCTCATACAACGAAATTCACTTAACACCCAAGACCAAGTCCAACACACATAACAATCCCCAAACACACCCCTATTCACCACAAATTCCCCGTCCCTAAACCACCCAAACATCCACACAACAGACCAAATAATGCTTTCCAACAGCTCACTGATAGTGGCCCTTTAATTCATTGTTGAGTACAATTATAGCTCTGGGATAAAATCTATTCAGAAAACGTGTGATCTGACTTTTAATTGTTTTGTATCTTCTACCAGAAGGCAACAGTCCAAAAAGATTGTAAACAGGATGGGAAAAGTCTCTGAGAATGTTATACAACTTCCTCAAACAATGAGATTCGAAGATGTCATCCAGGGCTGGTAGCTGGAGCCCAATGATATTCTGGACAGCTTTAATAATTCTCTGTAGAGCTTTTTTGTCCGCTACAGAGCTGCTTTCATACCATGCAAGAATGCTGTATGTCAGGACACTGTCAATGGTGTAGGACAGAAGTAGATGCTGAGATAGATTTATCTTCCTGAGCATTCTCAGGAAGTACAGCCTCTTCATGCCTTCCTCACAAGTATGTTAACATTCATAGTCCATGAGAGGTCCTTCGACACATAAATGCCCAGAAATTTAAAACCACAACCCTCTCCACTTCCTCACCATTTAAGTGCAATGGTAAATGTACATCTCTCTTCCTCCTGAAGTCAGTTATAAGTTCTTTAGGGTTTTTTTGGTTTTAAGTGTAAGATTATTTTCTTTACACCACAATGTAAGCATATACAATAATGTTTTATTCTTAAAATATTCATTTATCAGTCAATGGATGGAAGTGAAGTCGCTCATTATTAAACATGCTATCCTTTAAAAGTGCACTGATTTCTTATCTCTTCAAGACCATCGCAATTTTTGGATAATGCAAACATGTGATTCAAAGATTTCTTATTTAATCATTAAGTCATGCTTTCAGAAGATGTCATGTTCCATGTCTTATCTAAGCATATTAAAGCTTTTCTAAAATCCAGGTAATATAAATTATATCAACTGAGTAAAATAAATAAATTTTCTGTGTCCTCATGCTGAATCTATCTTAATAAATTATCATAATTTATATTATAAATTTAAAGGGAGAGTCAGTGGCCAAAGCTGCACAAAACACTATGCCAAAATATGCTTTCTTTGGCTTTGCGTGTTTTTTATGCAAACTAAACCTTTGTTGTCTCTAAGTTATGATTTATGGCTTCTATTGTATGAACCCAGCTGTGACTTACTCATGGTTACATAAATCATAATTTAATGTTTGATTCTGAGGAGGGTTTGCCAGTCTAATTGTTTATAGGATCTTTGCCAGACAACTTGATCCTATCATGTTTTCTTAATAGTAAACCTCTATTGTATTAAACTGAGTGTATCTGTCTTGGTTAGGTGTATGCACAATTCAATCACTCTGATTGCAGAATTGTTGATAAATGGTATTTTCATAGAGATATTTTCATTTTCCAAGCCCTCACAAACCAGTTTACAGTACCTATAATTATATTTCACTGTACCATATTCTCAATGCCACAAACTGTTCATGGGCAGACTAGGATTCCCTCCAATTAGCCAAGAGCACCATAATTTTACACACGTGTTCTCTTAGCAATTTAAAAATATAGGTATTTCTTGATTTACAATGGCTCATTTAGTGATCATTCAAAGTTACAACAGCACTGAAAAAAGTGACTTATGACCATTTTTCACAATTACGACCTTTGTAGCATCCCATGATCACATGATCAAAATTCAGGTGCTCGGCAACTGGTTCACACTCACACTTAGGATGGTTGCAGTATTTTGGGTCACATGATCCCCTTTTGCGGCCTTCTGCAAAGTCAATGGGGAAGCCAGATTCACTTAACAACCATGTCACTAACTTAACAACTGCAATGTTTCACTTAACAACAGAAAATTTGAGCTCAATTGTGGTCATAAGTTGAGGACAACCTGTACCTCGGTTACTCACACCAAATAGTTTGTCCTGGAGTCCCTAAAATCAATGGAGAAAGAAGTGAGTAGAAGGATGACAAAGCAGATGAGAATTCCCTCCAGTGGGAAAGTATGCCTTTGACCTACTACTGCAGCTGAAGAGCAGTAAAAGCAAAAATGGATTAGCTTTTCCTTACTGCTTTCACAACACTGTGCTGAGTCAACCCAGAACCAGAATAGCAACTGCTATTCAAAGAAACCCAACGTTTGGCTGTTTTTTTATATAAGTAATTAACATTCCAAAATGCTAAATGTTAAAGCAGATCACTGATAATCCTGCATCTTAATCAGAGCTGAAACTGTACCTTTTCTTATTCAATATTCATTTTCCTTTAAAAAAAAAAAGCCAATCTTCTCAGTTTGTTGATTTGGTTAGCTCATAAATTCTATAACATGCCCTTGGTGAGATGAGTATCTTCTGGGATTTAATGTGAAAAAATAGAAACATTCATTTTTCACAGGTTTTAGTGCTCCTTGTTTTGTTTTGTTTTGTTTTGTTTTGTTTTGTTTTGTTTTGTTTTGTTTTGTTTTGTTTTGTTTTGTTTTGTTTTGTTTTGTTTTGTTTTGTTTTGTTTTAAAAAAGAGGGGAATTCAGAATGTTCTTCCTTTCTGGATTTTAATACTTGCACTTAACTCCCACTAATTTTCTATGGAGAGCTTCAGCTTCAGATAAAATAATCACTTGCAGACTCTTCCAAACAGAAATAATTTGGCCACAGCTCTCTAAGCTTTAATAACATATGGCTGGAATTACTGCAATGCAATATAACCTACAACTGCCTTGGAAACTATTTCTGTGAATTCAGAATATAATATTTGCTTGATTCATGTCTTGATGGTCTTCAATGAACTTCATTTATAAGCCCAATTCATGCCAAAGCTCATTTCCAAACAGACAGATACAGTAGCATGTACTATTCAGTTTTCAGGGGAAGGTTTGTGTACATAAGAACTGGGTCCTCTTCGTAACTGTCTCATAGGCCACAATATTAAATCTAACTGCAAGGGACTTCGGGTTGGTGAGCTGCAGCGAAATGGCGTGGGGTGAGTAATCGCTACTCCTCAACGCCGCCTGTCATCGTGTTTTGGGGATCCCCTCGGGGGCGCAGGAGCTGGAGAGTCCCGCGGACAATAGGGAGAGCCGGGGTGGTGAGAAAATGGAGCGCTAACGCTTCTCACTAGACTGGGCAACCCTGTCAAGCCAGCACGGTGAGTCAGCCATCTGATGGCTGACCCGAAGCTGCAGTAGCCGACAATCCAGACGGGAAGCAAGCAAGAAAGATCGGAGGCTGCAGTGTTGGAATTAGAAAGTGCCACCCCCACTTAGCTGAAATTGACTATCGATCGAAGGGGTCGGCGGAATCGGGCGAGGAGGGCTCAAAGAGTGAAAGAGCGGCGACGGAGAGTGGAGAGCTGAGAAAGAGGCTAGAGAGCCCGACAAGCTGACAAAAGCGAAGGAGAACGAAGGATTGAGGACGTTAGTTTTGACTGTGCAAAGGAGAAGAGGTTTGGCAGGCGTTGTGAGCAAGAAGAAGGAGAATCCAGGAAAAAATCATTAATTTTAGTATCCAAAGCAGCGAAGGGTGAAGCAAGTGGGAGATCTGACTTTTGCTGGATTGACTTAGGAAGCAGGAAGTACATCCATTGCAGTGACTTGGCAGAGTAATAATTGAAGAGACTGGTACGGAGACAATCTAGTAGAGGGAATTTACCATAAAGACTGGACTTTAATAAATCAACTTGGCACAGAGAAAGACTTGGAGGAGATTGGAGGAGGATCTGGTAAAAACTCTACTTGCTCAAAAGGAACTGTTAAAAGGAATTTAGGGGAAGTTCCCCCAGCTCTTTATTGAAAATCTAAGACACAATATATATTTTTTCTTCTCCCCTTTTTCTTTACCTTATTTTTGCTTTCCCCTAGAGAAACCTTCTTTGTACTATTTTGAAGATCTTCCTTCTTTTTCTATGTGGTTTTTTATATTGTTATAATAATACAATTAATAAGAGTTGATAATTCTTATATTAATTAATTGCTGACTTTTCCATATTTTTAGTATATATAGTATATTTAGCATATATTTAGTATATATTATATATATAGCAGGTTAGACTTAATATATTAATACGCCAATTAGCCATATATTATAGTAAATTCATTTGTATAATATTACCCATTTGTGTTAATTTGTTCATACATAGCTATACTTAGACTGTGAGGTTAAGAACTAGCTTTAAAAATCAGGTCCGATATAGAATTTTTAGATATAAATTATAACTGCATTTTGTATTGTTCCTTTGGGTTTTTTTTGTTTTCTTTTCTCTTCTCTTTTCTTTTCTTCCTTTTTTCTTCTCTCTTCCTTTTTTCTCTTTTTCTCTTTTTTTTTCTTCTCTCTTTCTTTTCCTCTCTTTTAAGAACATAGAGATTTAGGTTATTAAGAAAATTATAATTAATTATGGTAGGACAGGAAGACTTGATTTAACCTCATTCATCTTTCTTTCCTTTTTTTTTTCTCCTCCCTTCCTAAGCAGATTTAGCTTTTATAAATGTCTTAATTATTATCTGGCAAATTAATTATAAGTGAGTAATTTAATTTAATTAATTTAATCAATTAACGATAAGATATACATTATTTTCTGGTATTAAGATAACGAATCAAGTGATATTTATACTGGATACTGATTGAAAGGGACATAGATTGTTAAATAGATTTTTAAGACCAAGAAAAGATACTCTAATATAAGTGTTATCTAGTGAATGCTAATTTGGAAAAATATCGAAAGAATAATTAGGGAGCAAAAAACAATCCTGAAAGAAATGGCAAACGTGTCATCTACAATTGTGAAAAGAGGAAAAAAGATCCCCTCAAACCCCACTATAACTATGACCTCCCCAGCGATGCAAAAATCAACGGAAGGTCTATCAAAATCTGAAAAATCTATAGCAACCCCAACGTTGATTTCCATGCAATCAACATTGACGTTGATCCAAGAGACCATGATGGCTTTACAGGAAAAAATGTCAAGCAACCACTCCGAATTAAAAACAGATATCCAGGCATTAGATCAAAAAATGAACGAGATACAAGTTTCAATATTTAACAATGAACAAAGGATTCAGAAGGCAGAGTCAAAAATAGAACAAAATGAAAAGAGAATAGATACGGTGGACCAGATGTTGACAATGCAGAATAAGAATCTAGAGGACGCATTAATACAATTGGAAATGGACAGGGCATCATTCTACCTCCATTTCCAGAATGTTGTAGAGGATAAAGAGGAGGAGTTGGGAGAAAAGATGGCGGAATTGATCGCAGAGGTGCTCCAACAGGACAAACAAGAGATTATTAGAGAATTGGATGAGGTCTATCGTGTCCAAACAAATTATGCAAGAAGAAATAGATTACCTAGAGAAGTCCACGTCTGATTCGCAAGGAAGAAAGTAAGAGATATATTATATAATATAGCCAGAGAAGAACAAATAACATATGGTGGAAAGGAAGTGATCATTCTGAAACAGGTGCCAAGGAGGATGAGAGAGACTAGAAAAGAATATAGATTCTTAGCGGTGCAATTGAATAAAAGAAATATCCTATTTAAATGGCTTCTTCCGGAAGGGATGTTAATCACTTGGCAGGGGAGAAAAATAAAAATCGATAGTTTGAGTACAGCGCAGGATTTTCTTGACCAATTAAGGGGAGTAGAGGAAGAACAAAGTAGTAAGGAGGAGATAGAACCAACAAATTTAGTAGAGGAGACCCCACTTCAACAGAACAACAAAGAAAGAATTCCAGAAGAGAAGAGGACAGAAGAAGAGGAAGCTAAGGAGAAGAAAACAAGACCAGTAAGAGCCGTAAGGAACAAATAAAAGCTAAGAACCGGAAGGGAAGGGAAGAGAAGGGAGGGAGGAGAGGGGAAGGAAGGAAAGGAAAAAAAAATCTAACAAACAAACATGAATGATCTGAGAATAATATCAGTAAATGTCAATGGATTGAATGATAAGAAAAAAAGGAAATTAACACTTACAAAATTAGTAAAACAAAATGTAGATATAATTTGTTTACAAGAAGTTCACGTAAAAAAGGATGAGGGTAACTGTCTGGAATATAAAAAATTTGGTAAAACATTTACCTCGCTAGCAGAGGAAAAAAAAGGGGGGGATAGTCATCTATGTTAAAAAAGGGATTGAATCAGATTTAAAATATAAGGATACAAAGGGAAGAACACTTATGATTGAAATAATGAGAGGTAATTCTAAAATACTATTAGTGGGCATTTATGTTCCGAACAAGAAACAGGGAGAATATTTTAAAAAACTCCACGAGCAATTGGGAAAAATGGAATATAATGAAATTTGTTTATTAGGTGACTTCAATGGAATTGTGGACCCAGACAAAGATTATAAAAGTAATAAAACAAATAAAAATAAAAGAGCAAAGTTACCAAAAGCGTTTTTTGATTTAGTTGAAGAATTGAATCTGATTGATATATGGAGAACTCTACATCCAAACGATAGACAGTATACATTTTATTCCAACCCACAGAAGTCTTGGTCGAGAATTGATATGGCCTGGGTCACCACGAAGCTTGGAGCTGAAATAGCATCAGCAGAGATTAATCCAAATATGTGGGCGGATCACAACCCCTTGGAGATAAAATGGAAAAATATAAAAAGAAGGAAACATCAGAGATGGAGATTTAATGTGAATTTATTGAATGATAAGGAGTGTATGGATAAAATGAAAGAAGAAGTAAGGCTCTTCTTTAAGGAAAATGGGAATCAAGGAACATCCCCTGAAATTGTATGGGATGCGATGAAAGCGTATTTAAGAGGGGTTGTGATATCATATAGCGCATATAAAAATAAAGAAAAAAGAAAATCCCTGGATGAGCTCTTAAAACAGTTAGGAGAAGCAGAAAAAAAAGCTCCAAGAGAAACCTGGAGATAAAGCTATAAAAGAAAATTGGCTGATGTGGAGGCATAAACTAAATATTGTAGAATAAGAAGAATTAGCACAAAAACTAAAACGAACAAAACAATACTATTTTGAGAATGCAAACAAGACAGGCAGGTGGTTGGCCTACAAATTAAAAAAGGAAAACGAAAAAGGGACGATTCAAATTTTAGAAGATTCAGAGGGTAACCTTCTAAACGAAGAAGATGATAAATTAGAAAGAACGAGGGAGTACTATGAAACCTTATACAAAGCAGAGGAGGTCCCGAAAGAAGAAATAGAGCAATATTTGATAAATGCAGAGCTTCCACAAATAGCCGAAGAAGAGAGGGAGATGCTTAACAGGGAAATAACAATTGATGAACTTAAAACAGCCCTTTCAAAACTTAAGAATAACAAATCGCCAGGTCCAGATGGATTCCCAGGGGAAATATACAAAAAACTTGAAGAAATTCTACATCCAAAGCTACTGGAAATCTTTAATGAGGCACTGAGGGGATCAAAAATCCCGGATTCGTGGAGGGAAGCGCATGTTACACTCCTGCCGAAAGAAGGTGCTGACCATAAACAAATTCAGAATTACAGGCCAATTTCCCTTCTGAACACCGACTATAAATTATTCATGACCATAATGGCAGAAAGAACTACAAAAATACTTAATGCTTGGATATATAAAGACCAAAATGGATTCCTCCCAGGGAGACAAATAAGGGATAATTTGAGAACAATATTAGATACATTAGAGTACTATGAGGAACATTCGGAAAAACAGATGGCCTTAATATTTTTGGATGCCCAAAAGGCATTCGATAACCTGAATGGGAATTTTATGATTAATCTAATTAGAATAATGGGATTCGGGTCAAACTATGAAAAAATGATCAAAACTATATATGACAAACAAAGGGCGAGCATCTTAGTAAACGGAGACAGGACAAGAACATTTCAGATCAGGAAGGGGGTAAGGCAGGGATGCCCCCTATCTCCGTTATTATTTACCTTGGCTCTAGAAGTCCTACTGCGAAAAATTAGGAAAAATGAGGAGATCAAAGGTTTAAAGATTAGGAAAGAGGTCTATAAAACACAAGCATTTGCAGACGACGTGGCTCTAATATTAGAAGACCCATTAGAATCTGGTCTAAAAGTATTAGAGGAATTGGACAAATATGGAGTAGTGTCAGGCTTTAAATTGAATAAAATAAAAACTAAAATATTAACCAAGAATGTAACGGAGACACAGAAACAGGAGATAGAAGGAAAGCTGGGGTTACAGGTTGTCAAGAAAATAAAATACCTCGGAATTTGGATAACGGCAAGGTGCTCATCCTTGAAAGATGATAATTATACTCCCCTACTCCAAAAAATAAAACAAGATTTGAATAGATGGAAGAAAATTAAATTGTCACTTATAGGCAAGATAGCTGCGATTAAAATGAACATTCTCCCAAAAATGTTATTTTTATATCAAAATATATCACTGAATTTGGATAAAAAAATTTTTTTAGAATTGAATAAAAACATTCGGAAATTTGTATGGGAGGGCAAAAAGTCGAGGATTTCTTTTAAAGTACTACAGGGGAAAAGAAACATGGGAGGATTTGGTCTCCCTGATTGGGAAGCATATTCTAAGGCCGCCAAGTTAGTTTGGATAAAGGAGTGGGTCACTTTGGAAAATAAAAGAATTTTAACATTAGAAGGTCATGACCTACAAAAAGGGTGGCACTCATATTTATGGGACGTAGACACAAAAAAAAGAACACATTTCCGCAGACATAAAATGAGAGACTCATTATTACAAACATGGACCGAAATTAGACAGAGATGCTACAATAAAGTGCCAAAATGGCTCTCTACGATGGAGGCTTTGATCCACCCAAACAGATGGGTGGAGAAAATATGCAGATACAGTGATATTTTAGATGGAGGAGGAAACCTTAAATCTAATGAAGATCTGAGAGACCAAGGCATAAACTTAGACTGGTGGACATACTTACAAATAAAATCAAGATATCAGCAGGATAAGGATAAATTTGGTTTAGAATTAAGATACAATGGGTTGGATAAAATTTTGATGGGAAGCGGAAAAAAAGCCCTAGCCAAACTCTATAATTATTTATTAGATCAAGATAGACCCGAGGTCATAGCCCAAAACCAATTAAGTGCTTGGGAAAAAAATATTGGACATAACTTAAACTTCGATGAATGGGAAGAATCATGGAATAAAAATTATAAGTTGACTAGAGCTGCATCTTATAAGGAAAATCACTATAAAATATTTCATAGATGATATTTAGCGCCTGCTAGATTATCGAAAATGTTCCCAAATATGTCCCCAAATTGTTGGAAATGTGGCCACGGTCAGGGCACCTTTTTTCATATGTGGTGGACATGCCCCGAAGCGAAAAAATATTGGACCATAATTGGGAGATGGTTACAAGAGATAATTAGAGAAGAAGTAGAGGGGATACCAGAATTATTTCTCTTGGGAATGGTGAAGAAGAGATTTGGGAAAACAAAGAACCACTTAATAATACACATAATTACAGCTGCTAGGTTGGTTTATGCCCAATATTGGAAGGAAAAAACCCTGCCACCAGAAGAACTTATAGTTAGGAAGGTATTAGAGTGTGCAGAAATGAGCAAATTAACTTACGAATTAAATAATGACGAAAACTCAGACTACTACAATGTGTGGGAAAGGTGGTACGAATGGATGAACGAAAGAAAAGCAAAAACAAGAGTAAAAGGTGTGTTAAATAAATAATAATAAATGGTAAAGGTGACACCAAATACTTATTTGTATATATGTATAAACACTGCAAATCTGATGTAAATAGAAATGAAAACTTTTTGTATTTATAAAAATTCAATAAAATATTCATTAAAAAAAAATCTAACTGCAAACCTCCCCAAGACAGCGAAATAGGGCAAACCAGAACAACATAACTCTATTTATCATCATGTCCCATTTCTCCTACCAACGGTCATCTGCCACAACTGTTCTGAGGTCTTGTCCACACATGAATAGGCTAAGTGGGCAAAAAATATGACAAAATACTAACCAGATCTTGGTTTTCTGTCAAAACTAATCCTGCTAATTTCTTTACCATCAGGCAGAAAAGAGACAGCACACAACAAGCAAACAAACAAGAATATATCTATAAGGTATTGGATTGCTTTCTTACGTAGGCCTATCCAAATTGAAAGAGGAATTGAAAACTGTGGCTGAAACTCTCTGGGGTATTCTTGGAATAAATCTTTCTGAATTAATTCTCTAAATGTCGGTTTTTGTTAGTAATTTATAGCATTGTAAGAAGGCTTGGCAAGCTGAACATTGCTTCCAGTGGCCATCCCCATGTTTCTGACCTTAATTTGTGCAGCCTTTCTCTGTTGTTTTCTGCCTCACAAAAATTTCTCCCAGCTGCAAAACACAGAGGAAAGCAAAGACAGTTAGGATAATCCATCGTTATGCCAACAACTCTTTCTTTCACCACAGTAAAAGCTATGGTTATTTCAGTTTTTAAAATGTCTTACTGGCTGTTCTTTAATTCAACCTTTCCCAGTTCGATATCTTCAAGATCATATTCGAACCACAACACATCTAATTGGCACCATTTGGGAGAAAGCTGCATTAATCAATAAAAATTGGTGCTTGCAAGTGATTGCCAGTGATTGCCAAATTTTAATTAAATCTAAGGAGCATCATCTAAGGAGCCATGCAAAATACACCTTACAAACTCATCTCTGGCACATATTTCAAGAAGAAAATAAAGGAGCAGCAGGATATTATTCACAAAATACTTTGCACAAATAACCACCTGGAAATGAACTAGGAAAAACATGGTTTAAAATGTTGATTAAATGAGCTAACTTAATGAGGCTATTAAGCATTTGCATAATTGTACCAGGAGTTTTGGAATGAGCTCTAATTCTAATTTAACCAAAACGATCATTGCATCTTGGCTTAGTAACGTGCCCCTTCTGTTTTTTTTCCCCATCTTTAGGGAAAGGATAAATTTTTAACAAAAGTCAATTGGACAGTCTTGTCATGAACATCCTTCTTTAGAGAACAATGGATGAATTTGGCTCCTGCTGTTGGGAATCTGGATGGTAGTAATGCAAATTTTGGTCAAGACAGATTGGAGAGAGGTCAGAACAGAGCTCCTTCCTTAGGCTTTTGTCCTTTAAATGACATTTAAGAAAATGAGGACAATTCTAAACTGCATTATCTGAGAAGAGAAGTAATTCATTCAGGCCAAGGTGGATTATCCATTTAAATTTTAGGCTGAAGAAACTTATTCCTTCCTGAAGTAACAACCCAAGACTGTGTGCTACCATCAACATTTATCTACCTTCTCCTGCTTCCGGCACCACCTCTTTTCATATCAAAAATAATTAAGACTAATGCCCTTATGAACAGCTAAAAAGATTAAAATAAATAATTATCATAGTCCTCCAAGGTCAAAAATGGAGGTCAAAGTATCTGATAGACTATAGAAGGCTAGTTTTATACTTAAATATCTGCATAGTTTTAAACTGATTTTCATTATCTTCATTTTACTTTATTGCAGACTTTTTAAAATTGATCATCTTCTATAGTTGGCTTGTATAGAAGTAGCATCTTGCTTGCCCTTTGCCCTTTCTTTGTCTGTGTCCTGGTCCTGTACAAGTAGTATTTTTTCATTCTAACTGGTATAATGACACTATTACATTATCAGTTATATTTGGTAGATGATAATATTGTATAATGGTGAGATGATGCTTTCGGCTTATCTTTTGTCACAGAAGAGAGCAAAAAGTATGGATCAATATCTGAAGACACCCCTTCATATGTAGTGTAAGATACAAAGCAAAAAATACTAAAAATATATTTTGCATCCTTCAAATAGTTGTTTCACTTTAATATTCAATTATCAATTGATACACACCCCTTTTTTACCTCTTTTCTCTAATGACCCAATTCTTCTCTCTTGGTCTGTAAAAGAGAAACTAGATGACATCCAAATTGTACGCATCCAAAATGAAGCCATTGTAATGAACTTCACTACCCAGTTTTAAAATTAGTGATGTACAATAAGTCTTGTCCAGATAAAACATATGCTATATTTGTGGCCCGTCTGTCCGTCTATCCATCTATCTACCTCGTCTCTTCTTCATTAATGGTTGGACCATAAACTTGGATAAATATTACATTAAAGAGTTGTTCAATAAAACTAATACTATAGATATTGTTCAGTCATTGATTGCATTGTACCCAAGTACTATTCTTGTTATGTCTATAACAACTATTCTTGTTCCTGACTATAAAAACAACATTGCTCCTTCTCTGTTTTTCATGTCCTGAATAGTAAACAGTGTGATCTGATTGAATGTGCCCAATTTCACTGATGCCTGTCAACGTGCAATTGATTCATTTCACCTTTCACTGAACGGAGTTTTTCCATATTCATATTTCTTTTGTTTCACATTCTGTGAATGGGTCTTTGCAGCTTCAAATTTTCTTTTCCTACATAGTTACATCACTAATGGACATTCCAAAGGGTTTTATCAAACCATGTCATAAACAACTTTTGTACTCCAAAAGATTTTCAGCAATTCCTCAGAAGCATGTTGAGGGTCCTAAAGGCATTATATTATATTATTAATCATTTTATAGTGTTCCCAAAGGCGTGGGGTTTTTGTTTTTTTTGAGAGAGAGAGAGAGGCAACTGGAATTTCTGGGTTTTCTCTGAAAATTTTTCACTTCTCATCCAAGAATCTTCTTCAGCTCTGACTGGATGGTGGGGTAAGAAGGATTTATACTCCTTACAAACAGCTGGTCATTTCCGTTCTTTTAGAGAGTCATGAAGGCCACCTGGAGGTTTATCTGTGTTGTCAGGGTCACTTGAGTAGTGCAAAAGGATGTGGAGCCTTCTTGGAACTGTTGAAAGGACTGTGTAAACTGGAGACAGATTATGTCATATCCCTCCCCCTCCATTGAGAGAGGGTTGTCCAATTTTGACATAGATGGCCTCTTTGACACCTCTTTCAAACCGGCAGTCATCTCTGTTCAAAATGCGGACTCTTCTTCAAAAGAGCGGCCTTTGTCTTTTAAATGCAGGTGGACTGCTGAATCTAGTCCTAATGGGTTTGTTCTCCTATGTTGTGCCATTCGTTTATGGTTGTTTCCCACCATTCAGGCAAAGCTGAAGAAGCTTCTTGGATGAGAAACGAAAAATCTTCAAAGAAAAACAAGAATGTCCAGTTGCCTCATGAAAAAAAGCACCTTTGGGACAACCATGACCTGGATGACTGAGAATTTCCATAAACATTTTATAGGATCCATACATGTGGGAAGTGGGGGGAGGTTTATCTTCTATGCAGGACAAAATAATGTCTCTGCAGTTGCTACAATGTGACCATCTATCTCCATTGCTGCTGCCCAGTATAGGTAGTGGCTTGATTTAGTTGGGAGATGGGATAACCTTCATATATTTGGGTGACCCTGCTGGAAATATAAATTCTTGGCATATATTCCGAGAATTCTTTGTCTTCTCAAGAATACCCGCTCTCTTCCCTTCCTTGAAGCAACACAGCAGGCCTTGAGACTGATATCTAATAAATAAATACAGGTAATTCTTGACTTACAACAGTTCATTTAGTGACTATTTGAAGTTGCAACAGCACTGAAAAAAGTGACTTATGACCATTTTTCATACTTATTGTATGACCATGCAGTATTCCCATGGCATTGTGATCAAAATATCTGGTGCTTGGCAACTGACTGATATTTATGAAGGTTGCGGTGTCCCGGGGTCACATGATCTTCTGACAAGCAAAGTCAATGGAGAAACCAGATTCATTTAACAACCGTGTTACCAAATTAACAATTTCAGACAAATCTGGCAAGAAAGGTTGTAAATGGGACAAAATTCACTTAACAAATATCTCACTTAGCAGCATAAATGTTGGACTCAATTGTGGTCATAGGTCAAGGACTACCTGTAATGTATAATATATATATTATACTCCTGGATTGGAGCTGAAAGGCAAAAAGGAGCAGAATGCCCCCTCCCGCATGTTGGGGTAGACCAGGTGTCTCGGTAAACACTTAATCTTTCCCCTGACTCAAGCTGATGGAGGAGAACTTGTGGCTCAGAAAGTTAATTCAACTGCCTAACATGCAGGAAGCCCAAGTTCGAATCCAAGTAAGGGTATTGCTAGCTAATGAAAGCTAAAAAACTTGAAATAGATCTATACTAGTCTCCCTTTATTTCTTTATCAGCAAAATATAAATTTGGTATAAAATGGTTTGTCGTGAATGTGACTGCTTGAGGGCTCCTGGATTGGAGCTGAAAGTCAAAAGGGAGCAGAATGCCCCCTCCCACATGTTGGGTCGCATCCTGGACATAAATTGTTTCATAAAACGATACTATAGAGCACTGCACACCAGATCAACTAGATACAAGGACAGTTTTATCCCGAACGCCATCACTCTGCTAAACAAATAAATCCCTCAACACTGTCAAACTATTGACTAAGTCTGCACTACTATTAATCTTGTCATCGTTCCTATTACCCATCTTCTCCCACTTATGACTGTATGACTGTAACCTTGTTGCTGGTATCCTTACGATTATATCGACTGTTTCCTGTTTCCTGATTTGATTGCTTATTTGTTCCCTATGACTATCATTAAGTGTTGTACCTTATGATTCTTGACAAATGTATCTTTTCTTTTATGTACACTGAGAGCGTATGCACCAACATAAATTCCTTGTGTGTCCAATCACACTCGGCCAATAAAGAATTCTATTCTATTCTATTCTATTCTATTCTATTCTATTCTATTCTATTCTATTCTATTCTATTCTATCCTATCCTATCCTATCCTATCCTGTGCCTGGTGCTTTTTCAACACGTATACAATACAATCCATTGAACAGCCATAAACAAAGCAGTGATCATTCTGTCCACGATAATATAATAACTTGATACAATACCACATTTTTATGATTGTGAATTGGTTTCCCAAATGGTACAAGACAGATAAAAATAATTAGTGGCCTGCAGCCAATGAAACCACTCTGGAATTGCTGGAATGTGGAGAGTGTACTTTTTTTCCCCAAAATCATTGTCTATAAGCCTTTTCAACCTTCTCACAGTAGCGAAGAGTTGTCAGTGAAGGTATAAATAAAAGTGTTGAAGAAATGCCAACATGGCCTTGTATACCTGGCTGTTCAATATACATTAAGCACATATATTTCAAAGAGTGACATCATGTGATTATGTTTCAATGTCACTGGATAATAGTAGTGCTGAGGTTTAAAACAAAGATTTATTTTGAAAGCATCTATAAATTCAGATTAGGTGTAACCATGAAATAGATACTGACAGTTCCATTGGAAATACTGACTGCAGGTCTCCTACACACTGAGTTGTTTGTCCCAAAGCCTCCAAAAGACCCATATTGACACATCCTATAGTGACAGAATTCCTTCTCACATATTAATTGTACAAATGGCATTTTATGTAGTTACATAGCAAGAACCCAAATATATCTAGGCTCTGGTCCTGTATGGTAAATATACAGTGCAATTAATATCAGAAATGTAGAAGGCTATGGTTGTAGGAGCTTTTGTGGAAGTTTTTTCAAGTATTTTAATATCATATTCAGATGGACTTGCTCATACAAGGTGTCTATATTTCAGTGGTGGAAGATGTTGGTGCTTGTGAAGAGACCTTCCAGTGAACCAGACCAATAGGGTCCTTGGCATCAAAAGCAGATCCAGTAGCAGAATTTCATCCTTTGATAATCTTACAAACATCCATTACCTACTTAAAAAGAAAGAAAGAAAGAAAGAAAGAAAGAAAGAAAGGAAGGAAGGAAGGAAGGAAGGAAGGAAGGAAGGAAGGAAGGAAGGAAGGAAGGAAGGAGGGGAGGGGGGGGAGGGAGGGAGGGAGGGAGGGAGGGAGGGAGGAAGGAAGGAAGGAAGGAAGGAAGGAAGGAAGGAAGGAAGGAAGGAAGGAAGGAAGGAAGGAAGGAAGGGAAACTATAGAGAAAGTTCATATCTACCTTACCTAAATGTCTTGCAGTTTAACCTAAAGGTGCTTTTTCAGGAGGCAACTAAACTTTCATGTTTTTTCTTTGAAGATGTTTTGCTTCTCACTCAAGAAGCTTCTGCAGCTCCAACATGATAGTGTGGAATGGAAGGATTTTTATTCCTTGCAGACAGCTTGTCATTTGCATCCTTTTAGTGGGTCATTGAAGCATTTGGAAGTTTATCTTGCAGTTTAACTTATATTTCCATTGGTTTATTTATTTTGGCACTAAATTTAGAAAACCCACTATATAAACATCTGTATCTATGCAGTAAAATGAAGCATTTGTAGTACTGATATAAGACAATATATGAAGAGCAGGTTAGCTTTACAGTTTTCTTTTTTAAAAAAAATTAAGAATGATTTTCTCCCTGTTCTCATGCTGCACAGTGCTTTTGAAACTCGTTTATGGTAGCTAGGAAAGCCCATTTAGACCTTTAATCCAATGCTGAGTGCATGAATCCAAATTAGCTATCCAAGAATAGATGCTGCTGTGCTTGAACCAACTAAGGGGAGTTAATCCTGCCCTCATTATCCCATTAGTTCCATTATCCCATGGAAGCCCAAGATTTTTTGATCCTGATTAAAAGTATCACTATCAGTAGACACAGATATGGAGAGAGAGAGAGAGAGAGAGAGAGAGAGAGAGAGAGAGAGAGAGAGAGAGAGAGAGAGAGAGAGAGAGAGAGAGAGAGAGAGAGAGAGAGAGAGAGAGAGATTGGACTTTCTAAATTGGAATGTTTTAATTTTTTGATTATTTGTGTGATAAATTATATTTTCCTGCTGGTAAGTCATATATCCAACCTTATATGCAGAAATCCATGCTGCACTTTAGTTTGTAGTTAATTTTATTAGTATGGATAGTAGAGTTAGATTATCTCCCATCCTAAAGCTTGTCAAAGAAATAGAAGTAGAGACTAAAGAAACTGTACTGGCAACACAATTGTATTAAAATAATCCGAGATAACACTGGGAAAAAGAAACAACTGAAATGGAAGTTAAACTAAAATGGATATTTATACAACTGAACAATGCTTACACAACTGAAGATTTATTGGCTCAGGTACAAATTGAGAGAGAGATGCTGATGAAAATGGTTGAACAATCCGGAGAAACATGTTAAAGACCCAAAAATGTGTCACAGGACACATTTTGATAATTCCCCAACAGGGATCAAAGAGGATAGAAGTTCAAGGCTTGGCTAAACAACAAAGAAAATTGTCTCCAAACACTTTAAACTCTTCATTAACTCTAAAAATAGGAAACTCTAAAAAAAACAGATAAATGTAACTCATATTTAGTCTGCAAAATATGCTGGCTTTCTTGATTATAAAAAAAAATGTTCTTTTCTTACCATTTACATTACATATCCACTCTTGGAAGGAAGAACAATACACAATGGAAGACAGTGCAGTTAGTCTGCTTGTCAAGTTAAGAAAATGAAACTGCTTATGCTTCTTACTTCAATATGCTTCTTAATAAAAGGATTTTTAAAAATCCCAAAGAGCAACCTACTGTGTCATTTATCAAATTCTATAATATTACCTCAGTCAGAAAATATATTGATGCTAGCATTTCACTGGCTAAAAAAAGAAAACCAGCTGTTTCTAATAACTGTTTTTATTATGTGTTATGACAAAATTAACAGAATAACAGAGTTGGAAGGGACCTTGGAGGTCTTCTAGTCCAACCCCCTGCTCAGGCAGGAAACCCTATATTATTTCAGTCAAATGGTTGTCCAATCTCTTCTTTAAAATCTCCAGTGTTGAAGGACCCACAACTTCTGAATGCAAATTGTTCCACTGATGAATTGTTTTAGCTGTCAGCTGTCTCCCGAAGGACTCAGAGTGGTGAACACAGGATTAAAAACATACAATGATAAAATAATAAAATCCCATTAAAACCAAATTAAAATCAATGAATAATAAAACCCAAGAATCAGCATCAGCCCATTCGTTGGAATAGCCACGACTTCAGGCCTCAACAGAAGGAGCGGAGATCCAGGGCCGTCCAGAGCTCAGTGGGTAGTTCATTCCAAAGGGTAGGGGCACCCACAGAGAATGCCCTACCCCTGGGCGTCACCAGATGGCATTGCCTGGTCGACGGTACCCTGAGGAGAGCAGCTGTCAGTGACATAGAAGCAAGGAGGAGAAAAGCTTGACATTTCACCTAGAAAACCTTTCGGTGAATTCAGTCTCCTGGGAGATGTTGGGAGGGGTGACATTCCTGGGTACTGAAGAGACAGATAAGAGAGAGTATCTGGAAGGCAGCCAATGGAGAGCAGTTTTGGGGAAGGAATAGGAGGGGTTTTGGATGGAGGGGCCAGTACTGTCTGCACCGTTGTCTGGCTTGGATGCATCTCTCAATAAAGAGAATATTTCCTAAATATACGGCTTGGAAATTAAATTATTTCGAGGATGAAATCGCAAGCTTTGACAGCAGCTCTGTGAGAGCGGACAGGACGGTGGGAAGCAAGCAGGAGATGGTTCTGCAAGTACCCCGGGCCTAAGCCATGTAGGGCTTTATAGGTCAATACCAGCACCTTGAAGTGAATCCGGTAGACCACTGGTAACCAGTGCAGCTCGCGCAGGAGATATTGGAACCATCAAGTTCAAGCTCCTGAGAATCATTCAATTTGTCCATTCCTTAAACCATCATTGTTCCTGTTGAATACTTCTTGCCATTAGGAGCTTTTACCTAACATTCAACCAAAATCTGCCTTCCTATCTCTTAAGTCCATTATTTCTGCCCACTGAAAGAATAGACAATCTTTTTTCCATGTGAAAACAAGATTCTTTAAAAGTGCTATCGGTTTCACACCTACCTTTTCTCTAAACTAAACATACCCATTTCCTTCCATCTGTCCTTGCAGGCTCCTCTGAGTTTATTATCTCTTCTGGTTAGAAATAAGACAATGGAAAGACAACACGGAAATGACTCCAAAGAGTCATTGCAATCAGACAATGAACACTGAGCTAAATGGATGATCGATCTGCCCTGATACAAAGAAGTTTCTTTTATTCCTATAATTCCTTGATATAAAAATGCAAGCAAATAATCCCAAAGTTTTCAAACATATTTATCTGATTGCATGGAAATAAAAACGCTCCCTTTAATAGAAGAGAAAACAATATTTCAAGTTAGTTACTGTACACATCAAAGTAATCATCTATACAAATTGGCTGCTAATGATTCAGAAATTGCAATGTGAGATAATGATCTTTTTGTACTTTGTCTGGCTTCATAAATAGACTACCTTGAATCTAGAAGAGCGATTAATACATCCCACTTTCAGCTTCAGATAAACTTGATGCCTAATTAAAATAATAATCATCATTAAAGCTTGGACTGGGCTTAACCTCCCAAGTGTTCTTTGGCAGCATTTTTACCAAGTTTGTTTGGCAGTGTTTCCCCAAATTGTATTGTGTCTTCCACTTTCTTCCATTTTTCTTTCAGTGACTTATTTCATCTGCTGAGATATGAGACCACTTGAAAAAAGAAGGAGGCACAAGAAAAACAGGTATCTGAATGCCCAGCATTGAATGACCTAAAATCAACAGGAAAAAAAAGGGATAAATTCCAAGTAATGATTATACTCTGGAAGGCCCACCACAGATGTAATCATTAATTCACTTTATGAATAATTCTTAGGAATAATTATTCACCATTTTAACTTCATGTTGTTTGAAGCTCAGCCAAAAATTTATTTAATATACCATTTAACTGTTGAAAAAGCCAATATAGAGATATAAATATAGAGTCATATTTTGTATGGTTAGGTTGAATGTAATTCTATGATAGGAATGTTTTCCTTTTTTTTTTAACCATCAGACCTAGGTTTGTGTCTTTTGGTGAACACTCCCATTGTTTAAACACTACTTGTATTCAATACCCCTTCATGAGAGTATTTGTATCTGTGTTTGTTTGTTTTTTACTTTATTGCACAAAATTGCACTAGTTCTGTGGGAAAGACAGAAAGGATGTATGCATCTCTTTAATGAATGCTCTCTTCAATGTGATAGAAATCCATAACACTGCAGCAGTTCCTAGTTTTAAACTTAGAGCTGCATCTGAAAGTTACTTACATCAAAAGCATGTTAAGATTCTTTGTAATGTTTTTGTTTTTATCTTATGTCAACACTTTCTTTTTTGGAATTAATTCCTAACATTAGATCATGGGTTCACACTGAAACTGTCATTCTTTTCCAAACAATACTCCCCAGTTGGAATGAATGGCAAAAATGCTGTTGATGTCAAAAGATATCTATCACTCTGTGCTGGCTGGTGGCCAGTCCTTTTGGCTGTGTCCTGGTTTATAATAAATGTAAGAAAATTACATTTTATGTAGTGCTATGATGGTGGAATTGCAATTTGCATGTATCTTTTCAGAACATTTGACAAACCCAAGCTTATTTTTCCTAAGTGACTGACTGGCACTTTGCCTATATTGCAATAGTTAGTGGAATTACTGTTACCTCTCTCTCTATATATATATATAAAGCACATTTCCTAAATCTGAATATCTATAGAGATAACATACGTGCCTATGTGTATATATCTGCATATGTACACTTCTGTAAGTGTGTGTATGTTTGTGTGCATATATAAAATATAGGCTTCCTATATCCTACCATTGAGGGTAATCAATATGACATACAGTTATCTTACGTTTTGCTGAACTAATCATCTGCAGCTGGATAAGCAAGAAAAGAAATGGGATATGTGATTCACCATAGCCTCCACATTTCCTCATAAATTCATGACGTATCCAACTCTCATGTTCCACATAGTGAGGCCAATTTTACAATAATAAGATGCAGAGAGCAGATGTTAATTTAGATTCCCAAAAGAACGCTTCTTTCAAAGGAACAGAAGAAGGAACAACTGGGTTGAGTTGGTATGAAACAGAATATTGTTTAAAGTATCATATAAAACCCTAGAAAGATAACTGGAGATTTGGAAAATGGCTAGCAACTAAAATAGAATAGATACCATGGGCTGCTAAAAAGAAATAGTTAGTTTTTAGGAAATTAAAAAAAACTGGAAATCAGTCCCAAAAGGAATTGAATAATGTTTATACAGCTGAAGGCTCATTATTTTCAGAGGAGTCTGGAGCAGTGGTGGCATTCAAAATTTTTTACTACCGATTCTGTGGGTGTGGCATGGTGGGCATGGATTGGGGTGTGTGGTTTGGGGGGCATGGCAGGGGAAGGATCTGCAAAATCCTCATTCTCACCCTACTCTGGGGCCAGCCAGAGGTAGTATTTGCCAGTTCTCCAAACTAGTCAAAATTTCCACTACTGGTTCTCCAGAACCAGTCAGAACCTGCTGAATAGCACCCTTGGTCTGGAGTCCATGTTGCAGAACAAACCAAGATTTTTAAAAGTGCACTGAAGACCAGAATAGACTGAAGAGCACTGAGGACAATCACTAATGCAGAAAAAAGCTAAAGGATGCCAGCAGATGACAGAACAGAAAATGGAATCTACAAGCCAGAGAAAAGCCAGTTGCCAGACCATCAGAGATAGAGAAAATGGGAAAAAAGAACTTTTGCCATAAATTTTGCCATAAAACCTTGCTATAAAATCTTTCCTTTATTCTAGAATGAGGACACTCAGAAATAGAGTAGTATACATGCACATTAAAATTTGCTCAATGGGCTGATTGGGACAAAACCTAACATTCTCCACCTTGATAGGGGAAAAAAAGCATAAGAGAAGGGTTGTCAAACTGGTGGCCCACGGGCCAGATGAGTCATGCGCAGGCCATGCCCAACCCAGCTCTGTGAAGGGAAAAAATGTCACAAAACATCACGTGATGGCAATGCAGCAACTTTGACACCATTATATGGGGGAAAGCTGCAGTCACAGCTTAGTGGGAAAGGATCTAGGTGTTATTAACAATCACAAGTTAAACATAAGCTAGCAGTCTTAGAGTGCTAAAATGCTGCCTTAGAGTGCATTAGCAGGATCATTTCCAGATCATGAGATATACTGTAATTGTTCTTCTCTTTTGATATGATCTCAAAAGTGCTTATATAATAAAAATAGAAAACTGAATGGTCGCAATTAAAGTGATGGCATGAAGGAATCTGGAGAAGAAGGGCAGGATCCAAAGTTAACAAACAAAGCCATGTTTAACTTAAATGATGAAATGCAGATCTCTGACCAGAATCTAGCATGACACTTTGTCCTGGTTCCAATTAAATCAAGGTGGCAGTGAAGACATGGTGAGTATGCTGAGCAAATATACAAAGTAAAGATTTCAGATACTGATAATAAGAGCATGAAGCTATGGAATATCCTCTTAAAATCAATAATTAAGTCAGTAAAATTATATTATGTTAAAAGAGTTAAATCTTGGTTATTAAAGTTCCCCAAAAATCCTTTTTATGGACAGGCAGTGTAGAAACATTTACCTTGAGCAACTCAAACATAACAAATTGCTAATGTATTTCATACCTTGAAGTCAAGATTCAAAAATATGTTGTATTGCTATCCCCTTGAAAAAAGGGAATTGCTTTTAGAAGTGTATGAAAGACATTATTTATTCCTGCTAACTTTTCAAACATTTAACTTTACCAGTGACTACCAAACTCTTCACAGTTTACAATCTAAAAATTAAAACTAAAACCAAATATCTTATAAACAAATCAAAATCACTATTAAAAGTCTTTTAAGAAATCAATGAAAAAACTGCTTAAAAGATTAATTTTTAGAACATTCTTAATTAAATTGGAGCCCTTTGCTTATCAAGGAACAATTTCAAAAACCTCTCACTTGTCCAGAGATTGACATTTTCAGCAGAATTTTAAAAATAAAATCTTTTTTCTTTCCCTGAGCTTCTCACTATTTTTCCCTATAATTTCTTTTCAAAAAATTTTAAAGAAATATTGTGGGTTTTTAAAGATGTTTTAGATTGAATACAAATAATACAAACATAACACATATAAATCTAGATATAAAAAAGAAAGAAAGAAAATAGAAATATTACAGTGCACCCTCCTGAGGTGCACTGTAGAAATATAAACAATTATATTTCATTATAATTGTTTACTTTAATCATCCCTTTTTAAAATTTGATTTCTGTTGTTAGTTTATCATTTGTTGCCCTACTCCAGATTTCATTATACCACTCATTTTTGAATATCCCAATTTTGTCCCCGATATTTAGCCATCACTAATCTAGCTGGAGGAGAAACCTACACCACCATTATACATGATGTTAGGTTCCTTCTCCATATCATTTTACATCTATTTTTCTTAACTCTAACTGACATATTCTTATATACTGTTCTATTCAGGGATGGTATTCACTTACCTTCGCTACCAGTTCGCAAATGTGAGTGTGCGCTCGCATGCACCACAGTGGTGGGTTTCAAAAAATTTTACTAGGCATGGCAAGGGAAGGATACTGCGAAATCCCCATTTCCTCCCAATCAGCTGGGACTTGGGAAACAGAGAATAGATGGGGTCAGGCCAATCAGAATTTTTACTACCAGTTCTCCGAACTACTCAAAATTTCCAATATAAATTCTCCAGAACTGATCAGAACCTGCTGAAACCCACCTCTGATGCACCACCTCTGGGCATGCACAGGGCTTTCTGCACATGCACAGAGCATCAAAAATGTGAACAAATGGGATGTGATTACATCCGGGCAGGTGGGCACAGCCACCCCAGCTGCTACATCCGGGCAGGTGGGCACAGCCACCCCAGCTGCCGCTACCGGTTCACCCGAACTAGATAGAACCAGCTGAATACCACCACTGCTTTTCCCCCAAATATTTTTCCAATCATTGTCATATATTTCTCCTAAATGCGATTCCCAAATTAATTTTAAACCTTTTGTCTGATCTTCTAATTCAATTAATATTCTATATGTTTTCCCAATTCTTCCTTTGCCTATATATTCTTCATTCACCTCACATTCTTTTAGAATCATTTCAAATGTTGTTAACTGTCTATCTTTCTCTTTGAATCTTTCTTCTATTTTTATCCATTTCTCTAATTATATTAAATTCAACCAAAAAAGAGAGAGAGAGAAATATTGTGTTCATTTACAACTAAATTTTCACCTAACTTTCCCTCTTTAAATTATTTTAAATTTGTCTTAAACTGGATGTTTTAAATTTGTTATTGGGCCAAAATATTTATTATATTCTAAATGTCTTTTAACATCAGAATTATATGCATTTCATCTTGGCTGTTCACCGCCCTGAGTCCTTTGGGAGTAGGGTGGTATATAAATTTAATAAAATTAAATAAATAAATAAATAAATAAATAAACAAATAAATAAATATTAATAAATCAAAATTATATAGAATATAAATCAATATCACAATAAAATAAAATAATAATCAATGTAATACATTTCCTAATATAGTGCAATAATCAATATAAATAATTCCTGATGCTAGCATAACTATAATACACCAAAAAAAAGAGAAATAAGATTTTTTCCCTCAGTTTGATAAATGTCCACTGAAAAGTATTTTAAAGGCTTTTTTAAAACTTTTGAGATAGAACTCCAGATAACTCAAGGAAAATTCAATTCCAAAAAGGAAGAACTAAATGGCAAATAAATCCTAAAAAGTGAATGCAATTTTAACACAAGGGAAAACTGATTAACCTTGATTACACTGTTGAACACAGAAACATGACTTCTAATCAAATAATGGGATGTTACCTGTATGTATAGTCCAGAAAGTCAACACCAATTCAAATTGATAATGCTACCCAAGGCCCAGTCAATGGGGAGAGAGAAGTATACTTGAAAAAACCAGCAACAGTTAGCTACACCAATAAACATTTGGTAGCTTATTAATAATTATTAATAGCAATTCTCTGAGAAAGCAGAGGGGATGACCACAGCAAAGGCCAAGACTTTTAAAGGACACTAAGTTGACATTCATTGATTTTCTCTAAGCAAAGAAGTCAATTTTGCCATCTCTGCTAGTCCCATTCTATTCACCAAACCAATCTTCCATTGTGGTATTTCCATTTTTGTGCATATAGAAGTCTTGCCACAGGGATAAAATTAATCTTTCATGGCTGTTTTCTCATTGTCTGTCCATTAGTCTTGGCAGGGAGGGAGTTCTGGTTTCAGTGAATATTACTCTTTAAATTTCTTTGTATCACTGTAGGAATTGAACCCAAACTCTAAAAAAGAATCTTTTTTACAAGACATGATAAAATTACTCTTTATATTTCCCACATTTTGAGCATAAATTTGAAATGCCTTTATATACTTTAGATATTTTTTTCTGGAGTCATATATAAACAGTTCATCATTTGTCCATAATTCGATTTGATCTGTCTTCTGCTCCATTCCAAATTTTCTGTTGTCTACCTTAAATCTCTTAATTTCACATAGAAAAACCATTGAAAATTAAATTCCTTTGCAACCAGTTGCTCTCTTGGTTTTATCTTATATTCTCCATGTTCTTATTCAAAGAATTCTCAATAAATTAACCATTTCTATTTACCTGCTACTAATTCCCTATAAAATACTTTTAGTACTGAGACCTATATAGACATTTTCAGGTGCAGTCTGGGTTTACATCTATTCAAGAGGTGGGCTTAAAAAATTTCAGCAATGGGTTCTCTGTGTGGTTGTTGGGTGAGTGTGGCCATGGTGGGTGTGGCCTAGTTGGACTCCTGCACCACGGTGGGGGATGGTGTTCTTTCCCTCCCCAAGTTCCAGAGGCTTTCCTCAAGCCTCCGGGAGGGCGAAAACTGCCCCCCAGGTCTCCCTGAGCCTCTGCATGTGCCCTGCAATTACCTGCATCTAAAACGGGCCATGTGGAGACTCCTGGAAGGAAAGGAGTGGCGGGGCCAGCCATGAGTGGGATTTGGGGGTTCTTCAAACTGCACAGAGTTTTAGCTAGAGGTTCTCCTGAACCCCTTCAAACTCCTAGCAGCCCACCCCGATCTATTCCATGTTTTCAATATGGTGTTTCTAAGAAAGTGATTTTTTTTTACATTAACCTTAGCTTTATTGTACTATAGGAAAACCATGCCATCAAACTTCACATGGTTCTCCTTTAATTCTTAAATTATTTTATTTCTCAGCAGCACCCTCTTTTTCATTCAAATCAAACAGCCAGCTGCAAAATACAACTTCAGATCAGGAAATCTTAATCTTGCTCATTCCTCTGCATCCTGGAGGACTTAGCATTTTTGACTTTTTCATTTGCCATAAAAACCTAGATATATCTTTCTGCCATTGCTTACATGGTGCACCAGTTGTGAAATAGTTTTTTCATGTATTATTCAAAACCATAATTCTAGGCAGTACATTCATTTTTATCACAGAGATTCTCTCCAGCAACAATTGCAATCTCTCCCTCTTTAGAATATAATTCTTAACATAATTGTTCTGAAATAACATATAAATCTTATTAGTCACAATAATACTGTAATTTTGTAAGCAACCCTGAGTCATCTTTGTGTGAATTGGGCAGCCATATACATTTGTTTATTTTTTTTCTTTTATGATCCTGTTACCCCTTTTTATTGGGGTAGTATCAGGGTGGCTGAATGGAGCTGAGCATTTATTGGCCCGATGCCCTTCCTGACACCTATGTGGAGTTCACAGCAGATATGTTCTCTTTGAACCCAAATAGAGAAACATTTGTCACTGCCTAGGATCAAAACTCTCAACCTTCTGAGTGGGAGATGAGCATCTTGGCCACCAAGCCCCACACACACACACACACACACACACACACACACACACACACACTGAGGGATTTGCTTACCTACAGCTCTTTTTTTTCCTACCTTAATTTTATCTGGCTAGAACTGTATATGCACACTAAGCCTTTCTTCACTGGTTCATTATAGAATCACTGAATGGCTTGGCAATCCCAAGTTGGTTGTGTAACATTCCCCAGGCTATGATTTATGCAAATTTATTACATTGTTTCCTATACCACAAGACACCTGCAGATGCAAAACACATTAATTGTGGACAGTTCATTTTAATGGTAGCAGCTCGTTCTATTGCCATAGTGAAAGTGCAGAAATGACATAAAGACCATTATATTTTTTCATCTGTCTACTTAAGTATATTCTTGCATGTTTAACTTAGATTCTTTTCCAGCTTCTGCAACTGTCAATTGCATTTTAGGTATGTATTTATTTTTTGCATTACTTTTTCTTAAAGAAATTCAAAATAATTAATTGAACTACCATGAACAGTGATTATCAAGTAATATGACACTTATCTATATATGCTTGTACGAAGCTTTTAATTTTTTCCTATTTACAATAAAAAATATAGAGCGGAATCAAAATGAAAAATATTAAAATGAAAACTTTAATAATCATATTATTTTTCATAAATCTTAACATGGAGAAAATATTAATGTATTATACATTTTGTCAAATGCCTACATCTAAGAAATCTTTTTCTAATATTGAGTCAAGATTAAACATCTTTCAGCACTAATATATCGCTTTCTAATTTTATCATCATCATCATCATCATCATCATCACCATTATTATTATTATTATTATTATTATTATTATTATTATTATTATTATTATTATTATTTGTATGCCGCCCTTCTCCCTTGGGACTCTCTCTTTTTTACTTACATAGTAAAAAACAGACAATAATACAAACTAAAACAATCCAATTTTAAAATCCCCAATTGTAAAAACCCGTAACTGGTCATGGGATTTGGTGGAACAGCCATGTCTTCAAACCAGTACGGAAAGTGCGGAGATCTGGAGCCATTTGGAGCTCAGTGGGTAACCCATTCCAGACGGTTGCCACGGCCACAGAGAACGCCCTCATCCTGAGGGCTGCCAGCCAACATTGTCTGGCTGACAGCACCCGGAGGAGGGCAGCTCTATGAGACCGCACAGGGCGGCGGGAGGCCGGCAGAAGGTGGTCCTGCAAGTACCTTGGGCCCATGCCATGAAGAGCTTTATAAGTAAGCACCAGCACCTTGAAGCAGATCCAGAAGGCCACTGGTAGCCAGTGCAGCTCGCGCAGAAGAGATGTTGCCCAGGAGTAGCGGGAAGCTCCCATAACAACCCACGCGGCCGCATTCTGGACTAGCTGGAACCTCCGGGTGCACTCCAAGGGCAGCCCCATGTAGAGGGCATTGCAGTAGTCCAATCGAGAGACAATTAGAAAGATGATTGATGCTGGCAGATACTTCAAATGAAGCTAAGTAAGTCTCCTCTGTTCCCATCGTTTTTGGTGTGATTTACCCCCAGATAAATGTGCTTTATGTGATGGAAGAACAGTAAGGTAGCATGTAAGGAAAAGTGCATTGCAATGTAATAGCGACATCCCTCACATAGGACTAGTAATAGCAACAGCATTTATACATCACCCCATAGTGCTTTATGGCACTCTCTTAGTAGTTTAAAGAGTCAGCATATTGCCCCCAAAAATCTGGGCCCTCATTTTACTGACCTCAGTAGAATGGAGGGCTAAATTAACCTTGAGCCCATCAGGATTGAACTCTACCCTGGGGGCAAAATTAGCCTGGAATACTGCATTCTAACCTCTGCGCATCTAGAGATAAAAGAGTTGAATTCACAATAGCAGCACTTTAGGGTAGACTACATTAATAAACCAATGCCATATAGATCTAAAACTACTTTTACCAGAATAGATATAATCTTAGGCTTCTCCCTTTAGTTTCTTAAGAATGGACTTAAGTCTTCTCATTGCCTTCCTCCTGTTCTTCAAGGCCATTCCTATGGCCTTTACAGTGATTCCTCATTTCATGATTTTGGCATCACTGAGGTTAGGAACAAACACTTACGTTGGAGTTATGCCAAGTACAGCTTATAGAGTAAATGCCACTAAGTACCACATCACCCAGAAAAATAATAAAAAATCAATATTCTTAAGCAATCACACCCTACAAGGTTTTCATATAAATTAATTTCAATTCTTCATGAATAGTTCCCATTTTTGCACACTGACCAGAAGAAAATAGATTTGTTTTATCTTTTTCCAAGAGCCAATTTCTATTGTACCTCTCATGGTCAGCTAGAGTGGAACAAAACAGTAAACTAAGAAGGTAGTTGAACTTAATCCAAGTTTGAATACTCAATGGCCAGAACTAAGAATCTTATTTCCTCTGGCACTTAAATTTCTACCAACAAGAAACTGAAATGTGAAGGATTTTAGCATAATTGAGCTTGGCTGACAAATCATGGTTTTAATGCCATATTCCCATGTTTGTTATCCTTCAAAAAAAAAAAAGGATGCAATCCTACACAGAATTAACTTTTGTGAACACTATTCTGAGACATTTAATCCTTAGTAACATCTAAATTGCCAGAACAATTGTCTAGTGGTATCTAAGTAGCACTATTATCCTCACAAATGGAAACTGGAAAGATCTGGTATCTAAAAATCATGGATCAAAGGAATCCATACTGCTTAACTGCCCTAAAAGCGCCTTTCTTTGTGCAATGGAAAGAATCAAACATCACATATACAACTCCAAAAAGAGCTAAGTAAAAATTAAAAGTTTCAAGGGACAAGATTAGCATACAAAGATAACCTTTATTGTCGTTTTCTTCTGTGGGCACTCTGACACACCTTAAAAATGAAATTGTGTTGCCTGCTCTCAAAAGTATACGCATACATAATATACATATAGATATGCTATACATGTACATACGTATATGTTTTATATATATATATACATATAATGTTATAATCTCTCGTAGAGGTGTGCCCGCCAGGTTTCCACGCATTTCATCAGCCAAGGGCCCAGGGTAGGGGTGGGGGGCTGGCAGTCGTTATAAAGGAAAATCTTGATCCAAGGGAGGCCACTGTACCTCAGATAGCCGGATGTGAGTCTCTCCTGGTGAAGTGGGGCCATGGTGTGCAGGTGGGCCTGCTGATCACGTACCTGGCTCCCTGCCACGTGACGGCGGCCCTGCCCGAGCTCCTCAACGTTATTGCTGGGGTGGCAGTTGACACCTCCAGGCTTTTGGTCATGGGGGATTTCAACCTGCTGTCTGTCGGTGAGGCATCTGGGTTGGCTCGGAGTTTATGCCTTCCATGACAGTCATGGACCTGACACAACTAATTCTTGGCCCTACACACACAGGAGGACACACTCTGAACTTGGTTTTTGTCTCTGGTCAGTGGTTGAATGGCCTAGATGTTTGGGATATAGTCATTGAACCCCTGTCATGGTCGGACCATTCTCTCCTGAGGCTAGACTTTCTGACCGCCGAACCCCACCGCAGGGAGGCGGAACCAACTAGGTGGTTCCGCCCCAGGTGCCCAGATCCCGATAGGTTCTGGGAGGGAGGGAGCTTGGGCCAGTGCCTGTAACTCTGGCTCACAATTCAGCTGAGGACCTGGTGGCCGCCTGGGTTAGGACGGCCGCCGGTGCCCTGGACCAAGTCCTGCCTTTGCAGCCTCTGACCCGGCACCGAATCTGCCTGGCTCCTTGGTTCTCTGAGGAGTTGAGGAGATGAAGTGCCAGAAAAGACACCTAGAGACTGGTTGGAGGGCGAGTCGATCTGAATCCGACCGAACACTAGTTAGGTCCCATGTTAGGACCTATTTAGTGGCGATAAAAGTGGCAAAGTGTAATTACTTTTCCGCTCTTATTGCATCGGCAGATAATCGCCCAGCCACCTTGTTTAGAGTGACCCACTCCCTCCTACATCAGGGAGCGTGGGAGGATCTCTTGCAAGGGCAGGCTGAGGATTTTGCACAGTATCTGCACGATAAAATCACTCAGACTCGAGAAGGCTTGGACTCTGACTGGGTAGATTCCGGCGGGGTGACTGAGGCTGGTCTTGAGAACATTATCTGGGAGGAGTTCGATCCTGTGACTTCTGAGGATGTGGACAGGATTCTGGGGAGGTTAAATGCAACCACATGTTTATTGGACCCGTGTCCTTCCTGGCTGGTACTGGCCACTCAGGAAGTTACACAAGGCTGGCTCCAGAGGATTATAAATGCTTCTCTGAGTGAGAGTTTCTTGCCTGCTGCCTTGAAAGAGGCGGTGGTGAGGCCCCTCCTCAAGAAGCCTTCTCTGGGCCCGGCTGTTTTGGCAAATTACCGTCGTGTCTCCAACCTTTGCTTCATTGTGAAGGTTGTTGAGAGTGTGGTTGCGCGACAACTCCCACAGTACCTGGATGAAACCGTCTATCTAGATCCATGCCAGTCTGGCTTCAGACCTGGGTACAGCCCGGAGACGGCATTGGTCGCATTGGTGGATGATCTCTGGAGGGCTCGGGACAGGGGTTGCTCCTCTGTCCTGGTCCTGTTAGATCTCTCAGCGGCTTTTGATACCATTAACCATGATATCATGCTGCGTCGGTTGGAGGGCTCGGGGGTGGGAGGCACTGTGTTGCGGTGGTTCTCCTCCTATCTCTCCGACCGGTCGCAGTCTGTGTTGGTAGGGGGACAGAGGTCGACCTCGAGGTGCCTCGTTTGCGAGGTGCCATAAGGGTCAGTCCTCTCGCCACTCCTGTTCAACATTTATATGAAGCCGCTGGGTGAGATCATCCATGGTTTTGGGGTGCGTTGCCAACTGTACTCTGATGACACTCAGCTGTACATCTTCACCTCTGACAACCCCAATGATGCCCTCGAAGTGATGTCCCAGTGCCTTGAAGCCGTGCGGGTCTGGATGGGGAGGAACAGGCTTCGTCTCAACCCTTCCAAGGCCGAATGGCTGTGGATGCCAGCGTCCCAGTATAGCCAGCTGGTGCCATCGCTGGCTATTGGGGGTAAGTCATTGGGCCTCACAGAGGGGACTCGCAATCTGGGTGTCCTCCTGGACTCACAGCTGTCCTTGGAAGGGCATATGGTGGCCGTATCATATCAGGTCCGCCTGATGCACCACTTGCGCCCCTTTCCGGATCGGGACTCCTTATGCACAGTCACCCATGCACTCGTCACGTCTCGCCTGGACTACTGTAATGCTCTCTACATGGGGCTCCCCTTGGGGTGCACCCGGAGGCTCCAACTGGTCCAGAATACGGCCACGGGGGTGATTATGGGAGCGACAGGGCACTCCCACATGACACCTCTCCTGCGCGAGCTGCACTGGTTCCCAGTGGTCTTTCAGGTGCGCTTGAGGTGTTGGTTCTCACCTTTAAAGTGCTCCATGGCATAGGGTCGGGGTACTTGCGAGACTGCCTGCTGCTACCGATAACCTCCCACCGGCCAATACGCTCACACAGAGAGGGCCTCCTCAGGGTGCCATCAGCCAAGCAATGTTGGCTGGTGGCCCCCAGTGGGAGAGCCTTCTCTGTGGGGGCACCTGCCCTGTGGAATGATCTACCTCCTGGAATACAATTGATCCCGGACCTCCGCACTTTCCGAAAGACCCTGAAGACTCACTTATTTCAACAAGCCAACCTAGTTTAATTGGTTTTAATGGGGTTTTTAAATTCTTGATTTTATTGATTTTGGGTTTTAAATCGGGTATTTTTCGATTTGTAGATTTGGGATTTTAAATTGGTAATGCTGATGATTTAATTTATTTTAGTTTTTCTTAACTTTTGTACTTTATGTGTTTTAAGTTTGGCTGTTCATCGCCCTGAGTCCCCCCCTCCCCCCCCCCCCCGGGAAGAAGGGCAGTATATAAGTTGAAATAATAAATAAATAAATAAACGTTCAATAAAGGAGAAAAAAGAATGAATTAACATTCCCAGACCTTATGTGTACTACACTGAAGCTTCAGAAACATTTTGGTACTGTGATCCTCTAAAATGATAAATGCAACTCTCCTCACCATGAGTAAAACTGATGATTTCTTAGCTTTATTTCTTTAGCTTTATTAAAAACAAGCATACAATATAACAATATTTTTAATCTTTATATTACAAGAGCCCTCAAATATTACAATTGCCTGCCAGATGCTTCACAGGCAAAGAAGGAGCAATGCCTGGAGTGAATGTTCCTTCTTTATTTGCCTGACCAGGTTTTTAAAAATTCTGCAACCCCCTCTAAGTTGCTTAGAACATTTGTGGGAGGGGTTCCAAACCACATTTTGAGAAATCAGTACTATGTCGTTGTTCTGAAAGTATCATTGTATATTAATGCTATCATCAAGGGATCCATCAATGCATTTTTCAGTGACTTGTTCCGCTCTTACAGTGATTGCAGTTATAAAGAGTCAAAAAGCAGACTCCCATTTTCTCACAATGCAAATCCTAAGGCATGCTGCATAAAATAGGATAACCTAGATTTTTTTAAAAAACCAAAAAAATTATCCCTAATCTTTTTAGATGTGCTTATTTATGATGGTAATTTCCTTTCAATGTTTAAGATGTAGTGGGAAATGATTCCAATTAATAGGAGAATGACAAGTTGAAGCTTGCTGCAGAGTGCATATAATTAGCCTGCTTTCCCTTATAACAATCAGAATGATTGCAGAACTGTCCATTCCATACTTCTCAATGGACTGAAAAAAGGCTAGGAACACTCCAGAAAGAATACATATTGTTGCTGGAGATCTTCAACAGCCAGTTATTGGTAACCAAAAACTACACAGTATAGAGAGGCATAAAGAAAACAAAGTATTGAATTCCATTCTCAGTGACATAGCCCAGCAGTCTAGTGACAAATGCTGAACTCAGCATGAATTTCGGTTTTTAGTATGCCACTGAACTGATGAATTCCAGTTAGCTGGTTGTTAACATGTTCTATCAAACATTATTTAGCCTTTGCAAGATCAGTGATGAAGCTAATCCACATTGAGCTTAGCACTCCATCTTCCACTTGATTTTAATTAACTTTTTTAACCTTCTAGGCTGCTGTCTATAGAAATTCAGTTTCTTTTCTGACAAATGTCTTCAAGTTCCTAATTTTGGTGTCAACTGCATATATTTCAAGATAAAGGAACACGACTTTGTAATAGTGTTCTCTGTAAATTGTGCTCCTTTTGTTTAGGTGTGCTTGACTTCTGCTACACTCAATGCTGCTCATGAAAGTCAGACTACTGAATATATATACATATTAATATTTTGTGATGAATATGGATCATCATAGATTAGCCTGGGCTAATGAAGCCAAGCATGCAGAAACAAGAATATAGAGTGGGGCAATAAATGAATACGTTGTTGCACCACAATTTCCAAAATGACAATATTGTGAATTGTTGTTTATTCTTGGAAGAATGGATATGCAGGTAAGTCACCTGCTCTAGACATTTTGTCATTTCAGAGGAATCAATTGAAATTCCAGGAGCTTTTCATTTGACTCAAGAACTAACTCCCATAGCTATACAAGTAGCTATATTGGTCTTAGAGGAATTTGATAGCTCAAGAGAGCATAGGAAAACAAAACAGAGAATCCACACACAAAAAGGCACCTTATTCTAGAGAATAGAGATCATGAAATTACAAAAATAAAATAAAGATAACACTTACCTTTCCTTTTGTCTATCTCAAATGAAGAAGCTCACTTTTGCTAGTTTCAGTTCATCTTTCTTATCCAGAACATGAAATTGGTTGGCTCTGTATATTTCTTTTGAATCCTTCCACACAAAGAAGACTATCACATATCTTCTCATTCAGTTCCATTTATCTGTATTCTTGTGTATTTAAATTTGAGTGGGAATTTGTTAACTTCATAAAGTATTTTACTGTCTTGTTCAAAGTCCCAAGCTTGAGCACTGGCAGGCTGTTTTATAATGAAATATTGAAAGAGTACTTGTTTATTCATAGGACATATTTTACTGAAATTAATAAGGAGGACTTTCAGATACACTTATGTCATAAAACTTGCAAGTCTTCGTAGATAAAGTCAGTAAGCAGGTAAGCAGGTTTAACCTCACTAACAACAGATTTGACCTTGTTTTCTCCCTTCCAACCAGTTGTGCATTTTAGATTTGGGTTTGTTTGACCTTTCAGAATATGTCAATTCAGTTGTTGTCTTCATCTCCATCCTGGATGGCTCTAAAATGACAAAATGATGGAGACAAAAGCCTATAGTCCTACCTTGCTCTCTCTTAGTCCGCTCTTTGTCTTTTTTTAAATCTTACAACTTCCTTGATTTACTCAGCAAAGTCAATATTTTACAAATAGGGGAAATTGTACAGCCAATTGCTGGCTATATCCATATTATCCCAACTATTTAGCTTTCTGATATCAGGTTATTAATTATTAGCACAAAATAGGATTGCAGCTTGTGCAATGGCTTCCAATTCAGTCAGATTCAGACCAATAGCATCAAAGACTGAAGAACATTAGATTAATCCAAAACATTAGAATGTCAATGCATGGAGATAGCCAGCAAGTGCCCAAGTATGCAGCCTAATACGTTTTAGCTTTTGCTTTTCACATGTGATCCATGTGGCAATGGATGCCTGTGATCCATGTGGCAGTGTGCTGCCTTTAAATCTAAGTGCAGTGGATGTTCGTTTATTGTTTTGTTTTGAAAACCATGATTTATTCATTGCAGGAATTTTATTAATGAATTCTGAATTAATAAAACAAAACAAATGGGGAATAAAATTACCTGTATTGTTTTACCTGTTTTGCTAGGAAATAAATATGTTTGCCAGCTACAGTATAACTTAGCATTACAATATTCATATCATGGATAAAATGTCACAGTCTTTGGTTTTCATTAAGGCTATATTTCAAGATAAAGGAACAAGTGTTAATTCTATGTTTATTCTCCTTGTATCAAATTTTATAAATAAGGACACATGTACATCTGTGTCACCTATATTACAATCAGTCCTTCAGGTTAGACCTAGCTCTACCATTAGGCAAAGTGAATCAACTATCATTGACAGTAAAATTTGTACGTCACAAGAATGATAATTAATTAGTCATTATTTTTCCGGACTTTTGTAATCAGAATATAGGTGGGGCAGTGGACTGTACTCATTGCTTTAATACCCACTCCAGTGGACTCTTCTTTGCAGGATTTTTTTTTAATTTCTTTTTTCTTTTCTTTACAACATATGTGTCTTTGCTTCATCATTCAGTCTACTATACTATTATTTGGAGCAATCATACATGGACAAATTGCTTCTATAAATTTAATTGCATATGCTAACATTGATTTAGTCCATTTTTTATTCCTTTAGATTAAACTGCCAGAGCAAGAAGGTGGTTTTCCATAAATAAGTTGTTCTGAGGCTGACTTTTTAAACATGCCAAGTTTATTTTTTCATTATTTTGCTTCCCTTCCTACCTTTCCCAGAGAGTTGGATGTGCCTAACACAACCCCACATTCATTTTATTTCCATATTATTTGGTAAGCAGCTGAATATATCCTTCACCTCATTGTATTTTCGTGCTGTTATTTTCGTTTGTTTTTTGGCTCAGCAGATGCCAGACAGCGGTGACCCAGCATCTTTAAATATTTATTTGTAGCTTGAATGTCTAACCTGTCTTTTCACGCACTAAAAATGAATTCTCAAGAAGGTGAAGAGCAAAAGATGCAAATAAAATGCAAGGTCATAATTAAAAACAGAAGAGGTACTTAATTTATTTTGTTTGCTTATTTATTAAAAAAATAGGCCATTCATACTCCATAATACTCCTGGCAGCATGCAATATTAGAAGTAATAAAAGCATTAAAAACAAGACAATAACCATACTCTATCCAGAAAAAAAAGCAATTCCAGCTAATCAATTAATTCCTACATGAGGCTCAACACCCATCATAACCCAAAGCCTGGGGGATCAGGTGATTTTCAGGGATTTCTTAAAGAAGAGTGCATTTTCTGTTGCAGTACCTGGCTCCCCTTTCTCAAGGGGGAGAGCCAGGTACTGAAACGCAAAATGAACTGTTTTTGAATCCCGCAGATGATATTGTTTAATCAATGGGATTCATTCCGCCTGATCATACAGAGGGGCAGAAATAACTTAGCCCCGTGCCATGAAAAGTCTTATAACTGAAAACTGGATGTTTTCCAATATTCTAATATTGGCTAGATCATTCAGGCCATGAAACATTAATGTACTATCATTCATGGACTATGCAAGAATGACCAATTTTATGGATGCTCCTGAAACAGAACTAGGGCTTATTTCAGTCTAAGAAAGTATTTGCCTCCTCCAGTTGTTTAATATTTAGTGTATGTGTCATCTTTCCAGAATCTGGACAGAGGTAAATAATTGACCTGTGCTTTGGATAATAGGTTGACCTCCAATTTGTATTTATTGCATTTAACAAATTAACATTTTGTTGTTTAATTAAACAACAAAATGGTTTAATTAAAACCTTTTGGTGACTATACATAACTTTTGTAATAGTTACAGAGCTTCCAAATAGTGGGATTGCACTATTTTTGAGTCAGAGTACAATACTGAGGGGAAATTTGATGCGTTTTCTTTGTGTTTCTTGTACTTGTGAAATGCTTGTTTTAATATTTTTCAACTGCCGCTTTCATCCATGTTCACATCAGAATGGTTTACTTTTCAGTAGTTCCCACAAACTGTTTATGTTCTGAGAAGTGTCTGAAGGTAACTGAGAATCAAATATCAGCTTAGGACTGCACGTTATTCATTTCCGAACTAAGTAGCAATGAAAAATTATATTCAACTTATTACCAATTTTACAGGATTATTTTTTTCTTGACAGAATCTCAAGCTGATGATATTAACTTAATTTGTTATGTAAGGTGATGGATGATCTCATAAAAGGATAGATTCTATAAGTCATGGTGTTTAATGGTTTAAGCTCTCTGAAATAGAAATTAATGAACTGTCTAAAGAAATGAATAGCCATTTTCTCAATTCCAAAACTTCTGTTTGAAGGAATATGAATATATCTAGTTGTGTAAGCTGGTAATATAAAAAATATCATCCATGATGGAAAAATATAGCAAAAAAACCAAGTCCATTTGCCAAGGAATGCACTACAAGTAGATAAAGTACATGTACACAGTAAGTAACAATTATGATAAAGCTGAATCAATATATATTTAACTGTTTGAAATTTAATGTATATGTATATGTACACATTCAATTTCAACAAGTAATCAAACTTGGGTTATTTTGGACAATGTCTAGAGGCTTCTAGATCAGGGGCATCAAACTTGTGGCCCGTAGCCCAGATCACATGTTAGCTGCACCCCTGTGCAGTTTAGCAAAGGGGGGGAAAGTCCCGATACATCATATGATGACACTGTGATGACACAAGTTTGATACCCCTAGATAGTAGTATTTGTGATCCAAGAGTTTGCTTAATACCAATGCATAAAATACCACATAACAGTAATTCACCTTAAGGCCAGATCTTCAGTTACATTCTATATTTCTATTACTGCACATTCTAAGCAGGGGGGGTTCTATTTACCTTTACTACCGGTTTGCAACGTGGCCGCATGTGTGCTCTTCTGTGCATGCGCAGAAGCATTTTGGTTACGTCGGGGTCAGTGAGTGGGACCTCTCACTGGTTTTACTATAGAACCGGTGCAAACCAGGGGCAACCCACCACTGAAGCTAAGCAAGAAAATTTTAAACATTTGACCTAGTCTTTTCCCTTTCAATAATCTCTGCTTACTGCACAGTTATGCTTAATACATCAGGCTATTTTGAGGATTATTTGTATCAATCCCATGCTCTTCAGCCTACCATTCACAAAATATATGTCCATATTTTCTAGTTCTTAAATTAAGGCTTCAATGTAACATCCACTTTACATATTTTTAAAAACTATTTGGAATGACAAGTCAAGACAAATGATGACTTCTTTAGGGTAACCTTAGGCTTCTCAAAGTTGTCTCCCAAGTCCAAATTACAATCCACTACATTTAGCAGAATGGGTTGCATATGGTCAAATACCAAACATAATTACATCCCCTTAAACGTAATATGGAGTAAAATGAGTAAAACGTGGCATGGTGGCCTAGAGATGGAGCTCTTGTCTCACAATCAGAAGGCTGTGAGTTTGATCCTAGGTTGTGTCAAATGTTTCTCTCTCTGGGTGCAAAGACAAAATATCTGCTGCAAACTCTACATAGGTGTCAGGAAGGGAATCCAGCCAGTAAATGCTCAGCTCCATTCAGTCCCCCTAACTCCACCCCAATGCAAGGGATTACAGGTAGGTCATTAAAAGAAAAGAAAAAAGTAATATAGATACAATATTGAGCTATAGTTCTGCATTAACAGAATGGAACCAGACTCCTTTGGGTTCATTTAGTCCAATATATTGATATATAAAGGAAGAGAAATTTGGTGTTTTTACTTGCATTTTCCATAATTAAGTTTAGTAAATCTTCCTGATCCCAAATTTTCCTTATTGTCTTTAATCTTCACTATGTTTAATAAAAAAAATAAGCCATTCTGGTTTAAAGTTGAAGGCTTTTTTCCTCTATGTAAGATTACATTTTGATACACTTCGGTTTTAAACTGCATTTATAGGAAAAAAATGTCTCTGATCATTATCTCAATCAATGTGTTCAGGTCAAAGCTTACAACTCTTTATACATCATCTAGAAGGTTTTTTATGATTCTTTTTTCAACCCATAATTTAAGAAACTTTTTTAGAACTTTAATTAATTTGTTTCTGAGGATACCAACCGACATGACTTTAGGTAATATGTGATTGTCAAAGTTTCAATTGTCAAGTATAGATATCTTTGAATCATTTTTCAAACACATTTTCCCCCATGTATACTTTGTAGCACGTTTTTTTAAAAAAAATATTGACAAGATTTAGTTCAGTCAAATTACTTCTATTAAATTCTTCTCAAAGCAGGAAAAACACAGGTAAAAGAATTAGCTTTCCTTTCCAAACACTGATCAATAAGCACTGATTTATAAAAGTTAGATTAAGAGATAAGAGCAAAATGTAATATTTTACAGCAGACTAAATATAATTTTTAATGAGATCTTGGGTAACAATTCAGAAATGAAAATCATTAGCATTGGAAATGACACTTCCAAACAGCTGTTTTAAACAGAAGCTTCTCTTAGCTTCTGTGATTTTTATTATTACAATATGTATTCTTCTGTTGATTCCATGATGAATGTTACTTTGTGATGGGAAGAAACAGACAAAACTTCATGAATGTCTTCCTGGTTATGTAACTTATTAATGTCCAAGGTATATTATAATTACTGTATCATGTGGAATAAATAACTTAGTTATTTTAATACAGCTTTTTCTAACCCATTTGCTGGGTATTGTGTCCTAGAGATCACGCAGCAATTTTCTACATATTTTAATAAATAAGTAAAGCTCATTTAGCTCGGCCACAAATATCAGCACTTCTGATGTTCCAAATCAATGCAGTATTCTATTAGCATCCATTTCAATAGTCAGAGTCTTTAGTCAAAATATCAGATTGCAGTCAGCAAGGAAGCAGCACCAGTCATGTGAAAAAGGGAAAATGAGTATGCAAATCACTCTGTATGAATATATTAACTGGAGAAAAAAAGAGAACTTGGCATGGCAGGTGTGATGCAATGATGCATTTAGGCATGTGAAATGGGGATTTGAAAACATAACCGTTTATTTGGTAGACCCCCCCCCCAAAAAAAACCAGCACAAGCAAGTAGATTTATTAGTTTTTAAAAAGCACAGATAGATCTGTTCTGACCAATGAGAATGAGGTTCTTTATCAAAGAAGTTAAAGAGAAAACTGTAAAAATGAAGCTTAAATTGATCGCAATGGAGAGATTGCAGTTCGTCTAAGGCAAAATAGCATTTCTAAAATCCCATTTCATTTAACACAGTTTTTAATTTGCTGAGGAAAAGTAGGTAAGCCTTTTATTATTTGTGTGGCTGTTTGGAGAGGGGATCCATATACTATTGGAATACCTTGAGGCATGTAATAGACACCTGTGTGTTCACCATGATATACAGCACTTTATGCCTCAAAATTTCTTTAGGGTGGTAGGAATGATAAATAGGTAAGGAGACAAATAGGTAAGGAGACAAAGAGAGAGAGATTTCCTTTTAACATAGCCAAAATAGCTGCTTTGGACATGTCCCTGAACATTATCTCCTATTGTCTAGATATCAAAGCTAGGAAAGAAAGAACAGTTGGCTGGAGTACTTTGGAGTTCACCAACAAAGGAGTCATCTGCATGCATCCTTTATCTTAGCTCTGTTTAAAGATAGTCCTCATGACCTACAGCTGGCACTTTGAAAGGAAAGATGCAGTTAAAGGCTGGAATCTGCCCAGCTTAGATTGCACATTTTGGGCTGCAATTTACATGCCTTGGAGTATGTGTGACAGATATGTGTGCAGAGTCTGGCTGGTACTTTCTAAAGTGCAAGTCAAGTCTTTTGCAGGTTCATTATTAATATATGTTCATTAGTCTTGGGATACAATGCTAGACTTTTTTCAAAACATATGCTTTGTGATGCTGTGACAGTAGTAGTAACCCCTTTTTAATAAAGAACAGCTATTATACTGCTGTTCATGCTTAGCACTTCTCCATGGTCATCAATCAGCTAGTTTGCATCACTGGTGGACAAATTGCCACCATTTTACACACTTAGCTCTCCCTGCAATCCTCCCTTCCACTACCATCGTATCCCAGAGGATGAGGCACAGCAGCACTCTCTTCATGAAGACTGCTCTCCACTGCTGCTCTGGCTGTGAGCAGCTATACCAGCAGTATCTTGAGAAGTATACATAGCAGCCTCACTGTCAATCATCATAGCAACTGGTCAAAAAAGGGCATGTAAAAGTGCCACTCTCCCTGCGTTTCCTCTCAATTTGTCATACAACTTTCCATTACACCATCTAAGGAATTTTTTGGACGCATGTCTTTTGCTGTCCCAAATAAAGAAAGTGCTCATATCACCAACATATCATGTGGAAAGCTTGAAAGTTTGTGCGTGGCATTTTTTTTTCCCAATTTGATGGCAGAACTGACCAAAGCAATATTAGCTTCCACTGAAGGAATGGTGATATGCAGATTCCCTTTGCCCAATTCTGTCATACCATATTATTAAGGAAAACACTTATGGTATTAGTTGCTTTCCTTGCCTGCCAAGTGGGTACGGGAATGCTTTATTTTATTTTTCACATTTCTGTATTGCCCATATCCCTCAAAGAGTTGGTGAGAAGGGGAAATGCAAGCTCCAATCAGTGCCTTTTATTAAATCCGTAAAAGCACCATCCTCACTTAACAAATTGGCTGCCAGGTTAGAGCAAATTATGCCCACATACTTCTGTGTTGCCTCACAGACAGGGAAAAGCACATTACAGTAAGCATTTGGATGAGACCTGAATCAAATTGTGCACTTACAGTGTTGGCTTTATTTCATTTCATGGGGAAGAACATAATCACAAAGGGCAACCTTTGCTGCAATATGAGGAATGACATGGAGATAAAAACTTTTAGGTAAATGTCTTCACACATCTAGTAAAGTAGAAGTAGGATTATAAGTGCTAGTCACATCTCCCTGACATCAAGGCACCTGCTTGCCTAGAACAACATTGTTCCAAAAATATAAGAGCGCAATCCACCTGCACATACATCTAGTACTTATTTCAGTCCATTTTGAAATGAGTAGGATTGAGATTTAATCTTTTTCTGGCTCAGGGCTCCTTCCACTTCAGTGACATCATGAAATTGCTAGTTATGTTCTTTGCGGCCCCCAGGAAGAATTGCAGAGGTAAAGAAGATTGTCCAAAACAAAAAAGAAAACAAAACAAAGAAAAAAGTTTGTTGGCTCTTAAAAAGTACAACCACAATTTATACATATAGGATTTTTTTCCCATGCACATTTGGCCATCATGGTTCTAAGTTGAAGGAAGGAACCGTGTTGTACTACATTCTCACTTTCTCCTCAAGCTGACATGTACAATATGGAAACCAGTTTCTTGAACACAGAAACCCAACTCCTAGCATAGAGGAGTTAGAATTAGGATTCTTAATTTATTAGTCCTATCTGGGATAAAACTTTTTTTACTGAATAAAAAGAAAGATTTCTTTCCCTGAAGTCTATGGTCTAAACTTTGAACAAGAGAAACTATAAATGCAAAGAAAAGAAGCAAGCAGACAAATCTTATGCTTAGACTTTGGTTTGCCTCTGAGTTTTGGCTTCAGTTATGGATTGGCAGTCTTCAATAGGTTTATTTTTACCGTGGTTTTACGATGGTTTTTACAGTGGTTTTATAGGTTTATTGTAGTTATTGCTTTACTGTAGTTATTTAAATAAACACAGTCAACCATTCATGCAACAAAGCAATCACAATCCTGTTTAGTTCAATGGGAACTCAGATACCAGGGTATCTGAACTCTGGATCTCTGCCAAATATAAAGCTCCTTTTGTGGGAGAGCACATTCAAGGAAGCAAGATTCATACAACCTTTCTCTAATTAGTTTTAACCCCAGGATGTGGGTTTTAGAGTACAGAATCTTCGAAACTGAGATAGAAAACTGCCAGATCTCGTTCTCTCTCTCTCTCTCTCTCTCTCTCTCTCTCTCTCTCTCTCTCTCTCTCTCTCTCTCTCTCTCTCTCTCTTTTTTTAGAATTCATTAAGATAGGAGTCTCATTCTCCCAAAATATTTGGATGATATACTAAGGGTCCATTTATTAAATAAGCCTGTAATAAGATGCATCATCTGCCAGTTTTCTCTCTCTCCTTTTCTTTCTTTCTTTCTTTCTTTCTTTCTTTCTTTCTTTCTTTCTTTCTTTCTTTCTTTCTTTCTTTCTTTGCCTCAGAATCACTTGCACAGAAAAGGTGGGTCTTGATTGAGGAGATAATTGAAACTAGAGTTAAACAACTCTTTACAGATTGTAAATTGGAAATGAATTCATTTAAACTCATACGGCATAGAGTTCATGTCTACTTTAGATTGTGTCATTAATTATTTATTTAGAGTAACCTTTTTCTGTCTAGAAGTAGTCAGTTGAATTTCTCATTGCTTCTGACTTTAAGGCAAAATGAAATTGCATTATTTTGCCACTTTCTTCCCAACTATTACCAACATAGCATCCCCTGCAGGTATGAATCTAATTTATTTGTTTTTTAAGAGAGTGACACACAAAGAAAGATGTTTGGAACTCTTAATAAGAATTTGATAAGTCTCAAGTGTTTTATTGCTCCTCTGTGTCTCACAGCTTGCCAGAGTTTTAAAGAAGTGATTTTAAAAATGATGCTGAAAACTTAGATGTTCAGCATTTAAGGTGCCTAAAAATATCTACGTATCAGTTGTACATTTTTCAGTATTACTATAGTTTCTGTTCTAATTTTGTGTTTGTGTATGAATGAGTTACACTGCTCCTCCCATTATTTTGCCTTTGACTTAGGGATCAACTAGATGAGATTGAAATAGGCTCTTCTAATCAGCAGTGCAGCTTGATCAGGAGTTATTTCCCCAACAATAAAAAAAATGAGAATATATAAAATCTTTCCAATTTGTCCAATTAAGCGCCTATAAAAATTAGTAGCCTGGAAATGTTTAAGCTTTCCGATCTCACCAACCTTCCATCTGGATGTTGATTACTTTCAAAAGTGTCATTACCACAAACATTAGAAACTCATGTTCCTAACAGCAATACATTTTTTTAATGTGCATTTTTAAAATCACAGGAGGGACATCTATTAATAGGTGAGAGGGGTTACTATGTTTAGAAACATATTTGTGCAAATTACAGATGAGTATCATCTGCAAAGCAGCTAACACAGATGCAATGTAAAGGACACTTATCATTCAGCCACAGAAACAATGATCTACAGTACCATCAGTGGTGGGTTGCCCCCAGTTCGCACTGATTCTATAGAACCGGTAGTAAAGTTGGCGGGAAGCTCCACCTCTGACCCTGATGTGACAAAAATGACCCACTGACCCTGATGTGACAAAAAATGCACAGCCCCATTGCGATCCGGTAGTAAAGGTAAGTAGAACCCATCCCTGAGTACCATAAATAGATTAGGACTTCATTGTTTTTCATACTGAAGACACATTTTACTCCTTTACACTTTCCAATGGGTTTTTTAAAAAACGTATTGTAAATATTATTAAGTAATGGGGGGTGGGGTTTGCCTTCAGGAATAACCTATATTGCAGTGAAAGATGATAAATGAAGTGTGTATGTTTACATGTACATATTGACAAACTAGATTAAGTTCTAGATTCCAAACCATACATTTCAACACTTCTCACATATTTATTACATTGAAACAATTAAACTGCTGCTGGACATTTCTCATTGCAGAGAATAAATGGATGTGATTCAGATCCACTGCTATGGAACTTTTTTATAGTCTTTCTTTCTCTAGCATATTGTTTCTATCACATTTATCAGTCCCATAAATGCATGTTATCAACTATAAATGAAATCTGGTTCTTGTTTTTGGTATGAAATTCAAGATTGAAAAACTAATCACAATGATGTTGTAAGAACTATCTAGAAGTGCATGTGCCCAGCTTTATCATTACTTACAAAATACAAACTTTTAAATAACGTTTACTCAAACATTTCTGTTTGTCTCTATTATAGTGATTGCTTTCTCTGATGATAGCAGAAGTTATTATGAAATTTGTTTCCTCTCTCCACCAAGCTTTTGGTTGCAAAAACATGATTATAAATTTATGAAAATATTGAGTGTGTGTATACCAAACGTGTTGCTTTTTCACAATGGCAAATATATGAAGCTTTTTTTAAAAAAATCTCTCTTAATGAATGGACAGTGTTAATAATAAATATTAGCAATAAATACTTTACATTGTTTGCTCATGTTTAATGAGAGTCTGTATGTTTATTTCAAAGAGATTATGAGAAATGTAACAAAAGCAGTTTTAGCTCATCAATATTTCAGAATTAATACAGAAATTTCCCAGAATGACAAATCAATAATTTTGCAGCTATTCTGCCTTCCCCTTTTAATGGACTCATTGCAAAAACTAAAAAGATGGAACAATAGATATAAATAAAAGATGTCATCTGGATTACCCCTCAAAAATTTCTTTGAATAAAACAGAGCTATTGCACATGGAAAACTTCATTTGGAAAATCAGTAATAATTGCACAGCTTGGTCATTACTTAATTTAGAAATAATACATACATCATTCAAGCTGCAATATGAATCTTCTGAAATTCCACTTAGGTTTCTTGGAGTTTGTGCAAATATTTTTCAAACAAAGAGAAGTTACTCTTTTATAATAGCTGCAGTATTGTTAAGAACTGTTATGAACAAGAATAAAAGATCTTACAAGTTCAGGTATTCAATCATTTCAGAATCAAACAGGAGCCACTAGTTTTATTATACTAATGATGCAATTGTAATAATTAGGGGAATTGCAATTAACTCAAGGCTATGATAGATAAATGTTATCATTCCTCCAATAGCTTTCATAAATCACAAACTGGCTTCAAAAGCAATGGATTAGAGGTGTACGTGAAAGAGGAAAGGTATTTCAAATCAAAACAAACAAATGGTGGCTCAAACATTTGGCTGAACCCAAACTTAGAACATCATGGTTGATCCCAACAAAAAACAAAAGTGGATCTTACAAGGAATGTAGGACAAGGCTGATGTATCTCTCCCTCTATCCATATGTGTGGCATCTGTGCCAGCTCAGCCAACAATCTTTGTTAGAGTTTGCAGCAATCCAACCAGCACACAAGTAAATAATTCAGCAGGATTCATGTATAAAAGAAACTTCTTCATATACAGTAATATAAAGCATGATGCATGTATACAATACCCATGCAGCAGAACTCAGAATCCAGAAGCACAGAATCCAGAAGCACAGAAGCAATAATAATCATTATATATAATATACAGTTCAGTCGAGCTAAATCGTGCCCAGGCTCCGAGCCATCTCCCTTGGCTCACAACAGATCCTGTTTCTTTAGTCACCAAACAGTTCCCATTGGCTGACTTGTTGTTATGGCTATCTCAGCTCATAATTTCTTACACACTGACAATCTTCCCAGCACCTTCCCTTTGTTATCCTTAGTTGCTACCATGCTTGAATACAAGTATCCTGCTGGGACTTCCTTTGAGCTTCACCGTGACTTCCTTTCCCTGACCTTCCCTTAGCCATTACAAGTCCTTAACTTACGACCACCATTGAGCCCAAAATTTCTGTTGTTAAGCGAGTTTTGCCCCATTTTACGATCTTTCTTCCCACAGCTGTTAAGTGAATCGCTGCAGTTTATAAGTTAGTAAACAGATTGTTAAGTGAACCTGGCTTCCACATTGACTTTAGTTGTCAAAAGATCGCAAAAGGATATTATGTGACCTTGGGACACAGCAACAGTCATAAATATGAACCAGTTGCCAAGCATCTGAATTTTGATCACATGATTGTGTGGATGCATCAATGGTCATAACTGTGTAAACAGGAATAAGTCACATTTTTCAGTGCCATTGTAACTTTGAACAGTCACTAAATAAACTATTGTAAGTTGAGAACTGACTGTATTGTGCCCTTATCAGAGATAGATTTGTTCCCACTCAATGCCTGATTGTTGGAAGGTTATGCTGGGATACTTAAAGAATGACACTTGGTCGATACTACGATTATTTATTTATCTGCCATCAATGTTTACAATGTCTCTGTCTATTTGAAAATATCATAATTTTAGTTCTAGAGTAGTGGATTGTCAGCAGAATTGAAAGTGATTCATATCAGAATGGTTAGTCAGGTAACAGCCTCATAGCCCTGGGACTTCCCAAAGCGAGAACTGTAATACAGCAACAGGTGTTTTTAGCACTTAAGTTCTACTTTTAATATTCTGATATGCTGTACTGCAGCAAATATCATATGTGTTCTGGTTGATAACATAGAAATATTTCAGACTTTAGGCATTTAATTGTACTCGCTAGATAATATTAATACTTTCTTCCCTGTACTATACCTTCCCACATTCTGATTTTTATTTTTTTATGAGGTCAGCTGTTGAATTTGCTGGTCACTGATGATAACGTATATATAATCAGTTGCCTTGGCTGTGGCTCACTGAACATGGTGAATTCAACTAATTCCTCCAGACTTTCCTCAAATTATGTTAGTGCTTCCCTTCCCTTACTTCCCCATAGCTATACATTGCCACCAAGGGCTATTATTTTTTCTTACTTTTCTATCTGAAACTAGCTCTGCTTGACTTATTACTGGTCTGGGTCCAGATCAAGATCCATGTGGATCAAAGCCCAGACGGAATACAAATATTTCAGTTTACCTGGAAGTGACTATTCCAAATAGTACTGCTCCATTCTTTTCAGAAAGGAGAGTTCTTGTCCTTTGATTTCCAAGTCTACCCTAAGTCCTGGAATTCTCTGGGGTCCACTGTTCAGTTTCTATCCAGATCCACCTTTGTTTAGTTGCTACTACCAGGTGAGACGTTTTAATGTCCATAATTTTTTTTTAGAAAAATTAAGAATCCAGAAGTATTTTGACTCAAAAATATATAGAGTGGATCTTACATACAGTATATGGATTGACTATAGGTGCCTTTGACATGAAGATGATATAGAAGATAAGAAAGCTATAATTTCTATCTGATGGATTTTAGTGTAACAAGCTTTGTTATTAAGAGCCATGGTGGTGCAGTAGTTAAAATACTGTAGTGCAGGCTACTTCTTCTGACTGCCGGCTGCCAGCAATTTGGCAGTTCGATTCTCACCGGCTCAAGGTTGACTCAGCCTTCCATCCATCCAAGGTCGGTAAAATAAGGACCCAGATTGTTATATATATGCTAACTCTGTAAACCGCTTAGAAAGGGCTGTAAAACACTCTGTATACAAGTGTTACTGCTATTGCTAATGAAATCTTCACACACATTTCCCCATACACCCAGAAAATGTTTTTCTAAAGTATCTGCTCTATTTTTATCCTGTAATTCAATTGTAAGTATTTGATCCATAAGTAAAATGATACAAAAATGAATTGGAGTTTTCTTCAAGTATCAATATTTTTAGTTCAAATGAACTACATGCATTGTTGCAAGGAATGCTTGTATAAGTTAATTGCCATCTCTCATTACTTTATTGTGATTTTTTTAAAATTTGATTTATATGCCGCCCTTCTCCAGAGACTCAGGGCAGCTTACAATGCGTTACGCAATAGCCATTCATACTTTTGTATATTTATATTTATACAAAGTCAGCTTATTGCTCCCAACAAACTGAGTCCTCAATTTACCCACCTTATAAAGGATGGAAGGCTGAGTCGACCTTAACCCTGGCTGGGATTGAACTCGCAAGTAATTGCAGGCAGCTGGATCTTAAATGCTGCCTTTGTAGGAGGCATTACTCCCCTACGCTACTCAGGCTCCATTGGCCTCTGTGTGTATGCATCAGGGGTGGGTTCTACTTACCTTTACTACCGGTTCGCATTGCATCTGCTGCTCTTCTGCAGCGGATGTGCAGATCACCTATGATGATGTCTGGGTCAGTGGGCCGAGCTCCCGCCGGTTTTACTACCGGTTCTTGTGAACCGGTCCAAACCGGCAGCAACCCACCACTAGTATTCATGTGTCTATGTGTGTGTTTACATGTATGTATAGATATAAATATATATCTACACATATAAACACACATGCATGCACAGAGTATATATTTATATATACATATATATGTAGGTCTTTGGTTATTCGGGTCTTCTCCCGTGTAAAATTCGTCAAAACGTTGCCAAGACACTTCCAATTTTACGCGGGAGAAGACCCGAATAACCAAAGACCTACATACAAACACCCGCGAAAACCTCAGAAAACAGATATACATATATATACATATATGCAGTCCCTTGGACTGCAAGGCAATCAAACCGGTCAGTCCTAGAAGAGATCAACCCTGACTGCTCTTTAGAAGGCCAGATCCTGAAGATAAAACTGAAATAGTTTGGCCACTTAATCAAAAGGAGGAACTCACTGGAGAAGAGCCTAATGCTGGGAACGATCAAGGGCAAAAGAAGAATGGGACAACAGAGTATGAGGTGGCTGGATGGAGTCACTGAAGCAGTAGATGTGAGCTTAAATAGTCTCCGCAGAATGGTAAAGGACAGGAAGGCCTCTTCCTGTCCTCTACCATTCCGGGGGAAAGTTGGGGGAAAGTTGTCCATGGGATCACGATGGTTCGGACACAACAACAATACATACATATACTATACATGCATATAGATATAGATATAGATATAGATATAGATATAGATATAGATATAGATATAGATATAGATATAGATATAGTTATAGATAGAGATAGAGATAGAGATAGAGATAGAGATAGAGATAGAGATAGAGATAGAGATAGAGATATAGATACTTGGTTTTTTTTTGAGTAAGTAAGTGAGTAAGTCTCTCACTAGGCAGCATAGGGCCTGCTGGCTGCCAGAAGAAAAAAAGCCCAGAATCTAGTGGATGTGACTTCACTGAGCTAGGGCTGCAGAAAAATCTTGGTTACGTAGGAAAAACCTGGCTAAAAGAAAAACACACATAAAACCTACGAAAAGTAAGGAATATATATATATATATATATATATATATATATATATATATATATATATATATATACACACACACACACACACACACACACACACACACACATACACACACACACACACACACATATATATATACATATACATATACATATACATATACATATACATATACATATACATATACATATACATATATACATATACACATACACATACACATACATATATAATAATCGAAGTATGCTGCATTTGACATAATGTATGATAAGTATGCATTGGCAATCAATTGCACAACTATCAGTAAACACATATCTTTTTCTCTATCGCATGATAGTATAAATTTCAAATTAAACTAATCCCATTTTTTTAAAAGGTCACAGAATGCCTTGTCATTTTGAGAAATTGAATTGTTTTATTATAAATTATTCCAAATATTGGAAAAGCAGTATTTTATCCACTCATTTTTAAGATGCACATTGAGTGAGTACCAAAGTTGTACTTTCAGAATCAAATGCTTGAAGATGGAACTCTTTGGATTTCTAGACATCTAGAGAAAAATTAATTTTGATTTAGAGGTTTATGCCAGTTTGCTGGCCACTCTTTTATGCACCCTCAAATTGTCATTAGTGTTTCATGCCATTTTTTTACTCCAAAATCAGCAATCACTTGGTTTATGTTGTGCCAAGACACGTTCAGCTCAATAGTCAGGAGGGTTTTCATGAGCTTGGAATCTGTACTGGCATTCAGAAATGAACACTTGCCAGATGAACTAAATCTTGGCCAGCTGGTTGGCACCTTCAGTAGAACAGCTTGTCCTTTACCTTTTTCTGTAAGTTGAGCTCCACAGAGGATCTCAGAAAAACTATGTGAGAGGAATGTTTACACTGCTGCAGTAACAATGATATTAATTGAAGAAGTTTTCCCATATGCTTTATAGAATTAATAAATGAAATAATGAAATGTTCTTTTCAGTGAATTCTTGTTACTATTCAACTATCATATTTTTGTCCTACAATTAATCTTATTTCATGTGATGACCTGATATTTATTCATATCTTCTGGAAGCAATTTATTACTTTGCAGTTTTAATTGATTACAATTTAGATTAAGCCCTGACTTGTCAATAAATTTACGGGGTTACAGTTAAGAACTTCACCTTTAGAAAGATTTATATTTGTATTTTTAAAAAATGGATAATTCAGTTCATTTCTCAGAAATGAGTCTGAAGTTACTTTAGCATTAGTCCAGAAAATGTTTTTAAAAATAAAATTTAAAAAAAAACCTGGGGATAGAAGAAAAAGGTCATTTTTGGGCAGGCACCATCATAGGAATTAGCTAAATTTTCTCCAGGATAACAATGTATCCTAAGGTAATTATTAGTCACCTTCTAGAGAAATTGCCCTGGATTCTTCAGAGATGGAGAATAATTGGCCACTTTCTAACCCATTCTATGTGTGATTTGCACTTTTATCAGTCTTTGTTGACCTCTGACAATACCTTTGTTAACTCCTAACAAAACCTAGACTAGTCTCTGCAGTTTTCCTGGCAAGATTTTCAGAAGTGGTTTGCCATTGCATTCTTCCTAGGTCTGGAAAAGAGTGACTGGCCCAAGGACACCCATCTGGCTTCATACCTAAATTGGGACTAGATGTCATTGTCTCCTGTTTCTAGCCTGGTGGATTTACCATCACACCAAACTAGCTGGGAAACATTATTTTTAACCATTTCAAATTGGCTTCAAAATGGCTTACATCACTAAGATTACCTTGGCTGACCAAATGGATTAATTCTGCTTGTGAATAAACAAAAGAGTTCTATTTTCGTGCCCTTTAAAATTTCTCATCAGCTTTCAAGGTCTTCTGTATAATCTTCTGAAATTTTTAGTGGTCCAGTTCTGTTCCTGTTTTGCAAGTTGATTTGAGCTCATACCGCTTGGAGATAGCATCTCATTGAAACAGGAACAATTAAATGGTGTCCCTTGAGACTCTATTCAGTCTAATGCCTTTAAGTATTCACATTGTACCCACTAGGGAAAGTAATCGGAAGATATGGAACTGAATGCTATCAGTGTGCTGATAATACTTCATTTTGCTACCGTATCTCTAGGGATAATGGTTTATCCCTAAATGCTAGTTTGCAATCAGTATGGGTTGGATGAAAAATAATAAACTGAACTCAGATTAGAACAAAATGCTTGATGTGAAGCCCATAATTTTAAAGAAATAATAGTTCTGCTGGCCTTGAATGAGGTTACACTATTCCAGAGGTAACAGGTATGCATTTTGGGAGTGCTGTTGAACTCAAAACTCACTCTCATTTCCTAACTGATGCAAGAGCCAGGGATACCTTTTAACAGTTTTGCCTGATAGGCCAATTCCATCACTATGTGGAAGAAAATGTGGTTTAAGTGGTGTTGACACTAATGATCTCCAGACTTAAGTTCTGTAATGTGCTCTATGTGCAACTGTATTTACATGTAATTTGGAAATTTCAACTGACACAAAACTCAGTAGCCAAGGTGATATGAAAAGAATACAAAGCGATGAAATCTCTTTAGAATTAAAGGATTATAGCAACTGCTATATTATTCTTGGACAAAATTATATAGTGTTTCACATTATATGGCTTGGGACAAATCTATTTGAGAAAACACTCAGAATAATAGATTTGGAAGGGACCTTGGAGGTCTTCTAGTCCAACCCTATGCTATTTCAGACAAATGGAATTTGTTCAGTCCAATCTTTTCTTAAAACCGCCAGCGTTGGAGCATCCACAACTTCTGGAAGCAACTTGTTCCACTGATTAATTGTTCTAACTGTAAGGAAATTTCTCCTTAGTTCTAGGTTGGTTCTCTCCTGGATTAGCTTCCACCCATTGCTTCTGGTCCTTTTTTCAGGTGCTTTGGAGAATTGGTTGACCCCATCTTCTTTGTGGCATATCCAACTGTTCTTCATACATTTAGCCTTCAGTCCCCTAATCATCTTTGTTGTTGCTCTCCTCTGCACTTTCTTTAGAGCCTCAACATCTTTTTATATGCCGGTGACCAAAACTCGATGCAATATTCCAATTGTGGTCTTAGCAAGGCATTATAAAGTGGTATTAACACTTTGCATGATCTTGAAGTTCCATTCCTTTCTGTATGAATGTACACTTACTGCGCTCATCCAAGAAGGTTCATTTACAATTAGCAAGAATTCATCTGGAAGCTACTTGGGATCAAGTCTTCTGTGCTGGCTCTCTAACTTTCTGCAATGTCTCTTCTACAGAGATGAGGATGTTGTGACCCAGGCCCAAGTAGGTATTATCAGACGCAATCAGTTCTAAACAAACAGACTTTATTAGAACAGCTGAGAATTAACTCATTCAAACTAATTCAAAACAAATTCTTCATAACACAATTTTTCAGCCTTATCACCAACCTTGGTTTACTGTGGCAAACTGCCAAAGGCTTTTCTTGGCAAAAGTTCAGAAGCAGGAGACGCCAACAAGAAATAAATGCAGCAAGACAAGAAACAAATCTATCAACGTTTTCTGACAAAGAGCCCAAGAGCCGTTGCTGGTCTTTTAAGTCTTATGGGAGGGGCCAATCATCTCTTGGCCCTACTCCCGAGTCATCCTTTTTGCTTTAGCTACTCTTGCCTTCTGGCAGCTCTTCTCATGAGTGCACTAGAACATGCTCCTCCTGTTCCTCTGCCTCTCTGCTATCAGCCTCTGGAGGCTCCAGTGTCTGCACATCATTTTCAGATGGCTCCGGCCCCATCTCTGCCTCTGACGCAGAGCCCTTGTCCAGGTCTTCCCCTGACTCCAGGACTGGCCCATGTTCTTCCTCAGCCTCCTCATTGTCTGACTCCGCTGCCAGCTCCACAGGCTGCTGGCGGACCACAATAGAGGGGCTGAGCCTTGTCATTTATTTTGAAAACATGTTTTGAACAAGCTTTTTAAACTGCTGATTTAATGGTCAATGTTAATGACCATTAAATGTGTTAATTTACACATGTTACTTGTTTTTATTTGTTTTACTTGCTGTTTTAACAAGTGTTAGTCTTTGATTTTATTGTTTTTATTGTAAGATGCTGAGATGTGATAGTTTGGTATTCACCCAGAACACTGAAATCAGGATAATAAAACAGATTCCAATTGGGTAAGCGATGATAGGAAAGAAAGTTATGGATAAGTAGTTTAGGAACATCTGTCTTCAGTTTTATATAAGACTTTCAATTCTTATAGAATTTGGTGAGTTGTAAGACTGAATTTTAACAAAACAATCATGAAACCCTGATCTCAGCAAATTTCATTAAGGATTCAAACATGTTTGGTGTAATCCAATCAATAATTCAAATGAAAATCATCTTTGACATAGAGCAGAAGTTAATACTTTTATATTTATTTTCCATACTGTACAGAATGGAATGATTCCTCACAATACATATAGTACATATAGATATACAGTACATATAGATTCATACCCCAAGGAGTAAGCAGAAAAAATACATATGCACAAATAAAAATCCTGTTCAATGCCCAGCTTCCTGCATTGTTAAGCAAGCAAAACTCATATTGATGATTTCTCTCTTCCAAAAATAGCTTGAAGCTGGAAGAATATGTTTATATTATTGAATTAATAATGACTAGTTAAAGTTAATTTCTGTAAAATAAAGCATCACATTTACCAAATTAATTGATCCCGGCCTCTGTATATCTATCATTCTTTCTCATAAAAATATATAAGTCTATTCATATACACTCAGCACTCTCCTTTCGGCAAAAATAACAAAAAAGAAGAAAACAAGATAGAAATAGCTTAAAAAGAAGCAGAAACCACACTGGGAGGAGACAGAAAGATTTAACTGGTACAGATGATGTCAGGGAAGAGATTACTAAGCAGGGAAAGAATGAGAAAAGAAAAATCCTGCTTAGGCAATAGAAAAAGGATTAAATTTGCAAGGCAAAGAGGGCCTTCCAAAGTACTGATTCAGCTAATCTTCCAAAGCATGGATGCTTTGCTTCAGTAGCCATTTCTACTTCATGCTAATTCCTTGGTTTTCAGCAGCTTCTTTTAGATTTATCACCACATGAGATTACAGGAGCGGGGGGGGGGGGAGGGGAGAAGAGAAAATGCCTCATCTTTCTATTGGTAAATATGAAATATGAATCACGTTTTATTCTCCTCTACCAGCAAAATATCTCTCATGAATCAATCACAATCCAGGCAATCCCAGTTTGACAAATCCAACAGTCCCACCCACTCCCTTGTATCAAAGAAAAGGTACAGGGAGAGAGACAGGTAAGTGAGAAAGGAGCAGAGGCACCAACTCTGAAAGTTACAGTGCATTGTTATTACAATGACTAACGGGAACAGAAGGAAATGCAGAGAGAAGAGGAGCCAAGAGACTCCTTGCTTTGTCAAACTGATGGAGTAATCTTACTACCGATCTCAATCTTTGCCTTTCTTGAAGCCAGATGGAATGGCTGCTTCAAAACAAGGGGATAAAGCACCTTCCAGCTTTCTTGATGAACTTTTTCTCTGCTGCTATAAAGGACAGGGATGAGTAGGTCCTCAAGGAGTGCTTTGTTTCAGTGATGGTTCAATGAAGCATCATAGTGCTTCTGCTGGTATCTGGGCGGTGCAGAGACATTGACGTTCCCCTAATCAAAATTAGCTTCTCTCAATGCAACAGCTATTCCTGTCAAAGCGAAGCAATGAACAAGGCTGACCTCTGATGCTCTGTAGAGACTCAACCTATCCTTTTCAAAGCGCTTTAATACTTCAGTTGTGATACACATCTGCACAAGTCCCAGGACACTCCAATCCACAGTAATCCAACCTGGGTCTAGAAAGCAGTTGATTTCTTTCTTCTTTTAACCCATATCTGGATCATGCAGATGCAAGTTAAAACTTTCATGCCCATGTGCTGGATGATTCTGCTCAAGAAGGAAACAGTGGTTTGGGATGCTTTGAAGATTGTGGGAAAATTGTACATCATGAAAATTCACAAGGTTCTCTTAGACCATTCTCTTTTTCTACTAACTTGCAAATATCTGGTTTTCTGCATGCTTTGTAAAGGAATAAACCATATTTTAATTTTGTGTGACCCCATTTTACTTCCTAACTGCTAGGTATTTAATCACCCATGTTTGCCATCAAAGCCAGTCGCATCATGAAAAATGCTACCTTCTAAAAAAGAAGCAGCTAATTATACCATAATAATATGGATGGTAGAAATGAAAATTGTATAGATTTTTGGCTACATAAAATGCCTTCGGTTCATATTAATAATCTTCCCAGCTTGCAATAAAAGAGCCTAGCAAAGGTGTGTTGCTATAATAATTAGATCTTGAAGCTTAATAAATAAATAAAGGTATATATTACAATGTCAAGATAACTTTACCAATACAAGCAAGAATAGTAGAATAACTTAATATTACAAAGGGAGAAACCGGTTACAATGATCCATAATTCATTTTATTATCCTTCTCAAATTAGCTATTATTTTAATCTTCCTTTTACATTAAAAAGGGAAAGCATACATGATTCTACAGAAAACAATTGCTAAAACTAAAATCCAGTTTGCAAACATAAAGAGTTCTTAATTTAAAATCAAGTATTTAATGAGTAATGGCTTATAGAATAACCTGTTTACAGTTTTAGCACTTTTTCATGAAAGATGTAGTTACAGTATTTATTTCCTCAAGTATGAAAAATCTAATATCAGAGGTCTGTCAAGATCTTATTTTTTGAAAAGGTTTATTTTAGAATGGAAAAGAAGGTTCAATTTCTAGTTGTATAGAAAAAAAAAGAATGTCTGATATTTCCAAATTAAAGGATGACAAACTATGAGAGAAAAAGGAAATGGCTATGAATTTAATTCAGAATTATTTTTATCAATGAATTCACTATTAAAAGCCACTTTATTTTCCTGAGTTTTCACAATTGCTGGTATGCGTCTATCAAAAAATGATACAAGCAGGGGTGTCAAACTGGTGGCCCATAGGCCGGATGCCTCACATGTAGGCCACTCTCACCCCAGCTCCACAAAGGGGAAAAACGTCACAATACGTCACATGGTGGCAATGTGACGCTGCAATGCGACACCCGTGATTTAAAGGATTCCAGTAGGTACTCCAAATCAATTTGTGCCCTTTGAGCAAAGCAAAATGGAACAATGTACCACAGCCAACTTGCTGTAGTCAACTCGTCTTGGCCAATTCACTTCAACAATTCATCACAGGACAACCCACTGTGGGACAATTCAACAAATAAAAAAGTTAAATTAATTTTGACAGAACCATGGCCAATAATAATAAAATTAAGTCAATCCAGAAATATACAATCTGGATTTGTATTTCAGTCCAGAGTTACAATAATTTTGATGAAACCGTGGTCACCAATAATAAAAGTAACTGAATGAAATGATTAAATTGAATTATGTTGAATTGTCCCACAGGAGGTGGCTTGTGGCAAGTTGGCCCTGGTGAGTTGTCCTAGATCCAGTCCTTGAACAGAAGTTTTAGATTTAGAAATTCTTTAAAAAGAGATTGGCAATGAAGTGAGGATGGATGCCTGGGCCTAGAAAGGATTGGACTAGATGGAGAATTGATGTGATGTGGGATACAAACATTTTGAAAAGGCATCTTCCTCTGGCCTGCAAAATCTATGAGCCACTCAGTGAAGCAGATTAACAGACATATATTATCTGGCCTGTAATTGCCTTGTTTTTGCTGTTCTAGTCAGGCAATAAAATAGGACATTTGTTAATCCCTTGGTAGTCTGAGGATACATGACAGATGAAGTTATTTTGCTCAGTGGATCCCATGATATACAGGCCTGATCTAATTAATCTAGCACCACCAGATATATGCAAGCACCAGATATTTTTAACATATTTTCTATTGTCACAGCTGTTGACTCTATTTGTCATTATATCTATTACTTCCCATTATTCGGTTCATTTAACCTCAGAGCCACCCTGTGAGTCAAAGACGGAACTCTGTCAGGCTCATCTGAGAAGCTGCTTAGTAAATATTAAATCGCTAAACAAGGATTTGGACATATGACTTTGGTAGAACTTGAAAAGCTGAGAGGGGTCAGACTTAATTAGAATTAGGGCTGACAGCAATACCGAAAAGTTTTTATTTTGTTAAGGATCTAGAAGAAGACCACATCAAGCTTTTTTGTTATTGTTACCAAGAAAATTACATGTATAAGACAAATCAGGAATTAAAGTTGATTCTAATTAGACTTTCCTTCTCTCCCTCTCCCATATTTAAACACTACAATGAATGAATTTACTACTGCTCATTATGACCCCTTTTCAATCTAAGGCAGTTGAGAGATAGTTGCAAGCTGCAGTACCAACAGAACTGGAGGGCATCAGGTATCTGGAATAGAAAAAAGAATTTCTGGAAGTGTAGCCAAGCATATGCCTTCAAGATATTTAACTTCCACCACCTCTGCCAGCAAAGATATTTACAAAAAGTTGTGGAACTTGTAATCAGTGGATCACTTATCCTTGGCCTGTTGAAATATAATTCCATGTGAACGAAAACTGTGAAGCAATAGAATTCTTGACTGGACAAATAGATTTAGTCTTCAGTTTGTCAGATGATAAATTATAGACAACAAATAAAATAAAAATGATTTTGTATTCTCTACAGAAAAAGGTGCTATCTTATTACAACAGATAAGTTATGCATTTTCAAGGGGAGTGGAAATCCCATAATAGTATCCTAGGGGTCAAATTATTCAGTTGGTTGGTAAGACCTGTTTGACTACATATGAATCTGTTTCCAATAAGAATGAAATATGGAATCAATGATTTACAAATATATAAATCAGCCTTTACTGTCTCTGCAAAAAATGTCTCTCCAATGGCTCTTTCACAACACTTTTATTTCCACTGCTCAAGACCTCACAACGTTGTTTGAAGTCACCCTGTAATCATCTTCAACTTTTACAAATGATTGCATTGATTCCACATTTGGCACTTATTTCTTTATGTAGTGTAGGTGGCATTGAATTAGCAAGTATATGGACAAATGCCTGCCCTCTTTATGTATCCATCTTGATAATCTGTAGCTCTTCAAGTATCATCCTGATTCCATTCATTCACTTATCTACTATCCTTCCCTTCTATTTCCCTCAACTATAGCTACTTAAGGTTATTTTATGTAGCCCATAACTTGCTCATATCTCATACCCAAAGCAGGTTAATTACTGCTAGTTGATCTTGTAATCTTCATTCAGGATCAACTGACTGGCTTTTGTTGGGGTATGTGCTACCTTAACAGCCACAACTTAAAACTTCATATCTTCTTTCAGTTATTCTGTCTCACTTTCTAGATTTCAATATGTCATCCCTGGAAAAGCCATTGCTTTAACCACATCCTTACCTTTTATAATTTTCTAAATTGTAGTATTCCTAGATCTTATCTAGGATTAATCTATTCTTTGCTTTCCAACACATTATCTGTTATTGAAGCTGGGAAAACAAAACTATTACCAACTTCTTTGCTATCAACAATAAATTCACCAAATAAGTTGGCTTGCATTATCTTTGTATTAATATTGAACAATGTATGAGGTATAATATCATACAATGTATGAGGTGTGAGAAGGGACTTCAAAACAGGAGGTGGTATTCCACAATTCCTCCTTACCTCAAACACATTTTTCCTGCTATCCTGTGTTTACTTTATGGGCCCAGTAAAAACACAATTTCTTTAGGAAGCACCAATGGTTACAGGCTACATTCCCATACCTACTGTGAAGTCTTTTTGCCTTGAAAAATACAATACAACATTCCCCCAGGACAAACTGAGTGAGCGTTACATTTCTTATCAATAAGAACAATATCTATCCTTACTAATAGTAAATGTGTAAAGCAGTCATCTCAAATCCTTATATAAAAATTCTTTTACACATTGAAAAACATACCTCATCATTTCTTCTACCATTTCCTAACCATCCCTTTTAACCATGAGCATAAATTTGCTTTGGAAAAGGGATGGATGGAAGTACCATCTGGTTTCCAGTGAATTTAGTTCAATCATTCCTTTGTAAAATATTTAGGATATATCAAATCATTAAACTTTAACAATATTTGAGAACAGATATCTATATCATTTAACAGCAAGGGAATTTCATCAGTTTCATATAAAACTCTTAATTCAAAGTACTTTTTTTTTCTGAACATCTTTTTTAAACATGTTTAAAAAAAACCTCTGAAGAAATTATCCAGATTGTGAACTTGACAAACATCTCTTGAAAGAATGAGCAAACTTATTTTAACAAGTCATCAAGAATTAACAGTAAGGGTAGGAGTTGTTATACCTGCTAAAATTACACCACATAAATTGCAATCTTTCTCATCTGGGATTGTAAACAAATTAGTATGTATTACCATCTTTGCTATAGTGTTCAGTTAGTCATTCCTTTTTGTTGAAAGTTTTTGAAGATAGTGAAGGAATCACCCTATTAATCTTCACAAGGGGTTCCGCAGTCGGTTTATTCTGAATTTTTTAATGCATGTAAATTGAAGCAACATATGAAATGAATTCAGGTGCTAGGTTTCTTATTGAAAAACACCAGAAAACTAAAGTACATATTTTATTAGGTCACTAGTATTTAAAAGAGCTTTGAAAAATTCTACAGTGTAACACAAATTCAATGAAATTTTGTCCCTATTTATTGTCTATATTGACTAAAATGTTTTCCCTTGTAAATTGCCCTTGCCTTACAAATGTTACAAGAAAACATACTTGTCCTCAAGTGCTCATCACCCAAAGTGTAAAAAATAATGCTGAATCAGCAGAAATATAATAGCAGTTGTTGCAATTTCTTGGGAAAGTAATGACTAATTAATCCCAAGAAAACTATACATGCTAGTGCAGGGGACCTTCTGGCCTTTGGTAATAGCTAGTAATCTGCAGCAAGCATTGGTTATAGACTGCACTTAAATTACTTTTCCTTCATTATCTTAAACTACTTGATCTGTAGCCTGAGTTAGGAAATCATGGTAAATCAAACTGTGATATTATTCTGTGCTGAATGCAAAGCCCTCTTAGCTACATGTTCTCTGGCAGATTAGTCTACTATGGGGCCCAGCAAAATGGTCCTGTTCACGGTTATTGCATTCTACATTTTCTAATATAAATTCACCAATGATTATCCCCTCTTTAAGTATCCATTTCTGAGTCTAGATGCCAAGTCGGACATTTTATGTTCAGATATTTTCATACTTAAATGGAAGGAGAAGTAATGGAACAAGATGGCGAAATGAAAGGACCTAATAAGCATTTCAGTGGCCCTCTGATTTCTTATCAATTAATTTCTTTTCCTCTTACCGCTATCAGACTCTAAATTCAAGCAAATATGACTAACTTTTAATTAAAATTCATGTTCAAAATACTGGGAAAGACTCTGAGAATTATAGTACTTATTTCCCCAGAAGTACAGAAGATCCTTCACAGAATATGCTGCCAGATGAGGTAAGATTTTCATTCTTAGTGGACTTAAAGAAATGTACTCTAGTGATAGTTTTATCTTTAGGTTAAAAAAAATCTCTCATTAAAAACTTCTTCTTTTTAAAAGTTTTATAAGTTTTAGAGCCATTCCCAGCTTTCAGCCCACAATTTTCAACTTGGTTTTAGAGACTTTTAGGAAAGAAAAATTAGGACTGCCAGAGTATCTGTTTTTTTTATTCAGTAAATCAGGAGATGTGCAAGCAAGCATATCAAGGGATAGAAAAAGCTTCTATTTATAAAATGGTTTTTATAATGCTACCTAAAATCTTCTTGTAAGCTCAGAAGTAGATAACCCAAATTATGCAGGTTCTTCCAAATACCTCAGACTGGATCTTTCCTAACTTTTCCAGAACTCTGGAAAACCAACTATGCACTTCCAATTTGTCAAGAATTTAAGATATGCTGGCACTTCTGAGTGGAAGAATATATTTTAGAAAACACTATCTACTAGGCTGAGCTTGCTTTGTGATTGGTCAGATTCTCTCAGTCCATTTCTATCTTTCCAGGAATTGTATAAATCTTGATAAAATTCCTAAGTACAGTTTCCAGAGATCTAAGACTTTCTCCTTTCAGGCCTAATAAGCCGTATGGATTCCCCCCCCCCACCTTTTTCCCCTCCTCCCCCACTCCACTCAGTATTTGCAGTTGTTTTTCACCTTAATTCCTAAATTTGCATGAACTAAATTGATTCAGACATTGATGCCATACGGATAACTCCATGACAACAATACAGCTTGTGGAGAGTCTATGTTACAGAAAGAAAGAGCTCCACAAATTCCACCTATAGATTCCTTCTACAGATAGATAATTTCCTTCCCATATTACAGGTTTATTTATAGCTAAAGAGTATTCCATATGTATTTAACAGTACATTTGATAATATGACACAAATCAAAGCCATTTAGCAGTAGAAACCACGGAACTTGTTCTTTTTATTGATGAAGGAAGGCAGATTCTTTGACCTATTTCTAAAAGAATAATTTCCCATAAAATGTCTTTGTATTCAAGGAAATTACAAATTATTACAAATTATTTAGTGGATGAAGAGCTTATGGCTGAATTATAAATCCATTGTTTTTAGGTTGAAGACAGTTTATTAAGCAGCCAAAAAGAAATTTGACACATACACCCCAAAAATCAGGGGAATATATTTCTGTTGCCTCATTTATATACTTTGTGAAGAGTGAATAGGTCAAAACAAAAATTTAAAGACCTAACAATGGCAGATTCTGAATTGTCAGCAATGAGTTTCCCCATGGCTGTCATTATATCTTTTCTGTTACAATACATTCTGCAACATTATTCCTCTCAGCAGACTGAAAGGCATCTTATCCAGCATTATTTATTTATTAAGGGATTTATTTGCCCCACACACACATTAAACAATTGCAATTCCCCATTATGCCAGCCAATATTTTAGCATAACATTGTAATAACAATGAGAAATGCCTTTGAATTTATAAACACCTGTCTTCTACTATTTGAAATGTCTTCTTTACTAAATTTGTTTCCTGCATTATATATTTTCACATCACTTCAGTGAAGAATTAAAATAAATCAATTTCCTGATGCAGCATTCCTCGATTTAACGCCACTAAAGCTCAGTTGGATATGTCTGAATTACAATTCAGGAATGTCAAAATTGCTTTCAAGAGGGAACAGCACATTTTAAAACTCTTTACATGTCACCATAAAGCCTGACGGTGTTTATATATGCTTAATTTGTGTGGGTGGGTGAGTGTTTCCTATCCCCATTATGAAGCTGTAGAATATTTTGTATTTGTAAACTGCACTTCTTTGTTGAAAAGGAGACATATATGTGTATCTTATTGGCATAATGCTTAAAGTTGCCCCTGAACTGGCACCATCTTGGTCAGTACAGTATTCTTTCTTAGGCAAATTTTGGGGTCCTATATTGACATGGATTTGCTATTATACGGCATTTTTATATATATCATATAAGCTTTTCTTTTGAAAACCACACATTCTAATTATGCCAACACGTTCAAGAGAGTACAGATATAAAAAAGCCCTGACAAACAATTACATTAATTAAATAATGATTTAAGAGCAACTAGTGATGCCTGCCGCATTTTGGTAGTTTTGTGTAAGTACAGATAGTTCTCTCATCTGCACAAATGTCTGTTAACATTATTGGATGTTAGGAGATAAGTAAAGTTCACTCTGACTTCACTCAGTTATATGAATTTTCATATTTGCCAGACTAATAGCAAATATTCAGTCTTGCTTTTCTTTGCGTTGTGAATACACATAAGCTTCCTGAATGTATTGACTTCTCTTTGCAACTTATCCTGGCACTGTTGGGAGATTTAAAAGTGATAACTAACAGTGGAGGATATTTGCTTTTCTATATCAATATTTGAAAATGTTCTCTATATTTAAAAACTATAATGTAAAACTTCTGATTTCAGTGAAAGAATGAGAAATAACTCTGCATTCTGCATTGCTTTTAACATTTAGGGGGTTACTTGTTCATTGTATATGACTGCTAACAAATAACTCTGTGCAGGCTAACAATGCATAAAAACTATATTATAAAATCAATATAAAACAAATCAAAAGTACAATAAGCTTTTAAAATGATTATTTATGCATGTATTTATTTTACATAAGTTTAATTAAATGCATGCCTAAAGTGACTCTAGACGACTTGCTGTACTTAATTAAAAAGAGAAAAAAAATTAAAAGAATACTGTAAATATATACTGTATGCCTGAGAGAAAACCCATCTCACAGTTTACAGTACTTTACAAAGAGTTTCAGCTTTATAAACAACCTTAACCCAGACACAGCACGAATACAACACCTTTTATAAATCCTTGTAGTGTGGGAGCCAGGCAAATCTCTGGGGAAAATGCATTTCCAGAGAAGAAGCACCACAAACATGAAGATGCATTTTGGGGATCCCATTAGTTGATGTTAATTAATTGGATGGCTTCAGGGCATCCCCATTCTGCCCAATCTTACAGGGTTGATAAAATCTATTGGAAACAGACATTTTCTCAAATAACTAAGCTTATGCCATGAAGGAATTTATAAGTGACAACTAGCACCTTGAATTATACTTGAAAGGCAACTGGCAACCAATGCAACCTATGGAACATGATATCAAGTTGGCATATCAAGGTACAGTCACTAATCAAGAAACTGCCAAGAAGACTCCCATCGACAGGGCAAACCCCTGATATATAAACAAAGAGAAAACTCCTTTCCCTTCTAGCACTGATGATGTTACCTATTTGGCTAATGAAATTTCTGCAAGAAAATAAAATAACCAAGCTCAAGAGAGTACCTAGGAAGCTACTGCACTTTCAATCACCTATAGTTTTTTGGTGAAACGAAGGGTCTTCGTTTCCAGGAATAGGCATACCTGGCAATAACAGAAACCTGTGCAAAGGCTCACCTTGTCATAGCTGTCACCTGTTCTTTTTATATTTTATTAGTTTTAAAAGTAAAACAATGGACATTGCTCAATGTCTCTGGTTTCTAACTTTTACATCAAAATCAAGTTAATAAGTAATATATTCCTTGCTCTATATACAAATTTACATATCTCCTACTTCATTATATATCATGTATACAGTATTTTACTTCCTAACCAACTATGCATGTATTTAATAAACCAATATTACATTCACAAGTTCAATATATATTATAAATTAATATACACTGATATATACATTTCCAGACATTCATTATCCCTTGTTTTTTGGCATTCTTCCTCTTATCTAATCAATTATAAAATTTATTTCAGACTTCATAGATTTTGATTCACTTTTGTCTTTGAGTTCTAAAGTAAATCTGTCCATCTCTGCACAGCTGTAAATTTTGTGTATTACTTCTTCTTCTGAGAGACTGCCACCTGTTCTTCAAGCATAACCATGAATCCAGAAGGCTGCTGACCAGTGTTGGAATTCAAATTTTTTTACTAACGGTTATGTGGGCATGGCTTGGTGGGCATGGTAGGGGAAGGATACTGCAAAATCTCCATTTCCATCTCACTTCCTGGGAAGGATACTGAAAAATCCCCATTCCCTTCCCACTCTGGGCCCAGCCAGAGGGGGTATTTGCTGGTTCTCCAAACTACTCAATATTTCTGCTATCAGTTCTTCAGAACCTGTCAGAACCTGCTGAATAGCACCCCTGCTGTTGACATCTTGCTTGGTGAGAGAACTGATGTCAAATCAATATGTTGAATCATTAGTCCTTAGCTGTACATGGTGTATATATTCTTGATCAAAGATTTTTAAAATCTTGATCAAAGATTTTTAAAAACATCTTTACCCAGACATAATAAACAGTATATGGACCACCATCACCCACAAAAACAGAAACAAGAGTAATTACTTTAGGTCTACATATTACTCTATCTGTGAGTCTCTATCAAAAACATATGTGGGTGCTGTCTCTCCAAATGTTTATAAAGGAATCAATGCATTTGTTTAATCCTATTTTATCTGTAAAAGTTGGTGATATTCACAAGTCGAATAAAATGGAAACAAACTATTCATATATGCCTCTATAAAATGGTGAGGTAGTTTGATTTTCTCCTAGAATTGTGATGGCGAACCTACGGCACATGCACCACAGGTTGCACGCAGAGCCCTCTCTGCAAGTACGGGAGCTGTTGCCCAGCTTAGCTCCACCATGCATTTGTACACACCTCCTGCCAGCCAGCTGATTTTCAGGTCTCTGATGTGGGGGTGGGGCACATGTGGGAGGCGCACACGCATGCACGGAGGTCATGGATGCATGGGTAGGGGCGGGGGAACGGAGGAGTTGTGAGCACATGTGTGGTGGGGCAGGGCACATGGAGGACATTGTATTATGGGTGTGGGCACATGCACACACGATCCTCCCACACTCCCCATGCTTTTGCACGACGGCAAAAAGATTAGCCATCACTGCCCTAGAATATTGCACTTTAATTCTTTTTTTTAAAAAAAACATTCCTGGACTGTTTTTGGACAAGAATATCTAGACAAGGGTTTATCGCAGAATTATAAATTTCTACCTCCCATTTATAATCATTCTATTAGTGCTGGTGGTCATTATGTCACTGCTGATATCCAAACCCACCTCTTAAAAAAGTTTTTAAAAAGCAGAAATCGCCAAAGATAATGTTTAGCATATCTGCTTCAATGGAGATTATGTTATTCTGTGTCAGTAAGAAGACAAGCTTAACGAGCTGTAGTATATCCTTTTTTTCTTTCTTTCAAGAGGTAGGGCAGTGAGATAATGATCAGATTAAACTTTCTGCATTACTGAGACAGCAACCATTCATTATTAACTTTGTGACTGATACAATGTTAATTAGTCAATAATTTCTCCTTTAAGCTTAGCTCCTAATAACTTCAAAGACACATCTGTGTAGTTTCCTTGGCAATGACAATTTTCCACTGCCTTTTTCCAGGATATTTTTCAATTTCCCAATCTAGCCTAGAGCTGAGATTTCCTAGTGATTCGTAGATTGGCTACTCAAAAACATTTAACAGGAACAAAGTGAGTTTTAATGATTCATCCAATTCAATTCATCATTTGCAAGATCATTTTTTCCCCCAAGCTAGAACCTTAATCTAGAACTCCATCAAAATCAAGGCTCTGTTTAAGGCCAGATTCAGCATGCACTCAGCACTCCTATATGGAAAATCTAATAAACTTCCAATTGCTAGTCAAACTTGCCCTTGTGGTCATCTATCCTTCACATGCTGTTTCTATTCTGAGTATGTTGCCTTTCTTCTATCAGATAAGAAAAATTCTGTCACTTATAACATATCCAAGTTTTGCAAAACAGCAGATTAGACTCAGACTTCTGTGAACGATTATTCTTCCATTTCTTTGTTAGAAATTATATTTGGGAACTATAATTAGATATTTTACTTACACTTTATAGGATCGTTTATATTTACATTATCAAATTATTTTAATTTTACAATAAAATCCCATAATAACATTATTTTATTTTTACCCTTTTAAATTTAGCTAGAAATTGTCCAAGAACTTTAGTTCTAATATATGCAATGCTGTAAATCAGTTGGGCCATCTAATGAATGAAAGCAAGATATACAGTAACTGCTGCTTGCTCTACTCTAGGTCTCAAGTAGTATTGAGCCAAAATCTTATATAGTACACTAGAACAATGTAGAAATAAGGTTTTTTAAAACCATTATAGCATTTAAGGTTCAGTGACTGTACATTGGAACTTGGAAGCCCCATAAGCATCTGAGAACATCTGCTGGTGATTGGAAAATAGATTAGCACAAGGTTTTTCTCAAATTTCATTCATTACTTTTAAAAAAGTTACTCAAGCATGAAAAAAGCCTTAACTAAGTCTAAGCAAGAGTTTATTCAATCAGCTATTTTAAAAATGAAAATCAAGAAAAGCAGCTAGCCTTTACCATTATAACTCTGCATCCTTAGTCCATATTTTGTAACGTGTTTCCTTGATTTAATTTATGTGATTACCAATCTCAAATTCATAACTCTGGGTGGCTAATAGCAATATTCCTCTTGAGATCAGATGTCACCAGCCCTGTTGGAAGTTTAAAAAACTTTGAGGACTGACATGATTGAATTCTTTCATATTGTAACTTTATAGAGTGTTTGGCTTGTTCTTTGGCACAGTATGATGTGTGGAAATTGTTATTATTATGATAATTTATTATGATATCTTTCTAGCTTTTTCACTATAAGAATGGGAATAAGTTAAAATTAATAAGGGAGGAAATAAAATAAATACAGTTCCGCAAAATCCTGTCAATGTTCAGAAATGGTATCCTCAAGTTGGGAACAATATGGAATTTCCTCCTGAAGAAAATTCAAGCAACACCTTGAGAACAAAACTCAGGTAAGCACTCTCCACTAATCTTATATTGGGCTTTAATGTATGAACAGTTTCCATCTGTACCAGGATTCTGTGTCCTGCTCCTCATTTATACATACCCCCCACCAAAACACTGAGGGAAGGAAAATGGATTGCTATATCCTGGTTGGCCATCAATAGTCTGGCCTGGCCCATTCCATATTTCCAGTCCCATATCAAGCTACTTCCATCTGCCCAGTGATTTTCCTAAACTGCCTATTAAACAACCTTTGTAGGGAGAACTACCAATCTGCCTAAGATTCTTTGACAAGGCATCCAAAGCAGTCACAACTGCTAGCAATTAGGCTCAGTGCTCACAATTTAGTAATGTAAATATGAATTGAGAGAAAGAAAGATAATCTTTCTGGATTCCATTCAAATTCTAATATGCTCCCTAGAGTGAAAAAAATGTAAAACAAATTATTACATGAAGGGCACACTTTTTTTGTCTAATCTATCCTTTAGAGTTATTTCTCAAGCAATTTATCTTTGGGATTTTAATTTGTAGTAAAGAAACAAACCATTCCAAAGACATATAAAGCAGCGTTAAGCTTAAGGGAAAGCAAAACATCAACCATGTTTATAAAAACTCCAAAATAGTTGTTGTCAGCAGCTACAATAAACAAGAATTCCAATTCATGTTGATGGGTTGTTGTTTTTTTTTCACATCCCAATCACATTAAATTGATGCTTTAATTTTCAAAGTCATAAAGTCTAAAAAATGTAATTAGTGAGGCTTCTACTATTGAGCTGATAATAAAAGGTGGCTTTTATCTGACACAAGCTATTCTAATTGTAGCAAAAATAAAAAGTGATAGAACAATGAGGCAATCCATGGCCCAGGTATCACCCATAGTCATAATATCCTTTTTTTTAATGGCCCTGAAATTCTCTAATCATGATTACTGAAAATTTAAAGCAGTTTCATGCATTTTTATAATAACACAGGAAAACTATAAATGTGAAAGTCCTAAAAATAAGGATTATCAGTTTATTTTTTAATTGCCCAAACCTTTTCACCAATGTTACGTCCGTTGCAGCATCCCCATGATCATGTGATCAAAATTCAGATGCTTGGCAACGGACTCATATTTATGATGCTTGCAGTCCCGGGGTCATGTGATCACTTTTTGCAAGCGTTTGATAAGTGAAGTCAACAGGAAAGCCAGATTCACTTAACAACTGTGGCAAGAACAGTGACTGAGTGATTTTACAATGTTGTCTGTTTTGGGGAGATGAGTCAATAAATTTGTGGGCTTTGCTCTGATTTATTGTAAACCATAACAAAGCTAATATTTTCCTTTAAATGCCAATGGTTCTGCTTACATTTGCAACATTCTCTTCTTTTTCATCCTTGCCTTCCTGAATGAAGTTCAATATTCTATGGCTGAATTGCCTCTTTCCCTAATTTCTTGAATTGCCTTTGCCCTGTTGACAATTTAGCTAGTTATGGGCCATGGGAAAAATATAGAACTTTATTAAACCTATTTTTTATTCCAAACACAGAGAGATGCCCCCCCACACACACACTGAGGACTGACAAGAACTTATTAAGACAATTAAAATATTCCCCGCAAAATATGACATAGTAGTATGTTATATTCTGTCTCTCTGCCTCTCCCTCCTTCCTTCCCTCTCCCCTCCCCCTCTCCACATTTTTTAACTGATTGTGACTGCACAAAATATCCCATGGTAAGAGATGGAAACATCCTTTCTATTGGCAAACTCTGAAATATTTATGTGTCTTTCTTTTACAGTTTCATGCTTAGAAACAAATGCTGTTCTGCCGTTATTGTTTACATGCCTAAGAAAATATAACGTTGTGTCTCTAATGGTTATTCAAATTGCCCAGGCAAGTTTATATTACTGTTGCAAATATTTTGCATTTTTCAGGGTTTTACTCAGGGGTGTAATGCTACCGGTTCACCCCGGTTCGGGTGAACCGGTAGTAATAAAAGCTACTAATTTGTCCAAACTAACATTTCCGATGATCAGCTATGCCGCACGATTTATATTCGCTAGAAAGCAGGAATCGTGCGGCCCAGCTATTCCCCCCCTCATTGTTTTACTTACCTTCGTAAGCCTCCTTTTTCTATACATTTGGCATATTTTGGCGTGCATTGCACATGCTACATGCGCAGCATGTATTTGGTGTGCACTGTGCATGTATGCGCAGTGTGCACTTGGCACACACAGTGCATGCGTGTGGAGCAAACCAGTGGCAAACCTCAGAGGATTTCACCACTGGTTTTAGTGTTATCTTTTCTCCCAATTTAGAGATGGTTGTCTGTTTGCACTCCCCTGTATTTTTGCCAGCCAGCTGATCATACAGTTGTTTCTGATCAGGTTTTTGTGGGTTTTTTTGTTTTTGTTTTTGCTCCTGACTAATTTCCTTTGTTGGTCCATGACTTGTTCCACACTTCACCCTTAATTATGTATTTGTCTCTGTAGGCTTTAGATGTTGACATTCCAGAGTGTTAGACTTAGAATAACTTTATTGTCATTTTGAATGTACACTAATCAGCATATTTTAAAATGAAATTTTGTGGCATACAGCTCTCAAAGGGTCACCACCTCTAATATATACTACATAAACATGACTAAATACATACATACATACATACATACATACATACATACATACATACATACGCATATATCCACATATTTTATATGACACAGAGAAACAACACTGTCTAGTTCGGATGTATACCTGTACATGGTGAGAACTCACAGAATCTGGTAGTCCTGCTAGAAATACTTCGAAACCTCCTCCTAGAGGGGAGCAACAGAATCAGACTGTGAAGCAGGTGAGCTACTGTGAAGCAGGTGAGCTCTAACAATGCTTCAGGCTCTAAGCACATAGATCTTATAAGCAGTATCCTTAATAACTGCTTAATAACAGGAAGCGAGCATCCAATAAACTTCTTGGCTGTCCTTACCACTCTCTGTATGGACTTTCTATCTGAGGTACTGCTGCAATCAAACGAAACAGTGATGCAATTTGTTAAAACGCTCTCAATTGTGCTTCTGTAGAAATTGTGCCTCTGTTACTTTCTCAGACCTCCATGCCTATCCTTGAGGCAGATGGTTGGAGCTAATAGGATGCAAAATTGAAAGTCTCAGGCTTCTCACCCTGGACTCATCTTCTTGCCCTAGGTAAGTGATTTGGTAGTCACTGTGAAAAAGGATACTATAGCCTTAAAATCCAAACATTTTAAAGTTCCAAGATTTCCCTAATGAATTTTTCAATAAATGTGTGCAGGATTTGACATAATAGATATAACTGTCATTCCAATTTGTCAATGTTGAGATTTAATGGCCGTAAATTTCAGCACTTTGTTTCAAGCACCTGAAGGGGTTTCTTTGACTCTTGGAAACCACCTGGACAAGTCCCTGTAGTTTTCTTGGCAAGATTTCCAAAGTGGTTGCCATGATCTGCTTCCTAGACCTGAAAGAAAATGAGTGGCCCAAGGTCACCTAGCTGGTTTTGTGCCTAATGTGGGTCTAGAATTTACAATCCCCCAGTTTCTATCCTGGTGTCTTTAAACACTACTGTCCACCAAATTGCCTCTCTGGAGGGATATATAATATGGTAAATGACTGATAAAATGACTGATAAAATTCCAGTTCTCCATAAAGATTTATAAGGGTCTAATATTATTGTTACAGGAGTCGCTTCTTTTCCTTTTTAATCTGCTAATGACTCTGCTGCCTGTATCCAGAGAATACATAATGAAACTTACAACTGGAACCAATTATATCCTAGTACGCTGAACAATTTGATTCTTCAAGTAGGAACTGAAGTAGAACTGTCTGCATTTTGGCTCTCAAGTGCCACTGAACTCAATCATCTGTTCAAAGCTGGCATAAATAGTACAGGATCTTATTAATTACAGCTAAAAGATAAAAACTGAAGAGCAAAATGTAGCTGAATTCTAACATGTTGTTCTTGGTAGTGTAACAATGAATTCCTGCTCCTAACAAATATTTGCAGTGAAAATCTTCATTTATTGTGTTCAAGGGGACTATTAGATCTCCCTGCAGATAGTAATGTTTAATCTCTCCTTGATGTGATGCCTTTGTCTGAGATTGTATTAGAATTAAAACACTGAATATAGCAACGCACTGATCTGATGCAAACTAATGCAAAGAGGGAGTCAGAAGGGTAGATAAAATAACCTGCTTTCCTTTATAGAGCATGCTGCTGGTATTCCAATATGGATATGTCATGAATCTAAAAAGTGAAACACTAAAGAGGGATCTCTTTTGTTCCCAGACTACTTAACTGTGTTTCCAAAAGTGATTCCAAGACTTTTCTTGTATGTGACTCATTTTCAAATGATCAAAAACTTTTGAGCACCATCTATAAACCAAAGGATGATAATCCAGTGCGCTATGGTTTACATGTCTCTCAAAAACAATATCTGCAGGGTTACAAAATGAATTGTAAATTAAGAAACTATGTAAAATAACTGATAAGATCTCCCAATGTCTTCAGATTGGGGTGATATCCAGCAGGTTCTGAAAGGTTCTGGAGAACCGATAACAGAAATTTTGAGTAGTTCAGAGAACCAGCAAATACCACCTCTGGCTGGCCCCAGAGTGGGGTGGAAATGGAGATTTTGCAATATCCTTCCCCCAGGAGTGGGGAGGGAATGGAGATTTTACAGTATCCTTCCCCTGCTATGCCCACCAAGCCACGCCCATTAAGCCACACCATGCCCACCAAGCCATGCCCACAGAAGCAGTAGTAAAAAAAAATTGGATTTCACCACTGCCTGAGATGTTGGTGTTTCTACCTAAAAATATCATATTTAATTTGTATCTCAAATTATTGTATTCTATTCTGATTTCATTCTAGATTGTATTTTACTCTAATTTCATTTTAAATGAAATTTAAAATGAACACATTTTAAATCGTGTTTTATTCCTATTCCAATTTCATTTTAAATTGTTTCTATCAAATTTTTGTAATAATTGTTTCTGGAGCTCTGCATTTTGATATGGCCCAAGGGCTAATCAATAAATAAAGATTACCTAAAAATATGGAGGAAGAGTACCCACTTCTTTTGAGAGTTTGACCATTTAAAAAAATATTTGTGCCAAAACATGGAATGATCTGCCCAATAGATAATCAGTGGTCTCCAGATCATAAATTGGGAATTATTGGTGCATATGCTGTTATTGACAGTTATGCTTATCCCTTCTCTCCTAAATAGATGTGAATTCTAGACATTGTACTGGTGACACATCAAACAACTGGAGGAATTTCCTATGTTGTTCACTGCCCCACCCTTGGCATTCATTGGCAAGATCATTTCTACAACCAGGAGATCTTGGATCCTACAGAGTTCACCAGTACTGACACTCTGATTATCACAGTTCAGATGCAGTGGGTGGGACAAATCATTAGAATGGATGACCACTGCGTGCCCTGCCATTTGTTTTATGTGAACTGATGGCCCAAAAGAGACCTCAAGGCCATTCATACAAATGCTGTGAAGGAAAGCCTATGACACTTTGACTTAGAGAACTTGAAGCTACAACTATTGACAGAGAACTTGCAGCTAGAGCTATAGACAGAACCTGATAGCAAGCTCTGTGCTACAAAGCCTACACCATAGCAGGCACCACCGAAAACTGATGGGAAGTCATGAATGGCATCATAGAATAACATCCACAGCTATTATAACAATGGACTTCCAGTTCTCCCATTGTGCTAGACTTTGAACTTAGTTGCTCCAGAGCCACCTCTGTGTCAAACAATGAACTGCACAATGATGTGTCTTCTTTGACCCAAAGGACCATGAAGTTATCATTCATTTTTCTATACCAACAGAGAGATAGATTAAGGATGAGACCAGCAGTGAAATCCACTTACCTTCTCTACCGGTTCAGGAATGGGAGCATGTGCATACTACACGCACGTGCACCTCTTCTGTGAATGCACAGAGCCTTCCGTGCATGCGCAGAGGGTAAAAAATGGGACATAATGATGTCCCGGTGGATGGACGGAGCCTCCTGCCATGGGCGCTACCAGTTCGTGCAAGCTAGATATATCCAGCCAGATTTCACTGCTGGATGAAACTTTAGAAAATTTTTGATCAGATCTCTTAGATGAAAGAGAATTGCTTTGTCTATTTCCCTGACATCCTTCTGTGACACATGAAGCAGGAAATTAGTGCAGGAAATTATCTTTAATTTTTAAAGATAACGATAACAGGAGGATTGCATTGAATTTCAACATGGTTCTTGCCTGATATGCTTTTTGATAGCACTAGACTAATTCTCTGTTCTCATTCCAAATAGGCTGAGAAGTATGAGGATTTTGTGTGTACAGGAGACAGAGATTTCCTGGTGAACTCTGTAGGATCCAAGATCTCCTGGTTGTAGAAATGATCTTGCCAATGAATGCCAAGGGTGGGGCAGTGAACCGGAAGCAAAAATCCCTGCCCCCCAGCATGCCCAGCTGAGCCACGCAATCATCAGAGGCTTTTTTTTTTACTTTTAAAAGCATTTTTTTAAAAACCTCTTTGGCTGAAGAGGTTGTAAAAAAAAGCTTTTAAAAGAAAAAGTAAAAAAAAAAGTTGGCCACACCCACCCAGTCACATTACTTACTTACTTATTTACTTATTTATTTATTGGTTCAATTTATATGCCGCTCTTCTCCAGAGGGTCAGGGCGGTTTACAATGCATTAAGCAATAGACGTCATACTTTTATATATACCTGCTTACAGGGCTTTTGCCTCCCCCCCAAGCGGTGTTCTTTTTATACAAAATCAGCTTATTGCCCCCACACTCTGGGTCCTCATTTTACCTACCTCAGAAGGATGGAAGGCTGAGTCAACCTTGAGCCTGGTGAGATTTGAACTCGCAGTTATTGCAGACAGCTGGCAGCTAAGTGCTATTTAACAGCACGTTAGTCCGCTGCTGCACCATGGCTCCCCCCACCAAGCCACGCCCACAGAACCAGTAGTAACAAACTTTACATTTCACCACTGGGGGAGAGAACTATATTCTATAAGAACTCATCAGTCCTCTCAGTTTCATGCCAAAATATAAATCCCTTTAACCTCTATATCAATATTTAAAAACAGTTATTTTGAGTGCTTGTTAGGACAGCAGGTTGGCCCTATCCCAATGGTGGGTTGCCCCTGGTTTGGACTGGTTCGTAAGAACTGGTAGTAAAATCGGTGGGAGGCTCCGCCCACTGACCCGGACGTCATCAGGAAGCTTCTGCGCATGCGCTGCGAACCAGTAGTAAAGATAAGTAGAACCCACCCCTGCCCCATTCTGTATTCTTTGCTTAAATGGAAGTTTTCCATTTGATAGAAATCTCATTACTATAGCTAGAAGAAGCTATACCACATAATACAGTATTATACATTACCTATATATTACTATAACTAGAAGACAATGGGAAAAGTGTATGATAAATGCCCACTGACTGCATCAAGTGAATCAATTGGTGTGAATCTTTATTTGTTGCAATAATATTGGAACTGCACACCAATCTAGAAGACCATTTCTCTGGCTTATTCAGTTCAGTTCTTATAAGTATCTTTGAAGCTTTCTTAGTTGCCTGTATATATTCGCTTTATGAATTTTCAACAGAGCAAAGTACCTTATACAAACACGGGGAACATTTATTCAGTACAATTTGTTACCGTCATGGAGATAAAGCAAGAATTCAAAGTTATGAACTGCCCCAAGAAATTACCTTTTTTAGTGTAGCGGTTAAGGCACCAGGCTAGAAAGCAAGTGAAAGTGAGTTCAAGTCCTGCCTTAGCCATGAAAGCCAGCTGGGTGACTTTGGATCAGTCAGTGTCCCTAGTCCAACCCAACTCACAGAACTGTTTTTGTGGGGAAAATAGGAGGGGGAAGTTGTGTTGGATATGTTTGATGCTGTTGTAAAACTAATAAAGATGTCAAATACATACATACATACATACATACATACATGCATACATACATACGCTACTTTCCCAAAATGCCTTACAGAGTCTATCATTGTTAATTTAGAATGAATACATATAATTTAAATTAAAATATATTTGATCATATTGGAAGAGACTATGGTCATATACAGAATGTATGTTCTACTCAATAGAACATACATTCTATTCTGGTGAAATCTCTGCCATTCTGGTGAAAAGTTTTCTTTTCTTTTCACCAGAATGGCAATCTCTGTCTCCTGTACACACAAAATCCTCATACTTCTCAGCCTGCCGCCATTGCTACCATATCAGGCAATCCAGTCCAAACCGGGCGCATTTCACCCCCGCTCCCCCCCCCCCAGAATAGCTGTCCACTTCAGTAGAATTATGGTAGACATAAATCATCAGAACAACCTGTTTAAACTCTGTCCAGGTTATCATCTTCACATTTTTTGTTAAGCAATGCAAAATCTCATATTGATATTGTCATTATCATAAACAACATGCATTTAACATGGAATTTTTGTTAGAGGAGAATCAATCATGGCATGTTGCTTAAAGAGCAGAGGCTTTCACTTCACAAACAGTAGTAAGACATCCTTTCCTCACAGTAACCTCCTGTCAAATGAAATGAAAGAACAGACGCTAAAGAGCATGTCAGAGTTTCTGATGAATGAATATGGTTATCGGTTAATGCCTTATAACATTGGAGATATTGTTTTTCTTTCCATTGGTTATATACACAAATCTATCTCTGTATCTGGCTATCTCTAATTCTATCTCTGTCCTTTTATTTAAAGTCCCCATAAGAATATAGCTTTTATACCAGCTATGGATTCAAGTTTGATGTGTGCTATCAAAAAGCATATCAGGCAAGAACCATGTTGAAATTCAATGCAATCCTCCTGTTATCGTTATCTTTAAAAATCAGGAAGAGATATGAATCCCACCTAATCTCTGGAATGAAAAAGGTGATGAACCAAAAATAGATTAATCATGAACAACAGCATACAATCCTTGAACAAACAACAAATGTGATGGTGACCTTGCCAGCAGATTTTGAACTGTTAAGCATTTTTACAGTTTTGAACTATAAAATATTCTTGTTTGTTGTTTTTTATGAATTACTTTTTAAATCCTCTAATGGGGCTCTAATAAATACCAGGAAATCCTGCTTTTAAATGATGAGTAGAAAAAAACTAAAAAATAAAAAATTATCACTTTACTTTACCTATGGAGTGGGAGTTAAAATAATTCTATTCAGAAAAAAAAGGTTCTGAATGCCAAATTAATTTAACTTTCAGATTCCTTATTTACCTGTTAAAAAATACAATGTGCCAAAGACATTATGCAATCAGGTCAGCATTATACTCTTTAAAGTATTCTGTTGAGATAATCAAATTAGTAAATAGTTATTTGGAAATGGTTAAAATCAACAAAACCTGATTTGTTTAACTTTTTAAGAACAGGCAGAAAAATACGCACATCATATCAAACATGTTCTAAAAGACTCGGGTTGAATCCGAGTTACAAACTATGCCTTATTTTGTCTTAGTGCTTTTCCTCATTAGTGATTTACAACATCACTGGAATGTCTTAGCAAATCCAATTTTACCTCATGTCCCCCCAACACAGACTTTATCTTGCCCCCGAGCTATGATTGACACTGTATCCCATTGTTTAATGTACCACAAAATACCTGATAGCAGCAAAAAAAAAATGCAAAGGAAGGGAAGAGAGCAGAAATAATGCATCATTATGTCAGCAGCACTTCCTAACACCACAGCAAGGGACAGCTTTTACTAAGGATCACCAGTGATGACAGATCTTCAGAAAGCTTTCAGCCTGAACACTTTCCACAGTCCTTTCTCCTTTATTGTCATGACTACCAAGACGTTGCATATGTTTTTTCATCTTTTGTTTCCTGTTAATCTAGTATAATTTGAAATCCTAAAATTTAGTTCATGATAAATGTTATTTGGTGAAAGAGTTAGTTTCAGACCCCAAGGTTTGAAGTAGATGAGTTGCAAATAAAACATCATCAGTATTAGCCACATCTGTTGGATGTGGATGATTTGTCCAGCTCGCTGTGATTAATGAGAAACAGTTCTACTTTGAGAAGAGCACACCATCTAAAGTTCACAATGGTTTATGCCCATTTTGATTACTTTTTCTGTACCACAACACCTTAAAATCTGACTCTTATGGAGACATAATTGATCAAGACACAACAGAGCCTCAGTTTGAAGAATGAAGACAAATGCAATAAAAAGCAACTTATGAGTGGTGCAGTAGATTTCTTTCAGTTTTACCAATGATACTTCCTTCCCTGGTGTTGCCCTTCCTCAGTCAGTACAAACTGTCTGAATGCAGCTGCCCAAGCTGTCGTGGGTGCACCGAGGTACACCCACATTACACCAATTCTCTGCGAGCTGCACTGGCTCCCTATTGGTCTCCGGCCACAATTCAAAGTGTTGATTATTACCTTTAAAGCCCTACATGGCTCAGGGCCAGGCTATCTTCGAGACCGCCTTCTACCTCATAGCACCCAGTGACCGGTAAGATCCCACAGAGTTGATCTCCTCCGCGTCCCATCAACTAAACAATGCTGACTGCTGGGCCCGTGGGGGAGCGCCTTCTCTGTGGCTGCCCCAGCTCTCTAGAACCAGTTACCTCCTGAGATCCAGACTACTCCCACCCTATTGGCCTTCTGGAAAGCGGTGAAGACCTGGCTTTTCCAGCAGGCCTGGGGCCACTGATTTCGCTGTTGCAATCTTGCAAGATCCAGCCATGAATGGTGTGCATGGACTTTTAATGTTTTTAAATGCTTTTATAATGTTTTTTTAATAATTGTTATGTTCATTGTTCTCATTATTTTTGTTGTAAGCCGCCCAGAGTCCCTTGGGAGTTTGGCGGCATATAAATGTGATAAATTAAATTAAATTAAATTAAATATTAGATTTATTACCCAATTCTATAAATAATTGTGCTCTTCATCTGCTGAAGGCAAGGAAAATGAACTCACAAAATTGCCTCCAAGTAAAGAAATATTGTCTAATGCCTTCTCTTGTTCATACAACATAATGTGGTGGTGGTTGCAATGAACCTGACCCAATTATTTTGAAAGAAAAGTGAAGGAAAGAAGCATGCCTACAAACCAAGAAGCTTGGTCAATTCAACTAGCTGCTATGCATTTCCTGCAGTTGAATTCCAAAGCCACACTCTGCCTGCTGCCATTTCCCCCAGCAACACTGGTCTGACATGTTCTATACAGCAGCGGTCCCCAAGCAGGGACTGCTTTCATGGAAGACAATTTTCCCATGGACACAGAGGGGGGATGGTGGTTTCAGTTTTGCTCGCTCACCCGCCACTCACCTCCAGCAGCACAACCCAGTTCCTAACAGACTGCAGACCAATACCGGTACCTGGCCTGGGGGTTGTGAGATCCCTGTTCTAGAGAGTTTGCCAACTCTAGTGCTTCACTTGGGGACCTTCTCAAAGAGAAGCATCAGGTTGCCATGTTATGTACCCTGAAATTTTCAGATTATTTAAAAGACTCTTTTAAATAATCAAGATCAAGATCAAGCTATCAGATTTTAAATAATCAAGCTCAAGATCAAGCTATCAGAAAGAGCAGCAGCTGTGCTAGTAGCTCATCCACCACAAAGGAAGGCACTGGGATTGTCAACAGTTCTTTGATGTAGCTCCCAGCTTATACATGGTTAAATAAAAGGGTAGGAGTAAGTTATTGTGAAAATGCAAAGGCATGTCTAAATACAATACTCAAATGGTATGGAGAATATGGGTTAGACCTGCTTTTTCTAAGATGCTCCCTTGGTAAAGTAGAAGCATGAGTGGACAGAAGAAAATACAAGATTTGGTCATCATTATAAGTCTTAATCAAAATAGTTGCTCTGAAATCTCATTTCATAGTTCCAATAGATAGTGAAAATTCTATCTTATACATTGTCTTATCCATCTGTCATTCATTATTTTTCTGTTCACTATTCTTATTTATTACAAAATATTGTATAAGAGTTTCATTTATAATTGACATAAAACAAGAAGAATGTAACATTGCTGTTACTTTAAATGTTTTAAACTCAGTTTTTGCAACATATGTAAAAATGTAACTATCGATCCAAGCATCAGCTGAAAAACTGTCTGGTGATCTAGTTAGTTTTAACTGTCAGATATTGTCAGATATTTGTGAGGCTTTTGGAAAAAATGTTTTGTGATGTTTGATCAATGTTACTTTTAACTGGTTGAAACAAAATATTTGTGATTCTAAATTGAAATCCCATACTTATTGCCTTTTTTACATACTGTGTTATATAAATATAATAAATAAATGAATATTTGTGTCTCTGTGTTCAGTGCAATGTGCTTTGTATTTAGGGTGACAGGCTAGACATGCAGTTTAGAATGAACTCAGAAAGATGGTCAAGGTTATTCTGCCAGAAAATGCCACCAGAAAATTCCAATGATTTGTAGGCTAGACTGGAAAGTAGGGAAAACATGCAAACTTTATAAGTATCAAGAATCAACAGGAGTTGAGATTGATTTCTTTATCCACCATTATTTTATATTATAATATTTTGCTCCATCTGATGGTAATCTGCTATTTTTAAAAGCCCATTAATGCTTTTTAAACTAACAAATGATATTAAAAATTGCAATTACTTTCAAATCAAGCATACTAAGGGTACATGAGTATTTATGCATGTGCACAAATGAAGCAGCTGAGTGGTTTTTAGTTATTTCAAAACTACCAACTATGTCATCTTATTACTTTATTAATTTATCAAACAAATTATAAGATTTATTTTAAAATTTCTTAATATAAAATACAAAGTAAAATAAAGACCATAGGAAAAATAGGTAAAGGGAAAAGGGGAAGGGAAAAGATTTGAGGGAAAGAGAAAGGAAAAGAAGGCAGTGACTTTTTTTTTTAAATTAGATTTATATGCCGCCATTCTCCGGAGACTCAGGGCGGCTTACAATGCGTTAAGCAATAGCCTTCATACTTTTGTATATTTTTTATACAAAGTCAGCTTATTGCCCCCAGAAACTGGGTCCTCAATTTACCTACTTTAGAAAGAATGGAAGGCTGAGTCAACCTTGAGCCTCGAACCTTGCAATAATTGCAGACAGCTGAATCTTAATAACAGGCTATTAGCCTGTTGAGCTACCTGAGACTCACTTCCAACTATTTATCAGTGCAGTAAATTTCATAGTGAAATAATATCAACTTTTTACATATATAAGAATACTAGTCATTTCTGTAACAACAACCTATTTAATCATCCCAAAGTAAACTCAAAATCAAAATTTAATTTTTATCTCTTTGGAGCAAAAAATCCAGAATTGGTTTCCAGGTGCTCATTATGTAATTTTCCTTAATTAAAAGAGTTAACTTTGCCATCTCTTCTGAATCCATCACTTTTTCAATCCATTCTTCTATTGTGGAAGTTGATGCTCCTTTTCAACTTTGCACATAAAAATTCTCACTGTAGTCAACATATATATAATAACAAAGTTCTGAAAGTTTTGTCTACTTTTTTTATCCAAGAATCCTACAAGAAAACTTTCTGATTTCTGTTGTATATTTAATTTGAGAATCTTCTGAATTAAAGAATCTGGCAATGCTTTTCCAGAAATTAATCATAGTGAGAAGGGAAATTACTTGTCAGATACGTTCATTTACAAAACCCAGCCTTTTATTTATACATTCACTTTAAGATAGTGAATTTTAGGTAAATGGATTTAGGATGATAGGTGAACGACTGGAAGCGCTTGCTTTAATGTCTAGGAAAAGTACAGCTCAGAGGTGTATTTTTCATGGGCCTAAAGATGCATTTGTTTTGTCAATTCTCTATCAAGGGCCACTTTCCCAGAAATAGTGTGTCTAGCAATCACAAAAATAAAAGTCATTCCTGTTCATTTTAATTTAATTGAAATTATGTAATCAATGTGATTGAATAACTACATAATGATTGTAGATTTAATCATTTTCCTCTTAGTATCAACAAAAATTATGATTTGAATGAAAAATTGCGGTAGTTCTCGGATCATAATCAAGGGTTAGGAAAAGTCTAGATAGCTTTGGATTTTATAACTTTGGTCTATGTGATTATTAAAAACCTTCACCATAAATGTTAATAGTTATTAAATTCTTTTCTTTCAAAAGATACATTTCTTCTTTAAATTTCTTCTCAAAAGACTCTAAAGTACCTATCAAATTTATATCATTGACTCAGTTTGCTATTCTTGGGCTAACTTACATCAGCCTTGTATCACAGCAAAGTGATTTCAATTTTTATCTAGTTCCATTGGCAGAAAAGTGGAAAAAAGCCAATGGGCAAATAGTCTCAGTAGCAATGTAAGATTATGACAATTTGTGCAATTGCCATGTGGCAGCACAGATCAACAGATATATAGGCATAGCTGTACTTTACATGATAAACCATTACCATGGAAAGACTGGTCTTATGTAAGTCATACTAGTGTTATGTAAGATGCTCTAGTAAGTTGATTTTCTTCCCTAAGGGGGAAAACACTATTCTGTGACAAAACTAATATTTTATTTCTTTTGATTTCTCTCAACTTCTAAAACTAGCCTACTATTTCTAAAGACCAACTCCCATTGGGAATAAAATGATAATAATTCTATATATTCTCTAAGTATAGGAGTAATCTTATTAAACTGATATAACCATTTGTTACATGGCATAGTAACATAGATTTCTTTCAATATAATTTTCCTTATCAGTCAAATGCTGAGCAGATGGAGAGAAGCTGAGGTCAAGTCTTTTATGAATATATAAGCTGAAATGTTCAAATAATGACCAGACCGCCTCAGTTTTTTTCATATGAAGTCCATCTGTCTCAACAGTTTTTCTTAACACAGCAACTTGTTTGATTTTCACATTAGAAGCAATCTAATACTATATGTCATGAAATTTTATGGTCTTGTTTACTTCACCTCAGAAATCAGCAGCTGAACCAGTGTGGGATGTGGGGCGGGGGGATATTTTTTAAAATTAAAAAGCTACACAGAATAATTCTAATGCTCGAATGACAAAGAAAATAGGGGATAGGAAGTTGTAGAAGAAAATCCTACAGCTGGGTCCTTACACTGATGGCAATGTTTACAATAATTTAAGAAAAAGAGTTCTGCAAATATTTATAGAAATTTGGAACCCATCAATAATCATGCAGGACCTGTTAATATTCAAAATTATTGATATTTTGTATGCTGCACTGTGGTCACTTATAGCAAAATAATATATTAATGAAAAATGCACATTTTTTATACTTTTACATATATATTTCTATACATTTGGAAATTTAAAAAATGCTTTAAAAAGGAGGTTTCACGCTTATTTAAATTTAACTAAAAATGAAGGCACACATTTGGAAGGTTCCATTTACCTGTGGCTCTTAGAAAACTTTAGTTTTGTATCACACAAAAGACCCTCCCTCAATACGTACCATCAATTGAAAAGGATATACAGGTGATCTTTTTTTAATGATCAGTTATTCAGTGACCATTCAAATTCATTATGGTACTGATTAAGTGGTCCAATCCTCATACTTGCATTATCCTGCAGTCACAGGATTGCCATCTGTGACCTTCTGTGCTGACTTCCTACAAGGAAAGTCAATGGGGAAGCCAGCAGGAAGTTGCAAATGATGATCAGGTAATGTCACGTTTTTCTATGTTGTAGGATTTGCTTAAAAATGGCATTTGAAAGTGCCAGAATTTGCATTTTTAAGTGAAATAATCATGTCACATCAAATTTTATAACTGCATTACTTCAGCAATAATAATTCTAGGCCCAACTACCACTGTTTAAGTAAGGACTACACTTGTGGGGAATAATATATAATATATCAAATTACACACAACTAAGGCAAATTAAAGCAAACTTTCTTTTTTGTGCAGGCAATTACTTTGGAACTTTTTTCCCCTAGCATTTTATTGTGAATTTTGCCCTGACACTTAAGCCAAACTGCAATTCTTACTCTGGAGAAAAAGTTGACATTTTAATTATATTCAGCTACAGTAGTCAGCAACTATGTTCCATAGTCACAGTGATGAAACCAATAATAGTGTAATTGCAAGATTTTATTTCAGAAGAAGGAATCCCATCCTGATGGTAAATTCTGTACAATAGTGAATTAATATATCAGCGAAAGTTGTGAGTTTTCTAACTAGGGAGGTTTTTAAGAAGGGGTTGAACAGCTAATCTTTCTGGGTGTTGAAATCTGTTTTCTTACACATTACAGGCAGTGAGAGTAGATGATCCTTATGGACCATTCCAGATTGCAACTCCATGATTCTATTATGCCTAAAATGCAAGAAGATCCAACTCTCCTCCCACCCAAAACAAAGCATAAGAACCTCACAAGGGAAAAACAATTTACAATATAAAGTTTAGACAGTAAAAGTCTTTGCTTGCTGCAAAATGACATCAACGTACGTGCCAAGCAACTAGGGGGGAAATAATTATATCATCAGCCTGATTATATCACTGAAATATAATCCTGTATGATTAGATTATCAAAAAAGATTTGTTATTACTGCTATTCATGGCATGATCTTAAAAGAGGAAGTAGCTTTTATAGGTTCTCCTCCCTCATCTTCTTCACCCTCAAGCTATATAGACAGGTAAGAAATTAAATAATATGAACAGATTTGATATCTGGTAGCTAGTAGAAGTAGTTTCATATGAAATACCTATCTTTATCACATTGGCATAAAATGAACAACTCAGGGATGAGAGGAGAAAATACAATAAGATTAACTTTATCACCAGCAAATTAAGGTCTGGTTCTGAATTCTGAATTTGATTTTTACATTCTACAGTACTTTCGAGGGTATGTTTTCTTTTGCCCTTCCCCCCAAATTTTCTGTAAAATAAACAGTCTTTACCTTTTTATACTGCACTTAAAAAAATTAAACTTTTTTGAGAAAATCAATTGTCTAAATATGCTTTAATTGGATTCTTTAATTATATATACTTTACATATATAAGAGCTCTGGTAGTGCAGTGGTTAAAATACAGTATTTCAGGCTGACTTTGCCCATAGCCAGGAGTTCGATTCTCAGCCACTCAAGGTTGACTCAGCCTTCCATCTTTTTGAGGTCGGTAAAATGAGTTCCCAGATTTTGGGGAGCCATATGCTGCCATTGACCCATGCCACACCCATTTGCACTATTCAGGTGACCCTATTCAGGTGAACTGAAGAAGCTTCTTGGATGAGAAGCAAAACCTGTTAAAGGAAAAACAAAGAAAGACTAGCTGCTTCTTGAAAAATACAGTAGAATTAGTTCATCTAGTTGTTTCCTGTCTGGTTCACTTGGAAAAGATGACACCACCCTTACTATCACAAGGTAGGCCTTAATAGTTTCTATAAATCTGTGTTCAGTTGAGTTCATCCCTGGTGAGTGCCGGCAACACTTTAGATATCTCATCTCCCACTTTATCTCTGTCAGTTCCATAAATCACAGGGAGGATCCCCAAAAGGGAAGAAGTTGCATTTTATCCAACACTTCAGCTGCTCCCTTATTTCCAGTGACAACCAAAGCTTCAGATAAACAGTGCAGCAGACTAGTAGAAACAACTCCCAGCTTCTTCTGAAACCCATCCAAGTCCATCAGTCACCAGACTAATTTAATAGGTCAACCTTCCCTATAGCGGATAGTGACACTAGAGAATCTCATAGAAATCAAGGCATGATCTGCCCATGACAAGAGAGACACCAAAAGTTCCCCCAAGTTTACACCACATAGCCACTGCTCCAACATGAATACTGGATTCAGAGTGTGACCACCATCCTAAGCCAGGCTCTGGATAATGTGGGATAAGTCCATGGCTATCATAGTGGCTATGAACTCTCTAGGAATGGGATACCTACAATCTCATTCCTAGGAAAGACAGGTTGAAGTCTCCCAGAACCATAAGTCTGGGGAACTCCACTGCCAACCCAGATGTGGATTCAAGGTGCTGAGGCAGGGAAGTTGCTACCCAGCAATAATAACAACTGATACCTATAATCTAACTTAATGAACAGTGTCTCATATCCAGAAACACGTGGCATAGCATCATTGAAGGCTGTAAGAGACTCTGATGACAATTGACCAACACCATCAACCCCTGCCCTGAAATCTTAGCTGATGCCATGCTCAAAACCCAACTGGTCACATTTCCAAAAGTGCAACTCCCCCTTTTAAGCCCAGCCAGGTCTCGCTAATACATGGGATATCAGCCCTCTCATCAACAATGAAATCATAAATTAGAGAGGCTTTATTGCACTCCAGCCATGGATTGCAATAGATTTATGTTTCATAATAATGGAGTTCGTTTTCACTCACTGAGTGAGTTGGAAACCAGAGCTCCAAACTAGCAAAACATACAATAAATGAGCATGCAAATATAAATGACTGTCTACCCAACATTTTTTGCACAATGGAAAATGCTTGATTTCTTTGGGAAACTCATAAGCATTAGGCAAATAGATTGTGAGATGAACTAAATATTACGTTTTCCATTCCTTTCCATTTCTTTCAAGGCTATCAACCCTATCTCATGTTTGAAAAAGACAAAGGACATCAAAAATTGTTGAAAGGTACATTGTTTTATTATGTATAATCAAAACACATTTCTAGGGTTGCCCAAATCTAGAGACATTTTGGGTAGTTTTCAAATTAAAAAGAAGAAACATTATCAAAGAACAATACTTGCCCAGTTTCTTCTGGGGAGGGAGTGTGTGGAAGAACAGGCATTGGGACAGAGAAGGGTCCTGCTAGAAGACACGTCTTCAGAGATGAAATCTGAAATGTGCCAACTCTGTCTGATCAGATAGGACAGGGGTGTAAAACTCAAGGCCCTGGGCTGGATCCGGCCCACGGGTGGTTAGATCTGGCCTGTGGGGCCACCTTGGAAACAGTGAAGGACTAGCCCACGGTGCCTCTGCCAGTGAAAATAAAGCTTGGGAGGACTTCCTGCAGCCCTCCCAAGCTCCATTTTCCCTGGCAGAGGGTTGCAGAATGCCATTGCAGCCAAAAACGGAGCTCGGGAACCCATTTTCACTGGCAGACTGCTTGGGCTACCACAGGTGCCCCTGACATGAGTGACATTGAGCTGGCCATGTCCACCCTGGCCCCCCAAGGTTAAACACAACCCTGATGCAGCCTCAATGAAATCGAGTTTGACACCCCTGATATAGGATGTGCAGAAATCATGGATCTAGAAGCGTATTGGTAATAAGCAGATATCACACAGCAGAAATGTTACAGGAACATTATGAGATTTATCTATAGCTATTCACAGTCTGCATAATGCATTCTGCATTAATTGTAGCTTCTGAGTGATCTACAAGGATCACTACATATATAGCTCATGGAATAGTCCAGACACAAGGTGACTAGTGATTATAATAAGGAGATATATTCCAGGAATGGATACCATTAGCACACAAGATGGATCTGGCCAAAAGCCTTTCTGGCGATCTGCCATTGTTCCTTGGGCAGGAGGTGAAGTTCAGGAAGGCCTCCCAGATTGCTTAACAGTGCCAAATTGGGAAGTGTAGAATATTCAAACCCAAAGGTAGAAAGTCACTCAAACTGGTGGTCCAGGAACCCACAGTCACTATTATTGAATATATATCCTGCCTTTCTATAAATTATGCTCAGAGTGACTAAACAAACGGAACAAGAGCTGACAAATAATCAAGGTTTTATCTGATGATACTTTTCTCTTTGAAACAGTGCCTTTTTCACTTAAATGCTGCTTCCTCATAAATAATCAAGAGAAAAATCTTCTCTGCACAGAATTGCATGAAAGTATTTGCCTGTTTAAAAAACAATATTCTTGCAACTCTTATTGGTAACAGTGGGAAAATATTATCTCATTTGGTTTTGCTCTAGTTGGTACTGTATGCAGTCAAGATTCAATTATTAATATAACTTTCTTATCAATTTATGAGCACAAAAATTATCTGATGCTATGTAACCTGAAATGATTTAAATTATTGAGTAGCAAAGGTTCTTTTAGGCTGAATTCAACAAGTTATTCCATTTATTTTAAGAGACACATGTTGGTGACTGTAGGTCTTGTCAATAGTTTTGCATAGTTAAAAATATGTTATCTAGAAAGAAATCATGAAAATCTTCCCTTTCTCTTTATTTACATTGAAAAGCAGCAGAGCTTGGATTGTGATGTAAGGTGACACCCAACACCTTACATATTTTGACATATGCACACCCTTATGTCTTGCACTCCTTTATGTTGACTATTGTAAGATAAACAGATACTCTTGCATCCCTGTATGTTTACCAATATCTGTTAAGACAAACATGTTAAAACTTAACCCTGAGCATATCACACACAAAATATATAAACGGATCCACATACAAGATACACTGAGTCTTCCATTATTCAGTTGCTACTCTCCCACAGTTCCTGAAGGCCATCTTCATCAAAGAGACTTCTGGATTGGCTTTGAAATACTATTCAGATTTAGACATTATTTTATCTGCAATCTTATACACTGAGGATTTAAAATATATGGCCATTCAGATCTTGCTGAATGACAACTGTTAGCAACCCTCACTGCAGTGCAAATATATTGGCTGGGCTGCTGGAATTGTAATACAGAAACAAATTCCTAGGCTCTTCTCCACCACTTTTACTTAGGATATAGGTATTCCTTTGGGTTCAGAGAAGACATAATGTTGTGAAGTTCATCTGTGAAGCCAGAAATATCTCTGCTGTCTCAATGTAGAAGTACAGAATCTAGCATAATGGGGATAATGGAACACCATGGTTGAAATAACTGTGGGCATCATTCTGATGCCACTCATGGTTTTCTATCAATTTGTGGCAGCACAGGTTTTCAGAGCTGGTGTAATCTTCATAGCACAGCTCTTATCAGAGGTTCTATCTGCAGCTGAAGCTTCTAGTTCCCTTCGTGGATGTCACAGTGGCATCAAGTATCGCCATTGTAAAGGATCTACCCTAAAATTCAATTATTTAACAGCGTCATCCATAATGTGTCAGAATGGTCCAGAGTCTCCCTGTTCTCCCGTTCCCACTACTTATGTTATCCCACTTTTTCATTTCATTTCCATAAAAGTAGAATAAATGTAAGTTGGAATTTTTCTTGCCTGGCAAATTAGAATTGTCAGTAGTGACATTAAAATACACATTTTTAGAAACCTCACAATGGAATGGGTGAAAGATAGGCAGATTTATTTTTTGTTTGTTTGTTTATCCAACTCTATCATGAACAATGGCTTCTTGTTATATTATGCTCTCAGAAATTTGATCATATTTTGTACTCCAGAAATAAATTATCAAAACCATCTAGGAAGGCCTAAGAAAAATAAGTTTTGTGCCAATTAAGTGTCCATTGCTGCTATTTTCAGCTGGCTTCTTTTTGTCTCTTGGATATTCTATTGATTCCCTTGTAAAATTTACTGCAGAGGTTAGTACATTTAAAACCATAACTTTCAAATTGATGTCTTAATAAATTGTCAGAATTACAACAGCTCTTTAAAACATAAACAAGAAATGGGTATCAGATAAGCTGCTGTTTTTACAGGGCCAGTTATGTTTGTTCTATTCAAAAATTTGTTCCCATTCATTTTAAGCAAGCCTAAAAATTCAGTATAAGGCTTGATATATAGAGCCTGGATGTTTTAAAAACATAGTCCCTTTGTAATGCACAGTTGACCCAGAGAGAATGGGGCCAGAAATTCATCCTGTTTTATTTTTGTTTTTCGAAGAAGTTTGGAGTGAAATGGATGTGTAAAGCTTTTCTGAAACTAAAGTCTAAAACTCAAAAAGTGAGGTCCAGACTTCATCATCTTTCAGCATGCAGCCTTCAGCATGCTTCCAAAACTAATGTAATTCTCATTGAGGTTTGCTCTGCTGGTGTAGAACCTACAGAACTACCAAATTGTCCATTGGATACGAAAAACATGCTTTGAAATTAGAAACACTTTGTTTCTACTAGGAGCTAAGGTATAAATATTATCCAGATCTTCGGTCTGGATTAGATCAAATTCAAGCTCATCTTATTATATTTTTAATAAACCTTTCAAAAAAAAAACTTCAGAGGAATCTATCTAATTATGGCTTATAAAACAAGATCTAAACAACTAAGCATATATACTATACATACTATTAAATGTTTCTAAACTATATGTCCCAATTAAAAACAAGCAAATAAATAATGTTCTATAAATACTTGACCGCAAGATTAAATTCATAAGTGCATTGTTGTCTCACTTTAACCATCTGAAATACAAGTTGTATTTGGGCCATGTGGTAGGTTTCCTATTGATTTCATATTACAGTATTGAGTAGGTTGCTTAACAACTGGCAAATTGGATGAGAAAACTTCAGTCAACTCAAAATAATTATCACAATTCGTACTGAATGAGTCCTTTGAGTGTAATGTCTCAAATCTCCTTTTCTAGACTTGTGCTTTTTCAGATACATGCAAGGATACATATTCCATGTAACAAGGAACACCAAAATTTTAACCCTTCCCTTTCCATATGGTTTCCCTAAAGTACTACAGAAATGGCAATCAGCAATATAATACTAAAACAGAATTTAATTTTATAAAACCATGCTTGTGTAAACTTTGAGCTTATGTGTTCCCTCTTCCTAACAGACTATGAGATCAAAGCTCCTTCTTCCATGTTCAATTAGCCATCTTCAAGTATATCATTTGAAACAGAGTGTGTTAAGCTTAAATGTGAATGGTTAAAACAAACTTATAGCTGTTAAATTTACATTCTGTTCTTCCCCAGCCCACATTTCTTTCCATTTCAGCAAACTACAGGACTTAGTTCATTTAGTTCATTTAGTGACCAAAGTTCACTTAGTTCATTTAGTTCATTTAGTGACCAAAGTTACATCACTGAAAAAAGTGACTTACGACTGTTTTTCACACTTACAACCATTGCAGTATCTCCATGGTCACATGGTCAAAATTCAGATGTTTGAAATGGACTCATATTTATGATAGTTGCATTGTCCAAGGGTCATGTGATCCCCTTTTGCGACCTTCTGACAAGCAAAGTCAATGGGGAAGCCAGATCCACTTAACAGTTATTAATTTACCAACTGCAGTGATTCACTTAAAAACTCACATTCAGATCTTTGCCAGCGCACAACGTATGTACAATGAGATTGGTTGAACTCCCTCAGTGCACCTCCCCAACACAATACAACTCACAGTGAAGATAGAAAATACCAAACCCAATAAATCATATTAAAAACCACTGGTCCTATTGTACCAGTATGAACATGTTACACGTTGCACCGGCCCTGCAAGTCCATGGTACTACGTAGTTATGTTATTTTTCATTCAGGAGTCTGACAGCCCACGGATAAAAGCTGTTCTTCAGCCTGTTTGTGTGGCTGGCTACGCTTCTATATCTCCTTCCCAATAGAAGTGGTGACCAGGATGTGAGTCATCCCTGAGGATTTTCCTCACTCTTCTAAGGCAGCGAGCCCTAGCAATCTCATCTAATGGTATCAGGGGACAGCCCACAATGTTTTGTGCTGTGCTCACCACCCTCTGTAATGTTTTTCTATCCACAGCATGCCATACCATGATGCAATAAGTGAGGACGCTTTCTATTGTGAACCGGTAAAAGGAGGTCATCAGTTGTTGTTCCACCCTGTTTTTATGCAAGACCCTAAGGAAATGGAGTCTCTGTTGGGCTTTCCTGGCTACCTGGATTGTGTTGTTTTTCCAGGTGAGGTCTTCGCTGAGATGGAGTCCCAGGAATTTAAAGGAGGAAACTCTCTACACAGCCTCCCTCGGTGTAAAGTGGGGCAGGTTCCTCTTTTCCTTCGGAAGTCCAACACCATTTCCTTGGTCTTGCTGATGTTCAGGTACAGGTTGTTTTTTAAGCACCATGTGGATAATTTTTGAACCTCCCTACTGTACACTGTTTCATCTCCACCTTCATCTCCAACTGTGGCAGGAAAAGTTGTAAAATAGGGCAAAACACACTTAACAAATGTTTCAATTAGCAGGAGAAATTCTGGGCTCAATTGTGGTCATAAGTTGAGGACTACTTGTACTTACCCATTGCTATTTCAGTTTTTGCACAAATTTGGGTGTTGCTTTCTTTCTGCAGGTGTTGTGTTTTTTTGTTTTTTTGTTTGTTTGGTTTTTTTGCAGACATTATGTACTTGCTAGAACATATACTTCATGGTTACACCCATTTTCCATTTCCTATGCCTGTTACTTTTAAATCTTAGTGCAATCAAAATGTCCCTATGTATCTATAACATTTTCCTAAGTGCCCATTTTTTTCTTCTCATCAAAATGGTATATAACTGCAGTTATTTTTGAGAGATTCTCAAAATTACTTACTTTCACCAAAGGATTTCAGTCCATTAGTTTCTATCTAATTCTTCTCCAAGATCTTTGAAATTGGATCTTTTGAGAGACATGTAAGATGAAGCTCCCAATTTCTCTTTCTGTAGCAACTTGAACTTCAAGATAATGTGGGTATTTTTTCCCGCTATTTTTAACTTTCCAACCTTCTTCTTGTATCTGGTAGCATATAAAATTTAGCATTTTATATCTCCCCTGCCTTGTATTGAGTTTTGTTTTGTTATATTTTCTCTTAAGTCTCAGCAATGTCTCATCTGCTAAACGGATATTATTGAAAAAAATTGCAACCCTATTACTTGTATTTGTAGGAAAGCTCCATTTCTTTCAAATCCCCATCATATGTTTACCATTTGGATTATTTTATTTTAAAAAGTTGACTTCACTTACCATGGTAATCATTTTGTGAGAGTAATTAATTCTGACTTAAATAAATAGCCCAAAAATGCCTGTTATAATTTCCCTATGTACTTCATAAGACAAAATTACTTTTGTAAATACAGTATAACAGTATATGCCAACAATATTTTTTTGAAAGCAGAATATACCCCCAAATTTCAGTAAGATCAGAATATTTTCCAATGTCAGTACCTGACCACATAAATTGGAACAGCAACTTTTCCCATAGGTTCCTTGTCAGACTGGCAATTTCGTGGTCAATTTTAATTTATTTTAGCATATGAAGCTAAAAAAATAAAATGATAAAAATGCCTGTTCCTATTTGAGGGTAAATAGAAGAGGGTAATTAGTACTGTGCTGAGGAAATTTTTAAAAATTACTGATCAATAAATGGTTAAAACTTCAACACATAGCAGAGGTTTTTGCTGCATTTTAAAAATATTTATTTTCTAGGAAACTGAAAATTGGATTCAGAATCCAATAAAATCATCAAAACTAGATAGCTATATTGGCTCACTACAAAAATATCCTAAAAGCAGCAGTGGACATGCTGCAACTAAATGTTAAAGCAATAAGCAAAACATGAATTCAGCAAATTCTTCACCAAGCTGATAATTAAGCAAAAGAAAGCACAATTTAAAAAAGAAAACTCTTCCATTTTTAAACCTTCAAAAATGCTCGCTCAAATTCTTCCAATTGACCACGTTGAAAGGCAGCCTGCAATCCATGTCCTTGTTCTTTCAACATAATATGTTATGGTGTTGGTTCAGTTTCTGTGTTGGTATAATAACGACAATTTTGTGGACAATTTGTGCATTAAATCTTCTTTCATGTTAAAATGCTGATCTCCAGGCAGGATCAATGATTATAGAAGTTTCTTGCATGTCTTGAATGTACTTTTGCAGGTTGAAGGGATGCATTGCACAAGTTTCATTATAGTTTCAACTATCTCATGTTGAATTCCATCATTGTGGAGCATACTCATTCTCAATTTAATGCTGCCTTGAGGATCCATGAAGATTTCAATGCCTTGGGAGTCATGGGTCCCAGATTTTGAATACATTCTGTAAGTTAACCCATCTGAGGTATCTGGGTTCGAAAACTATTTTACTATGGCACCATTTTACCCCGGTAAGGGTCATAACAATATGTACAGGTTAACAACATGAGGTTGTTGTTGTGGAGAAAATAGGAAACAGGCACATTAAGTATTTTTATCATCAGATGTTTTATAAAAATATGGGGGGGAGAAGGAGGGGAAGAAGACAGCAGCACTAAGTCCTCACGTTACTACACCCTACTGGCCTACACAAAACGGTTATGTAGGACCCCTGGTAAATTGTGCCAATTTCAGAAAAAGAGAACATGAAGAAAAAAGGCTTAAGTGAACAGGCCAGAAATTTTAATCTCAATACTAAAATTTCAAAAAAATAACAAGAAACACTCATCATAAGTCACTGATATAGTCATTAAAGAATTAATTTGCTACAAAATTAACCCTTGCCAAAATGTAAATCATCTGGCTGTTTTACAAAGCACATAAAAATAGCATAAACAGTGAAAGCAAAATTAAGTTAAAAAAATACGTAAAGAGGGAATGAAATTATAAATCAGGTTCTTCATAACCTCAAGAACCTGACTTATGGTTTTATTATGTCTTATATTTACATTAACTAGAAATATAATTACAAAACAGATTGTGAAGGATTGAAGTTTGTTGACAGTATGGTTAACAAACTCCACAAAAGTAAAACTGTACATAATTCAACAGAAAACAAAAATAAATCATCATTGCAGATACATTTGAGAAAATGACAGGTCTGCTTCCAGCTCTGAGAGCCCAATCAAGAAATAGTTTCGCTTCAGGCTTATCTAACCACAGCAGAAACCATCATAATTTCCAAAAATGCTCCCAGTATAAAGGTGCTACAAGGATTTGTGGAAAATAAGAATCCATTGCTATGACTACAATACCAATAACAGGCAGATGCTGGTTTGGCCATTCCTGATTCTTTGTTTTTTCTATCTATTCCTCTTTTCTGCAAGAAAACATATAAAACAGCATAAACCAATAGTCACAGCACTGCTGTCAATGTTAGCAAGCTGAGGAAAGAAAATGTTCACAGCTGTTACTTCCACATTTTTCTCTGACTGGTGAAATGCAGCAGAAAGTTTTTGCTGATGGTTAAGTTATAAACTTATCATTGGGTTCTAAATTTGAAAACCAAAAATCTTAGTTTAAATGCATGTTGTTCATAAATTATTGAAATTTCTGACAGAGTAAAACCCAGTTATTAAATAAAATATATAAGCAAGGATAGCAATAACAGATAATGTGCACTGCAAGTAGTTAATTAAAGGATAACAGTATTAATTTTATACTTTAAATATTTTATACTTTAGATATTTACATCTCCATCCCCAAACTAAATGTATAATTTGTAACAAACTAAACTTTATCCATGTATTGAAATGAATAAAGCATATGGCATAGTTTCAGAAATTTAAATATTTTGATGAATTTAAAATATTCAAAATCAAACTTAAATTCTACGCAAACATACAAAAACAGTTTATCAGGTTTGCACTATTTATTTCCATAGCAATAAACAATGTTCAACCAAAAACAAAATGAACTTCTTTAAATTAAACTTGATAATAAACACTTCTGCATTTTTCATAGTGGCAATCAATACATTTATTTTACCTCACTTTACAATTTCACTTTAGCATACTCTATATACTGTTGATTCTTGAAAACCTTTGCATGTCTCTTTCCTTTATATGTGACCAGAATGACTGTGAATGTGATCTGAATACCAAATTTATAATTTTGAAACCTGTTTACAGCAGTGTTTCTCACCCTCACCAATTTTTAAGTGGACTCCAATCAGCATAATTCCCCAGCCAGCATGCTGGGAGATGAAATCCACACACCTCAAAGCTGCTAAGGTTGAGAAACGTTGTTTCAGAGATAAATTTAATCTGAGTAATATGGAAGGATTTCTCCAGTTATTCTATGATAAGAAGCTGCTTCATTCACTATTTATATGCTGGAATTTTCTCAAGTTTAACAAGAAACATGTTAAATTTCATTATGACAAGAAGCATAGCAAATACTTTCAATAAGGGAGAAAAAATCCTGCTTTCGGAAAATATCAGAATTACCAAAAGAACCATAAAACCTTCCCGAAAGACCCACTAATATCACAGTATTTAAAGATATATATATATAAAATAGCTATGTGATAATATACTGCAATGAATTTACATCTGTTAATTTTAAAATATACATTTTTTTAAATTGCATAGACCATAAAACAGGCAGAAGATGATTAAATTACAAATCTTATCTCTTGCTTCTTCTTTTCAGGAACCAATATAATGTCTGCTTCAGGATAAATGTTACCACCTCCTGCACCCAACAAAATCATATTTTGGGGGAAAAAAATCTAAATTAACTCATAGCAAGTAGCCATTGCAATATCACTTTAATGAAACCATAGCTTAATATGCAGGGGGGGAATTAAAAGTGATGAAAGAAAATAAGCTTCAGAACTTCAGTGTTGATAAATTTATTTATGAAACTCTCAGATATTTTGCTATGAAAATTAGGCAATGTCAAAGGACTAACTAAATTTGATCTTTAAAGCATTCCTCCAGCTTCAGGGCCATAAATGCATATATTTTTCTAGGTCTAGTCTCGAATCACATATAAAGTCATGTATCCAACAGATTCATCAATGTCAAACCAAATTTAGCTCATTGTTCTCTACTTAATAAGCAGACAAATAATCAAGAAGTACAAATGCTGAGTTTACAACAATTCTCTATATAACTTAGAATAAAGGTTTGTGTCACAGAAATAAAAATGCATCTCTTTCAGAGGCTCAGAAGTTTTTTATAAAAATGTAATGGTATGTCTGATGTTGTATGAAATTGATTCTAATTATTTATTTTGCAAATATAATGGCTTGAGGTAAAGGTACATTAAACAAATTTGATGTTAAGTTTATATTTTAAAAGAAATTGGACCAAATGGATTTATTAAATAAAAGTATTATTGCTATTTACCATGAAGATATTATTTTAAAAAATAGAATCCTGATCAAAAACACAGGCCTGATAAGTTTACGAACCAAGACAGATTAGAAATTATTAATTTGTGTGTATCATTTTTAAAAATGATTCAAGTTTGGCAAAACTGCCACAAGTGATTCAAGCTATGGAAACAGTATATACGCTCTATTTAAAAAACATTTTTTTTTCTACACCCGATGTTTTCTTTTCTAAATGATCCAAAAAGGTGGCTTAGAAACAGAGTGCTGCAGACTGAAACAACTTCTATCATCTATGGATAGGGAATTGCTGTCTTTTTCTTCAAAGGCTGTTAGCCAGCCAAAACAAAGATGAGAACTGCTGAAAAAACAAAAATAGACAGGAGGGTAAGCTATGGAAAACTTCGTTAACTGCAAATACGATTGCCAAGAAATGTAAAAATATCACTGAAAATATATAGGAATGTCTCTATCCATTTAATTTCTACTAAGACATTTTCTGCCCATACCAGTGCTAATGGAGAAAGGAGTGTGAGGAAAAAAAATGGTCTGTGTAAAACATAACCCTGTCATACAACTTCTTTAACAGTAATTATCATAATCTTTCTGTTGTTTTTTCATGTTATTACCATAAGATTTTCTAAAAGATATATAATCAGAAGCCATCTCATCAAACAACTTCTTTTTAACATTTTTTTTCCATTTACACAATGGCCACACACAAAAATATTTTCAGTCAGATTTAGATGCTACAAAGGTTTACAACTCAATGGAAATTTGAACTAAGCATAGAACAGTAGCTATTTGTGCAAATGTATTTATTTTTAATAATTATGTTTTCAGTCCATCCACTGTGGGCAGCAAACAAATTTAAAAACATAAAAACAGTAATCCTACCCCTAATTATGGTCAAATTATGACAAAGCAAACATCCAGGGAATAACACTTCCCACTTACCCCAAAATATCAAAAGATTCTAAAATGCTCTTCTGACAGAATTCTACACCTAACTTCACGGAAATAGTTTATTCAAGAATTCAATAAGTTTAGCTCAGTGACTGTAGAAAGGATCTATTTGATTTTTGCTTCTATTAAAATCAAATACTTAAAGTTGGATTAAGTCATTTATAGAATGTATTAAAACAGATCTGGAGGCAATGACAGTCTTATTCCTCTTTTGGTATGGAAGACAGTAAAAATTCAACCTAATTTTCCCTCTGGAACTTCAATTTTCTTACATGTAAAAAGTCCCAGGGGTTGCATATCAGTTAGTAACTGACTGAGAAAAGTTTCCTAGGAAATCTGCATATTTGTCTCAAAAATAGAACTTTTCATGCATAAGTAAGTAGGTTTCTCCTCAAAGTAATGTTAGTGGATGCAATAAATGCGATAGTTGAATGATAGAAGTGCTATATTGAGGCAAAGAAGGAAAATTGTATTGGGAAGTGGAAAATGTGCACAAACCCCATCTTTCTAATGGCCAACTGAACTGCCTTTGGAAACAGAACTTCAGCGATTGTTCACAGACTGTTCTGGTAGATTGCATCATGCCCCAGGTATAAATTCTATTCTGATGTACTGCTAGAGTAATGTACCATGTTAGAAAAGGAAGTTAATATATATTATTTTTCAAGTAGAAGCTACTGCATAACAAACATACAGAGTATATCTTTATCATCAAAATAATGCAATAAAATTGCAGAATTTGAATGTTCCCTTCATATTTTGACAAATATGTTTCTACAAACATTTTAGACAATGGTTCAAGTGGCAACTGCAGGAGTATTGGCCTCCACTTGTTATTTCTGCAGATGGCTCATTTCGGAATTTTACATTTAAATTACAATCTCTATAAGTGCTGAAGTTTAGAGGCATTTATCTGTATTTTTTAAACAAAGCTTCTCTCAACAAGCGAAGCATGAATATGTCATGAAGCAGCATGATATGAGCGAATTATTTACTAAACTGAGAGTAATTAAAATAATTTCTACTGTTATGTATTATTTACTATAATTGCAATAGGATGTCTGTGTATGCATAAGAAAAATTGCTAACAGTGATAAATATTTCACATATTCAGTATTGATCCCAAAATATGTTAAATGGTCAGAAGTACCTACCAGTAATTCAGAAGCATATAACAAATTCTTCATGCAAGTTAAAATGATTTAAGACAAAGAAAACGCATTCATTGCTCAACTAAACTCTGCAATACATATTTTTCTAATCAAAATTAAATGTATATCAGCTGAAAATGTTATCAATTCATTGAACAGATTAAACAGACATCAGTGTTTCAGAATTTGATCCCATAAAGATAGCTACGTATTTATTATTTCTTTCCTTTATTTCCTGCATATAGTTATTTTAAAAGAGAAAAATATAATTTATTTATTTCCTAACACGTACATATATTTGCTATCAGAAGGATGTTTGCAAACTACTGAAAGATGAGGAACATAAAATTAGTCCTAACTATTATGTGCTATATTATATGTTATATATTTTATATTAATAAGCAGAATTGTTTCATTTGCTCAGAGTTTCATCATAAGAATCATGGACCTATTAAGTATTCCAAAAATGTAATTTTTTTGATAACATACTTTTTATAAGCAGAAGAGGGATTACATCATTAGTACTAAAAAATATTCTAACATGACATTAGATATCTTTAATGAAGCTAACCTCAGAAAGGAGACATAAGAGTTCCAATTTCAACGTTATCAAAGTGACTGGAAAGAGACAAGTAACTATGCCCGCCAGGTAGCTGACATTATTTTTTTGTGCCATAATTGGAAAAAAAGACAAAAAATACTTATATTATCACAATCATCAAATTTACTGATGAGATATGGGGGGGGGGGGGAATTAAATTAGGGCTTTTCTAACATCTAAGCTCACAAAAATTACCATAAAATAATTCATTCCACAGATGAATGTTTTAAAATGGAATACAGAGTTAGTCTTTGAATTACAACTTCATTTGGGATCAGAACTTATGTTGCTAAACAATGTGGTCATACATCATATGCTTTTGTGATGGCATTCCCAGCAATAGCAACAGCAATAGCACTTAGACTTATATATCGCTCCATGGTGCTTTAGAGCCCTCTCTAAACGAGGGCTGACTCTTACAGAGTCAGCATATTGCCCCCAACAATCTGGGTCCTCATTTTACCAACATCGGAAGGATGGAAGGCTGAGTCAACCTTGAGCCAGTGAGACCCAAACTGCCAAACTGCTGGCAGCCAGTGATCAGAAGTTGCCTGCAGTACTGCATTCTAACCACTGCGCCACCGCAGCAAATCCAGTTGTCTTCATAACATGATAACCCCTTATTCGGTGCCATCATACCTTTGAATGGTTGCTGAAGGAGTAGTTGTAACCCAAGAACTACCTGTACACAAAGTGATACAAATATATTTCAAGCATAGTCACACCTTTCTATACCAGGGTTCTGAAATTTTTAGGAAATAATATTGTGTTCTATTTATATTAGGTATTACTTACACATTTTATATCACAGGTGTTCTGAGATCAATGTTGTGGTTGTTCAGGATAAACATTCATAGTTCTATAGATTTCTTTTAGAAGAAGTAGAGACGTATCTTCTGATTCCCTGCAGATTAAAAAAACATGCTAATTTCTAGTGAATTGCCTAATTTGAATAAGCTTATTCTATTCTGTAATGCAGAGAAAGCAAATACCTAACTATGCAGATTTGAAAAATTGCTATCCTGGTGCTTTTCTTTGATTGCTTTTCAAATTAATTTCTTCAACATGTCTCAAAAGTATGTGTCTGCAACATGATAATAGTTTACTTAGGTCATTTAAGTCTTCAGCTATGCTTTTAACATCAATATGCAAAACACAGCATATCAATCATCTTGACACATAATTGCCTTTAATTTACTCTCTACGATTTACATCTATATTTCTTCCAATTCTTATATCACATTTCATTGTTCATTTTCTACATTTGTTAAGAAAACTTCTGATTTTAGACTTTATTCTATCATAATTTCAGGCTCAGTTTTAATCTCCACTGAATTGACCATGATTTCACTAATCGTATCTCCTTTTCACCAATTGGTCTACAAGTATTCTATTGCTGGCAGCTCAAATTCCTCAGCAAATTAAATATATTTTAAATTCCATAACATCACATTAGTAGTTTCTAAACTCTGCTACAATTAGAGAAAAAAAACAGTTGCTTTGATGTATTCTGTAACTTTTATTAATAAAATTCATCTTTTTCACTTATTCATTTTTCACTTATTCACTTCATTTTTGATCAGATGACATTTATAGATTCAATTTGATTGTAATTCTAATTAATGGGCATTAAGGCTGTCCTAAACAATATTACAAAGATTAATTCATTACTAATGAAACTGGGGGCAGATTGTTAATGCTGTTATATTATTAAAATTTATGTTCTATCTTTCTAGTTCTTGGATCATATATTCAGGTAGAATCTCCCACCCAACATGCTCAAGCTTGGAGGAAGCTGTAAGAGATTGAGTGGATAAGTCTGCAGAATAGCCTTCTTAGTAGTAACCTCCGTACTCTGAAACTCTGAATCCCCAAATCAGGAGAGCCTCCATCATGCTAAAAATTAGAAGATTGTAATAATGGTATTCTTTCACATAGGCATGTGGTGCATGAAAATGTAGTGGAAGAAAGCACTACTGAGATTTTAGTTGTGTTTTTCTTATTGTTTTTTATAATTGTAAGTTACCCATAATTTTGTATGTGACATACAAATGATTGTATGACTAAAATGCATTTGTAAGCGATGGTACAAAGATCCTTTTGCTCATAGTATCAAGCAAAGGATCAAAATTTGATTCCGTTCATAGAGTAGAACTATGTTTATTTTGTTTATTAATGCACTATTGTAAAAATAATATGCTAAAAAATGTTTTTAATTTTTTATAATACAGTTAGCAGCACTCTAATTTCATGTTTGTGCAAGTTCAGGGAGCCAGGCTCTGTATTAATGTATCGCTATTTCTAATTATTTGTTGGTGGTTGGGCTTTACCTTATACCAAATAATGAGTATATTAAAACAAAAAAAAAAAAAAAACCCAAGTCTAAGTTTTATTTGGAATCCAGCATACCATCCTACAATATCAGTCTCTATAAGCTATAGCAGAATCAAATAGATATATTACAAAATGCAACAATTCTCCTATTTTTATAAATAATTAAATAACCTTCAAGTTGTCCAAATAGATTTCAGGCAAGGATATAATGGTGAGCTAATCCCCAGAAGAATTTTTGTATAATTTATTTGAGTACACTAAGGCTTCATACCGAAATAGAACAGCATATAGAAAGACCAAAAAATAATTTATTATATGAATTCTGGCACCTCTTTAGCCCTATACTCAAAGGGCAGGGAGAGAGAAAGACTGACTATTTCTTATTAATAGAAAAAATATTGTTTGTCTACTACCTCAAGGTTTTATTAATCAGCGATGTATGATGTATTTGGCTTCAGCTTACTCTGTAAGAACTTAACAATTTTATCACTTATTAGTCAACAGAATTTTCTTTAATGCAAGAGTGCCACCTTATGGAAATATTATCTAACAACCTTCCAGCACAGACCAAGCAAAGGAAATTGGAACATTTCTAAAGCAAAATATAAGCAGGCAAATTGGGGCGTAAATTCTAAGCCTCCCTACTTAAAAAAAAAAGTGGGGGGACACGTAAAATGAATAAATTACTGTTATTTACAATCTCAGGATATAGTGATGGTAATCAACTTGGACATTTTTTAAGTGTGGGAAACTAAATTCATAGACAATAAAATTGTTGGGAAAGTAAACTAAAGGATATCTCCTGGTAGATATCAAGCTAGCAAATGCTGTAGCAGAATATTTGATAAGAAATAGCAGGATGGTATATTTTACTAAAGTACATCAAATACATTTTCATATGTAGATGCCAGATGTAATATTCCCACATCAAAGTTTTTAGCAAAGTAGTAGCCCTCATTTTATCTTTTAAACCAAAGTACTATAAATATTATAGGGAATATATCAAAGTTACTTTAGTTGTATAAGAATTTGCCCACTCCTGTGGTCTGAAACCAAGCTCTTGGTTTGTGTGCCATTACTTCTGCAAACAGGTCCTTTGTTCTTAAACTGATACAGCAGTGTAAGCTGAGTATCTCACATCCAGTTTATATACAGTAGTTTGTCCTACCACCACAGGCAGGGGAGTGGTTTTCACCTTAGTAGTTGTTTTTGTTTTGTTTTGGTTTCATTGATTTTCTAATATTTCCCATCAGGACTATCGGTGGAAAAATTTTATGGACTCGTCATTTACAGAGACTTTGCCCTTGTGGGTCCTTTCTATGTCCCCAGTGTCCTTTTTATGATGCCCCAAATGTACACTGATTTGCCCAATCATCCCCAAATTTGAGGGTCAAACTGATAATTTTTCTGTTTATTACTTTTTGAGAGATGTAACTCTACACTCACATACCAGATGTCCAAATACTTTTATCAAGTGATACAATTGTTCAAACGTTTTAATTAGATATGTTGTTTTATTGTTTTACTGGTCTTCTTTTCCATGACGAGTTGTTGTATTATATACTTTCTTTTTTTATTGTACAGATAGGTCAAAGATCAAATAAAGATCTTTGATTTGATTTCTGGTATTGATTCCTGCTTATCTGGATGTTGGTTATTGAAAAGGATGTGTTCTGGTCTTTTTTTGTTTCCTCCTTAGCTTTTTATTGTCACTTTTTAATAGTGTATATGTTGTTTATATCTATATGCCTATTGATGACTGATTTCCCTAAATGACAAGCTTCCAAGAATTCTCTAGCGTTTGGAATGTTTAGTCTAGGATGCTTATAGATTTTAGCTAAAACTATAGATGGCTCTATCCATATGTCATGAGATTAACTTTGCTTTTTTCTTCATACTCCCATCAATAGACACATAGAGATAAACCACATTAATATGCCATTTCAAAGAGATAACAACAAGCTAAGAAACAAAAAGTCAGAATACATCCTCTCCAGCAACAAACATTCAGATAAACAGGGATTAACACCAGAAAAACAATCAAGCAGAAAACCACTCCCTAATCAAGGAATTATAAAGGAGAAAACCATACCCCAACTAACAATGGCAGGGACCAGAGCCCATACTCATCAGTACTGATTTGTTACCTAGTTGGGTAATAAAATATCTGCAAGGAAACACACAAGCTCAGAAAGTATCAAGGACTCCACATGCAAAAAGGTGCTAGTAATAGATTGCAATAGCAATAGTACTTAGAGTTATATACTGTTCCAAAGTCCTTTACAGTACTTTCTGAGCCATTTATAATGTCAGCATATTGCTCCCAACAATCTGGGTCCTCATTTTACCAATCTCAGAAAGATGGAAGATTGAGTCAACCTTGAACCGATCAGGATCGAACTCCTGCCAGTGGGCAGAGTCAGCCTGTAATACTGCATTCTAACATTTGCGCCACCATGGCTCCTATATATGGATTTTATAAACACACTGATTATTTTACTTGCTGAACTATGATGTGGTAGTATATACCTTTGCTGTGAATGCTAAATGTAGAAGATAAAATACAGCTGAAAAAGAGGGATATCTAAAGAAACAAAATTTTGCAGCACTGTTTGTTATAAAAATAAATAAATTCTTACCAGTAGCACAAGTGACTCTGGAGAGCGAAAAGATACTCATTAAAACTTTCTATAGGTTTTTCTTGAAGAACATAATCAATACGACGGCCTCCATTTAGCAAACCAATTTTTATACTCAAGTCTTCATCCTTTGAAAGTTCTGGACTTTCCACTATCTTTTCTGCTCCAGGGAAAAGAAATTGAGTATGAAAAATACAATACAAGTTGAATCCTCCTTTTGCCATTCTCTCTTTCTTTTCTACAATATTTGAGTATTAGGCCTATTTATAACACAGTTACAATTTTTCTCTTGATATATTTACACTTCTACGAATATGAATATGTTTTAGTTGGTCCATAACACAATAGAAATACTCATTTTATCTTGAAATTTACTGGAATTTAGAACTAACAGCAGGTGATGAGAAGGCAGATAAAGAGATGAGCACTTCAAAGATAATCTTCTCTTTGAACTATCTCAAAGATTTGAGTTTGAGACAATCGGGGAATTAGCGGGCTCTGATGAGCTCTGCGATAACCCCAGCTGACGAACTGCCGCCGATGGCTCTTTGGACCAGAACCGTTCTGCTGGGATATGGTAGAAAGAGAGGCGCCTCGAACGACCAAGAGGAACAGGCAAGTTCCTCGGAAGTCAGAGGGAACTCTCTGAAAGTCAGCGGTGGGGGGTGGCAGCTATGGTGGCTGCCACGAAGCTGGGACAAGCCAGGAAAAGTGATGTGCAGGAGGAAAGCGGAAAGAAACGAAGTTCTTTGAAGACGGATGAGTGACAACCAACCCAGGCTCGAAACAACGCTTGAAGCAATAGTTTTTTATTTTTAAGACCCCTAGCCTTAAAACAGCGGCTGTGGAATTATGGGGGACAGAAGATTTTAGGAGGTAATGTTTAAAAGAAAAGAACCTGATAGAAAATTGATGTTTGAATTGAACAAATCCGAAAAATAAATATTGAGACTTGGTTCAAAAAATTAGCAAAGTTTTAAATTTGAATTGGACTGTTAAAAGGAAAAAAGGAAAAAAGGAATTATTATTTTTAAAACACAGATGAAGGAGAGAATAAAGCAGGAACGTTAAATAATTGAAACAAAATGGCTACTTGTGTGACTAATGGAAATTGTGGATTACAGAAAGACATCTTCTGGCTCAAAAAGAAACACTGTAATTTGCTCTTTGTTTGGGAACATCATGAATGCTACAGATAACAACCATGGGACTTTGTCTGCAAGCGGCTTGACTTTGGTGAAAAGAAAGGGAAAATATAACGGAACTCCCATAATTGGTACTTATTGGCGCAGGAACAAAAGAAGTCAAATGGCGCAGGAACAAAAGAAGAAAATTGATGTAATTTGCTTGAAATAGAAGTAAGAAAAAGAACTAAATTGATACATGGAGAATTAAAAGTGAGAACTTTGAAACTGAAATAAAATATATGCTAATAGACAAGGAAATGAGGAATAAGATACACACGGCTGGGAAAAAAGATAAAAATAATGTGATTAAAAATAAAAAAGCAATGTATAGATGGAAAGTAATAATAAAAAGGTTTTTATAGATGAATAAGAATGAATATGAATATAAGAAGAATTTGTTATATATAAAAAAATTAAAAGATGAGAGGAATAGAATATGTTAACAGAAATTTATTAACTCATATAAGGATGTGTTTGGTGTAATAACTAAGTCTCATTGTTAAATTGTTATAAAGATGATAATGATAATGCGATTGAATATGAATAAATAATATATAGGTGGATGGTAAAACACAAAAGTGATTATGCTGGGATAAGCAGCAAATTAAGGTGATGATGCTGGGACTGACAGCAAAAATAAAAATGATTATACTGGATTTAACAGTAAAATTTAGAAGATTATGCTGGGATTGACAGCAAAAACAAAAATGATTATACTGGGTTTAACAATAAAAATAAGGATGATTTTGCTGAGAATAACAGTAAAAATAAATGATTGTGCTGGGTTTAACAGTAAAAATAAAAATGATTACGTTGGGATTAAAAGTAAAAGATGAGGATTAAGATGAAGATGTGCTGTGATAAATAATTAAAAATGATTATGTTGTGATTATTTGTAAATTAGGATGATTATGTTGATATAAATAGTAACGAAGAGGATTTGCTGTGATAGTTAAGATATTGTTTATGATAATAGTTTATTATTATTTATGATTTATATTTTTAAAATACACTGATTTAAAGAAGAATACACTGATTTAAAATACACTGATTTAAAAAGAAAAGATAATGAAATGATATTGAGTTAGGGTTTAAAGATTTAAGTAACGGGTTCTTGGATAATGGTATAAAATAGAATTTAGGGAAACAATTGTGTAAAACATTAAGTTGTGTTATTTGGAAATTAAGATTTGAGGTGAAATAATAGAAAGGTAATTGTTTTGAGCGAGTTATTGTGGTTTTTTTTCCTCTGTTTTATTTTTTTATTATTTTTATAAGATGATGATTAGTGGCGATGAGTCATTGTTAAAGATGAATTTGTGATTGTACCAATTTATGACCGGATCAATGCTTCGTTCTAAAAAGATGTATTTTATGTTTATGTTTTAAAAAAAAAACTTTTTACAAAAGAAAAGATAATCTCAAATTATATTTAATTGCAACAATAACTTCAGATTATTTTTTTCAATAAAAGTAGTTTACTTTTAATCATTTAAAAAAAGTTAAGTAAAAAAAATTCAACAGAGATAGAATCAAAGACAAACTTTTTCTGTCTAGAAAGTCAATATTTGATTACCTCCAGGCAATTATAGTGTTTTTATTTAGAGAATTTGTCCTGTTTGTCATGGCATTTGATTAAACCAATGCATTTATTATGTGTAAATAATAAACTACTAGAAGTAGTAGTAGCAGGTAGCCCTTGATTTATATCCACATTTGGGACTTGGTTTACAAACATTTCTAGTGTGGTCATCAAGTGCATTACTATGATTGTTAAATAAATCACACAGTCATTAAGCAAAGCTGGTTTCCCCAACTGACTTTGTTTATCAGAAGCAGGTTGGGAAGGTCACAATTTGTGTTCATTGATCACAAGATGCTGCAACTGTCATAGATATGAGTCACTTGCCAAGCATCAAAATTGTAGTCATGTGCTTGCAGAGATATTGTGACAGTCACAACTTCAACATTGGTCATAAGTAACTTTTTCAGAGATCATCGTAACATAATAAACTGTCATTAAACAAATGGCTGTAAATTGAGGACTACCTATAACTATTTCCCTTCTAAGAAAATTTGTAACTTTTATTCTTTCCAGGATAAAAATGAAAGTCTGCATATTGGAGGAAACTATCTCAAACTTTATCAAGTTTCAGGATAGAAGATGCAAGTTCCTAACGTGAGATTCTAGACTTCAATTCTGCAAGCAAAGAGATAGAAACACATTTCAGTTTTATCACATTGAGCAGTTACTGAAAAGGATATGCTTGTATCAACTAACCTTCTGCCTCATCTTTTTCCTCTTCTGCTTTAATCTGGTGGGCCACTTTCTCCAATTCTGCTTGGAGTTGGGAAGAAGAGGTATGGGCACGTGCAAATTCATTAAGGGTTTGCCAAGCACTTTTCAAAGAGCTGAGAAAGCCTTGTTTCAAGTCTGATCCCATCCGAGAGAGAGAATCTTTCAATTCTAATAAAAAAGAAAGATAGAAAAAATAAATTTGATCCAACCACTGCAAGTTTAAAAAGCAATCACTTTGTTAAATAGTTACCTAGAAGTAAATAGAGAATACAGCTTCAATTAAACAACAAAAAATCTGTTCTGTCATCTTTAGACAATCATTTATTGTAGTTCTGTTCAGTCTGAACTGATTATCTGGTTCACTGTTCTGGTTTTAAAAATATTTAAATGTATTAACCTGGTATACTGATGGATCCTCTTGGTTTCATTTCTTATTTATATTAATAGTAAGGTTGTGGAATCCTTTGGATGCTTCATATGCAAAATAAATTAAATGAATACAGGTTCTGAAGTACTATACAGCCGTAATCAATCTAAGCAGGCTCCTTAAAGATTGGAGTATGAATCTTTAAAATCACCATATTTATTTATCAATCACATTTATGTGGCTGTTCATATCACTTAGCAACCAAAACTCCGTATCCAGTCATTATTATTAACCAAGGATTACCTGTAGCTGCATTATACTAAACATATAATTGTAACCATGTGTAGTGACCACTGTTACTTTGCTGTGAATCAGGGAAATGTAACCAACAATATTTTTATAATTTTCTTAATTTCAGATGAGGTCCAACTAGTACTGTAACTGTCCTAAAGTGGTCCTTAAAGAACTGTGATATGTAGATATGTATCATTTTCTCTAATTAATTAATGAAAAATTGTATTTTCATTCATTTTTGAGTCATTGTTTAATTAGGTTCCCTTTACTTTTAGGACTTGCAGATCACAGTTTAGGTCATATTTATGCAGAAATATTGAAAATTCAAAAAGATTCACAAACTGTTAAGCATCATTGTATTTCAGCTCTGCTTATTTCATTTTATACTTAGGCACCTACTCATTGCTACATAGATAAATATGTATTTTACTACTGTTGCAATAAACTATTTATATAACCACTTTAATTCTGCCCTATTTATTTTTTTGTTCATTCTCTACTTCAACAACTCATTTCCTGCTTTCACACATTGTGATGTCAGGTTAAAGACACAAACTAAATGGCAGATAGTGTTACAAATAGTAGCATTCCTTACCACTAGTCATTCCAAAACTACCAATATGCAAAAACAGCAGTTTGGAGGGAAAGCTTTATAAAATATTTTTCTCATACAATGTTCAATCAATTGATAATATTTTGTATCTTGGTATGTTGCTTTCTCTCTTTGCAAGCTTCTCCTTTTTTGCTTCATAACATACATATTAGCTTTATCTTCAAGTCAGATATTGGAAAATATTTTAATAAATCTGGACGTGGTATTTTAAATTATGGGTTTTAATTAAGAAGTCCAAAATCTGTTTAATGTTGTTTTAATTGGGTTTTTAAACATTGTAGGGTTTATTGTCTTTTATTATGGCGGTACACCGCTCTGAGTCCCTCGGGAGAAGGGCGGTATATAAATCTAATAAGTCAAATCAAATCAAATCAATTCGCTTTATTTACCAAGGTGGAGTCTTTTTCTGCCTTTATGGTGTGGAATGAGGACTGGTTTCACATCAAAATCAGAAATAATCATAGGTTCTAGCCTGTAGGCCACTGGGTCAAGCTAAATAATAAAAAAACACAACATAAGCTTTCAGGTTTAAACACAGAACTGCACTAGTTTCACACAAAAAGATTGGACTGATTTTCCAATAGCAGCCAGAGGTCCAACATAGAATACATAGTTGAGAAAGAAAGTACATGAAAATGGTTGCAAATGCAATATCTAACATCAAGTATTATCCTTAACAAAGCTTTTCTATTTCTATTTGTTCACGTTATTTATTTGTAGATTTGAATTATTTGCAAACATATTATCATGCACGAGGTCATGTATAATTAGTATATTGATAAACAAACAATGAAACAGCGGGTCTTAAACACTGAATACTCAATTATGCTACAGAATAGCACACTCAATTTACAAGGAAATTACACATACAAGGTTTCTAGTGTACAAATAGAATCCTACACAAATTGAGTACTACACCTTTTTTCAGTTTAAGAAATGCTTCTGTAATAATTAAGACAATAAATCCTAATAGTATGTATGTTGTTAAATGAAACACAGAAATACATCCTCTGTTCATGCTTACAAGAAGCCTAAAGTTTGATCTGTAATTTCAGAGAACTAGAATAGGAAGATAAATAGATCTTGGTCATTTGAAAAACAGAAAGTAGCTCCTCCTTAGCAACAAAGAGAACAATTATAAAATATTCTGAGATATTAATAGGATTTAAGAGTCATATACCGTTTCATAGTGCTTTATAGCCCTCTCTAAGCGGTTTACAGAGTCAGCATATTGGTCCCAACAATCTGGGTCCTCATTTTACTGACCTTGGAATGATGGACAGCTGAGCCAACCTTGAATTAGTCACGATCGAACTGCTGGTAGTTGGCAGAATTAGTCTGCAATGCTGCATTCTAACCACTGCGCCACCATGGCTCTTTTCACCCCAAACTAGCACAAACAGAAACTCATTCACCCCAAAATACTTAATAAATCAAAAAGTAGACAATCCAGTGTAGAAATACATGTAGTCCTTGACTTACAACCACAATTGGGATCTGAATTTCTGTTGTTAAGCAAGGTGGTTGTTAAATGAGTCACATCCAGCTCTACAACTTTTTGCAGTGGTGGTTAAGCAAATCACTGCCATTGTTAAATGATACAGGCGGTTGTTCAGTAAATTTGGTTTCCCCCATTGACTTTTCCTTGCTGGAAGATGGCTGGGAAGGTCGCAAATGGTAGTCACATGACCATGGGACACTGCAACTGTCATAAATACATATCAGTTACCAAGCACACAAGTTTTTATCAAGTGACTGTGTAGATGCTATGAAGGTTGAAGTCATCAGGATCATAAGTCATTTTCTTCAGTGCCACTGTAACTCTGTAACTAAACAAATGGTTGTAAATCAACAACTACCTGTGTAAAATTCTAAAGTTCCTCTGATTTGCATAACTCAGGATTTCAAATATTCAATTTTCTCTCTAATCCTAAATAAAGAATCCAATCTTTTAAAACTATAAAATACGATAAAAATATGTCAAAAATCAATGCCATACAAATACATTTTCTTAGTTTTCAAAAAAGTCACTTAGAATATAAATACATAAGATACAATATTACTTTCACTAAATATAATTGAAAACCTATTCTTCTCACTAACCGGATGATATATGTTAAAAAATCCCTTGCAGGTTGGCAACCTGTAGCTTTCATCAATTTTTTCCACTCCTCTTACAGTGAGAAATACACCAATTGGAGAACCCAAAGCAAAGAAAATATCTGGTTCAAAATCAAGCATGTTGTATACCACGGACACCTACAAGAGAGAAAGTATTTTATTTTTAAAAAGAAAAGGAATAATAATCTGTTTGTATGTCAGCTACTTCACTTTCAGCCTATTTATTACATGTATCCCCAGACTGGAAATAATAAAGTTGATTTTGGAAATAGCAAATTGCAAAATGCCTTTCACTGTAAGAGTTTTATGTGAAATTGATGCTCTATGAGTAAGTTCATAACAAGCCATGTGCACATTATATCATCTGTACTGCAGCTTCTGAGGAATATTTTGTTTTCATTTTATTCTCTAATACACAATTCATTATCTGTAACTGCATAGGCTAAATAGAAAAAACTGTGGTCCAAAAGACAACAATTATACCAATTGCAAACGAAATGTATTCATTTACGTTATATAGATATATATTTCACACCTGGCCTGTTCCCATTTCAAAAAATTCATAGTCTATGTGTGCAGATGAAACAGATGTTCCAAATGGGCGTTTTCGTTTGGATGCGTCCTGAGGAATGGCAGGTTCTGAAGATGCAGTAGCTGAAGAAAACTTAACTGTCTGAGCAACTTCTTCCATTGCAGCCTTTTTCTCTAGTAATGCCTTGTTTTGTTCCTATTGAAACAAAGATTTTTAAAAACCGGAGAATCAAAGAATTACTCTTAAATAAATATGTGCATTTGAATTTGTGTACACACACACACACACACATATACACTAATTTTGTTAGATGTTCAATTATCTTTTCTTCAGGATCTTCTGTAACTGCTCAGAATATCACACAGAATTCTTTTTTTTTTTATTTTTCTTTCAATTCCAGAAAAACCAAATTGTCCATGTCCTTTTTCAACTGTTTATTATTTCTGCTTTACTTGCTAAAATTTTCACATTAAAAATTCACTTAATTTCTCTCTTAAGATGCCCTATAAAATCTTCAATTTTTTCCATTTATTCAAATGTTTTCTATAATATTTCTGGCTAATTGCTTTTTCTATCTGTTGATCTAATGAGCCTCTCCTGGCCTCATTTTGCTTTGCAACTTTTCTGATGGATTATTTATAACCCATTCTCTCTATAGCTTTAAGGGTTTAAATCCCTGCCATTTTCTTGGTAAGGTTTTTCACGGCTTTCTACTTAGCCATTACCCCAAACTGGCTCTCAGGGTTTCAAATACAAAAATTCTAACTAGGAGCTGACTGTTAAATATTCGTTCATAATACTTTGACAAAAGGTGTTTCTTCCAGATATGGGGGTCAGTAAAATATGTTATGTTGCTTATTTTGTATTTTATCACATTTCTGTGATGAAATGTTAATATTCAAATCTCAAGTGAGATTGCTTCCCAAAGCAAAACTACCATTCCTACCTGTTTGGCTGCTCTGTCTTTTACAAAGTTTGCTATCTTCTTCCGAGGCCCAAGAGGTATTCCCATTTCCTTCAGGTCATCAATTGTACACAGCAACTTTCAAAATAAAATGAGGTAAATCAGATTTTGTATTTTTCTTTTTAAAAAATACAAATACATTTCCTTATAGCTGGTTAGTTACAAAAAGAAGTATAAACATTTTAGTAGTACAAGTAGTCCTTGATTTACAACAGTTCGTTTAGTCACCATTCAAATTTACAACAGCACTGAAAAAAGTTAGTTATGACTGTTTTTCACATCTATGACTGTTACAACAACCCCTTGGTGACACAATCAAAATTCAGATGCTTGGCAACTGATTTGTATTTATGATGGTTGCCTGGGATCATGTGATCACCTTTTGCAACCTTTAGTCAATGGCAAAGCCAGATTCACTTAACAACCATGTTACTAACTTAACAACTGCAGTGATTCACTTAACAACTGTAGCAAGAAAGGTTAAAAAATGAGGCAAAACATACTTAACAAATGTCTTACTTAACAACAGAAACATTGGGCTCAATTGTAGTTGTTAGTCAAGGACTTGCATATGCACTGGTGACAATAACCATGAATCCTGGGAAGTAAATCAAGATATTCCAGTATAACCAATTGAAAGTGTAATTGAAAGAACAGCTATTTCCCTACATTAATCTTTGTTTTGTAGATTGAAAGCAGTAGGAGCCAGAGCTTATAAAAATAGAACAAAATACATGTTAAAAACCAACACCTAATCTATTATTCCCCAAAGGTCATCACAGAGAAATCCTAAGAAAAGTAGGTTATCGTGACCAATAAATTGTACTCATTCAGCTTACCACTGTGATAGCAATGTAGCTGCAGCATCGTTATCTTGTGTTTTAATTTTAGATTTTAATTCATTTCAATTTATCTCCAGAAATCAAGCTTTTATTTTTCTACATCCTCTCCACTCTGAAAGAACAGGTTACTCTTTTGAAAAGACTCAATTTAAAACAAGCTCTTTCCAATCTCAAGAGTTTGATTTGGATAATTTAACTCCTGGAGTGGCAGTGACAAAGGCATAGCCAATTAATTTCTCTGTTTCAAATTAATCAGTTGCCAGGATACTGGCCCCTAACATACAGTAAACATCTTATGCCAATTGCAGTTCAACTCTTTCTCAAATCCCTGGCCGCTGATCATGAAACTTCAATGAGTATATTGAAAGGGTCTCTCCTATTTCCCGATCAACTCTCACCAAAGGTAAAAACTACATATTCTGCTGACCTAAACAATACTCACTCCAATGACTCCTTTATACACCAAAGAATGTACTCCAAGGTTTGTAATCCAAGCATATAGTTTCCTGGGATCAGTTCAACTTCATACATTGGCTCAAAGAGCTATGGTCTTCACTAGGTCAACACCAATGCCAATGCCAGCAAAATGACATTTGGCAACATATGATGCCATATGGCTGCTCTCATGGAGGACTGTTGGCTGAATGCTAAATATGAGGATCCTGCTTTCATTGGTGTTTTGGGGCAATATAAAATCCTTTTTCACAGGAAGACAACCCCCCCTCACCCCCCAAAAAAACCACATGAAATTGTAAAACTAAAAAATTAAGCAGCTGTTTCCTGTTAATAACACATACTTTGAAGTGTGCTGATGCCCACTGAGAAATTTGTATACTTCTATATTTTGTGCAAGTGTTTCTTCTCATCTTTTTTTTATTCACTAGAACTGGCCACTGAACTGAAAAGTGCTCATGTTAATTTGTCATTAATTAACCTATGACAACTTCTGTGCAAACACTGAAATAATACTTATTCTTCTCAAGGATTTATCATTGTTGTGCTATCCTAAAATTATTTTAGAGGGTGCAAATATTTCAGGCATTTAATGATCAAGAGGAAGTAGGGAGTGATGGTAATGATCTCATGTTCACTAACATATTACTGTATGCTTATAAATTCCTCTGGATAACAGTGATTCCTGGCTCAAAGATACTTCAGGATATGCGTAAAATGGGAATGTTTTGAATTCAAACAAGTCATGATATTTTTTAAATTTTTACTATACCAGAGATTCCATGTCAATCTTCTCCTTTTCAAAAGTACTGATATACTCTGACAAACTAAGCGTTTCCAAAGTTCTTTGCAAGGTTGGAATATCATCCTCATCATCATGATCCACATGTTCATCATTTAAATGAGACAGTAGGCAACCAGCAGAATTAGAATTCAATGATCCCTTGAAAAAAAAAATCTGCATTAGGTTATAAAATTTAAAACCAAAGGAAAGTCAAAATAAATCACTCACTAATGGATGTGAATAGCTCAAAAATAAATCTCACAGAGTGAGTGTATGTTTGGTGCTCACTTCATTCAACCATGCCACAAAGAGAATCCCAACCTAGATTGCAGAAGATCTAGTTTGTATCTAAAAAACACTGGGATTAAGCACTAATTAGAGTTAATTCTCAAAGGGTTGTAAAAACTCATACAGAAAAAAATATATATTCTGCAATAGCGACAACTACCGTGTTTCCCCGAAAATAAGACCAGATCTTATATTAATTTTTGCTCCAAAAGACGCATTAGGGCTTATTTTCTGGTTAGGTCTTATTTTGGGGAAAATACGGTACTAAATGCATCCATCTGTCTGACAATCTTAACTGGGGCTTATTTTGAGGATAGGGTTTATATTGCGACCATCCTGAAAAATCATCCGAGGACTTATTTTACAGTTGGGTCTTATTTTCAGGGAAACACGATATTTATGACAATTCTTTTTAACAATAAAAGCTAAGATTCTAAAGAAAAATACAGCGGACCTTTTAGAAACCTGGTTAATTACCATACACCATGTATGCATACCATATTTTTCAAGTATAAGATGCACCTTTTTCCCGAAAAAAAGAGGGTGAAAATCTGGGTGCGTCTTATACTCTGAATGTTGTCCTGCCCAGCCTCGCAAACCGAGTTTTCAGTGACTGAAAGACGCCTGAGAGAAGCTTCAGGAAAAAAGCTTCAGAAACGAAGCTTCAGAAAAAAAGCCTCTGAAAGGATTTTATGTAAAATAATATGACAAGCACAAAAGAATAATCAGTAAAGGTTCTAGCCAAACTATGTTAATAAATCTGGAGAATGACACAATAACCAACAGATCAGAAGAGGTTAATCTACATACCAATACCAAAGAAAGGAGATTGAACAGAGTACAGAGAGTTCTTCAGAATAAAAGCCTCTGAAAGAAGCTTCAGAAAAAAATCTCTTTTTTTCTGAAGCTGTGCTTCGGAGGCTTTCAGAGGCAGAAAAAAAAGGTTTTTTTGAAACAGGGTTTCAGAATTTTCAGAGGCAGAAAAAAAGCAAGGCACAGAGCTCACAACCAACGAACCTGTTGCTAAAATTCACCTCTGGAAACAGCTGATTAGGGGTATTCCAGGAGGCCAATCCATCCACCAATCAGCTTTTTTCTTATTCTCCTCCCCAATCTAAGGTGCGTCTTATACTCCGAAAAATACAGTATGTTGGCATGTAGAAAATGTTTTTCTTTGATTAATGTAGTGTAACCATTCTTATGAACTCATCATTTATGAGAGAAAGCAAGATACTTGGAAGAAGACATTCAGTAAATTATGATAGCAGTACTGTGTAATTTGATTAGGTTATATATTTCTAATGTTCTGAATATTACAGTGATCGTTTGAAGTTTTTTTTAGCAATCACACAAATATTAAGGAAAATTGTTTGGTAATACAAATACCTGCTGGTCATCTGTCACATCTTTCACAGCACCATTGGAAGCAACAGAAGTAGAATTAACCGCAGATGTCCAATCCTTCTGATTGGACAGTATGTCAAATAGAACCAAGGATCCTATGAGATACAAACTCTATTGTTAGAAATAGAATTTTGAGGTATCTAAACAGTCTGAGTTTAAACAGTAATTACACATTGACCTCTTAAGTACAGTTCCCAAACTTCCCTTTGCCTAACAAAATAGAGAGATATTCCCAATGTCAGAATACTAGAGACATTTCTAGGACAAAAATCTAACTACAACTTTAAGAATTAAAAACCCCATTTAAACAACAGTTCTCAAGCGTTATACAAAATGGTACACTGAACTAATCATCATATTAAGACGTTGCATTACCCAAACTGTGGCCAGCAACAGAGATTCCGCCTTTAAAGTCAGGGTTTCTGCTCAAGAATAGTGCATAAAGATGGTTCATCTCTACTGTTACTTTCTCCACAACTGTTTGGCAGTAAGTGGGGCTATTGTAAAACAGGATATCAAGTAGTGTCTCATTGGTGAAGTGGCGGAGACGTCCAATAGTTGGCAATGTTATTTTTTTAATATTCCTTAAAAAACACAATTATACAGGTTATTAAAAGTGATTTCAAATAAACTTTGCTAAAACTAAGAAATCTGAGAGTAAAAATTGGCAAAGCAATTTTCACAAATCATTTTTCAAGTCTACAAAAGCAACCGTGGTCACTATGATATTATCTTCCTTGTGGCTTCTCTATTCCATTGTAACAACCTTGCCCCAATTTAACAGACCATTTAGGAAACAGAGGTCTGTTAGTCATGATCCTCTGTTGAATTTAAAGTTACACCATCGTAGAGATTAACTTTGATGCTATCATCACTTAAATTGTCACAAATTTGGTCTGTTGTATCAAGGTTCAATAAACTGGTTGTGTGAACCAATTAGTGATGATGTATTCAATAACCCATAGTTAGGCAAACTATGAATGCAGTATGTGATGCACCAGTTTGGTCTAGCGGCTACGACTCCAAGCTAGAATCTAAGATACTATGAATTTTAGTCCCGCTTTAGGCAAGAAAGCCAGTAGGGTGACTTTGGGCCAGTCACTCTCTCTCAATCTAACCCACTTTCACAGGGTTTTTGTTATCAGGGAAATAGGACAAAGGAGTGTTATTTCATCTTCAGTTATTTATAAAAATAATAAAAGCGGAGAATGAGTGAATGAATCTAATCAATGTACCAGACAGAGATAAATTTGTTCCCTTCATACATCATAAACAGATTATTACAGAGCCTGCAAGTTATGTTAAACATAGTGATATATTACAGTATATCACGCTGTCATACCACAATTTGCACTTCTATGATCTCAGATGAACTATTTAAAAACACTTAACTAGTGCAACAGTCATTTAACTCTATTATCCTAGAATAGTGATGGGGAACCTTGTTGCGCGGAAACAGTGTATGCACTCATTGGGCCGCTCTCTGGAAAAGTTGAACTTCCGGGTTCGCATGCATGCACGCCCGATGATCAGCTAGCCGGCATGGATGTACGCACTGATTCTCGGCACTGCCATGCACGTGAAGAGATTGCACTCCAGAAAAGCCAAACTTCTAGTGCGCATGCACACCTAACAATCAGCTGGCCAGCGCGCATTCGCACACTGGATTTCAGCACTGCTGCGCGCATGACGGACAGCTGATTGTCATGCGCACATGCATGCCAGAAACCCAGAAGACAAACAGGCAAAGCTGTGCGTGCCGGGCAACATGGCTTCACGTGACACTTTGGGCATGTGTGGCATAGGTTCGCCATCACGGTCCTAGAATGACTGGTTCAAATATTCAAGGAACCACACTGGTTGCATTCAAATATTACAATTAGCTAATTTTTAGTATGGCAAGAACAAGAGTTATTAAATCTATTTTCTATTTTCCCCAGCCTTAAACACAGTTGGATCAAGCTAACTTCAAAACTATGGTATAACTTTGACTTATTTCAGACAAATCAGTTATAGTACAATAAAATACAATTATGAAAAATGGAATAAAATGCTGGGGAAAAATCACCACCTTTTTTTTATTCTAATGAAAAAGTTAGTATTGATATAAATTCTCAGTATATGATACTTTTTCATAGGTAACAACATTTAGTAATTCTAAATTAAAAAGTCACCAAAATTATACACTTAAAGTCATAACTGATCAACTTTGAGAGAGTAATCAATGATCAAAGAACAATTCTACTTTCTTAAAATAAATGAGTACAGTAGACCTACCTATCCACCCCTGTTGCATCTCCATGCAAAGCACTATGCCAATGAACTGGCAGGAATTCGACTCTACTCACTTTATGTTCTTCTATCGATTTCTTAAAATGTGTTTGCAGCAATTTCAGGGATACTGTCCGAAAGTCATCAACTTTTTAAAAAGGAAGAAAAGTAATAAGTTTATAGTAATTATGTGCATACTGACTCTAACAGAATTTCTAATTTCTGAAAATAAATAGAGTCCAAACTCTGTAGGTGAACTTGTAAAAACATAGCTAAAATTTTGTAAATACTCCACTTATTTTGATTTTTAAAACCCCAGCAAGTTCTAGTGTTCACCTTCCAAGCCATTAGAAAATATATAAGCAATTGATTTGGATAAAGCATCAGAAGTAATTTACTACTTTTCACCTCTCCTGATGGAAAAGCTTGATTTTTAAATATTATCAATAATAATAGTTTATAATTCTGTTTTCTTTCACTAATAGCTTTTAAAACTAATATATCATTTATTTGTATACCTTTTAAGAGGATTATATCTTTAGAGCAGTTTATTCATTCCATTATCTTCTTAACCACATTTAATTTGTATGTTTATATTTCTGATGCAACAACTGCTGTGATTTGAAATCTAATTTACTGACCAGCCTAAATGCTTTAGTGTTATTAGACTAAGTGACTTTACAAACAACTCTAAATAAAGGTCTAACATAATAAGGTACTAACTGAAAAAAAGGAACAAGGAATGCATTCCTGTATCCATATTTAAATAATCCTACCACATTCAACAATGCTTCTGAAGCGCAGATCGCAGACTGGGCCAATTCCATGGACCATAAATACCAAATGATCAATTTGAGACACTTCACCTATAAAAATAAAAATAAATACCATCAGTTACATTCATAAATACTACAAGACATACTTTCCAATTTAAATATTTCTATATATTTGCAATATTTTTCTATTCAACTTTGAAGGCATATTAAGGCATCCCTTGTGATCTCAAAATGAGAAATAGCCTCTCAAGGTAAATACCAGATATCCAGAGGAAAAGTGTTTCTATCTATTCCAGAAAGCAGCCTTACCCATTACTAGCATCTATACAGTCAATATTCAGAGGCTTGCTGAGAGCCAATATATTCTTCAGCCAAAACATATTTATTATCCCGGCATGTGAGGAGAAATCAAGCGGCTGTAAGGGAACATTTTGTATGAAATCCTGTACAATTTACCATCTGGTATATCCTCATGATCATCATCAATTCCACGTTTAACTACTCTTGGTCTGGTCTGATCATCTTGTGTGGTGCCCCACTCATCTGGTACTGAAGAAGGCTGGAACTGAACTATAACCTGAGATAAAATCAGTGTTATATTTATAGCCAATTTAACATGCTGTGATATTATGCAATAAATATATGCTATAGCTTATGTGGATTAAATTCATAGTTACTACAGATTTTTTTGCCAAGAAAAAATGGCATGATTGTTTAGCATATACTAGACAAAAATTAAGTTTATATTTATTTCAATTTCCAAATTGATTTAAAAGACCTTCACAACACCTGAAATAATTATTTGTGACAGCACTTTATTCAAAAAGTTAAACTGCCGTGTTGGAAAGAAACATCCAATATGCCTCCTAATATAAGATTGTGTTGGACATGCTGTAAATTTATTGGGGATATCCATTTTGCTGCTTGAATCTGTGGAGACATAACCCTAAGTGGATTGGTCCCTCAATAGGATTTTTCCATATATTTTACAAGGGAAGTAGATAATGCTGGCTTGAAAGTACCACGCTGTCCAAATTCATGGAGACCTAACTCTAACCCTATATGTATTTGCCCACTAATTGCATTTTCCCATTTATTTTACCAGGAAACATAGATAAGGTAGGCTGGAACAGTCAGCGCCCTCCCTATGATATCAAAGCACTACAAATCTGTTAGCAATATCATTTTGCTCTCTGAATTCATGAAGACCTAACCATAACCCTGAGTCAATTTACTCCCAATTGGGATGTTCCCATGTATTTCACCAGGAAACATACGGTAGATAAGGTGGACTCTTAAGATGAATCAGCTATCCCTTAAAGTAGGGTGATTGATAGACAGATATGATTAACTGCTCTTTAAAAAGCAAAATGGCACCATTTTAGGCCCCAAATAGGAGCAACCTCCCACATCCCCAAATCATTAAAAACTAGTGGAATTTTAGCAGCATGCTTTTCAATCACTTTAAATTAATTGGGTATTGGATATTGTTTTCCAATGTTAGTACTTTTCAGGGTTTAGAATGGAAATTGTAATAGGAGGCCTCTGGTAGTCAAACCATTCCAATTCTCTTCCTTAAACCTCCATAATCTACCCTTAAAACTACCCTAAACCACCTGAAGACATTTCAACCTTCCTGTTTTGCCCAAACAGGCTCCTGCTTCTGTATCCAATTATGATCATCCTCCAAAGTGATAATATCAATACATTAGTGATGCTTTCCAGAGTCTCTAATTAAGCAACATTCTCATTACCTTAGGATTATGCATAACAAAAGTTTCTCCACCTGGAAATTCTAATCGCCGATGCCATTGATTTGTGGTAACAGCTTTCTTATACTCAGCCTACACAAACATAAATGATACAACTTGAATATCAAGAAACCACATCAAAGGACAATGTGACAAGAATGCAATTTAATTTCATTTGTAATATTTCAAGGTGTTGGTAATCACCTTTAAAGCGCTCCATGGCTTAGGACCAGGGTACTTACGGGACCGCCTTCTGCCGCCAATTGCCTCCCACCGGCCGGTTCGCTCCCACAGAGAGGGCCTCCTCAGGATGCCGTCAGCCAGACAATGCCGGCTGGCGACCCCCAGGGGGAGAGCCTTCTCTGTGGCAGCCCCTACCCTCTGGAATGATCTTCCTCCAGAACTGAGAATTATCTCCGACCTCTGGACTTTTCGTTGGGCCCTAAAAACTTATCTTTTCCAGCTTGCCGGTTTAGCCTGATCCCTGTTGAATTTTTAAAATTTTTAATGTTTGTAGAGTTGTTGCATTTTAATATTTATTTGTTTTAATTCTCAGCCAAATGTATATGTGTTTTAAAAAAATTTTTAACTTTTATGTACTGATTTTTATTCGGCTGTTCACCGCCCTGAGTCCGTAAGGAGCAGGGCTGTATATAAATCTAATAAATAAATAAATAATAAATAAATAAATAAATAAATAAATATTATATTAAACCTCAAATTGTTCCTACAACTTGTGGATACAGACTATGCATTTCCTACCAATTAATTAAATTTCTAAAGGCAGTCACTATTTAAATATAATTAAAACTTGGAAGACAAAGATGTTTTTCACATAGCGTTTCATGCCTAGTATGTTCTAAATGGCACTTGCCCCAAAGAAGCCACAATGAAAGTTAGATATTAACAATAGGAAATTCTATTTTCGGCTAATGCAACATAGAATGCTCTAGTTTCAAAACATATTGGCTGTAAAATGAAATAATCTAGAGTGTATAGTAAGAATAATTAACATATATTTGCCATATATAATCTATTCAGTATAAAGTAATTTTGCATTTTTCAAAAAATAATAAAAACCTAATTTTCAACATTTTTTACTTTATACTAAAATTCTAGTTTAAAATTAATATTACAGCAGCATTTTTATAATTCAAAGGCCATAAAATAATGATTTTTAAAATAGTTTCATTGAGAAAAGCTTGCTGCCTTATGCGCTTCACACAAAAGGAACTGATGATAATGATAAGGATGTGGTAGCACATTATTTTATTATTCAAAAGAAATTTTACTTTTGAATTTGGGATTTTAAAAAAATCTACAGCTAACATTGTTGCCTTCCTTTTTAAAAATACTCACCTCCAGTTTTTCACTGAAATCTTCCGTATAAGGAATAAATCTGCTGTCCTTATCTCCCTTATAAAACCAAGTACATCGTCTTACTTCAGACTGTTGTTCTTCCCAATATACAGCTTTCTTCACACGGTCATATAGATAAACATCATAACGTCCTCCATCAGTACTCAAGACTACACTCTCTGGATCAGGTTGAACTAAAGATTAAGAAGAAAGTTATTAGTTTATCAACCTTTTTCCCTTTCTCATCTAACCTGTGAATACTGGAAATGAGAAAGCTTCAAATTTTACGCTGAACAGTGATATTTTGTTTCTGAACTAAAGCTTCTATCGGAAAATGAGGGCAAGTTGGAAAGTTTTCTAGATTTACTCTTGAATCTCTTTACAGTTGTTCCACTTTGCTCATTGGTGATGTCAGAATCAGACAATATACCAAACAAAAAAAAATACACCAGCATGGATAGAATAGAAAAGTTCAGTAAATACCATAGAGAAAAGCAAGAAACAGGAGAAATAATCTGAAAACTAGACGGAAATCCTCTTTGAGTAATGAAGTATTCAGTATCCAATCTTGTTATTTTTAAATGACTAGAGAGTTTTCTCTGAAGAATCGTGACAGAATTGTTCCTCATTACTCAAATGTATGACTTTATGGAACCTTCTGTAGTAAACTTGCTTAGGTTTACATAAGAGGAAGAAAAAAGTGAACAAAAATCTCTCTTATAGAATTGGTCGTTTAATCTTTATTACATGAATAATTGTCATCAAGATCATTAAATATTTTATATTAATCAAATACTGTAGTATGACAGGTAAAAAATGTATGTACTGTTTCCCTGAAAATAAGACCTACCCCCAAAATAAATCCTAAAGAGACTGTGGAGCCAGCCAGCAGCTCATTCCGTTTGGTTGCTCGCTGTGTCACAGCCACGAGGCGAGGCAGAAGGGTGTAACTGCACCACACACCCTGCACCAGTTTACCTCAGGGCCCCCGCAGCCAGGCCATCCATGCCCCGACACTTGCCTTCGCAGTGGCAGCACCAACAGCCATGTGCAGCAGGAACCCACATGGCCACTGGCCTACTTCTTCTGCTTGCTCGCGGCCACAACAGAGCAGGAGACCGAGTGGTGTGCGGGTACCACGACTGTGAGGTGAGGCAAGTGTCGGGCATGGATATCCTGGCTGCGGGAGCCCTGAGGTAAGCCGGTGTGATGAACTGGGGCACAGTACAGAGATATCAGTTCAAATCAGCATGACAGCCAGTGTGGACCTGTGTGGGGCAGTTCCATCCCCCACCCCCCATCTCATGGCCGTAGGACCAGTGTGTCGCTCAGCCTCCTGCTCCATTGTGGCCGCAAGCAGAAGTGGGCTGGCAGCCATGAAGGGTCCTTCTGGATGGGGTTTGTGGAGCTGCAGCCGTGAGGCAAGGTAGGTGTTGGGGTGTGGGTGACCTAGCTGCGGGAGACTTGAGGTATGCCAGTGCAGGGTTACTTCCAACCTCCTGCCTTGTGGTAGCAGCGACACTGGTAAGCCAGACAGCTTCCTGCCCTGCCGTGAGCAAGCAGAAGTGGGCTCCCCCTCTCATGTACAGGAAGATACCCCCAAAAATAAGTCATAGTGCTTATTTTGGTACCCAAAAGAAAATAAGACCTGGTCTTATTTTTGGGGAAACACGGTGATATACCTATATTTAACTAGTTGGTATTTTCTGATTACTCTTTGAGCTATGGCATCTGTGAGGAATGCTCTGTTTGATCATTTCCAGGACAGCTTTCAGAAAATACCAGGAAAAGCAAAACAGCACATAGAGTTTCTGAACAAACATTGTTTGTCTCCAAACAAGGATCTATCAGATCTCATATTTTCACTAAAAAAGTGCCTTTAAATATATGCAAATCATCTCACTGTAAAAATGATCCTTACACTAAATATCACGCTTATCTATTCTCTTTATGTCCAAAATTATTACACAAAGGACAATCCTTAAATCTTACCAGAATTATAAACCTTCTCTAGAGTTGTAGAATCTAGATCACTGAACGGCATCCATAGCTCCTTGTTTTCCACTTCCTTACAGTAAAACCAATGTGGCTGAACTGATTCATACTGGCTTTGTAATAAGAGAGGTGGTGCCTTCACAAGTGGGCCTGCTGACATTGATGTCTGAGGTAATAATGCTGGCTGGAATGAAAAAAAGAGAAAGTTTCCTTAATTTCAAAGTTTTACTTGATGTTTAGATACAGGTCTTAATTATGTACAATTAATTCCATTCTGAATTACAAGAATACATTATTCTTATAGATTTTGAATTAGCATAACAAGAAAAAGCAATATGGGAGTTGTGTCTTAATTTTGTATATCTGATTGCCAATTATTATCAAACTTGTTCTAGGTGGAGGACATTAGGTTTCACAACTGAATCCTAATCAAAAGCCTATTCAATATAGCTTTCAAAACTTTCAAATTAAATGAAAAAAACTAATCAGTTTCATATTTTTGCAAATATTTTACATTCAGATATGACCAATAAACTAAGCAAGTATTAACGCTTTACTTGATATAGTTAAACAGCGTCAAAAAATCCTAAAATCAAAACATTTCATTTTTGTTTTCATGCAAAATAATAATCAAGGGCCAAGATAGCAAATGCATATAACTTTATTTTAAGGGCAACAAGTGTCTCAAATGCTTTTGTTCATGTATGTCTAAATTTTCCTTTCTCAGTTAAATCAAGTTACAAAACATATTCAGCAAATCATAAATCATTGTTATTAAGCTCCTAGAAAATGTGAGAATGAGAAACAATAATTGTTAAGAGGAATAACAAACTACGATATTGAGTCCTTAACCTTTTTATAGTAATTGCAATATACTGAAAGGTAAGCTTCCTACCGGTGGCGTTGGTCCTGCAGGAGTTGGATACTTCTGCATAGATGGTACAGAAGGTGAAGGCTGCAGATTCTGGGCCGCTGCTTGTGTCTGTTGCAGCTGGGGGGGAGTGATGTAAGGATTGGCTCTACTACTTAAGGTAGTATGACGATAGGGGTTATAACCTTGTTGTGATGCTCCCTGAGGTGGTGTTGAAAAGACTGCTGGTGGGGGACCACTTTGCTGAGGTGTTTGATAAGTTCCAATTCCTTGTACTGAAGGAGTACTAAAAGACTGTGATTTGGAAGCAGAAGCTGAAAATACATTTGACCCATCTTGTGATGAAGGCAGAAGAGGGAAAGAAACTGGAGGTTTAGAGAAAACAGATGTTCCAGCTTGGGTTGAGGTTGCCACTCCTAAGGGTGGTTGTCCAATGTTTCCAAAGGGATCACTACTGCTAGGAATTTGAGAGAAATAATTGAACGTAGATGGAGGGTTCACATTTGTTGATGTCTGGCCTAGGAAGCTGTCTTCTTCACCAACATCTGTGTTATCATCTGCATTAAAGAATACAGTAAGGATCAATAAAAATATGAAAAAATGGCACCTCCTCCATAACATCAACTAAAAATCAACAGTGCTATAGTTCACCATTGCATTTCAGCAACAAACATCTCTACCATTTTCAAGCATTTCTGCTCAGCTACTGTATTCGTATTACCTCAATATGATAGTAACTTCTTTTTTTTGGCAAGCTTTCATTATCTCAATAAGGATGTTTACTCAATACAGTATCCAACTTGGAATATTAACACAAATATATCAATCAGCTTTTTAAACTATCAAGGGGCCATCAGTTAATCTATAAGCAAGTGAACTTTCCTTTGATGGCTATAGGCTACATTTAACAAAGGAATGGGGGAGGCATTATTTCTCAAAAATGGGACAAAATGCAAGGTAAACTGTGTATAATATAGATATGGATGGGCACAGAATCTTTCAGATTTGGAAGTGATTGAGAAAGTTAGTTTTTGATAGCATGAATCCTATTTTAGGGCTTAATTTAGGTAAGAATATTACTTAATCAGTTTATTGATTAATCTATTCTGTATTTGATAAAATTAATACTGCCATTTTTACTGTGGCTCTGCTCATTTTCTCCCAGTGATAGAACCATTTCTTTCCTGAACTCTAATTTTTGAGGATGTTCTTCAATGGCATAATGAGAACTGAGCTACTGCATATAAACAGGCAGCAAATCCCAAACTGATTTTGCTGAACTTCCAGAAAGATCTGAAAACATGTCTTTGCCATTTGGCCTGGGATCCAATAGTGTGTATGGGTATGGAGCCTACAAAGGGAAATTGAGTGTGCCCTTCTACAAATTATGTTTAATGTTTTTAACGTTTTATAATTTTTGCTATGATTCTTTTGGTTACTTTGTTGCCTCATTTTTATGGTTTTTAACTTTGTATACACTGCTTAAGAGTCAAGTACATGAGATGGGCAGGTTTATAAATTTACCAAATAAATAAATAAATATGGGAATTATAGGAGAAATACAAATGTGTGAATTAGGTTAATGCTACAAAACCTCTTTTGAATGACACATTTTTCTCTCTCCCATCTAATGTCACTGATTTTCACTACCATCAGCTGGTGCTTTACACCTTTCTCCAATCAACATCCTAATAAATTGATTCCTCCAAATCTTGCTTGCTATGCTTCTATCCAAGAAAAACACCAACATTATGTTCTTCCACATTACTACAGGTAGTCCTCAACATATGACCACAACTGAGCTCAAAATTTATGCTACTAAGTGAGAAATTTGTTAAATGAGGTTTGCCCCATTTTACGACTTTTCTTGCCACATTTGTGAAGTGAATCGCTGCAGTTGTTAAATTAGTAACACCACTGTTAAGTGAATCTGGTTTCCCCATTGACTTTGCCTGTCAGAAGATTGTAAAAGGTGATCACATGATTCTGGAATACTGCAACCGTCATAAACGCGAGTCAGTTGCCAAGCATCCAAATATAAATCACGTGACCATGTGTACGCTGCCAGGGTCATAAATGAGAAAAATGCTCCTAAGTCACTTTTTACAGTGCTGTTGTCACTAAGTAAACTGTTGTAAATCAAGGACTACCTGTAGTTACCTCCAAACAACTAAACTTTCAGGAAGCTTAATTGAAAGAAAAAGAAATGCAACAGGTCACATGAGCCAAGAAATCACACCCACTGATTGGGCAAGTAAGTCTTGGTAGGAACTTTCTCTGCATCATCAGTAATAAGAATGCACCACCAAGGCTGTGAAAACACACATTTTTTTGTGCACTAAAGCACAAAAGCTTTAGCGCAAGCTTTTGCACAAGGGCATGGAGTGCTGTCCTAAACCGTCAAAAAAACCGTAAAGAGGATTGGGATGGGGGAGGGGGGTCAGCAAGCCAGGAAATTCGGGAATCTCACCAGTAAAACAACTCAATTTCAAACCCCCATATAAAGAAACGCAGGCCAACGGCAACAATACATTCGTTTCCCGTTATAAATAAATAAATGTCACATCCCTTGAATATCCCCCTTTCTCAAATCCCTCCATTCATCCTCCCGTCCGGCGCAGGTCCCTGGAGGTTACGAGACCCCTCCGATCTGCAAGAGCTTGCAGGCGTCGTTATCGCAGACCTACGGCAGGGATTTTTTTTCCCTAAAGCCCTAAAATGCGTTAGAGTCGCCCATCAAAACGAAACGGGGGGGGGGAGGGGGGCAGCGAAAATGGTTTCCAACCAGGGATTTCAACTCCCCCCTTTGCCCCCACCCCACGACCATTACCTGCGGGAAGGAGGCCAGGTCCCGTACCGGCCACAGGAGGGGTTTGGCTGACGGGGATGAAAGGGACGGTGAAATTGAACTCGGTGGCCGAGGAGGAGAAGAGCAAGTTAGTGCCGCCGCTCGTCGAAGAGCTGCCGCCCGTGCCGGAGGTTTTGGGGGCAGCCATGACTGAGGGACTTCCACGTCTCCCGATTCTCTGGAGCCCTCCCCGACAAGGCCCCGCCCCTTCCGCCCGGCTCTAAAATGGCGGCGGCGACGCTCTCTTCCCTCTTCTCGCGCCAACCCGAGCCCGCGCTTGGAGCGAAGTGAAGTCAGGCTTGAAGTCCGCTCCGGCCTGGCTTGCGCCGCTTTCAGCCCGGCTTGGAACGCCCGCTATCTTAAAGCGCTCTCCGCCCGGCGCGTAAGCCTCCGGAAAAGCAGGTCCTCTGAAGGGAGACTTCTCTTCGGCGTGTCTCTCCTGGCCTTTTAAACGCGTCGAAGAACCGAAAAGATGCCGTGTGTGGCGGACTGGCTGAACTGCCCTCTCAGTATCGTGCAGGGCATTTTCGGTGAGACCGGGCTTGGGAGGGGTGCAGGGGGTGGTAAGGCACGGAAACGTGTAAAACTGTAAGGCAGGTCAAGGCGGCGGGGAAGCGGCCTGAGCTACCCCCGGGTACGACGCGGGCAGGCAGAGGGGAAGTCGGCCGAGTCCCCCCGCCAAAAAAAAGCGCGAGAGGAAAGAGAAGACGGCGGCATTGCTAAGAACGAGCTCTGGAACGGGAGGCGACCGGGAAGGAGAGAGACGGCGGCACCTCGCCACTCCTTGCGGAACGGGTTGGAGTGGGAGCGGGGTGCGGGGTAGGAAGTAGCGGGCCTATCCCGAGCAAAGTGGAACTGACCGCCGGCGACAAAGCTAATAACCGAGTTTGGCCTGGCAAAGTCGGGACCCCGCTGGGCCGAGCGGAGTGAAAAAGCAGCCTCGGAGTTGTGTTGTGAGGCAAACTTGGCTGCGGGAAGGGCAGTTCTTCAGCACGCCGAAAGTTGGAACCCTCGTGGGAAGAAGAGTGTTCCTGAGCATGTGCGCTGTGATGTTTCTTTCGGCTTCTCGGGGCGGGAGGGAGGGGCGGCTGAGTGGGAGAATAACAATTCTTAAAGGCATTGAAGGGGATTTTTCCTATTAAATGTGAGGCCTGGCGTCCTTCTTTTGAGTGCTTAATTACTAGTTTACTGCTGTACTTTGTAATTTAAAAGAACAGGGTGAGGGCATGGTATTATTAGGCTTCGGCTCAAAACTGAACAGGAATCTTCTGGCTTCTGCTTTCTGTGGCTATCAGTTGCTCTTGTTGGTGTGTTTGTAATTTATGAGTGGCTTTCTAATTTAGAACATAATGAGTGGTTATGTTCTTTTCTATTTTGTTTTTAGTAAAATGGTTTGCTATATATCATTTTTTAACACAATTATTTGCAGTGGAACCAACTCTTGGTTAAATGTGATCCAAAGTTAATCCTAAAATCTCTGAGCACATCTGAATAATTGTCTAATTGTTTTTGTTAACCTTACAAGCAAAATATTAATTAATTGGCAGGCTCCCAAGAGACTGTGCTTAGCTCATATAACTGAAAAACCAACATTTGGAAAATACAGCTAACAGGAAGAGCAAAATACCATAACAAAACCAGAATAAATCAAACCAGTGAAACAAAATAGGAATTTCAGAATCACTCTGTTTTAGAGGCTAATTGGTAACAATAGCAATAACAAGTAAACTTATATACCACTTCATAGTGCTGTAAGAAGTTAGCACCCACCCCTTTCCTAGAGGAATGAAATATTTTGGGAAATATTAAAAAGGCAGGATATTATGTTTCCATGAGAAATGGAGAAGCATGTTTTAAGGACGAAGCAATCCCATCTTCCTGACCCCACCCTTTGTCAAGGGGCCAGAGGCAGAAACTCAATCTTTGTCAACGGACCATCATCTGATAGGACCCATCTAGCAACAGAAACACACCACATCAAACACACCGTTCAATAAATTTTAATGGGTTTTTTAGTCTTGGGGTTTTAATATTTGTTTTAAATTGTTTTAACTTTTGTATTGATGTTTTTTATTATTGGCTGTACACCGCCCTAAATCCCTCGGGAGAAGGTTGGTATAGAAGTTTGATTATAAATAAATAAACAAACAAACAAACATGGCACCTGGGAAGATTACATCAGCCAGCAAGGCCAGCTAAGACCCCCACCCCCTGAGAGTCTGACAACCAATTGGGATACTCTTTCGGGCCCCAGGAAGTTCAAAGCCAGACGGCATAAAACCCGGGGACTCGCTATGTCTCGCCCTTTTTTCTGTTCAGGAACTCAAACCATGTGATCCTGTCCACCATTAAACCATCTTTCCAAGCAGTCTCCATGTTTCCAGTGTCTTTTTCCCCACTTGGAGTTGAACCCAGAAGGATATTTCTTCCTACAGTGCTTTACAGCCCCTCTCTAAGTGGTTTACAGAGTCAGCATATCTGCCCCCCCCCCCCCAATCTGGGTGCTCATCCAACGTTTAGGAATTTCCTAAATAATAGAAGGGTGGGAACCATACAATCTCTGGTGGAACTCATTCCGGACAATAGGAATTGTCAGTAGGTGTTTCTCCTCTGTCCCACCAGATGATATTCTTTAATTGAAAACCAGCTGCTTGAAAATTTCTACAACGAAGATCAATTTTTGGACAGAAGAAGTTATACTTCATAACATGGAAGAGACAGTGCAATGTAAATGAACACTGAAGGTGAAGATGTTAAGTTAGGCAGTCTACTTTCAACTATAAAAGCTTACTGGGTATACCCAGAAACCTGATTCCTAACTTCTCTGGCTCTCAGCCACTTCACAGTAACAAAATAAGGGACTTTGGGAGGGACTTTGAAGATCATTTAATCCAACCCCCTGCTCAAGCAGGAGATCTATGCCATTTCAGATAAGTGGCTGTCTAGTCTTTTCTTAAAAGTCACAGTGATGGAGCATCCACAACTTCTGAAGGCAAGCCGTTCCACTAGTTAATTGTTCTCACTGTTAGGAAATTTATCCTTGGTTCTTGGTTGCTTCTGTTCTTGATTAATTTCCTTTCATTGTTTCTTGTCTTGCATTCTGGTGCTACAAAGAAGAGTGGCAAACCCTGAAATATTGGAACACTGCTATCATGTCAAACCTAATCCTTTTCACTAGACTAGCCATATCCAATTCCTGCAACCGTTCTTCGTATGTTTTAGTCTCCAGGCCCTTAATCATCTTTATTGTTCTTCTCTACCCTCTTTCCAGAGACTCAACATCTTTTTTATAATGTGTTGGATGCAGTATTCCAAGTGTGGTCTTACTAAAGTTTTTTAAAGTGGTACTAATACTTCACATGATCTTGATTCTATCCCTCTGCTTATGCAACCTAGGATTGCATTGGCTTTTTGGGCTACTGCTGCTGCATGCTGCTGGCTCATATTTAAAATGCTAAAGCTAGAATTGGCAAGAATAGATACAAAGGCATTCTACGTACACTACCTCTCTGAATGTAACAGCTACAGTACACTACTTACATAATGGACCACCTCAGTGACAATTGAATCAAGACTCTGTACCCTAACAGTAATTGGCATGGTCTCCCACCACTGAGATGGAAGCTTAAGATCAGAAATCACTGTAACAAACTGCAGTACGTTTAACTTAATTTTTTCCATTTATACAATTTTAAATCTCAGAACAGCATATAAAAGAAACAAATCTTACACTGTAATTATTTCTGAAAGAGAGATTTATTGTAGTGGTTCTGTGCCATGATTTGTGGCATTAATCCTGCACAGAACCTGACATTTCTATTACTACTAGGGAAATTGTTTTTGTTAGTTGCGAAGTCAGGTCTGACCCATCGCGACCCCATGGACAACGTTCCTCCAGGCCTTCCTATCCTCTACCATCCTCTGGAGTCCATTTAAGATCACACCTACTGCTTCAGTTACTCCATCCAGCCACCTCATTCTCTGTCATCCTCTCCTTCTTTTATCCTCAATCTTTCCCTACTAGAGAAGTAGTTATTTGTTAAAAATTAAAGTTAACATCTGTGTTTCTTATTTACAAATAATATATTACTTTCTTCTACTTTTAATACTCTTGATCTTTAATCCCTGCCTTCCATTGAGGACCAGTATACTACACAAGTCAAAAAGGGCTGAGGAGAAATTGTCTAGAGCACTTGTGGACAATCTCCAGTCTTCTCATCTGGAGAATTATGAAAAGCCAGTCTACTCACCAACTCTTCATTCTACTGCAGACATCGGCTCCACTTTTAGCCTTCTAAAAATATGTCTTCTTTAATGCTTTAAGTAAAGCACTATCTGGGCAACTGGAGCAATTAGATGAGAAGGCCACCAGCCCCTGCAATAGGCAAGTAGAAAAGGGAGCAGAACAGAGCTGTTATTTGAGGCTCCTTGCCAGGCAAGGAGGTAAATCTCTTAATTAGTTACAGCTTGCTGCGGTTTGATTTAAGGAGTGCCCTGACCCATGATCCTTCATAGCAAGCACCTGTCTGTGCAATCCTGACCTTTTTTTTTTTTTTAATTTGATTTATATGCTGCCCTTCTCCGGAGACTCAGGGCGGCTTACAATGCGTTGAGCAATAGCCTTCATACTTTTGTATATTTATATTTATACAGAGTCAGCTTATTGCCCCCATAAACTGGGTCCTCAATTTACCCACCTTAGAAAGGATGGAAGGCTGAGTCGACCTTGAGCCTGGCTAGGATTGAACTCAGAGAAATTACAGGCAGCTGGTGTTAATTGAACTTTGAACTAGCTGACAACTTTGATTGGCTGTTGGAACCCAGAACTAGATTTAGATGCTACTGTTAAAAGCAGACAATTTCAGCAAGCATCTGTTTTTGATTTCCATTCCTAGATTACTGTTATCACTTTGGGGTTCAGTAAGCTTAATTACCATAATGTGTGTGTGTGTGTGTGTGTGTATTTAAAACCTAAAATGCTATTTGTTTATTAACTATCGAATAATAAATATTGTATTAGCAAAGTAAAATTTAAAATCTTGATCTTTTGTCTTGTTTAGCTCAGAATAGTCTAAATCTTGAATGGGAAAGGAAAGTAACACAGTACTTCAAAGAGAAATTAAAAGAAAATAATGCAACTAACTGGGTAAGACTATATTTACTTATCAAAACTTAAATTATTTAATGATCAAAATATTCAGGCAACTTGTATAGGATGGCTTGAATAACTTTAAGGATACAATAGAGCTAAAAGGGATTATAAAATAAATTGAGTTTCTAGTTAAGTATATCAGAGAAATAAAACAGGAAATTGTTGTTGGAATTGGATATAAGATCTCTAAATGTATAGTCTTTAAATTTTTGATTCTGAGTAAATTTCCTGCACATTGAAGAGTATGTGATAGTATGATAATTTCATTAGTGTTTTTTTATAATTTCCCTAACCTAGAGACAATGCATATTTAATTATAGAATACATTGTCATATTTTATGATAAAATATTTTTGTTTGAATAAGGAAAAAGAATACCATAGATGCAAGGAATACACAAACATCTACAATACATTTTTTAGTAATTCAGTCTTGATCCCAAGAGATGAACAAATCAAACCTACACATTCAGAAAATTGAATTCTGATTCATTAGAAATTGTATGGAATGTATATAATCATTTTGTCAGTCATTTTATTTCACAGCTGTTTGACCAGCTGTTTGAAAAATAGAATTTTATTGATTGGCCCATTTTTAAATTTCTTGTTAAACATTTTATAGGTCTCTATAGGTACTAAAGAGTAGATTTACTTAATTGACTAAGTCTCAAATATACATTTCTGAATTAAATCATATTTAGTTCAATGATTACTAAGAATTTTTTTTATAAAATCAATGTAAATTCTATCAGCCTTTCTGTGTAGGTAGTCTGAAGATCTAATTCAGACTTACTTAAATTAAAATATAATTAGATTAATAATAATTGAAAATAAAGATATAAAATTCTGCTTGTCTCATGAAGCTGATCATTATTGAATTTTGTTTTACAGGTACCATCATTGAATGATGTTCCTTTACATTATTTGAAGCCAAATAGCTTAGTAAAATTTCGCTGTATGGTTCAAGATATGTTTGATCCTGAATTTTATATGAACGTTTATGAAACTGTTGATACAGTTACTAAATCACGTGTAAGTTAGTTTCTTCACTATTGTTCTGATTACCCATACTCCTACCCAGCCATATCTTTCCTTTTGTGGTCCTTGTTCCTCCTGCTATGATTGTTGAAAATGTAGAGCAATTTTTCATAAATTGTTGTTTAGAGCGATAAAAAATGTTCTGTAGTATAATATAGGAACAACATCAAAACCAAATCATCAAACTTTTATCAAAACAATTCCAGGACTACCATATTTGTGCTGTGGCCTTACCCACTTTATGAACTTGTCTTCTTCTTGAGTTTTAAGTTTGGTCTTGCCCACCACAAGGTTGTCCATCTTTGCTAGGTCCATCATTTCCTTTTTATTCCATGTGACATAGGATGTTTATAGGAACAGCCAGTACCTCTTAAAGTATCACATGAAATAAAGGAAATTTTAAGGTTTCTCTATGTATATTCTTAAGTGAAATATCAACAATCCACGTCTGATAGTAGTTCCTTAGCAATTCTGTTCATGTATATTGGAGTGGAACAGATGCTTTGCCTGAAACCAATAAAATAAGATAAATCAACCCTTAGTTTTTTCAGAATGAAACATTAAAAAAAGAATATATTAAGTTTGGCAGTTCTACGTTCCAAAGCTCTATGTTCTATGAACCACTATGTTCATAGAAAAGGAAGGAAGGAAGAGTAAATATTAACAAAATCCCCACAAATCTCCCTAAAAAGAACATAGAAGACAATAGTGATATTATGTTTTTTAACAGGTTATGCATTTTGGAAAATACAGAGATGTAGCAGAATGTGGGGTAAGTCCAGCTACTGAAATTATGGCAACACATTGTAAGTTGCTATAATATTTATCTTTTTTTTCCCTATTTTATCTTTCACTGATTCTATGGATATCTTTTTTGAGAACTTGAAAAACATGGCTTTTCAAAAAAAATTCATTTGGGGATGAATTTGTTCATACAAGTTCAAATGGGGGTGCATTGGATTATTGGTTATAATTGTGGTAATTATTGTTTGTCTTAAACCTTCTGAAAGTAATACTATAAGCAACTCATAAAATAGAGATGAACACAAGTTTTTGTAGTAATAAATAATCACACAACATAAATATTTTTAATAAAGGTTAGGATAGAATAGAATAGCATAGCATAGCATAGCATAGCATAGAACAGAACGTACCTCCCACACCCTTCTCTTGTGCTTTTTTTAAAAAATAAAGATACAATTGAGCATTCATCTGTACTGATGTATCCTCATTTAGTTTATGGAATCAATGACAAAAACTAGTTCTTCTTAAACCTATTTCTGCAGAATCTGTGCCTCTATTCTATTTTAAATCTAGAAGGCAGCAATGCCAGTGTCAGTGGGTTTTACTAGTCCCTCACACATTCTAATATTTTATTAGGGAAGAAAAACGCACCCTTATCTAATACATGGACTTACATTAAGGCTATATGAATGTGTATTTTTAGCATTGCCATTTTAATATTTAACAATAAAGATTATAAAGTACTGTAAATCTAAGACAGAGGGAAACATGCAGGTTGTAGTAAAAAAAAATAGATTTTACAGCGTATTGTATTCCTGTGCAGGAGATCTGTATGCTAATTATTATCCTTTTTGTGGGATGTTCTGTTCCTCTGCTTTCCAAACATATATTCTGCATCTGTTGCCAGGAGTGTTCTGGGATCTCTTCCAGATAGTTTTCTTGTAAGACTTGTTTTGGGGTCACACCTGCCAATTTATATGTTTATGTCACTTACTTATAGATATTTGGTGCTGTATTGATGACATTAAAAACACTTAGAAATGGATTGATCAATAGCATACATTAATATATGTGTGTAGACATGGATTTAATTTAAATTTGGCTCCATACATTTCACTAGTGCTTCTACTTGAATACTATATTGCTAACAAGGAAATGTCATGCTTCAAATGATACGGTTCAAACCAGCACTGTGCTATTGTTGATATAAAAAAACCAGAATCAGCATTTCATTATTTTAGATATGTCAAAAAAGTTGTTACTGGAACTTTTAATCCACAGAGATTAGAGTTCATTCCTTGTAATTCCTAAGGATAGATATTACTTTCTAGCACACTAATTATAAATTTATTTTAAGATTGCTTCCCTTTTAAAAAAATCAAATGTATTTCATTTTTATAACTTTACAATTTTTTTTCTTATCGCATGCTAATGATGTATAATCTCTCTTCTAGCCTCATCAAGAAATAGATTTAAATCCTAAACAAATCGTAACTGCAGATAGACAGACTTTTTACTGTGTTCCAGTGCCAGGAGAATCAGCGTGGGTAAAAGAAATATCCTTTGTAACTTATTATATTGTGGACTGCTATATAAAAAAATAGAAAAATAAATAGTTGTGGTAATACTGATAATGCAAGCTCTTTAACACTTGATAGAAAAGTTTTGATTGGTTACTTGATTCTATGCCATCAAGTTGTGTCAACTCTTAATGACCACCGAGATGGATTTCCTCTATAGTCTGTTCCAAACCAAGTCTTCCAGTGTTGCAACTATTGCTGCTATAATTAAATCTAGCCACCTTGCTTCTGATTAGACTCTTCTCCAGATTTACCAGCCTAAAGAGTCTTAGGGCAGTTAAGTTTTTGCAACATATATCCAAAATATGATAATTTGAGCATTATTATTATCTCCAGTGAAAATTCTGGATTGATTTGTTCTGTTATCCATTCATTTACTTCCTTGGTTATCTATGGTATACTTCAACAGCAAGCAGGGTACTTTTTCTATCCTGCTTCTTCAAAGTCCAGTGTTTGCTTCCAGAATATTACGGGGAAAATAATTTCTTGCAGAACTCTAATATTTGTAGGCGTGAAGTATCAGGGCTTTTTTTTCCCTTTGCTAAACTGGGTGTGGCCGTGGCCAGCACGTGACACTGGCCAGGAGTTTGACAGCCCTGATATAGATAGATCAGAGTTTGAACTTCAGAGTTTACCTTTTGACTCCACCAACAAAAGCTGCAGATGTTGAACAAAATGGCTATTTGAAGAAGCCTTAATAAAAGTAACCTTTTAAAGCTCTTTTCTTAACTATAATGATAGAATCAGAATTTTCTGAATACTTGGCAAGGAAGCACATTTGGGGACGGTTTTTGTTTTTGTTTGGATCATGTGCATGAGTTGAGACCAAAAACATCTCTTCCGAGCTGATTGTGATAGTGAGATATTTCTCTATGTCAAATTACAAAGAATTGTAATAAGGAGAAAAGGAGATAATTTATAGTGAAATAGCATGTATTACGCAATTTAGCCATTTTAATTGTATTCTAATATGGTACAGCATTTCTAATCTGCTATCAGTATAGTACCTTGTTTATGGTATTATATTTTAACTGTTGTACTTTTTGATACAGATTGTATTGTTTTCTGCATTTGTTTTTGCCCCGGGTTAGATATTAAGATAGGCAGCCATACCCCGAATTAAGGGTTTACAGCAGAGGTCTTCAGACTTGGCAGCTTTAAGAATTCTGGGAGTTGAAGTCCACAAGTCTTAAAGTTGCCAAGTTTGAAGACCTCTGGTTTACAGGGTTGTAAAAAAGGCATTAGAAATTTCTGAAACAAATAAATACATACATATATACAATAACATTTACAGATGAATGACCTGCTATTTTAAGCCAAATCTTAGCCAAGTCTGCTAGCACGTGTGGTATTCTTTTTTTAATTCGTTTATGTTCTTTCTTCAATATTTCTACAGAACTATTTTTAAAATTCTATAGAATATGAAACATTACATGATGTAGTCATATGTTAAACTTACAAAATGCTATCTTTTCCTTCATCTTTGGAAATGATAGCATTGCTTTAATTTGAAATTAAATGTTTAATTAAATTTCCAGATAAGTTTATTCATCCTATCAGAATGATTCTGTCCTTAATTTAAAACTTACGCTTATAATAGTGCAAGTCAAGCTCGAGTTTGTCCATCAACATCATACACACCAAGTCGCCATAAGAGGAGTTATGAGGATGATGAAGACATGGAGTTGCATCCATCTAAACAAAGAGAACAGCACCTCGGTATCAGTTGAGATAATGTCTTTCTCCTGAAAGTCACTTATTTTTTAGAATAAATATTGTGATGTATCCATTTGCACTGAAGTGATTTATGCTTTGTTGGCTTAGAATACATTTGAATATGATTTTATATACCATTATCTGGTTTTTGAAATAATTAGATGAGTATAGTTGCGAAAACAGCAAGTTTTTGAATGTACCATTGGTCTGATGTGTTATCCATGGGTCAGTTTGTAGCTACAGATATATGATTTACAGACCAGTATTTACAAACACTATATTCTTGAAAATCAAGGATGATTCTGATTTATAGAAAGAGAAAGAAAACTCATGGAGAGATGATACATTAATTGTTAGCCATGAAAATAAATAGGACAATATACCAGTATAATTGAATGCCAGATGCAGCAGAAAAATAATGAACTGGGTTATGAACTTCATGGTTCTCTTTATTTGGCTCACAGTTATTGAAAAAAAATATGCTGAGTTAAATCAGAGGTGGGCCATTTGCAGAGTCATCTATATTTTTGTTCTTCTAACATAATTTTAAAAACACTATATATAGAGTCCAGAAATAAGCACTTTATTCCAGTCCACTAATGCCAGATGTTGAGGTCAGGGAGAAAACAAATAAAATAACAGCTTCCCCCTTTTGTTTCTAATCATTTCCACTTCTTTTCCTACCCTTCATAGTATTCTGAAGAGTACTCATTTGCTTGGTTTCACCTGGGACTTAAAATGCTTTTGGGGAATTACTATTCTGAAAAGAATCTAAGCTTCAGTGTTTGCAACATGCACTTGTGACTCAGTGCATGTTGCAAACACTGCAAACACATGCACTTGTAATTTTTTTTTTCAAAAAGCAGCAATAAATATTAATCTCAAATGAGTTTTAAGGTAATGGAAACTGTTGTTGTTTTAATTCTAGGAAATGTGCCTGATATCCAGGGGAGTGGAGAGCCAAAGCGATTAGAAACAGAAGCTTCTGCAAGGCATCAGATGATTTCCTTAAACTGTTCATCTCCACTAGATCTGAATTTTCCACTCCCAGGAGAAAAGGGCCCTGCATGTCTTGTGAAGGTAATAATATCTTAAGCAGTATCTGAAACAGGATCGCTTTTACACGTGTTAGAGGTGTGGAGAGTTGTTATAATTTACATTTAGAACTGGTACATAAAGCCGTGAACCATATACAGGTAGTCTTCGATTTACTACAGTTCATTTAGTGACCATTCAAAGATACAATGGCGCTGAAAAAAAGTGACATGATCATTTTTCACACATCTGACTCATATTTAGGACGATTGCAGTAGCCTGGTGTCATGTAATCCACCTTTTGTGATCTTTTGACAAGCAAAGTCAAGGGAAGCCAGATTCACCTAACAACCATGTAACTAACTGAATAGCTGCAGTGATTCATTTAACTCTGGCAAGAAAGATTGTAAAATGGGGTTAAATTCACTTAACTGTTTCACACAGAAATGGAAATTCTGGGCTCAATTGTGGTTGTAAGTCGAGGACTGCCTGTGTTTAACTATATATCACACTGTTTCATGTAAATATAGCCTGACAGTTGCACAAAGCCTGTCTGTCACTGAAGGGTATATTAAATAACTGTATATTATTAGAATTTAGAACACTAATTCTGCACAGCTACAATTTTTTATTGAAGTAGAAAGTTATGAAGGATAGTTATGATACAAATCTTCCCCCATAGTACCAAACCATAATTTATTAGTATGTTCAAGTAGCTATTGCTTTTATAGTACTTCATATTGTCTTACTGCAATTTCTCCTCTTAAACATGTTCTGTTTGTGGCAGATATATGAAAATGGGGACAGTTTCAAAGTCAATGATATTCTTGAAGTGTATGGGATTTTGTCTGTCGATCCTGTCCTGAACATGCTGAACAATGAAGAAAGGTAACATTTTAGTGATAATAAAATGCAAGTTTGCCATCAGAAATTCACGTATTTGGTCCATAAATAATAGGTAATTTGTAAAGTCTCTATAAAAAATTAGCAGCAACATTGAGTTTTCTTCTTTGTCAGTGTGTTTCAGAAAAACTGAACAATAATTCCCAAAAAGTTTGGAAGATTAATGCTAACCCACAAATTACTACTTTACAGTGTTGAATTTATAATTAAATTTTAGAGATCTGAATTTGCCCCGATTCTAAATAATACTTAGTTCATTGTATCCATGTAAAAAATAAAAAGGTGATGTCAGTTCTTTCTATTCAGGAGCATTTTTAAAAGATATAACTTAGGACTTTACTTTGGTTGCTGCAAAAGTATGAAATAAATTCAAGAACTTTATTTTGTTAATGATACAGATAGTCCTTGACTTACAACAGTTCATTTAGTGAACATTCAAAATTACAATGGCACTGAAAAGTTTTCCACACTTACGATGTGATCAAAATTCAGATGCTTGGCAACTAGTTCATACTTATGACCATTGCTCTGTCCCAAGGTCATGTGATCATGTTTTGCAACCTTTTGACAAGCAAAATCAATAGGGAAGCAAGATTCACTTAACTGTTACTAATTTATAAGCTGCAGTGATTCAGTTAACTATGGTCAGAAAAGTCATAAAATGGGGCAAAACTCACTTAACAAATGTCTCACTTAACAAGAGAAAAATTGTGCTGAATTGTCGTAAATCGAGGACTATCTGTGCTGACATTTCATGTTTCAATAAAATACCTTTTTCTTTAGCAGAAAAGAATGTTGCATGTAATTTTGAAATTAAGTGTGCCTAAATACAGGTACTTTTATGTTTTAGGGAGAATTCCTCCTCTCCAATGGAGTCTATGGATTGTATGGATACTGTGGAAGAACAGAGAGTTCATAGTCCTCCAGCATCATTAGTTCCCAGAATCCATGTAATTCTGGCACAGAAACTTCAGCACATAAATCCATTGTTGCCTGCTTGCCTTAATGAAGAAGAAAGCAAGAGCTGTAAGTATTTCAACTATTTAGGGACAATTATCTTTTTACTATCAGATGCCTGAACTGGATTTTATTGTTTCCACTTCTTTGTACACAAAAAGGTCAGTTTGTTCCTACATCCTTAGAATTTAAAGCATAAAGGACATTTGTAAATGTTGTATAAGTCATTTTGCTCCCACTGTGTGACACAGCAAGTTTGACATCCGTGTCTTATGGCATCCATGTAATAATCAAAAGTGTCCAGCTTGCTTGATAGAGATTTTAAATAGCACAGGAAATTGTTCAATATAAGGCACCACCCTTCCTTTCCTCATAGTAGTAATGCTCTTGCCAAATACATCGCTGTGTACTGTATATACAAATATGTTCCTGAAAGTCCTGTAACTACATGTATGTGACAACAATAGTGTTCATTTTAGCTTATAAAATTATTCCTGCTTTTGAAGCCCAGATTATCTATAAAGTGATTTATGGAAAAATTCTGAATATTGTAACAATTGCCTAAATGGTATCTTTTAAAGAGAAGAGATAAAGAGTAAATTATATGCACCTGTAATAGATTAAATATGACTTCCAATTTTTAATTGCCTGCTGACAGAGTTGGTATGACTTCAAGCCAATTTTCAGCAGTTTTCAGTCTTGCTGCTTAGTTTTTCTTATTTGATAGAAATATTGAGCTAATCTTTAACAAAATTGGCTTCTTTCAAATGGACACCTGGCAGCTATACTGTCCCCTAAAACTATCTAGCATTTGAAGCTACAATAAAGTATTACTTCTAGAACTCTCATATTTTAGGGAAACAATTCTTTTTGAAGATAATACATGGCCAAAACAATCACGATGCTATGAAGAAAGAAAATATATGACATTTAAGCTAATCATGCAAGCAAGTTAAATTTCCTCCACACCATAAAGTCAAATCAAACGTTATTAGAGTCATACCCCACCATATTCTGCATCATCAGTGTCAACATTCCTTCAGAACTTGTCCAGGCCCTTAGATTCCTAAAAAAAGAATTTCCTTAGTTTCATGATAATAAAAAGAGTTCCTTTGATTTAAAGATGAAATTTAATGAATTAATAACATAGTTGATAACTAGTGTGGGATACATTCCTTATCTATTTAAATTATTTTGTGTGTCACTTGTCATTTTTAAATACAGCATTAAAATCTGTGGTCAATATGACACTCAGCTAAAAAAGTTAAAATATATGTATGGTTGATGCAGAGTTGTATATCATTAACTGTCTTCTGCAAATGATAATTAGGTGTACAGGTAATCCTCAATTTATGACCATAATGGAGCTCAGAATTGCAATCATAAATCATTGCATTTATAAATTGAGGCATTATGTGACAGTTACGATCATTTTTTTTACAATAGTCGTTAAGCAAATGCATTTTCCTCAGTGGGACACTAAGGAACAACAATTTTGTGTTGGGACACAAGAAGTAAACCACAGAAACCAACAAAAAAACACATTCATGTGTTGCCAAATACAGCAAATGGCCATAAAGGTGAACCAGTTGTCAAGTGCCAAACAAATGTGATCGCATGAGGGGATCATATAAGGGGGAAACCAACAAAAGGAAAGGAAAGGAATTTTTATTGGCCAGGAGCCTGGTAGCTCAGCAGACTAAAAGCATTGTGATTAACACCAGCTGTCTGCAATTACTGTAAGATCGAATCTCACCAAGCTCAAGGTTGACTCAGCCTTCCATCCTTTCTAAGGTAGGTAAATTGAGGACCCAGTTTGTGGGGGCAATAAGCTGACTTTGTATAAATATACAAAAGTATGAAGGCTATTCCTTAACGCATTGTAAGCCGCCCTGAGTCTCCGGAGAAGAGCAGCCTATAAATCAATTTTTTTTTAAAAAAAAAAGTGTGATTGGACACACAAGGAATTTGTCTGGGTGCTTATGCTCTCAGTGTACATAAAAGAAAAGATATGCTCATCAAGAATCATAAGGTACAAAGGTTAATGATAGTCATCGGTTATAAATAAGCAATCAGAAAACTATCAATATAAATTGTAAGGATACCAAAATAGATTGTAATTAGTTTTGGGGAGGTCCATTGTCATTTGGAATGGTCATTAAGCAACCAGGCATAAGTTGAGGACTACCTGCACAGTACAGGTAGACTTACAACCACAATGGAGCGTCAAATTTCTGTTGCAAAGCAAGACAACTGTTAAGTGAATTGTGTCCCATTTTATGGCCTATTTTCCCACAGTTGTTGAATGAATCACTGCAGTTGTTAAGTGAGTTATATGGTTGTTAAGTGAATCTTAAGTAACTTTATTGAATGCCAGCTGGGAAGGGTACAAATTATGACATATCCCCAAGGCAGTGCAACTGTCAAATACACGCCAGTTGCCAAGCACCTGAATTTTGATCACGTGACCGTGGGAATTTTGCAAGTGTGAAAACTAATCATAAGACACACTTTTCAGTGCTGTTGTAACTTTGAACAATTACTAAACAAATAAGTTGAAGACTACCTGTATAGAAAAATGCATATGTTATTTCTGATTCTTGCCTATGCTGTCTATTTTAGTTGTCTCTAGTTTTATGTCTGAACTATCACCAGTTAGAGCAGAGCTTCTTGGCTTCCTCAGTCATGCCTTTTTGGGAGACAGCTTGGCTGCTGAGTACGTTATATTACACCTCATTTCCACAGTGTAAGTAACCAATTCACCTGTTTAACGTATCTGATCCTGTGGGAGAAGAGGTAAAGGGCAGAAAGTATCTAATTAAGACATACATTTTATTTTGCCACCTAAAATTGTTCTAAGTTTTATCCTGCAAGAAAAGTAAAATAATTTCTTCTTTTCAATATGTGGTGATTTTGATGTAATCTCAATTGCTTGCATATTTATTTAGATACCTTCCTTGACTATCTTTAACAGTTTGAATCACTCTCTTACCATACAATTGCTAAACTTAGTCACTGGGTTGAAGGTAAAAAAACTGTCTGGAAGGAATAATGTAACAATTGTTAATATAAAAATGTTTAACTCCTAGCTAGCTTTTCTTTATCTTCAGTTTCCTGCTCCTAGCCTTTCCTAAATTAAAAGGGAGGAGAGGAAGAAAAAAAAATAATTTGCTACAACAAGAAACTCCTGCAAATCGCAATAGACCAAACCGGGGAACTGGTTTTCTCAGTGGGCTCCTTATATTTCCAAAATGATATTCCTATTACAGTTTTAAACTATCTTCAAATACCATAATCTTCGTTGGTGCTTGTTCATAATTGTTCTACTAATTTCACTGTATACATGCTTTTAAAGTCAATATTGCTCTTTAGCCAAAAACATTCCTAGCATAAAATGGTTTACAAAGTTCAGCAATAGAAGTTCTTGCTCATAGCCTTATATTTCTATCCTTTCTGTTATCTAGCTATGCGAGAAGAGATGTCCTTCCTCTAGGAAAATTCACCCTGAATTTAAGTGGCTGTCCAAGAAACAGTGTCTTCACAGAGCATGTATACCGTATTATTCAGCAGCTTGTTCCTGCAGTAAGAATTACATTTATAAGCTGTGTACCTTAACTGCTCCTTCATGTCAGTATCTGGGTTCACCTGTCACATTAAGTTGTAATGAATTTGGCTTTCAATACTATCAATGCAGCCATTTGTAAACCACAGTTTATGTCATAATGCAATGTATAAAATTGCTTAATCAATTTACCATATTGTATGTGTGTGTGTGTGTGTGTGTGTGAGAGAGAGAGAGAGAGAGAGAATTCTTTGTATACAGATAGTCCTCTGTAGGGTTGATAGTCCTGAACTTATGATCGTTTGTTCTGCCCATCCTAGCAACCTTGCCCTCACATGATTGTGATTTGGGTGCTGGCAACTGTCTATCAAGAGTTAAAAGTGGTTGCAATACCCCGCAATCACATAATCACCATTTGTGACCTTTTCTGTCAGCTTTCCCAGAAAGCTATTGGGAAGACAGAAGGGTCTCAAGTTTCTGGGATGAGTCTTCCGTACTCATCCCAGATGATACTGTATCCTCTCCCAGTGCTTGCACTGCACCAATCACTCACACATCCCCGCATACCCTCCCAAACTTCTCTTACTGCTTGTGTATCCTCCCCAAACTTTACTGTTCCATCTCACACTCTTGCATCCTCATCACACCTTTCTGACACCCTCCCCAACTCTCACTACACCTTTGCACACCACGCCTTGCCTCTCTTGCACCTCCTCATGCCTTTCCCCATCTGGCAGCAGTCATTTATTGTCTGCTGTTCTGCCTGGGAGCCTCCTTCTACTTTCACCTTCTTGCCAGTCTCCCCACTGACTTAAGGGAAGCCAGCAGAAAGCTGCCTAGGATTTAATTAACGGTGGCAACCAAGACTGCTGGGATTGCCATCACTATGTAGTACAGTCACACTTTATATAGGTTTGCAATGGAAATTCTGGTCCCAATTGCCTACCTGTATGTCATCAATGCACGACTGCTTGCATGACATATCCAGAATGATGGATCTATACCCAATAAGACAGTATCTTTAATTCCTCTATGGCTCAAGGAAATACAGATGCCATAATTTTAACAATATGGTTTCTGCCCTTGCTTATGCCTATCAGTATCCTTAATTATAATGACAAAAGGAAAAAATAAAATGTAATTAAACATTTCTTCATATGTATATAATACATTATTTTCAAGCAATGTTATGTAAGTTTAATGCTTTCAAGGATAATAGAATATTTTTAAGATTCTGTCTTTTAAAACCAATTTGCATAAATTTTATTACACTTCTCATTTTTGAAAATATTTACTAACTTATGAAAGAAAGAGTTTATTTCTTGTACTGTGGAAGAATTGGGTGTCTTTAGACAGAATATCTGAAATTACATGATTCCTTGATTTTTATTAAATTGTTAACTGCTTACATCAGTTTTAGTGAAATGTAGTAGCTTAATTCTTTATTAGGTACATGTTCCATATGAATGGAACATGTACCTAATACATACATACATCCACATGTATGTTCCATACATGTTCCATATGTTCCATCATTATAGTGATTTTCCTTTTTTTTTTTCTTTGACAGACATATCGCTTACAGATGACCATAGAGAATATGAACAGCTTAAAGTTTAACCCACACAAGGACTACACAGCTAATCGCTTAGTCAGTGGAATATTACAGCTGGCCAACAGTACCTCTTTTGTCATAGATGAAACCCTGCTAGAGCAAGGACAGCTTGACACAAAAGGTTAGTATTCATGGATACAGTTTCGGTTCAAATATATTGATAAATAAATGTGAAAAAAACATGGTTGAAGCAAAAAGAGAGTTGCCTCTCTGATTCTTTTATTTTACATTATATAAGCATATACATACTTATCTTGTCATCTGAGATCATCAGTCATAAATATTTTTTTATTCAAAAAGGTGGGATTTTCATCTATCTATCGTTGAAGGATGTTACCTCAGTCATGCTGCTTCCCAGTTGTCTTCTGCTGTCAATGGACCTAAATCTTTCTTAGGCTGTTTTTCTGCTTTTCCCCCCATGTCTTAATTCTGATGATTCATCATACTTATAATTCACAACATTGGAGAACATCACATCAATAAAAATTTGATTACATAAAAATCATCATAAACAATTAATAGAAGAGAAAATCCAACATCTCAAAACCAAGGTAGAGACTCCCCAAAGAATGCTGAAATAAAACAGTTTTAAATTATTGAATTTTAATAAAGTAGTTACTTCTTGGTGCGAGTACATCTTAAAAGGTGGGGCTTTCTGCAGAGATGACCTTCTAACTTCAGTTTCTGGATCATCTTCAAAGGCAGCTTCATGAAATTTGTGCAGGAATTATCCAACTGAGTGGTGATTGTGGCATGAGTCGCCCATTAGTCAGGACATTCTGATCCCTATTCACGTTCATAAGAATTAAAAGTCCAATATTTAAATAGGGCTTTTGTTTATATTTTTATATTTCCATTCCAATTGAAAGTTGGACAGAAGTTACATAAATAGACTTGTAACTGTCTATCTTTCTCTGTCATTCACAAGGATCTATGAAAACAGGACAGAGCAAGATAAAACTTGGTGTAGGAAAGAAAATTGGCAAAAATTCAAAAATGGACTACATTACATCATGACAGAGAAAAATTTTCCAGAAGAAAAATCGCTGTTACAGCTCTATGAATTGGGTAGCTGCTAGAAATATTGACAATTGTTCCATTCTAAGCTCTCTCCTAGTCATATCCACCCAGACCTGATTGTATAGAAGTTTCCCTACCTTTCCCATTCGGAAAATTTACTATACTATACTAAAGATAATAGGAAAAACACTAGAAACTAGTTTTGGCATGATTTCCCTAGCTTATTAATTATTAACTTACATTCTGGCAAGCATACAGACATATTGTTGAAACAATTAATTTGTTAAATACAGTGAACCAAAAAATACACTGGATGGTGTATTTTTAGAATACCTTATTTCTTATTTTTAGAATAAGAAAAGAACAAGAAAAATTCTTCCTTTTGTTAAACAAAAAGAAGGTACTAAAGGAACATGTTATTTTAAAGTCTAATGTTCAGCCTTTAGCAAGTAAGGTATTCCAAGTGTTAACAGTTATGTACATCTTGTCACTTCTCTAAAATACAGTTATGAGCTATTGAATCTAGTATAGATACTTAGGGAAGAATTAATTTTAAGAAAAACTAAAGTTATTTCTGATGTATTACAAGCCATGATTCATGTTTTGGTTTGATTTTACTATCTTTGATAGATAAGCATACTAAATCTTAAGAAAGAAATTAATGATGTAACAACACAAGTAACAACACATTCTTGTCATCTAACTAGGACAGCATAAAGTGAATGGGATACAAACAATTTTTAAAAAGTTAAAAGATATAAAAACAAAAATTGCACAAGGTAGATAAGTACTTTAAATAAATGCAAGGGAGCATCAAAGCTAATATATAGCTAATTAAATCTATCACAGTCCAACTGTGGTAGAAACTAGTGCAGAACCTAGTAATATATGTTGTAGAAGGATTAGTGTCCGTCAGCAGCTGGAATGTATAGAAGTGTTCTGTGTGGCCTGGGTAATGGTGAGATAAAGCTAGTGCAAAAGCTATTGATTGTCACATAGGGTAGTATTGATAGAACCTGCAGGCCTCCTCCAACTCTTCCATGTTTTACACCTGCTTCTGTCTCAAGAATGAGCAAAATCCATTTAATATCAGTTTGTCAGCAGTCCATGATATCTGAGTCAATACGTAGTCATGGTGGGAAAGGAAATAAGTGAAACAGGATTTCTTCTGGATGCAAACCACTAGCCATATTCCTGGTTAGAAGAATGACTGTATATTGGTCACTTAGATGTCATATTACACCGGAAGCTAGTTAAGAAAACAAACATCAATTTACTAATGTTGCTGCAAAGATAATACCTTCTTTAAATTATAGTTAACCTAGGTCGCTGTTTCCCTTTCAGAACAGCTTACCCTAGGACTAACAATGAGGTTTACTTTTTAGTGGGAGGGAAGCTCTTTTTAATTTTTTAACTTCTAAAACATATTAAAGGTATTGCATTATAATATTTGTTGTAATAATTTATAATTTCTCTTTGATTTTAGATTTACATACTTGATTGGGCAAGAAAAAATATTTTTGCAAAATTTCTCATAGTTCCCAATGATTATTTGCTCAACTTCTTAACCCCTAAAGGAATTTTACCTAGGAACTAGGTTTACATATCAATTCATAGGACAGAATTCTTGAAGACTAAAAATGAAAATACTATATTTTATTTTATACCTGAATCTTTGATAATAATAATCTATTGTATTTTTCATTATTGTGTTTGTAGGTGTACACAATGTGAAAGCATTGGGCCACTTGATAACTTGGCAGAAGGTGGATTATGACTTCAGTTACCATCAGATGGAATTCCCATGCAACATTAATGTTCTTATCACTTCAGAGGGCAGATCAGTCCTACCGGTATAGCAAAGCTTCCCTGACCTTCCTTCTTTGTAATTTCTTAAAGAAGAATGAAAGGATACAAAGATAACTAACTGTGCTGTACATCTGTGGTTCATACTGGATGCTGTACTTGAGCAATACATTGCTTTTCTGTGAAAATTTTGCAGTATAAACCTTGGAAGGAACAAAAATAGTGTCTTTAAACAACATTCATACATATATGATCAATTAATCTTTTAAGTGAATGATTTTGGATGTTATTTTTAAAATCCACAATCATTAGGATACAATTGCATTTGTAGGTAACTAAACGGATTGGATTAAAAAGACATTTCAGCTAATTCTTGTTATCTAATTTCTAAGACAGAACTCTATATAGCATGTAGACACTTTCAGAGCCAATGTGAAAAAATTGCCTTAATGATTTTGCGGTTTAGTCAGAGTGAAGACTGCTACTTTTCTTTGTATTAATAACTGAAATGTGAAATAATGATTTAAAATTTTTTCCCACAGTCAGATTGCCAAATCCATCTACAGCCGGAGCTCCTTCCCCCTAATATGGAGGAGCACATGAACAGCCTTCTCACAGCTGTGCTGCCATCAATCCTCAACAAGTTCCGCATCTATCTAAGTTTGTTGAGACTGCTAGATTATAGCATATCAGATGAAGTCACAAAGGTATAAAAATCATCATTTATTGTAAATGTTCAAATTGGGACAAAATTCTAATAGCATTACATTGAGGGACACATCAGGGTTGTGTTTGACCTGGGAGGGCAGTGTGGGCATGGCCAGAGTAGATGTGGCCAGCTTGATGTCACTCGTGTCAGGGGTGCCTGTGGTGGGCCGAGTGCTCTGCCAGTAAGAACGGGTTCCCGAGCTCCTTTTTCGGCTGCCACAGCCTCCTGCAATCCTCTGCCAGTGAAAATGGAGGCTGTGGCAGCTGAAAACTGAGCTAGGGAACCCATTTTCGCTGGCAGAAGCACCGCAGGCTGGTCTTTCATTGTTTCCAGGGTGGTCCTGCAGGCCAGATCTAAGTACCCCCTGTGCCAGATCCAGCCGCCAGGCCTTGAGTTTAACACCCCTGTATTAGGATGTATGCTGAGGAAGCACTCAAACCCCTTTCTCACCTAAAATGAAGCTTCTGTGAGGAAGAGGCTTGTTTTGAATTTCTATAATTATCAGTATGGTGGAACATTAAAACATTAGCAGCTTTGTTCCATTGAAATGTTTTAAAAGTGCCAATTTGAAATATTTAAACGTTTAAAAAGTGCCAAATTTGAGATAGAAAAGGCACACTATCTGAAAAAACTAATTCTTGTCATTGACAATGAATTTTTTTTAAAAAACTTGGGAGTAAATTCAGCATTTTAAATATTATCAAGGAACCTTCTTGTATGGTCTTGCATTGCAATGGAAATTTATTGTATGGTTCTTCCCTGGACATTGTGAAATCACAGCTAGATCTTGGCACAATATAGGTTGGTAAACTCTACTTCTTTTAATGGAAATGTAGGATGTGAAAATATTGTATGCCTGAAGAGTATATGTTCATATGGTATAAAATTTCTTTAATATGGCACTATCACATGCAAAAACACTGGCTAAAAATTAGCATTTGAAGGGAGAAAATTATAGTCCAATCTTCTTCTGGTCTTTGTAAGGCAAATCTAGGTTAAATGATGAAGCTTTAATCAATTTCTTCAACAGGCAGTAGAAGATGATTTTGTAGAAATGCGTAAAAATGATCCTGAGAGTATAACAGCAGATGATCTTCACAGAACTTTACTGGTAGCAAGGTAAGGGCACAAATGTTAAGTAGTTTACTTAAGTTATCACTTACAAACAACCAAAAACAAAGATATGTGTCAATGCTGATGTGACATATGTGACAGTTCAGGCTTTGATTTTCAGTGAAACAAAATGCATAATAATGCACAAGAAGTCAGGACTTATGAACCAAGCTGCATAGTAAATGGCTCCAGCCATACAAGCAAAGTGTGGTTGAAACAGTGGGGAAATAGTAATAGGGCAATTTGTCCCGGTTGTTGCTAGATGAGACAGGTCTTGCATTTAGGAGTATCATCCCAAATTCAGAAACTAAACTGTCTCTGGCTAATGAAAATGCATCCCAGGAATCATGAAAAAAAAGACTAGAACAGCAGGAAGAAGGTAGAAAAACAAATAATCCTTCCACAGTACTTTAATTTTTTTTTAAGTAAGAGATGTATTAAATAATGATTGCATAGAAGACTATGCAAGGTTTGGAAAAGGTGCATATTTTTTTTGTTTCTTTGTATCCCAACTGTTGTTTTTACAAATAACTCAAGATGGTGAACATATCCAACACACCTTCCTCTTCCTATTTTCCCACAACAATCCTGAGAGGTAGGTTGGATAGAGCAACTGGCCCAAGATTACCCAGCAAGCTTTTGTAGCTAAGACCATGCATTTTTCTCATTCATGTCACAGGAAGAGTAAGAGAATAGACATTATTTTCCATCTCCTCCAGTTGTTTTTCTGGAAATCAGCCTGGAGATTTTAAGAGCAAGTCCTTTCCTCCTCCTTTCCCTTTCCATAAGATCTGCTCTCTCATTTAGATTAAAAGTCTCACCAGTGTTCTGTACCTGGTGGGTGGGTGGGTGTCCCTTTGGCAAAATGGAATGATTGCTCAAATGAGCTATGATGTTTTTTCTTTGCAACAGAGCACTTCCCTAAAAAGTGCTAATTGCAAGTTAACAAGCTCAGCTCTGCGAAGAACTCTCCCTCCTGCTTGCAGGCCTGCCTGAAACTCATCAGACTTTAATGAGTTTCACCTTGAAGGCTTTTGTCAGGTGCAAAAAATTGGTCTATGTGTATTGCAAGAAAATGAACTTTGGTAGCCACTAAACAAGGAATGGCTATATTATTTTTCTTTCATTATTTCATACTCTTTACCATATATCCCTGTAACATTCTATGTTGCAGTCTTTTAGATGCTATGGTTGAGATCAAATGAGAATAATTCATCAGGTTGTTTTTAGGCCTCCATTAAGTATCTGATTCCACAAAATAACTTATTTGCAAAGCCCAAAGGAGCTTTGTCTCAACCAACAGCAGCATCTAGCAAATGTTATCTTAACTAAAACATTTTCAGGCCTCGTTAGTATTTGAAAGGAATTACCAGAGAATTCCAGGGCGTTGGCTAGACAGGAAATCATGACCCAATCCCAGAAATAAACAAGCCCCTTGCTGCTGCCAAGACAAGTGCAGAGAAATGTTCCTGTAATCACCAACAGTTGAGCTGGACTTGAAGGAAATTCTTAAATGAGCTTCAGGGTATGACTTTCTCTATATGCAGGTTTCATTATTTATATCAGGGGTGTCAAACTCCCAACATGTCATCACACCATATTGCAATTTTTTTCCCCTTCACTAAACGGGATGGGCGTGACCAGTGTGTGATTCATTCAGGCCGTGGACTGCAAATTTGACACCCCTTATATATAGGCTTCCTATATTTGCCTCATTTTGATTATAGTAAAGGTTTTTGTTTGCACCACACCCTGTTCCTCATTGGTCATTTCAGAGATACTTCCTTACCTCCATGTCCAACAGTGACAGACCTTCTAATATGCCACCTTCAGCAGAAAAGCTGTGATACATTCAGAGATGTATCTGCCTTGAAAATTAGCATCTGCCTATGCTGTTGAACTATACAGCGTAGTCAAACAATAGCCAAGGAAGCCTTTTATAAAATTTTGCCAAATTTCAATTCCACAGGAATCATAGCTCCTAGATTTTGAACACGTTCTGTAAGTTAACTCATTAGAAATCAAAACGTTTGGTTCAAAACGTTTTGTCCTATGGTTCAAAACATTTCGTCCTATGGTGCACCATTGTGACCCAGTTAAAGGTTACAGGAATCAGAGTTTTAGTACTATATGGATTCTAAAGAGGTTTATCTCTATTTCTTGTCCACAGGTTCCTTTCTCTTAGTGCTGGGCAGACAACCCTATCAAGAGAGAGGTGGCTAAGAGCAAAGCAATTGGAGGCATTACGTAAAGCCAGATTACAGCCGCAAAAATCTGTAAATGGAAATGAACTTTAAGACAACAGTACCCATGTTCATTAAGACTGTAAACATGCCTAACATTTGTAGAACTGATATGAACAGAGCTTGTGTTTATACTGCGTTTTGTAGATAATTTATATGAAAGTTATGGCTCTTTTCTCAAATGAACCCAATTCATGGCGTTCAGCAGATTAACACTGATAAATTTTGGAGCTCGTTTTGTAACCAAATTAGCAACTATGGAAAATCTGTTTGATATTAAAGATTTACTATAAAAATGATGTCACGCTTTTACTAAGAATTATTATAACAGATAAACACTTTATGGTATTAGAACACATACCAGATTTTAATGGGATTGGCCTGAAAGTCATTATAGAAAGTACAATTTGTTGAAAATGGCTCTCCACTTACAATTGGTTCCATAACTGATTACTTTTCATCAAGGTTAGCTGTGTGAATATATCCTAAATAGTTATAAATTTACTACCGATAATTACTATTTACCCAGAATGTAAAAGTGTAAAATCAATATAGAGTTATCTATATCTTTGTCATCTTTATTTAAGTCCATCAAAATGGAGATTGTACTTAATATATGTGTTTTTGTGGAAACCCACAATTTTATTCACCATGAGTTTACAATGTATCCAGGGTAGCATTTCATGAGTATACACAGGCCATACTTTCTGAATTTTAAAATAAGTACAGATAACATACAGCAAGGAAAGACACTACAGAATAAGATTTTGAAGAAATGTGTGTCCCATTACTGATTTGAATCCTCAGAAAGATGAATTTGATCAGCTGGTATTTTCAGAATATGTAACTCAGGAACATTCAGCAGGGGAAAAAAAGGGTAAACTCTTTTCTGTAAACAGTCTAATGTTACCAGAGAAGCAAAATTTTAAATATGACTTATATCAGCTTTTATGGCTGATCAGTTAGCAGTCTGATATTTCCAATTCCCTCTATCTTGAGGAAAAGTCATAGCCAAGTGTTTATGGTAATTATTTAGACATCCCTTCTATCTGTTACCAAATACATTAACATCCTATTTCTCATGGCCCCAGACAGATCTGTGCAGTTGCTCCTCTGTGCAGTGATATAATCACTATCAGCATCCTCAGAACTTTTTTTTAGTAATTAAGTATGTTGCTACCCAAAAAATAAAGATGTCTAAGAAAGAAAAAATGAGCGGAGAAGCAGTTTTAGTCTTGTAAATGAATCAACAAAGATCCTTAGTATCTTGAACCGTATAAGCCAAAATGCATAGTATTTTATTTTTTTATTAAAATAGCTCTTGTCTCCCACGTTAAAACAATACAATTTTATTCTAAATATACTTAAATGTATAGGTACTCTCAAAAGAACACACATTAAAGTATTAATAAATAACAAAATACAAACAGTACAAAAGTATTACACAAAAGACAGCTTAAGTAAGTTATCACTTCTGATATAAGAGACACTCAGACATATAATTGACTCAACTGTTCAGAACACTACATGCAATCTAGCTATAGTACACATGTACTAACAGAAACCCAACTTCTAGAATAAGGACAGGTTATGAAGGAACAAGATTGCATTCAGCGTTGTTTCTGCTGCTACATTCTTTTGTAGTTCATCCATCACAAGACTGTTCTGGGCAACAACAGCATGCTTCTAAGAAATGAGCTAGTATTTAAACATAAATTCATTTCTCTGCTAAAACTGATGTTAAGATTATAGCAACAGTAATTTCTGAAACACGTTGCACCAATCACATTTTAGACAGGAGAGTAAGGTAAGGTATTATGGAGGAATATGTTGTCAGTTATATTATTGAAGATAATCCCTTGCATATGTTTAGGTAATATTTCCTCATATGGATACATTTTTAATCAGAATTTGATATCAAGCTTAAGAATTTTGCTTTATTCCAGAAAATACTACGCTCTAAGAATATGCAACTAGTTTCTTGGAAAATAATGCATTATGGTTTCCAGACACATTGATTTTATTTTTAAAAGGGGATTATTTTTTTCAGCTAGAAAAGCCCTTTCAGCAGCTGCCCCGAAAGCTTTAACAAACATACTTCTAGACACCATAACTACTAAACCAACAGAGGTAGAAAGAAGCAAGGAACTGGTGAAGGAAAGGGAGAATAAATGCCTAAGCATTTTTTTTAAATACTCCCTCTGCAGTGACCATTTCCTTAGGAATGAAACCTGTTTAAGGAACACAAATGTTTAAAAAATTAAATTAAAAAAATCTGGAGAAAAATAAATAGAATGCCATCTATGAGTAAAATATTCACTGGTACAGTGCAAGATTAATAAGGTAACAGGTGTTTAGTACCAGACCCTTAATATAAATATTCTACACCAACCTGAAGACTTATAAAAAACTTGCCCCCAAAAGATATAATTGTGCATCCGATCACCTAAACAAACAGCATGCACTTCAACAATTGCTGTGCGAGTTACCTGTTTAGTATAATTTACTGTCACTCACTTGCTACAAAACAGTTCTGAAACCTGTTCAAAACCTAACTAATTTCTCCCATCAGTTTCTGTAAACATTGTTACTTGTATTCTTAATAACAATACTCAGTTTGCCCTTCCCTAGAATTTTTGTTACACACAATATTTGTTCAATAGTATATACAATGGGATCTTGAGCTCTAAATCTGAATTATTCGTGTTTGACACTGGGTAAACATTTCTTTCAATTCATTTTGTTGACTTTCATTAATAGTTTCTGGTTCAGCTGGGCTCTTCTGGACTTTAGCCACAGCAAAGTTGATTCCTTGGGTTAAACCAGCTTGTGTAATGTTAGCTACCTGTGCCATTGAATTGCGTATTTTTGCAAAGGGAGAGACGGCCCTGCTACCATTATTCTCTGCTGGTGAAGGAGTCGCATGAAACCCTGGTTCAGCTTCAAGAACAATAGATGAGCCTGGGCTTTTATGAGATTTAAATAAATTCATCTGTTCAACCACTAAATATTGTGGTCCTGTCTCTGAAAACGATACATCCAGTTTAGATGGTCTAGAAGGAGCCTTATTAGTTCCCAGACAATCAGCTGCCTTAGGAGCATTATTGCTAATATTATGTGCCACTTCTGGGAGTTCTTCAGAACCCCTCTCACATTCTGAAACACTGTTGTTCATCTTAATTTTAGCATCCTGGACAAATCTGTGACAGTAAACATCAATCTGCTTAGTGACATCTAGTGTTGTATTTTCAGCAGAAAGAGCTTCTTGAAAAGTTTTGCCTTCACGTTCATTGTTCATTTGGTGTCCAGATTGTGCAACATGGCTGTCTGATGGAACAGAAATGCTAATATTGATATCAGTGCTACTCACTGATTGGGACCGACTATTTAACCGAGGAACAGATGCAATGATACCACAACTAGGTAAGACATAATCTATCTGTCCATTCTCTAAAGAGTCCAGGAATTGCTGATCGTCGTCAGATCTGGAATTTGTCAGGAAATCATCTGAATGGAACGAGTCGTTATCAGATGAGATCTCAATATCCGATTCTATATTGGCATTAGTATCAGTCATGGCATTTTCCATGGTTTCAAGACTACTGTCAGATTTCCAAAGATTTACTTTCATATTGGGCTTTAAGAAATTGACTTTCATTTCAGGCTTTGTAAAGTTTCCCAGTTTTCTAAGATTGCTGATATTTACGTTGGATTTGGTTTGTTTCACTTTTTGATTAAGAGATGAAAACTTGTTCATTAAATAATTCTTCCCCACGGCCAAAGAACCTCTATTCTGGGATCTGATTCCAATGATGTCCTCATGTGGTTTGCTGCTCTTCCTGAAAAAGTGAGAAAACTAATAACATCCTTTGTTATTTGTACAATAAAAACAGAGCTGCTTTTGATCCCTTCTTTTATTACACGGTGTACCAAAAATCAGGTTTCACAATTTATTACCGTATTTTCCGGCGTATAAGACGACTTTCTTACACACAAAAATCTTCTCAAAAGTCGGGGGTCGTCTTATACCCCAGGTGTCAGTCTCCTGTTACCAGGCAGACCAGCCCGAAAGGCTCTGACAAGCCTTAAATGGCTCTAAGGAGCCAAGCTGAATTGCCTGCTGAGTTACCGCTAATCAGCTGAGTTACACTCAAGCCCCGTGTAAAAGGGAAAAACTTCCCTTTTACACAACGCTGGCCATCCCAGCTGAGTTGCCTGATTAGCAGGCAACTCAGCTAGGATCGCCAGAGCTTGGATGGCCAAGCCCCGTTTAAAAGGGAAAAACTTTTCTTTTACACAACGCTGGCCATCCCAGCTGCTAATTTTTGCCTGCTAATTGGTACGTAGCAAAAATCCCCCCTCCCTCCAGTTTGCTTACCTTAGCTGCTAGCCGCATCGCTTGCCTTGCCTTGCCTGCAATCCATTGCATCAGCAAGCAACTAAATCTCCCTGCCTGCAATCAAGAAGCAGGGAGTTGTGGACTTCAACTCCCAGAATTACTCAGCCAGCAAAGCAAAGCTGGCTGAGGAATTCTGGGAATTGAAGTCTACAGGTCTTAAAGTTGCCAAGGTTGGAGATCCCTGATCTATTGGGTAAGTTTTTTTTCCCTTTTGGGAGCTTTAAAAAAAGTAGTTAATTGGGGGGTTTTTTAGTTGTTCTTTTTTAGACCTAGCCATTTAAAGGCTAGGTCTAAGTTTTAGGCTAGGAAGTTTTAAATTTAGCTTTCATATAAAAATAAAAATAAAAATAAAATAAAATAATATTTGTGCAGCTTTCTGAGATTTAGTGTGTTTCTGTAGTGTTTCACTCTAACGTACAAAATCTCACAAAGCTGTATGTGGAATTTTGTGTGTGTAAAGTGTGAAAGTTGCTTTTTGTGGCTGTGTGAGGTTCCTGCTTGTTGCAGGGGCCATTTTGGGTCTAGCACAGCTGCCTTTACATTGTGGGTGAGCCAGTTGATGTTTTTTAATTTTTATTTGGTGTGCGTTGGAAGAGAGGTCGTCTTATACAGCAAGTATAGCCCAAACCCTATATTTTTACAGAAAAAGTCAGGGGTCGTCTTATACGCCCAGTCGTCTTATACGCCGGAAAATATGGTACATAAATTACATTAAATTTTTGAATTCGTTACCATTTTCTTTAAAATACACCTTACTCATTTGATGCATGACCTTTAAGCATTCCAAGGTAGTCACATTTTCTATGGCAAAAAAAAAAAAAGATATCAATAAAGCACTCTGATTGGCTTAGAGGGTCTGACTTTTGGTGCACCCTGGATATATAATAATTCCTTTTTTTAATTGGGGTTTATTAGTACCCAGGCACTCAGCATCCTCTGTATTGCAAGACAGAATCTTCAGGTAATATAAATATTTAAGAACTTTTTGGAGTCCTTGGTGCCCTCTGAACTTGGAATGTTTTCTTGCAAATGTTTCAGTATCCAGCTAGGTAACTACTCGGTACTATTCAACTCCAAAAGCAAAGCATCCAAATTAACACATTTTATTTACATAAAAGCAGATAATGAATCATTAATACTAATAGATGGCTGGTATATAGGTAGTCATCGACTTACAACTATTCCTTTAGCAACCATTAGAAGCTACAACAGCACTGAAAAAAGTGACTTACAGCCAGTCCACACATTTACAATTGTCGCAGCATTCCCACAATCATGTGAAAATTCAGGTGCTTGGCAACTGGCATCTATTTACAATGGTTGCGGTCCCTAATGTTGCGACCTCCCCAGCTGGCTTCTGACAAACAAAGTTAAAGGGAAAGCTGGATTTGTTTAATAATCACTTGGTTCAAATTAACAACTGCAGTGATTCGCTCAACCGATGTGCCAAAAAAATATATATGGTAAAATCAGGTGCTTTAACAACTGTCTTGCTTAGCAAGGAAGTACTGGTTTCAACTGTGGTTATAAGTTGAGGACTGACTATCTGTAATACATACCAAAAGTGTTGTAGCTTAAAGTGGATTAGGTATTGGGGAATTTATGAACATGAAAAAATTAAAATTCACCTCTCCAGTTTTTTCTCAATAATGGTGACATCTAATCCCATGGCTTGCTTGGTGATACGCAGCATTTCTGCAATGCACTGAAGAGTGTCTGAAATACAAAGAATTAATCCAGAATTCCTGAAAAGATCATATTTTTCATTAGATGCTAATGATAGTTTATTTATAGATTTGCCTTCCAAAATAATGTATGTCTTATGTACTAACATGAAACGTTCACCTTCATTTTACATCAAATGACTCATATATTAATAAAGATAGGTACTTAGGCAAAAATCAAAGAATTAAGCCATTTTCAATTACATTTTCATTTTTATCCTTGAGATAAAATAAAAATGATTTGTACTAGACACTATGTTTTACTACTCGTTGGAGTGGTACATCTGTACCATACTGCAAAATGCATGGTATAATTAGTGAAGTATAATTGAAAGGACATAAATGTACCAAATATTCTTGAATGTGTATGCTGCCCCTCCAGAGACCTGCTCAAAAACCAGCAGAAGGACTGATTCTGTTAAAATGGGCAGAGTTCTGATGTCAGTAATTCAGTAATTAAATTGGCTAATTAATTTAAGATACAGTTTATTTTCAAGCAAGTTATTTTCTTATTCAACTATTTAAATGTCTCATTTGCTCAGAAACATCTAAACTGATTCTAATCATTCCAAAAAAAGTAGATACTTACCTTTTCCATCCTCTTCAGGGCTGCGCACCACAGCTCTAAGTGTGTGGAAGTACCCACTTGTATCTTTGTATTTATGATGAAGCCTCATGCACGAGAACTTGGGTTTTCCAAAAAATGTTGGTTCGGGTCCTTGTTTAAAAAAAGCAGTAACAATTCAGGAATGCCAAGTCTACTTTTTAAACAACACACTTCATTATATCCACCAGGAACAAAGACTTTCCTAGTTCAACTGGGATGAACTACTATTGGGTTCCACTTATCCCTGAACTCTATGCTGTGATTCTGTTCTAGAGCTTCAGTTATACACCATTAAAAAATTAATCCCATGGATTTTGTGATACATGGACAAATTAGTTCACAGGTGACACAGAAGAGAAGCAGACAGAAAAAGAGAAAAATGCACCATCTTTGCTTACTTATCTGATTAAGGTCCTCCAGAATTTACCTAGGCCACAACCTGGAACAACTAAGATATTCCTGGATTGACTTCAGCTAATTGCAACCTGCTCCGAACAGTTCGACTAAACTTCAGCCACTATTCATGAGTTTGTTTTCTCAAATTGGAAACAAAATATTTATTCATTTGTTTCAAGACAAAGAATTACAATCATTATACAAAAGAGAAAGATTTTTCAAACTTTTTTTTCCCAATTACCGATATGCTACAATTGCCCTGGCAAGAAATAGGGATATACATACCTATTTCTATCTTTTCCAAATTTTCAAGGCTCAGCCTTTGATACTGATTGACTTTATCTATTTCATCATCATAGCTGCAAGGGGGGGAAAAGTGCCTAAAATTAAATCTTCCCTCATAATCAAACCCTGAATAATGCAGTTATGACAATTTTGTCTACAATGTGAAATAAAAATTATTACTTACTAGGCTACGTAGTATGCAGTGTTAGAAAGTAGAAGAAGAACATCCACATCTCTATGAGTAGCATCAATAAGGCTAAAATAAAGACAGTAATAACAAAAATGTTGAAGCAGAAATCTCATAAACACTTTTTGAAGATTTTTCTATTTCTTAGTTAGAATGAAAACATTTATTAATAAGTCATAAACACAGTTCCGGATTCCGGAGCCAAACAGGAGGAGGCTTGGCCTCCTGCCCCACATTGTGAGATTCCTGTTCTGAGCACATTCATCGCACTGGATTCTCCTTTACCTGCTGAAGAACTACTTTCCTAATGTTGATGTCCATTAGAGAGTAAATACCCATAATTATATCATCCTTCATTAATTAAATGCAATAAAGTTATTGTTATGCTAGCATCAGCTAAACCCAAGGAGTTGCAATCATGATATAGCAGTCTCATGTAAATAATTACAAGGGCTGTAGCATTATAATGATTTTATTTCATTCTTGAAACAAACATTCATGAATGCTAAATCACACAATGAAAAACAAAGTGATTAAAGAACTGCTTAAAAATCACTAACAGCAGAACCAAAAACAGAATAAAACCTCAAGCTTAGAAAATATGAGGGAAAAAGTACTTTCTCTAGCACCAAACATGGACCATAAAGTAAACACAAGAAAAACTTTATAGCAAAATCGTTCTATAATTGTGTTATTGAAAATATACTTTCCTTAATACCATTTACTAAGTCTAAAGATATTGAGTCCCCACCACACACAAAGAATTAATCCTTTGAATATTTTATGCTAAGCAACCAGAATAAGCAACAAATAAATATATCTCAGCAGGATAAGCAGTCCATCAGTATAAAGATCCCAAACTTTAAAGTTCTTTAAAGGTCAAAAACATTAACTGATTATCCTATTTTGAATCCACTTGAGATTTCAAAATTAGTAATGGATATTACTAAAATGAATGAAACCAGTATATATAAAAGTATCAACCATACTGAAAAAATTATTAAAAATTCTATCTGCCTAATACTGAAAGTAGTAAGTTTTTGATTTTACTTAAAGTTCTTACATTAATCTGATTTTGTTCGTCAACAGTATTCATAATATTAACTTCCTTATTCTACTCACTTAGAATTCATAATAAACTAATACGAGTTGCATAAAAGACAATGATTACAATTCAAATGTTTTATTCTCACTGTACTGTCTTAGGACAAACTGTATAAAATGTAGCATTTTATAATAAAATATTTTAGACTCTGCATACCTGGGGTCACAATCAATCAGTGCCCAACCACCATGAAATTTTTCATCATCTGGTAAAAGCAATTTCATGTAACTCTGCAATAATTGGCTAATCAATTCCTGATGAGTCCTCAAATTTTCCTTGTGCAAGGCTTCATGTTCTTTTTCTTTGGTAAATATGGAATAGAGATCTTCTGTCACAGGAATACCCTGCATTAAATCTAGACAAACACAGAGTGCGTATGATTAAATGAGAGCTAGGCACAGAAAACAGTTGCACCATGAAAATTCAATTTTAAATATTCAGTGTATTAAAAATAATACTTAATTGTTGATGGAGGAAGATAGGCTGCCTCCTTAAGCATTTGTCGTTCTTTTTTAACCTTCAAATCATAACTGGATAAAATCTGGAGTACAGTTATACCCTCCTTTTAGCCATATTTGAAAAAAACAGTATCAATGCAACTTAAAAATAAATATGCTAATATTAGAAGGGATTTGTTTTAATATTTCAAGAAGAATCTCACAATGAACCAATCAAAACTATATTTAAATAACATATGATACATGCATATACATGCATATCAAGATCACGGATTTACTGCTTTCTGAACAAGGAAGTGAAATGAAAAAAAGATTTGCTCAGCCATTTCCACAAGCATGAAGGGCCAATTAGGAATGATGAGGAATATACCCCAGTGCTTTGTTCATTCATAAATAACACAAATACTTTTATCTATTTGGTGTAAAAATGGAGGCAACTGTCTTACCTATGACTGCTTGTCTATAAGCATCTCTGAAGCGGTTTAAGTAGTATCTATTTGCAGAGTTAACACCATCTTTCATAACTCCTGCCAGCTTCCTTTCACCAGTCCTTGTGAAGTCACCCTATTATACAAAATGTGTCTCTGAATATTCGGTGTGCAATTTACATATCATTTAGAAAAAGTTCTCCTTTCAGTATTGGAATACGGCAATACTACAGCTTCACTTTTTGGCCTCCAAAACATTCCTCAAATTGTGTTGCCTTGTTAACAAAAAATTAAGGCTGAAAGGAATGTGTTAAGGTTCTTCAACTTCAAATATATTCCCATCTACCCTGAAAACAGTCCCCCCCCCCCCAAGTTCTCCAAATAATAAATGTAAATCATAAATGCACAGTGGCTATATTCACACAACATACTTAAGCAGGCCAATTTAAGAATAGGACATTGCAAATGTAAACCTTAGAACAAACAACTATGATTTGTTTGCATGTATAGTCATCAGAACATATGCCAGATTCATTATATTATGCAAATAAGGAAAAATGAGTAAATCTGGTAAATAGGTTATCTCTGGTATATAAGCTAGACATCTTTGCTAGATTCACATAGAATGCTATATCATATTGTGGTTTGTTTGATTTTGGTTTAGTAGTTTAGGAAACCAAGCCAATGGAATTAATAAACCATAATTTCTGCTTTTATGTAATGTATAAACACAGCCCTTCTATATTTCTATTGACTTTGGTATGACTCATTTTACTTTTATGTAATAAAATGAACAAAAAAACCTTTAGCAAAAGAAAATAACAAAAATTACGAACACTGAACTGAAATTGTGCAGAACAATTTGTCTAATGTGCCGTACAATGCAGGCAAGGCTGAGTCTTTTATACATACAAGCATGAAACATTATACAACAGTTTCAATAAAGGATGGACATTATTTTAGTGTAATAATCCACAATCAATGTCTATAAGCAACTCATTCATAAATCACAATTTCAATAAGGACCATATATTTATTTTTCTAATTTTGAAAAACTACCTTCTTAGCAATAAGGACATCCACAGGATCTCAATTATTTTATTCAAAAGTGATGCTACGGACACTGACTTCAAAATATAAGACAATTCACATTTATTCCTGAAGAATCTTCTTTCCTTTTCCTTATATCAAAAAAAATATTTACCTTTAGAGCTGCTGTTCCAGCATACTGTCTGCTTATGGCATCACCGTTGTTAGCCCATATGATCTGATAAATTCTATTGCACTTCACTGGCAATGCTTGTTCTGGGGGCATCACACCTAATTTCTTTAGCTGAAATTTAATGCATTTATTATTAATGCTCATTTGTTTTACTGAAAACTATAAAATGAAAAATAAAATAATGAAAACTTCCAACCAGTCTTCTCTTATCCAATTACCTCAAAATGTAACAGATAACAATTCTCTTTATATAATAAAAGTTATAGTTTAATACATACAGAGAGCACCAAACGGGGGGAAGCTTTCTGTGTTCTTGTAACAATTTTTAGTTGAAATCTCCCAAATAATCCAAATTATACTACCGATACTTTCTAGAAATAATAAAATACTGCTACTGAAAATGTGTATTCACTGCTGCAAGTTCCTTATTCTTTTTCCTCTTTAACAGGGAATTTATGACTTTGTACTTAATTTGCATGACCAGGCTAAAATCAAAAACGGCATTTTAAATCATTTTACTGAAAAGGGTCAGTGTAAAGGTACATTTAAATTTTGAATTTTAGTATTATCTATACAACTTTTAGAAAACAAATCCCAGAAAATAGCTATTACTTTAGCTATTTTTCTTCAGTAAGTTCAGCTCTTCTATATGAATTATTCGGAAGCAATTTAAAGATAAGCAAGACTTTTCCCAATCCCTATACTAGTGTTTTCTTTAAGGGCAATCACTATAATTTACACTGTTGTACCTGCTGTTCCATAATGACACGAGCAATTGCTGCTTGAACAACATTGGTTCGATCCAGACAATCCATACAGTTAACACGGAAAATTCCTTCCTGTTTACAAATAACACCAGCTTGGTCCACCCTTCCAAAAAAGCGACATAAAATAATTGAAAAACTTTTTTTTAATGGCTATTCTCTACATGCATATTTTTCTTGCTAAATGGCTTGGGGCTCCTGCTTTTATTATCGGTCAGAACCCTGACACATACACACATACATACACACACATACACACACTGATAGTCAACTGCTTTGAAAACTGAGTTTGGTATTCAACCCATTTTGGCTCGGTACTCATTGATTGTTTGGTACTCAACACACAAGTTAGAACTTGTCAATGTCAGCTGCTTTGTGACTCACTACAATATTTCTTATGGGATAAATCTGTTTGGTGCTCATTGTTTTTGATTTTCATCACACCTCCCAGAACCAATCAATGATGAGTACTGAGGTACCACTGTATATATTCAAACTCTTATTGTATAAAATAAAAAGTTTTTGGTGCTTATATACAGAATGAGTTACTATTAATCATATCAATGCCCAACATATTTCTCTTTGCAAAATCTCTCATGGAAAACAGAAAGCTCTGAATGAAAATTGTTTTGGGTACATTTTGCCTTTTACTTGCCAAGCTTTCCCCTCATTCCTGATCCAAACAAAGGATACCTACCAGCACCACTTTACATCAGTGATTATGTCAGAAATGGCATCCGTAAGGGTTTGAACATTTTCAAACTTCATTCCACGGCTAAAAAGTAGAAAGAAGGCAGTTTGCTGTAATTTTTTTATTGTACTAAAAGAATATGCTACTTATTACACAGAATCCCCAATATATACATATATGCACACACATACAGGAATACGTTTTTTATTAAGGCCCTTTTTGAAAAAAATGAAAGTTTACAAAAACCTTATAATCCCATGAAAACTCACATGGTAAACTCCCAAATCTTAGCTATGAAGAATTTCTATCATCTGATATCATATAATATCAAATATAGCAATAGACTGTACATTTCAATATTTGTTAGAGGTTAAGATTCTTTCATAGTCTTACCAATGTTCATGGAAATCAAATGAAACATAAGTAAGGCTTGGATTATTATACAATAAAACTTGTTTAAGATAAGCATCACCAATAATTTTTTCTCGTCCAGTCTGGTCCACTAGGTTAATGATAATCTGTTTAAAGATAGAAAAATATAAAAACATGTTTTAAAATATGAATGTACATGTCTTAGTTTCACTTGGAAGTACAGAAGCGGTTCTTATTTTAATTTTTAAGGGCTTGTTTTCTAAATGACTGCTAAGAAGCATATTAAAAGCTTCACTAGTTTCTTAAAAATCATTATATAGTATTTACTCTCCCATTTTTTATCAGTCAGAAGAAATGCACTAAATGGACAGTTATGTTCACTAAATGCTTCATTCTAAACCAGTGCTTCTCAATCTTGGCAACTTTTAAGAAGTTGAACCCATCCACCCTGGCTGAGGAATTATGGGAGTTGAAGTCCACCCATCTTAAAGTGACAAGAGTTGAAAACACTGCCTTAAAGGGATACATTTTTGCTTATGTAACATGAGGCACTCTGCTGCCTTTTCAGTTTCTAGAAATTTTTCTTCACCCCAAAAGATTGCCCCAGTAAATGCAGGAAAAACAGTAATATTTAGCAAAGTTTGCTGCCTCAGCAAACATAAGTCAAAATACTTTCCACTAACACAAAACCACCATTAGAGACAATCCAGAATTACATGATAAGCAATTTTTTATAATTTACAAAGTACTAGATATTGCCAAAATCTTTTCTTTTTTTCAAAACATTAAAGCAGAGTATAGGTAGTCCTTGACTTATAACCTCATTTCAGACTGAAATTTTGGTTACTTAAGTGATGTGGAGTTATCATGTGACCCAACCTGATTTTACGACCAATTTTACTGAGATTTTTAAGTAAATCACTGCTATCATTACCCTAATCACACTGTCATTAAGTGAATTCATCTTCCCCAATTAATTGTCTTATTGGAAGCCAACTCAGAAGGCTGAAAATCACAATCATGAGATTGGAAGACTGTGCAATTATCATAAATGTTAGCTGGTTGCTAAGCGCCCAAACTACGATCATGTAAGTATGAAGATGGTGCAACAGTTGTAACTTGGAGGGCAGGTCGTAAGTCACTTTTTGAGACTACTGGAACATTGAATCATTGTTAACTGAACAGATGTAAATTGAGGTCTACCTCTACTATATAAAATTGCCAAACTGTCAATAATTTAACATGGTCTAATAAGATGGTGAAACCTACCTGTTTTTTATAAATGTTTAATTGTTCTTCAAAATGTGCACAGAAGTAAGTAACAGTTTCCTTCTCGCCTACAAAAGAAAGATATATTGGTTGACCACTCCATGAAAAGCAGCAGTATTAGATTGGAACAGCATTATCACTGGACTGAATTAGAGATGTAATTAAAATGTTTTAAAGAATTATTATAGATTCTAGAATTCAGTGCAATAACATTTTCAAATAATCATTAAGCAATGTACGTCAGCAAATAAATAATGGGAGATCTTTTTGTAGCTACACATTTTTAACTGCAGTTTTTTAAATGCTGATCTGTGTGTATAAGTCTTCATGAGACTACGGAGCAATTACATCAATTACAACTGCCAAATCACTTGACAACAATTACATTCTGCCAAAATTCAGCAAAATAACTACATTATAGTAAAGCAATTTTTTCTTTAAAAAAAAATAATAGCAGAAAGAGACATCAGCAGCATCCCAGCAGGCTGGAAGTTGATGTGGCCCTCTGACCTAATACAATACTGTTGCACAAATATCATCCTTTCAAGAGGTTTTCAGGCCCAGGTATATCAACAGCCACAATTCAAACACTGGACAGGACTAAGACACATTTGGGGAGGCACTTTCACAGTTTAAGGAGTGAAATGATTGCCTTAAATATCTGAAAAGCTTAAAGCAGCCGTTTTAGCTCTTAACTTCACCTACCTCCCCAAAAGCAAAATTTCCAAATGTTTAAACTCACTCAATCTTTAGGATTACCCAAAAAATGACACTGAAGGGGCTGTGTTTGATTTCATACCATTAATGTTAGAGAGAGAGTAAAGAAAACATTTGGAGGAGCGTCTTTTTCTTCGGAGAGCACAAAGAATGTCCTGCTATCATTGAAGAACCATGGAAGGTCTTACATTACTATGATGGTCCCTTTCAAACCCTTAATAAAATCCACCTTCACCACCAGCTGATTAGTAAAAACCAGATGCATTAAATGACTATATCTAATCCTCTAAGACAAATCTGCAATTTCATCTTTCCAATATACAATAACATTTTTAAAAAATGAATCTCATCAAGGTCTTATATATTTTAACATTTATTAAAACCTGTTGGCCTTTCCCAAGGCCCTGAAGAAATTGCTGGGTTCCCAAACTTGGAATTATATTAATATTATTGAAATATTTGTACTATATGTCTACTTATAATTGATTTTGTCATTGTTGTTTTTATTTTGGCTGCCAATTATCAATTTATTTGGGGGGGGGGGGTTGACTGTATTTCTATCCACCCAAAATTACTTGACATTAAAACAAATAAATAAAAATCTTCAAATGACTTTCATGCAAGAATTTAGTAATTATTCTAAAGGTTGTAATTTATAAAAAAGAAGATGGTAATGCAATATTCAATGACAGGATGTAATTCAGGTTCAGTCTTTCAACATATCCCAATAGTATTCCAAAATAGCAAGTTATAAACTGACATATCTTAACAAGCAACCATAAAATTTCAATTCCAGATTTGACTGTACTAAGATATACTGTATGGAATCACACTAATACCCTATTTAAAGTGACTCTTTATAACATTTCAAGAATAGTATGTCAAATAAAGTCAAGACAACAGGCATACGTCTTCTTGTAGTTCAGATTAACTGAGTAACCAATAATCCAACTGTAGCATAGAAGCTGAAATGTTAAACTAGGACAAGGACAAGTCCACCCTAAGTCATGAGCTCACTGGTGACTTTAGGCTGCTCAATGTATCTCACAGGATTGTTACTGTGGAGGAAAAAATGCTCCCCTTCTAGCCTGTTGTCTTTACCCACTATACCAAATTGGCTGTTGAATAAGATTGAAGAAATGAATATAGCATGGTGGAGTTGGGAACAGAAGAGTGGTATTTGAAAAAAGGAAACAGTGAAAAGAGGACGACGAAAGCCTGATAATCAGAATAAGCAGGTTTTCTGCAAATCAGGTCTTAAGGAACTACTATTTTTTTCTTTCCTTTGCTTTCCATTCTCACTGCCACTTGTTTGAGGAATGAGGAAGGGACAGGTCATATCCAGTAAATTGCTCAATAGGGATTTTCTGGCAAAAGTGGGTGAAGACAATGTAGTACCAAAATAGTGCCTTTTAACCCTATTCATACCTTGTCAGAAAGGAAAGAAAACTACTAGAAGTTATGACTAGGTTAAGTAGTTGTTAAGGTTACTTCTCTAGAAAAATATGAAGCCTATAAATATAGGATACACATATAAACATACATAGATGTACATTTACTTGGAATATCATATCATTCTAAAAATTTGCTAAAGAAAGTTAAATATTTGTAAAACTTTCAACTAAATTCAAATTCAGGTTATAGTATTTCTATCAAATACAGCTGGCTTTTTTAATAAAAAAACAAGAACATCTTTATTTATCATGTAACTACATTGATATAAAAATAACCATGAACATGACAATGACGGCAAAGATACATTTGGGAAACATAAGCAGAAAATAATTTTTAAAAATCACTTTGTGATAAAAGTTACCACACTAATTTGAAAGATGATTGAATAATGTTGTAACTGCAATATATATCATATGAATACTTACACTTATCAAGACGTGGCCGTGGGTTGTATCTATAACCAACCTGACTCCAAAAAACAGGCACAGAGCCTCTTGTCTGAACAAAAGATAGAGTGTGATTATGAACATGGATCAACTGTTCAGTCTCTACATAATTTGCTACATTCCCATTTTTATCCACTCCTCTTCGTTTGTAACGCATCCCTAGGGGGAAAAAAGCAAAGAATTTCAGAAAAGAGATTGAACTTGCATGTTCAAAAGCTCACCTCACATTTGTTCACTTAGCACCCCAGCTACTTAATATTGCATTTCCAAAACTCTCTCATAAAATTCTTCATTCAAGTCTCTCAAGTAATATTAGCAATTATGAGATAACACAGCTAGAAAAACTATAGAACCAATATGATCATGGGATTCAAATATCTTCCATATGACAAAAGGCTTAGAATATTTGGGACTCTTTAGCTTGATAAAAATGTCTAAGGATGGATTGTAATAGAAGCATGGAAAATATGGACAAGGAGAAATTTAGTACTTATCTTTCTCTTATAGGACAAATCTGATTTATTAGATGTAGAACAGGTTAAGTTTAGGTTTTAGGTTTTATTTGATTTATATACCGCCCTACTCCCGAAGGACTCAGGGCGGTGAACAGCCACAGGATAAAACACATAAATACGAAATTTAAAAACAAGAATAAAACCAAATTAAACAATTTGGCCCCAGACAGATTTTAAAAACCCCAATAATTAAGAACAGATTTAAAATGTACATGTTAAAAAGGAAAAAAGTTAGGCCAGGCCAGCCTGATGGAATGAAAAGGCCTTGAAAGCATGGCGGAAGGTGCTCCGTATCTCCGCGGAAAGCTCATTCCAGATAGTAGGTACCCCCACAGAGAAGGCTCTCCCCCTGGGGGCCGTCAGTCGACATTGTTTGGCTGACAGCACCCGGAGGAGCCCCTCTTTATGGGAGCGTACCGGCCGGCGGGAGGCTATTGGTGGCAGCAGGTCCTAAACCATGGAGTGCTCTAAAGGTGGTAACCAAAACCTTGAAGCGCACCCAGAAGACCACCGGGAGCCAGTGCAGCTCACACAGGAGAGGTGTTACATGGGAACACCATGTCGCTCCTATAACCACCCGCGCGGCCACACTCTGCACCAGTTGGAGCCTCCAGGTGCTCCTCAAGGGGAGCCCCATGTAGAGAGTGTTACAGTAGTCCAGGCGGGAAGTGACAAGGGCATGAGGAACTGTGCATAAGGAGTCCCGATCCAGAAAGGGACACAACTGGCGAATCAGACGAACCTGATGAAAAATCCTCCCGGTTAGGAAAATATTACTTCAATACATACACTTATAATTAACTGGTGAAATTCATTACAACATAGGTAAGCATATAATATCCTTAGCATGAACGTTCTCTTCATTCTACCCTTATCCCCAAAGAAAGAAGTCAGTCCTGCTCTCTGAATATATGGGATGGAAGGGATATTGTCTGAAAGAAATCAAATCTTGTCCAATTTTTCAAGTGCTTCTTATGATCTTAAATGAGTATTTTAATTTCTGTTTAGAAATGCAAATAGGAAGTACTTGTTTCCATAAAAATAATTGCTAACGCTTTTTGGTCTCTACACTACACCAAATAAACTTACCCGCTCTGTGACGGCTCCTCCGTGAGATAAGTGCCACAAGAAAACTTGGATGAATGTAATCTACACAAACAGGCTCCTGAGATGGTGTTTCAGGGCTGCTTTTCTCCTCATCTGATGTTTCACTGTAATTAACTACAAGTTCTTCAATTTGTACAAATCCCTGGATGACTGGGATAATCCAAAAGTCCACCTCAGATTGCTGCAGGACATTAAAAGACATATACATGCAATTTATAGAACCCAAAAATTAAATAAATGAAAATAGCTGCAGCAGTAATATACAAAGTTCCTATTTTAAATTTTGCATTTGTTAAATTAATAAATATCTTGTAAATTACAATAAAATAGCTAAGCAATTTTTTGCTCTGTAATTTAATATATTTATTTAATTTATATGACACCCATCTTATTGTTGCAGCAATTCTGAGCAGTTTCATTTATTACTATATTTAATATATTAAAAAATATTTAATATATTACAAAATTCTATTGCGTAATAATACTAATTTTACTACATAGCTAAACTTAAAATAACAATTAAAAATTAAGAAAACAAATTTAATAGACAATTCAAAATAACCCAGGGATACTTGGATTGCTGACCATTTGAAGCTTACCAATATGAGTTAATAAAATTAGATGGAAAATACCAAGCAACCGCTTAGTGGGAATTATAAATGCTTATAAGGGATTACAAGGTCATAAAAAGGAGTTATTTGGAAATTTCTCTTCCTCTAAAGGAAACTGTGAACAACTTAGATGATTAATAATGAATCTTCAATATCCCTTTTCCAACCAAGGTTGTACAACAAATGACGGCAACAGAGAGACAGAATGAAACTAAATACTTTTCAACAGATTATCTTTCAAGAAAAGAGAGTAAAGACATTCATGTTGCTTTTGTTGCACCTAACAGGTACATTTGATACCATAAACTGTTATTTTACAAAGGGATTTGGCTTATAAAGGATAGCTAGAACTGAGTCGCTCAAAACGTTCTGCATATAGTTTTATAAATTATATTTCAGATGGATTGTGGAAATATTTTTGCTCTACACAATTTTACACAAAGTAATTTTAAGTGTTATCAACTTGGGTTTTTTTTTTCATCCACTTTTTCCTGCTTGAGGTGAATGATGTTTTCATTCACCTCAAGTTAAGAGAATGGGATAAAAGGAGAAAATCACCAAGAACTGGAATTCTTGGGAAACCAAGAGAAAATAGTTAAAGAAGGGAAGATTAGTGGAAAGGAGGAAGGATAATAAGGTATATATTAGTAGATTTAAGGGAACTGTATTCATATTATTAACCATGGATAGTCAACCAAGTTAAAGGGTTTTTATGTAAGATTTGAATATGATGATGTATATTGCTCACAGTAAAACAGAACAGCAGATGGAATGTGAAATGGCAATTTGGTTTAATTTTGAAGACAATTTAAATTGAGAGATGAAGTTGAAATGTTAAAAAGTGGGATGAGGAATTTGAGAAATAAATCTAGCAATGGAGAAATAATTAATTGATGTTAGGAATTAAGGGTAAGAGATTAGGAATTAAGGGTGATTAGTAATATTATTTATGTATTAAGAAGAAAATAAGAGAAGATAACGAAAATATGGAAAGAGAATATTATGGCTGAAACAGATATGATGTAAAATGGATTTGAAAAAAGAACAACATGGCAGAGGCTGAAATAGTAAGATATGGTGAAAAATGATTAATTTGTGATAAAGGATTATATAAAAGAGATGAATATGGAAAAAAGGGGAAGATTAGAATAGATTATAAATATTATTATGTATAAGATGTATAAGATGTGGCCCAGTTAATACTCTGTTCATAAAATATGTATGATGAAAGAAAAATCCTAATAAAACTTGTTTATAAAAAAAATAACATGTGGTAATGCTTATTGCTAATCTAGGTATCATAGCTTCATGGATGATGGCAAACCCAAGAAAAAAAAACAGACCAACTCTTCAGATTTTTTTTAATTTAATAATTTTTTATAAAAAATATACTGTGTTTCATGATAAAAACTATATGATTGTTAGATTCTTTATTTCTATAGGCTTATATAGCTGGAAGATATTCCCAATCTTAGACACTGTACAATTTCTCTATTTGATGCTTTATTGCAATATTTTCTTTTTTGCTCAGACTTTGGCCAATATAATTCTACAAGACAACTTGTGTGCCACTGAGTCATTGTTTCAAAGGTATTTCCTTACTTAAGCAAAGAAACACAATGAACATGAGCAGGCAAAAAAACAGTCAGAGCAAGAGCAACTTCCGACTTCCTGCCAGCCTGCCCATTGAATTTCCTTGTGGAAAGCTAGCAGGGAACATCAGAAATCACGTATCTTAAGAAAGCTGGAATCATGGAGGAATGTCTTTGAAAGTCAGTAACAGTTCCACTTGTTACTTAAATAGAAGCACTATTAGAACCTTAAATGTTTGTGTCACAGAAAATTAGGATAAATTACATGAAACATTAATGATCTCTTTAGACTAAATGGTATCAAGAAAACACCACTATCTGATTAATTCATTGAAATTCTCAAGGAACCATAAGTATATGGAATATTACTTACTCCCAGGTTTATCAGATCTTCCATCATGTGCTTATTCCAAAAGAATCTATCATCAACCTGAAACATATAAAAGTAAACCTTTTGTATCCAAATATTACAGAAAACTCTGAAATTTCGAAGACTACAGAAAAATCTATATTGATCAGAACAGTTCAGGAACAAGAACTTCATTTGTGAAAGATAAGGAAACATTAATATTTCTTTCCTTAAAATAGATGCCCATATGTATCTATGGCTGATCTTTCAAGAGACATATTATTACCTTTTTCCAGAGGGGCAAGTTAGTCTTCTCACACGCACTTTGCCTTTGTACAGAGTTTGTTAAATCATAAGTCAAACTATAATAAAAAGAATCAGCATCCATAAACATTTTGAACAGTTCTTCCAACAGACGTCTCTCCAGTCTTTCTTTCTCTTTACTTTCTTTAACCTACAAAAGGGCAGAATGTTCTATTTCAGTAGTGAGTTGGATACCTGTCAAAACCTAAACATGATTTTTCATAATGTATCATTAACCATTTGCTTTTGTTTAAATAAAAGCAATATAAATCTTTCACAGATTAGGTCTTTTCAAACAAACACATGCTGGTATTATTATTATATTCTACAACGCTGAGAAATAACACTTCAAGTAAAGTTACCTACCAAATTTATGACCAAGAATAGTATGAAGAAACATCTAGAGTTACAGGAGGAAAGACCACATGCTGCACAGAATCTTCATTAGATATAGGATTGTACTAGTTCTACATATTACATATTGTAACTCAAACATATTCCAACAGTGTCCTATATAATAAAAAAATGTAAAAGGTACTATTTTTATTTAATGAAAGAAAGAGGGCACCACATCTCCTATTTTTTTTAAAGTACTGCTCATAATAAGCTTTAAATCCTGTATACACAAAAGACAATCTCTCTAGATGCTTACTGCAAATGGCTATTCATAAATAAAGCACTTCAAAAGTTGCCAATTGTAAATATAATTTCTTCTCCTGAACCACAAAATCTATTGCTTCAAAATACAGCAATTAATATTTAATTGATGACTTTATAAGTGAAGACATGATCTATTAAGTCCATTGTGAGGTTGGTATTTAATTATTTATTTGTTAAATTTACATCTTTGACATGGGACTACTCTGGATAGTTTACAACAATAAAATGGGGGGGGGGGGAATAAAAAATATATAAACAACAATAGCAAAGGATTAAAACAGTAAATAATGGAAGTACAATAATATGAAATTAAAAAGATGAGCGTGGGAGAACAAGAAGTACAGGGGAGAGGTGGGGTCAGGTCTTCAGGCCCTTGCGGAAAAATAGAGGAGGTTGAGGGCAAACCTCATCCCAGAAAGCAGAATGTTCCAGAAGGCTACAGCAGAGGTCCCATTCTCCTGGTTCCCATCAACTCTTGACCAATGGATTTGTCTTAGAAGGACAAGATGGTTCATCAAGTAATCCGGATCTATCCTATATAGGGTTTTGAAGATCATAACCAACATCTTGCACCCGGAAGCAAACTGGCAGCTTGCAAAACAGTGGTGCAACTTGGGTCATTCTATGGGCCACAAAGACTAATTGTGCTGCTGCACTTGTACCAGTTGAAGCTTCTGAATACATTTCAAGGGAAGTGCCATATAAATGTAAGATGTATGCTAATATTGCATTAAAAACATTTTCTACATCAGCATTACTGGAAAGTATTCAAAGCAACCCCATTTGTATTTTAAAATAACATTTTAGTCTACATTCTTATATGCTCTATAGACCATGGCTATTAATGTGGTTTCATATGTAATATTTATTGATGTGCATATCAAAGCATTTGTATCATGAGTTGTATTTTTTTCTCCAGGATTCAGACATTTTGTTTTCGTTATATGCTTTAATAGGGAATATGTTGAATGAGAATTGATATTACTAAGAAATGATGTTACTAATTACTATGCCAATCTCCGCACTTTCCGTGCTGGCCTGAAGACATGGCTTTTTCACCAAATTCCCTGACTGATTATGGGGTTTTAACCTGGGGATTTTAATTTGCACTGTATTTTAGAATTTTACTATTGTTGCTATTTTTATTATGTGAGCCACCCAGAGTCCCACGGGAGAAGGGTGGCATATAAATTTTAATAAATAAATAAATAAATAAATAAATAAATAAATATGCAGTATGCAATAATAGTTTTAGTATTTGATTTTCACCCTTTCCCTTCCTACGTTTTCAATATTTCTTTTGGTTCCACATCATCAGCAAAGTATCAGCATCTTATATTGCACAAGGGCCTCCAGATAATTGTAGGATTCCCTCTATTGCCCTTGCTGTTCATCATCTAGAAACTAGTATCCTGAAATTCTGTATATATTTTTTCATAACAAGGAGGTTTAATGTATGAAACACTAGTTGGAAGACAAAATTAGTGCAGAATCAGACTAATTGTCATTTGAAACATAAAATAGTAAATGTTATCATATTCTGTACTGCACTATATTTGCACAATGTTTCAGTTCCTAAACACAATCAGGAGGGAATTATTTTTTTTAATTTCTTTTTCATGTGGACTGACCTCCTTTAAGTTAAAAAAACAACAACAGAGAATCAGCCGGGCATTCTGACAGCAAATACTAGATACAGCTAATTTAAAAAGACAAAATAATGTAACCACTTATGAGAAAAGCATGATTGAGCTGCAAAGCTGGAAATTTGTGGGATAAAACCATATAAAACCTATGGCAATTAAGGATAATAAATTTAATCTGTATCTTAAAACAGAAGGGGGAAACAATACTGAGATTACTGTTGATACCAGCATGAATGACCATATGAACATCAGCATACAATTGTAGCCAGAAACAAGAAGACAAAAATATGACTATAGAAAACTAAATAGAAAGCTGAAATTTCTGAGATTTGACTATGAACAGGGGTGGAAAAGGAAACAAAACATTTGTTGCAAAGTTCAATAGTAACATAGGGGAGTCAATCACAAACTGAATGTAGGAAACAAAAAAGGCAAATGAATCCAAGGCTTTGCAACTGATGAAAACAATAAATTATTTAAAGTGTTCCTAGAGATTCTTTCAAGGGGAAAACAGATGCAGGCAGACAGGGGCATATTTGGAGAAGAACTTTAGAAGAGAGATTAGAAGCAGTATTGAACATATTGATTGAAATGGTGATAACATGTCCAAGTAGTAATATAAAAGTTATCTTTAGAGCTATACAATTGTCCAGTTAGAAATTATCAGGAAAAGAGCAGAGTTTCAAACTCACATGAAATACTAAAAGACAGTGCCCACAAAATTCCAAGTGTAAATAGTAAACACATATATTTGGCGGCCCAAGGAGAGAGAAAGAACAAGGTAAAGGCTCTATTAGAACTGAATCTGACAAATGGGGATGGAACCAGTCAAATCATATAAAGGCATAAAGGGCTTCAAGTAGTAAAGTTTGGTAGATTGTATCTAAGCAGGGTGAAAATAGGAGATATAAAATTGATCTGGCAGATAAAGTAAAATGCCCTTGATTATGTTTGTGGGAATTTTAGCAAAGTTCAGAAGTATAACAGGAATAAAAAGGCAGCAGAAATAAACAGCGGAAGACAACATGAAAGGGGCAGTTTAATCAAGAAATATTTCCAAAACTAGTGAAATAGAAATATGCTTAAATATTTATGACTATATTAATCAACTCATTAGAGGAAAAGTACAAAATTAAATAAATAGATGAGTAGTGTTTACAGTGTCTACCATCAAAAATTCTTAAAAATCCAATAAATAATTCTCACCTTCTTTTTATTAGAAGAGGAAACATTTGTTTTTATCTGAGTGAAGGTTCTCAGCAGAAATTTAGAATCATCTGGAGACTGTGTAATTTTCTCTGTTTTATATATTCCAAAATGATGTTTTTTACAGGGCTGAAAAGCAATATATTTTGTTAAAAAATGCTTAAAGAATTTAGTTATATAGAATATGAATTCACTGATTAATATTCTTCTTAAGAACATTAAATAAAAGCTAACATTTGCATGATATCAAATACATTTTTAAAATATTTATTTATAGAATATATACTACTGCCCTTCATATTCTGTATGTATAATTTACAATAAAACAAGGATAATAAATAGCAAAAAAAACCCTGCAAAAGTTGTATATAATTCATTCTAGCTATCACTGAAGTATTATCTAGTATTTGCTAAAAATTATAAGGTTCCACATTTTAAAAAGCTTTTTCTACCCCATCTACTGTCTAAGCTTGAGAAAGGTCACTGTCAAAGATTTAATTAACAAGTCAGTTGGAGTAAGATTTTTGGCAAAACTAATTGTCATTTGTATATCTAATCACAGCAGAGACATCTCATTAAAAAGATATCTGATACAATGCAAATGACTATAGAGAAGAAACAAGATATAAATGCAGTAAATAAACTACACAGTACTATTGAGAGATGAAAAGGAAGAATTTTTCCAAATGTTTGATAAGAAATGTTTACATCCACTTACTATCCAGTTATCTATTGGGTCAAATGATAGCAATAGCACTTAGACTTATATACCGCTTTACAGCCTTCTCTAAGTGGTTTACAAAATCAGCATATTGCACCCAACAATCTAGGTCCTCATTTTACCGACCTCGGAAGGATGGAAGGCTGAGTCAACCCTGATGTTAATGATCACATGATAAATGTTTACCTAAAAGTTGTTATTCAGCATGGCTACCTCATTTGATCATGTAACTTTCATTTCCACTTAAATATCATTCTAATCATGTTAAGTTGGTTGAAGAACTCCTTTTAGGAATTGCTGGGATTCCATCTTACCTCCAAGTCCAGATCCTGAGGTTCTGCTTCAGAAAGTGGTATTGCAACAATTTTCGTAATTTTACATACATCATGATCTCCTGGAAGCTTGCCAACAACTACTTTTTGGCGAATTAGAAGCAACCACCAAGGCAAATCTGTAAGAAATACAAATCTAACTTTGGAAAGAGAAGTTTCAATTGTAATTTTAACCACATGAATAGCAACCTTTCAATTTATATATTCTCTTCATCAGGCTGACAAAATTACAGCCTAACACTTTTATTTATTTATTTATTTATTTATTTATTAGATTTCTATACCGCCCTTCTCCTACCGGACTCAGGGCGGTGAACAGCCAATTAAAAACCAATACAAAAAAGTTAAAAACGTACTAAAACCAATATAAATTAGGCTGAGAGTATAAAACAGAATAAAACTCTAAAAAATTTTTAAAAAGTAGAAGGGATCAGGCAAGTCCGGCAAGTTGGAAGAGATAAGTCTTCAGAGCCCGACGAAAAGTCCGGAGGTCAGCAATTGTTCTCAGATCTGGAGGAAGATCGTTCCAGAGGGTGGGGGCTACCACAGAGAACGCTCTCCCCCTGGGGGTCGCCAGCCGGCATTGTCTGGCTGACGGCACCCTGAGGAGGCCCTCTCTGTGGGAGCGAACTGGCCGGTGGGAGGCAATTGGTGGCAGAAGGCGGTCCCGTAAGTACCCTGGTCCTAAGCCATGGAGCGCTTTAAAGGTGATTACCAACACCTTGAAACGCACCCGTAAGTCAACCGGCAACCAATGCAGCTCACGCAGGAGAGGTGTCACGTGGGAGCGCCCCGTCGCTCCCATAATCCCCCGCGTGGCCGCATTCTGTACCAGCTGGAGCCTCTGGATGCATCCCAAGGGGAGCCCCATGTAGAGAGCATTACAGTAGTCCAAGCGAGACGTGACGAGCGCCTGAGTGACTTAAGAGGAAAAGCCTCTTCTCAGAATGGAATTAGGGTTATGGAACTCCAGAAATGGAAAAAATGGGGGAGAGGGAGGGATATTTTTCTTTCACTAGAACAAACCAGTATCTGTCCCTTCCTAAAACAGATTTGATTTTGGTATTTTTCTAATAATGAACATGGTGCTTAAAATAAAAAATAAAACATTTTATTTGCAGAAAGAATACACTACCATAACCAAATAATAGGCTTTTAAAAAATGTTTACGTTTTTCAATTTTAATTTAAGTTCATCCTAATCATTCTTCTTGTGCCCTGACACTCGCCTAACCATGCTAACACTGCATATAGAATCTGGTTTACAATGCTATTAAATAACTTATTAATCAAGTTAATATGTTAGACTGTGAATCCTATGGGGCCATGTTGCTTATTGGGGAGCTTTGGACCACTCATTCTTAACCCAGGCTGTGATAAAATAAGGAAAGAGACAATATGTAGCATTGATTTCAGTTCCTCCCAAAAATGGGATTTAAATCCAATAAATAGCAACGTATTCACTAGCTAGGGGGATTTTTTAAATTGAAATGTAAAATCAGTTACTGCATAATCTCCAGGCCACAGCATACACTCTCAAGAGAGCCACATCTGACTAACATTATCTATAGCCCTTTTGCCATATCTGTTATTGCCGATTCCAGTTATGTTTTAGTTTATGGTCTGCATCTTAATCACTGTTCCTTACCTTGAATATTCCATTGAATCAAAGGATACAATAACAAAAACATATATTTTGATTTTTGCAGAATGTTTTTCAGTCCTTATGAAGACTATATAATATTCAATGATAATGCATGCCAATGAGCATTAAATTTGTTTTGAAGATTCAAAATTAAATACTTCCAGTTTACTTTTTTTCAAATATTTTAAAAGGAAGTGATACTGTAGTGTACTATCATTGTAATACAGCCCAAAACCAGAATCAGAATAGGTAACTTGTGTAATTACAACTTCATTCATTGAACAGTAAAATACACTGTAACTAAAGGATAATTTTCATGCTAATATTAGTTTGTCATGGTCAGCATCAATAGTGGCTTTATTTTAGTAGCTGAAAGAGAACTAATGCATCTGTTTGTTTCAATGCTGAGTTAAATAAGATTTTAAAATCTCAAACAGCGTATATCCATAGTTACAGCTGTACAACTCCACTTAAGAGATGCTCTAATAGCAAAAGAAAAAAAATCTGCAGGAAGAGTAATTCCCCCTTGCCCTTTAATCTTCTTATAGCCTGTGACAAGCTGTTTCAAAAAAAAAATTGGAAAATGGCAGGGGGCTGAATAGGGAATTGGTGAAAAATAGTTCCATCACATCTTTCAAAAGGAAGATGTGGGGGTCTTCCACAAATGAAAAGAACCCTTTCATCAACAAAAAGAATAGATTCCCCAGGTGTTTATGTCTTTACAAATGCTTTATGACATCACAATCTTATCAACCAGCCTATATGTTCTCAAATTTGCTGTTGGGATTGGGAGAAGAATATTCTTTGCAGTTCCTGTGAGGTGAAGAACATGCAATCATGCAAACAGACTTCCACTTATGTAATGTTGTTTCATAACTAATCTCAGCTGAAGAAAAGATGAGGTGTTTCTATACATGTTTTTCTTTATGACAGTGGCTTGTATGAGAGAAAAGATAACGATTGTTATATTTGGCGAGAGGAAGAAAGATCAATGACTTTTATCATTTCATTTTTACAGGCAATATTTTGATGAGTAAATATCCATTCCAGTTTGCTGTTGTTCTGGCCCTGTTTTCTTCTGGAGTAGGGTTTCAGCTCAGGTGTGTGTCTGTGTATGTATGTTTGTGTGTACACCATACATGCCATACACAGAGATTTATTGGAATGGTAAATTTCCAAGTTTTCATTTGGAGATAGAAAACCAGATTTATACACAGGTATTTTAAAGGATTTGTTTGTCTTTTTTATTATTTACTTGCCTATTTTGAAAAGTCCATGTTAAATTATTTTTTCTTGAGGATAGAGAAAATATCTAATTTTCTACTGGGCAACTCTGCTTATCTGATTAAAAATATATTACAAAGCATAAGCAAGTTTTTTTTTAAAAAAAATAGGTCATTGCACAAATAAAAGAAAGATTCAGCTTGAATGGCACAAGTTACATTAAAACAAGTCTACTAATCTATCTGCTGTCTCCCATTGACCACTTTGTTCAGGCCTTCCCTCAAATATCTGAAGATCTTAAAAGAACAATGGAACCATTCATGAGATCTTCTTCAAGCATGTCTCCTGTTTCTTCTGTTTTAGACCTTTTTTTGTTGCATTCATTCAAATGTAAATGAAAGTATTCCTCATAATCATGGATGATGCTGGGTCTGGGAGAAAGCAGTATTTACAGCCAGGAAGAAACAAGCAAAAAAAATTATAGCTCCACCCACCTCAAAACACAGTGGATATTTCTTTTGTTTTGACTAAAAGCCAGAATACATGCCCATCTTTCAAAGATAGGAGCAAACCCCATACCAGGCAAGATGAAGCAAGCTGTTACTAATGCTACAATTGTTTATATACACAGTTCAATGACAGTGTTGACAATTGGTTTTTGTATTTTATCTGCAGCATCTAGAAAACAATTTTGCTGCCAAAAAAAAAAAAGAAAACCCTTTTTATCTCTAATGTTCCAACTAAATACTCTTTGTATCCAATCACAATGCAGTCCCTTCTACTAATCTGCTTCCAGAAAGGAAGGGAAAAACAGATATGAATATATTTTCAAAAGTAATTTGTTCAAACAGATTTAGAATATGAAAGTACCCAGATTATTATTTATTCATTATAAATAAATTTACTATATTTAAAATATTCAAAACTTTATATATTCAGTACAGTAACATAAGTTACTGTACTTGTGAAGTATTTAATTTTTATTCGATTTTGAAGGTAAATTATTTGAAAAACAGTCTCTTTTTCAGTTGAATACATTACTTGCTTTTACATCAAAACATGCTGTAAACTGAAATTTCTGAGGAACTGTTTTAAACCATATACACACAATGACTTTACAAAATTCAATTTCTGCTGCTAGAATGCGCTTCAAACTCTCAATTACATTTCTATAATAAATCTTTAAAATATCAAAGAATATTTTAGACTATCCCATAGAATTCTCATATACTTCCCTATAAAATAATGTGTAACACCATTCTTCCTTTGCAAAGTACCCAATGCTATCCTCAACTACAATCCTACTTTTCCATTGGCAGGAATTCCTGGAGATTCTGATTGATCCTTAAGCAACAAACCTCTTTGCTACAATAAACATACTTATCTAAAAATAAAGTTTCCTCTCTTCCTTTAATTTTTTTCTTATGAACGAGAACTTATAAAAGAATAGCAGCAGCAATTCTTTGCTTTTCTAAAATTCTAAAGGAAGTAACACTATCCTCTTAGCTTTTTTCAGAAAGAGGATGAAGAAACAACAGTGGGATAGATTTTCCACCCATAACTGGCAGAGGAAACGTTCACAAAGTACAGCTTGCTCAATTTAAGGCCACAAAGAACTAAGCTATCTCTGCAAAATAGACTTACAAAAACAGTCAAAAGAAGCTCCCTGTTGCATTTTCTGAAACAGGCTCTATTATCTCTAAAAAGAGTTACATTCCCATTAGGTTTTTGCAAAATACAGCAGAAACATTGGACTAGACTGCGAGGGGCGGGGAGAAATTGCCTCACACAAACAGTCCCACCAAAAAAGGTGGGGAGGAGAGTATCTTAAATTCTGTATTGCTTCTCTAGGTACCACTCCACTATACTTACTTTCCTTATAGCTGTCTAACAGGATAAAGGAGGTACTGAAGCCAATTATCGATGAAAGCTTGTTCACAAGTTCATATCTTTGTAAAATGCTATAGATGAGACACCAACATTCAGATTTCATTTAAAGTTATTTCCCCATAGCATCAATATTAGTAATCAGTACTTTATGGACATAAAATGCGAACTATAAAACCTATATACAGTTTCAGGCTCTAGAATAAAATCTAGTTTGCTGATGCTAAAAAAATAATCTTTAAGCAGCATATTATGACAAATACAGCATATTGTAATTTCTCATAACTATCTTTCTTTCAAAATACTGGAACAAGCCAGATAAATGAAAGTGAAATGTGTAGACCAATAGCTTGAATTTTCTGCCTCATTTTGATTTGTGATAAATAATTGTATTAACCCATCTGTAATAATCATCACAAACTAATTCATGAAAGATATTGTTTGTCTAAGTATTATTTAAAAATGAGGTAAACAAAGCCAGAGGACAAGCCAGGAGAATCTAAAACAGGCTGAATTTACTTTTGAAATATTTAAGGTGTGCATACAGTACTACTATCTCTCTTTTTCAGCAGTACATCCAAAGTTATTTCTTTAGTGAAGAACAAACTTGCCTAGCTCCCAAAGGTACTCCCCCCCCCCCACAAGACAACTGGACTTTCTTTTTAGTTGCCTTTTGAGTAAAAAAAAAAAAAAGCATCTTTGGGACAACCATGATGTGAATGATTGAGAATCTCCTCAGACCAGAAGTCCCAAACCCTCGGTCCGTAGACTGGCCCTGGTCCACAGAACGTCAGAAACCCAGTCGCACAAACTAGTGAAGCCCCATCCGTGGGATACAGGCAGCAAGCAAAACCACATACCCTCCAGTCAGCAGAAAAACCTTGTTCCATTGAACCAGTACCTGGTGCCCAAAAAGTTAGGGGCCACTACCATAGGCATCTCGTTTAGCTTTTACAATAGCATAAAGCACATGAAACCACTTAAGAGAAGGAAATCTTTAATAAATTGTAGTAACTAGGATTGTGCAAACCATTTGGGGGGGAAAGTGATACACAAAGCATGCTAGCACAAATGAAGCACCTTTCTTCAGAGGATAAAAGCAATTGCTATCCTTTGGAGTATCATACCAGAGTTTCAAAAGTTGTCCCCAAAGCACCTCTGCATGTATGTGCATACCCAAGCACTTCTGATGTGATTACTAGCAAAGAATGTGTATATAAACACAGAGAAGAAAGCCAGGAACACCCTTCAAAGCTATAAAGCTCTCAAGAAAAGTACTACACTCACAATAACTTGTAAGGAATCTCTTTTAAATGGTTTATAGAGCCCCGGCTCTTCAAAAAGCTGCCTTTTCATATAATATTGGTGATATTCCCATGTTTCTTCCAGAATTTTCAATTCAGCAGTTTTATTTATAATTCCAAACTAAATTTACAATTACAAGAATTCTCATCAATATTTTACAGCCACATATTACTAATATATTACACATAAATTACTAATGGCTGAACTTAAACCATTTCAATCTTTCATAGTACATTCGTTAATGTGTATATATTTCATTCATATATGTATATTTTTCTTTCCTAATGTCATTTGATAAATCACAAAAACACAATTCATCAAGAACTATGACATAGTTTTAAACAGTCATTTGCTTTCCAATTCTTTATTAATTCAACAAAAAAGTGACACATTACATTGATAGAAGCATTGGCAAAGATCAGATATATTTTGTCAATCATAGGTAATTTTAGAGTGGAGGTTCCTAACCCAATAGGCATAAAAAACTGAACGTTATTTTAACTATTTCTTCTGTAGAAAGATTTTATTGTCCATACCTGTATGAAGCTGAATTTTGCCAATAATTCCTTCGATCAAACCCAGACAAATTGGATTCCAAGCCAAAAGAAGATCAGTAGCTGCAGAGGAAGAGGAGCTGAGTTAGACACGTAAAGATAAACTGTTTTATCCATATAATTCAAATACACAATTCTTGTTTTATTATTTATCTGGAAAAACAGGGTTTCTACTAGGAAAGATAATCATGTAAACATGCTAGATACATATTACTCCATCTAGTTAAGAACAATTCCTTTTAAGAAAATATATTTCTTGATCTCCCGGTAATACCCTGACTAAAATTAAATTTGATTTTTTTTTCCAGCCAACACCTTAGGAAGACCAATTCAAAAGCTTCCAAGTCCCTTTACCAACAAGATAGTGATTTTTAATCAAAGTAGGATTAACTCCTTGGAAAGTTCAATTTCATAATAAGAAAATATATTCATTATTTCCTAATTCTGTTATGAGGAAATGTACATAGTACTGTTTCCTGGCTGGGCTGCCTTCTTCAGAATAAAGAAAATGGAACTCAACAATTTCTACAAAATATTAAAACAAAATAAGATACCTGGAGAACCAACCAATAGATTGTCTATAAAAGTTCTGCCAATGTTTTTATTTCCGTTCTTACCATCTAACATGTTTAATATTGCTAGCAGAAAACATATAAGTGGGTGATTCTGAGTTCTGAATTCCTCCTTCAGGTGGCTCCAAAGAACTCAATACATGATGAAACAATACTCAATTGGCAAAGTTTCCCCTAATTTTTATCAATATACTTTTTTAGTTTTAATTAAATATTCCTTAAAACCATTGATGCCCAAACTCTAGAAATCAAAGTGCATTTTATTGGGAAAAGGAAACACCCGGGGGGGGGGGGGGACACCAAGAAAAACAGCACTTCAAACAGAGAATCTAAATAAAATCAATAGTTATTACCAGCTTACACAAGCAGCTCTTGAGAATTATTGAATTATAGAGATGAATGATGCCATCAAAACTAACATCCTGCCCACTGCAGAAATCCAACATCACAGACAGATGTCTATAAAACTCTCTAACCTCTGCTTGAACCCCTCCAGTGACAGAGAGCCAACTACCTCTCCAGGTAATTGGTTCTACTGTCAAACTTCTCTTACCTACATTCACTGCCTTTTCATAATTTAAATCCATTTTTCCATGTTATTCAAATACCTGAGGAGTGCTATCTTTCCATTATTCCTTTGTTTCAAGGCTAAACATTCTTCTATTTCACTCTATAGAACTTAATTACTAATCCCCTGATCATCTTCATTGTCTTTTTCTGAACTTGTTTCAAGTTCTCCTAATTTTTCAAGTATGATCCCCACAACTGAACACAATGCTCATGATGAGGTCTGTCCAAACTGGAATAAAATTAAGCTGTTTGGAAATAGTGCTCCTGTTGATAAAGCCGAAAACTTCACTTGATTATTTTATAGCCACATGATCCTGCTGACACATATTCAGTTTGTAATCAACTAATATTCCCATTTTTTCACAAGCAGTATTAATGAACCACATATTTCCAAACTCTTTCTTATGCATAATTTCCTAAGTGAAGAACTTTGGTTGCCTCTGTTATTTTTAGTCTGTTGTTTATATTACTTCTCTAACTTCTCAAAAGTATTTTGAATTTGTTTTCCATCCAAAGTTTTGTGAAACTTGAAAATGCATTCCCTTCCCTTAAAAAATATTAATAAAAATATTAAAGACTGGGGATAGAAAGCTAAACCCTTTGGCATCTCAATATTTTGCTCCAGCTCAAAGAAATCCTTGAGCATAATTTTCATCTCAGTTATATATCCTCTTAATTCTCATATCATGCAGTCCATATTTAACTAGCTTGCTAATCAAAACATATGATGCACATTATCAAATGCCTTAAAATCAATTATGTCTATTATTCTCACAGCTAACTAAGGAAATTGCCTTATCAGAAAGCAAAAAAAATGTCAAGAATTATTGTTTTCCTATCCATGCTGACTTCTAGTAATTAACAGAATGTTTTAATCAACCATTTTATGATTTACTTAAGAATCTTCCCAAACAGTATTGTCAGACTGACTGGTATACAAGGTCTCTGTATTTTCCTTTTCTTATTGTTAAAAGATAGGAGCATTTGTTCTCCTCCTGGCACTTTGCTAATTCTCCCAGATTTTTCAAAGCTAGTATGTGAAAATTTGTATGTCAGTATCATGAATGTGGTACGTAATAAGACAAGAAAACATTTTCTTACAATGCATCACAGCCAGAGAGATCATAGAATCTTACAGCTGGAAAATATGATCAGAAATCAACTAGTCTAGTTGTAGGATCTGATAAACTTGCTGCCTGTAATAGATGGGTGGGTGGAGCCTTGGATTGTATCACTCCTATATGGCCTCTTCCTGTATGCCAATTCAAGTACAACTAGTTTATTAACAGCTCTGGGAAATGAAGTGCTAGAAGAAATGCGAAGAGGAGGAAGTCTTCTGCAATTGGACGAAAACTCAAAGTGAATTTGACCAGCCACATGTAAAGAGCCATATCAGGCATTACCTCATTGCAATGAGTGTGGCAAAATGTCAGTATTTCTCCACTTTTATTGCATCTGCTGATAACCATCCAGCAGACCTGTTTCCAATAACCCAATCCTATTGAGTAAGGGGGGGGGGCATACAGGGACCAACATCTGAGGCATTTTTTTTTTTAGATTATTCTGGCTTGCTGTAAGATAAAATCACTCAGATTCACTCTGCCTGTGGCCTGACACTCTGATTGTGTCAGGCCACAGTGCCTGAGGTACAGTCTGATGGTGTGATCTGGGATAGGTTTATGATGGTAACTCCTTAGGAAATGGATTGCTCCCTATACTGTCATTTGTTCACTGAATCAGCTGCTTTCTGGGTATTGATATGAGCCTCTCTAACAGAGGGGGCAGTGCCCCAGTCTTAAAAGAGGTGGTGGTATATTTCTCAAGAGCCCACCATTAGATCCAATAAATTAGTCTTCAATATCTGTTAACCAGTGTCCAACCTTCCCTTTCCTTTTAATGGTTTAAGCGTGACACCTGCTTTGGTTGCCACTTTGCTTTTGTGTGAATTCAAGGAGCTAGTCATTACCTCTAATCTGCTTGGCAAATCCAATCCAGCAAGGCTGGCACATTCTGGGTTCCAACAATTAAACAATACCATTTTTTGGGACCCAGGAAGACATATTCTCTGCAGCAGCATCTGCCTTCTGGAAGGAGGTTCACCTCAAGATTCAAAAATTCCCCATCCAGTGATATTTTGAAGACAAGACTCTTTACCCAGCTATTTGGCAAGGATAATTTATGCTTCCTTTCATCCTTTCCCTTGTTCCCATCCAGGTTAATTTTCTTTGCCGTCTTGTTTGTATTTTTGTACTCTTATTTTTGAAAAATATTTTAAACTATTTGTAAATCTCCTAGAGTTGCTGGGAGTCAGAAGGCATATAAATGACTGAAATACAAATGTTAAACAACAAAGAAAGGAACCCTAAGCACCCTATTCAGTACTATTCAGCTAATGCAGAGCCATTTATAAGAACTGTAGCTGAGGTCATTCAGCCAATTATGAGCATCATAATTGGCTGAATATAGCATCAAACACACAATTTATCATTATATTAATGAGGACAGGATGAAAGATTTTGTTGAGTTCCTTGCTTATCTTTAATTCTGTTGAAGCGGGTCCACAAAACCCATGGGGAGATACAACAGAGACAAGAAATTTTTAGGAAGAGGAAAATGTTCTAATATTCACTACTTTGAAATGCGAATCATAAAAATGGATTCCCTCTATATTCAGATTTTAAGATTCCTTATTAGAAATTTCTACAAGTTGCTCTTTTGACAAATATGACTAAAGCTGACTAAGATTAACAAAGATATTTTTACTTAATTCAAAGCCCAGGAGTAAACTACATTATAAAAGAAGTATAATTGTTCAACCTAGAAAAAGAATCTCCAACAAAAGTAAATGCACAAAAGTAGCTCTGAAAACTCATTTAAACAATCCACTTAACACAGACTTAAACTTAATTACAAAGGTAACCCTACACAGTTACAGAGCACTGTACCTTCTTTCTTTACAGCTTTTACCATATACAGTTCAAATTAACTAATAATTACTAAATTACTACTAAACTAATTAGCTTATTTTAAGGTAAAACCAAAAGAACCATCGGAAGAACAAGGTACAAGTGTCAATATGTTTTAGACCAAACTACATGTAATATAAAAATTGTTGGCTGGATATAGTCTTAGATATTTGGCAAAGAAATGGTTGATAGAGAACACAGTAGTTACAGTTATATGTGATAAATGGGAATCACAGCAAGAGAACTCATAATCATCTAATTTTAAATGTTTCACTTCATGAATGTAAAATAAACTGGCCACAGCATGATACCCTATGGCAGGAATACACTTTTTTTTTCCAAATTATGGGTCATAGTTGGTCAATAGTCAAAGAGAGACATTCCAAAAGTAGGAAGAAGTAGGGGGAAATAGAATCTGATTTAATTTCAATCATTAGCAAATTGAAAGCTACTTTGGAGTTAAGGTTAAAGACATAGAGCTAGAAACTGGAAGACTATGAGTTCTAGTCTTGCCTAGGCACTAAGCCAACTTGGCGAAGACTACGACCTAGGTACTAAGCCAACTGGACAATTTCAGGTCAGTTACCATCTCTGAACAGATTGCTGAAAAAAGTCTCCATATATGGATTTGTCCATATAGTTGTCAGTAGTCAAGACTGACTTGAAAGCAGAAATACAAAAGGCAAATAATTACAGAAATTATCTGTTTCAACGTAAATAGCTTTCCACATTTTCAAATACCTCTTAAAAATGACAATCCGAAGTATTCCAAAATGAAACCAAGGGGAAAGAGGATCCCTATGCAATTTGAAATTCTTTAGATAGATTTTTACTCCAAAAGCATTTTATTAAAATAAACTTGATAAAAATAAAAAAAATCTGATTTAAATTTTAAAAATATGATTTTTTTAATTTAAAAAAAACTCATTGATTTTTATCCACCCTGGAAAAAATACATCAGAAGGTTCTGCTGCTTTTCAAGTATCTCCAAAATCAGTATAGTATCAACGAAAATCCTTCCAGGCATCAGAGAAGACCAAAGAAAATTCCCAATGCTGTATTTTCTTCAAAGATAATGGCAACATAGTTCTTATTACAGAATTTCAAAATTCAAACTTCAAGGTATGTTTAAAATTCTAGCAAATACATTAATTTGACAGTGATTTTCCATTATTTACTTTCAAGAAATACTTTTTCCAATAACTTATTACCAAGGAATGTTTGAGTATCTACAATATTAGGAATTCTTTCTTAATTAGACAAACCTGGAAAAAAAGAAAAAATGTACACCCCCAAATACATCAACTTAAAATTTTTGTGGATAAATTACAGGTAAGCCTTGACTTACCACCACAACTGAGCCCAAAATTTATGTTGCTGAGACAATTTTAAGTGAGTTTTGCCCCATTTTATGACCTTTCTTGCCACAGTTGTTAAATGAATCATTGCAGTTGTTGAATTATTAACATGGTTAAGTGAATCTGGCTTCACCATTGACTCTGCTTGTCAGAAGGTCGCAAAAGCTGGTCTCGGGACACTGCAACTGTCATAAATATGAATTAGTTGTCAAGCATCCAAATTTTGATTACATGACCATGGGGATGCTGCACCGGTCATGAAAGTCTAGGACTACTTGTATATAACTGGCAAATTTGGCCATAGTTAAACTGCTTACAGAGTTTGAAAAAGCCAAGAAAGCAAACTTTGCTACATAATGCCAGAAATAAACAAACCAACCATTTTAGCTTTCCCTCTGGTTACTTCATTAACACAAACTCTAAACTCAAAAATAGAAAATATGAACAGATTGTCATTGAAGCAAAAAATATCTTCAGACAAGGATAATAAAAAATGAGCATATTGTCATTTCAATATGTGTTTCACTCTCTTACTCATGACTCTGCTCAATCAGCAGGAATTCAATGCTTAGTCAAATCTCCTGTCACAGACAATATAGCTATGATTCTTCTTAAAATGTTCAGAAACCAGCTTGGAACAATGTCAGAAAAAGAGCAGCAAAGCTACCACCAAGAGCTCTTTGTATGGCATATCAGCAATTCATTATTGGCACTTCTTAAATCATGAGACTGGTAGGTCTCACTTATCTGAATTATAACAGAGATAAAAGGTTAAAAAAATACAACTGTATACTTGTATGATGAGAACCGTTTAAAAAACCATGAAAAATGAAATAATCCATTCAAGGCTTATCTGAAGACTTTATCTTGCCATTTTACTCTGTGTCAAATACCCCAATTTCTTTATCAACCTTCTCTAACCAACTTCATCCCTAAAGTAGAATAATAAACTACGTGGCTACATCATTTTCCAGGACCATACTTTCCTCTTGTTCTACAAAGGATCTTGCTATTAATATACTAAAATCACCATAATTCTCCTAAATGAACATATTTTTAGAACTTCATACTTCACCAACACTTAATTTTATTCTCTGTATGACTGTAACTAGGTTAACTGTTTTGGCTTTGTTAGCTTACCAATGGCTGAGCACTAAATCTGTGGTGTAAAGAAGTCTGCAAAAGAGCTGATCAAAACAATGGGGAAAGTGCAGTCGGGCACCCTCTCCCATTTTATAGGGTAATACCCCAATCTGGCCAGTGGGCAGGGAGAACCCCAGCTGATCAACCACAGCTGATGTCAGCCTTACCAGTAGACCACAAAGAAAACATGATCAGATGAGCTAATTCTACTTTATTATGCAATTCTCCCACTCTCCTTTACAACCCAAGAAATTAGGGAGGGTCTCTTCTCAGTCTCTCACCCTGCCCATTATACATCTATAGACTATGCTGTCTCTTATCTAACCATTCCCTAGGCAGCATATCTTCGCTCTGCCTCCCAAAGTCATCTCCATATATCATTATACAGAGAAGATGTGTGGTAAAGTGAGAGAGACAACTATTTAAAAATCTAGTAGGTTCCCTTACCCACCAGCCTGCCAATAGCTGATCAGCAGTGGGCGAAGTTGGGAAGCAAATGAAAAGCGATTACTCTTTCAAAAAACCCCAGCCCTGCAAAAAACTGGGCAGCTCTAACTAAAGCAGCAGAGCTGGTCATCACAGGAGAGAGCTGCTGGGTTTTGAGAGAACTGGTTCTTCTGTTTTACTAGGCATCTCCTCCAGGTTTCACTCCTGCTTTGACCTACATAGGAAGAAGACATGGATCAGCCATCTATCAAAACTCATTTTCACATCACTGATTGATAGATGGATTCCCATCTGCTGATGATGTCAAGAAAAAGAGGATTTTACTTACATTGCTTACAGTGACACACTACGTTACACAAACAGCATGCTACCATATGGCAATAAAAGGAAGAATGCAGAAATAGCAATTTAGCAATTTAGCAATGGAAACTAATTCTATGAAACTAATTCTATGCTAATTCTATGATTCCAAAGACAGGTGGATAGCATTTTATCACTGCTACAAGGTAGCCCCCACCCCCAGATCTTTTCCAAATGGCATGCAAAATCTCTTACGCATATATCAAACTGAACTGATTATCGCTAAGACAAACTGACCATTTGATGTAACATTACATCCATTAAACCAGGTCTCAACTTTAATCCTGTTGCTGAAATAACCTGTTACAATTCAAGCACTAAAAAAGGGAAGAAGAAGAAAAGGCCATATACCAATATTTCGAACAGGCCGTTGTATATATCCACAGTAAACCCCAGAACCCCCTTCCTTTAACTCTAAATGTCAAATTCAACAAGCCCAGAGATATTTGCTCAGGAAATCCACAGCCCACAGTAGAAAAAGGCAGGATAGAATGGGACAAATGTTACCATCCTGTAAGAAGGTATTAGGGAAGGATAAACCTTCCACAGCTTCCACAAGATCCAATGTATCCCAAGGCCCTTTATGGTTTACTGTGTAAAGTACAGGTAGTCCTCGACTTACAACAGTTCATTTAGCGACCAAAGTTACAACAGCACTGAAAAAAGTAACTTACAACCATTTTTCGCACTAATGACCACTGCAGCATCCCCACGGTCATCTGAACGCTTGACAACTGACTCATAGTTATGACTGTTGCAGTGTCCCAGGATCATATGATCACCTTCTGCGGCCTTCTGACAAGCCAAGTCAATGGGGAAAACCAGATTCACTTAACAAACGGGGTTACAAATTCAACAACTGCAGCAATTTGTTTAACAAATGTGGCAAGGTAGGTCATAAAATGGGGTTAAAACTCACCTAACAAATGTCTCACTCGGCAACATAAATTTTGGGCTCAATTGTGATCGTAAGTTGAGGACTACCTGGACTTCAGGAATTAAAAAAAAAAATCCTTCGGGACCTAACATGGCCTCCCTTGAACATCCCGGTATGTGCTCATTTCTCCACATCAGGGGAGGCGGAGAGGATTTTCCCCCTCCTCTATTTGCAGGTGTTGCATTTGTCACCAGACTACCCCCTCCCGCTCCTCCCTCTCCTCCTTCAGGTAACAACGGGACACTTCCAGGTGAGTCACCCTGCACTCCTTCGCCCAGTGGATCAACCGTCCTCCCTCCCTCCCTCCCTCCGAGCGCCGCCTGTGCCTTCAGCCCCTCAGCAGATGCCCTTCCTCCTCCCAGCTATCCCGTAGCCGCCCCGACCTCTCTTTCCCTTGTTCAAGCCGGCAAAGTCCCGCCGACGCCAGGTTTAGCTCCTGGTAAAGAGTTCTTGCTGCCGCTGCCCCTCCCCGCCCCTTTCGCCCAGAGGGATGGCTCAGTCCGGGCCCCCGTCTGCCCACGAACTCACCGGCTCGGAGCTGGAGGCTGCCGTCGACGCGGCTACACCAGAGCGCCCGGTTCTCCTGTTGCAAGATGTAGTGATCCTTGGCTTGGAAAAGCTCCATGGCGGGGCAGCTAATGGAAGGCAGGAAGCAAAGGCAAGGCAAGAGAACGACCGCCGCTCTCAGGCAAGGCGCTGCCGGAGAAACGGCAGCCAAACCCAACCAGACCGCCCCCTCCGCCAAAACCGGGCACGACCCAGCCCTCTTAAAGGGCGGCTATTCCGGGAAAAGCCGCGGAGACGCGCACAACACCCGCCGCCGCCGCCGAGCTTGTTGGTTCTCCTCCGGCCGGACGGGTTCCGGCGCGCGCATACCGGTGGACACGTGACCTTCCCTCCCCCCCCCTTTTTTTCCCGTTTAAAGAGAGAGCGCCGTCTTACTCGCCGAGCGGCTTCACATGAATTCCGACGGGGGGGGGGATGGGTGGCAAAATAAATCGATCTTTTTCCGTGTCTTGGTTGATTAGTTAGGCGGGGTTTAGTTCTCTGCTTGCAACAATTCATTTAGTGACCGTTCAAAGTTACAAGGGGGCGGGGAGTGATGGATAACCATTTTTCACACTTAGGTTGCTCCATCCCCACCTGATCAAAATTCAGACGCTTGGCAGCTGACTCATATTTATGATTGTTGTGTTCAGGAGTTATGTGATCCCCTTCCGCAACCTTCTGACAAGCAAAAGTCAATGAGGAAACCAGATTCGCTTAACCACCGTTCTGCTAATTTAAGAACTGCAGTGATTCGCTTAACAAATGCGGTGAGAAAAGTCATAAAATGGAGCGAACTCACTTAACAAATGTCTCACTTAACAACATAAATTTTGGGCTCGATTGTGGTAAATTGAGGACTACCTGTATCCCGCTTCCCTTGGGGAGCTTAAGGCGGCGTAGATAGAGCTCCCTTGCTTTTATTTTTCCTCAGAACATCAGCTCCGTGAGGTAGGTGAGCTGACTTCGGCGAGGTCGAAAAAGTCAGTCCAGCAACTATTACAAGTAGTCCTCAACTTTATGACAATTGAGCCCAAAATTTCTGTTGTTAAGTGAAACATAAGTGAGCTTTGCTCCATTTTATGACCTCACAGTAGCTAAGGCAGTTGGTAAGCTGGTTGTTAAGTGAATCTGGCTTCCCCATTGACTTTGCTCGTCAGAAGGTCACAAAAGCTGATCACATGAGCCCAGGACATTGCAACCATCACAAATATGAACCAGTTGCCAAGCATCTGGATTTCGATCGTGACCATGGGGACCACGCTGCAACAGTCATAAGTAAAAACCAATCATAATTCACTTTTTTCAGTGCTGTTTAACTTTGAACGTCACTAAATGAACTGTTGTAAGTCGAGGCGATTGCGATTGAAGCCCCGCCCTGCCCCTCTGACTCTGGCTTGAGATAATGAATCAGCACCCTTTTGATTTCTATTTTCCTTATCCCAAACCAACTGCTTTTGCCAATTAAAAACAAAATTGCCAGGTACTGATTTTCAAATTTATTTATTTATTTTATTTCTATACCGCCCTTCTCCCTTAGGACTCAGGGCGGTGTACAGCCAAGATAAAAACACAAAATACACAAACATCCTAAAATCACAATTTAAAATTATTAAACTGTTTGGCCCAATTTAATAAAACCCAGAATTTAAAATAGCATGGCACCTTGCTATTTAAACGGCACCTTGAGGAGTCCCTCTCTGTGAGAGCGAAACAGTGGGTGGGAGGCTATTGGTGGCAGAAGGCAGTCTTGTAGATACTCAGGTCCTAAGCCATGGAGCGCTTTAAAGGTGGTAACAACACCTTGAATCGCATCTGGAAGACCACAAGTTGTGCCCATAATCACCAGCGCAGCCGCATTCTGAACCAGTTGGAGCCTCCGGGTGCTCTTCAAGAGGAGCCCCATGTAGAGAGCATTATAGTAGTCCAGACGGGAGGTGACGAGGGCATGGGTGACCGTGCTCAGGGCGTCCAGGTCCAGAAAGGGACACAACTGGCGAATCAGGCGAACCTGATAAAAGGCCATTTCTAAAAATAGAAACCATATAAAACACAAATTTTGCTATCTAGTCATGGTTAGACTTTATATTCATAGGGTCTAAAATGCAGTTCTGCTTTTCTCGGAAAACTTTTTTTCTTTTTGCCACAACTTAACGTCTTCCTATAAACTTGAATTATCCATGTTTAAATCAATTTATATATCTGCAGAATACATATTTTAGCAAGGCTATTGAACTTGAATTAGTTGGTACAATAGTGAAATTTATTCATATCAACAACATAGGTATTTGTGAAAAATACATAAAAGATTGAACGTTTTCATTATTCTTCTCGGGGTTTTTTTCATTTAATAAAACCTTTTTCTCTATTCTCCCTACTCCATTTTACTTTCAGTCTGAGTCATATGTTCCTTGATGGAAATAATCTCTTTAATCTTTTTCTTCTCAGCAAGCAAAGCAGGTAAATGATAGTTTGTTTATTTCAGCTGGGATAGAGGAGAGATCTGAAGATTAAAATCTTTTTCTATTGCCTGAAATAAATGATGCTTATTCTCAGAGAATTCTTGAGGAATTGTATCCCACTGGAAACAATAACACTAGAAACTAAAACCAAATGTGCAGCACAAATCTGTGCATATTCATATATGTAATATTAATTTACTCAAAAACATATGTATTCCAATTGGATATTTCCTTTATACAGCACTTCTTTGCTCTTTCAAATTTTACGTAGCATTGTTCTTGAATACTTGGTCCTCTCAATAACAACAAATGTTACTTCCTGGTCCAAAGATCAGGGCAAGCAATAATATAAAGATAAACTTTAAGAGCATGAACACAAGAGCTCAAGTGTAAAGGTAATATATTAAGAAATGAACCAAGTGTACTCTATTGCTTTTCAGCTCTGAGAGCACCTTGGCCATACATATTTATAATCATATAAACTGTAATATTATAAGCATTATAATAATGCTTCCCTGAACATTCCTGTTCAGCTATTTTACATAGTTATTTTTAATTCCTTTAAGAAGTTTGTTTATTGTAGGTGTGGGAACCCCCCCCCCCCCCGAATGAAATATTTTGGGGAATATTAAAAGAGATAGAATATTATATTTCCCTAAAGGAGATGTAGAGAAACATGTTCTTAGAGGCAGAAAGCAGCCCCCAGTCTTTCTTATTAAGCAGATGCCCATTAAGAAATCCTGGGTCAAGCCTATTCACAAATAAAATACTTTCACCTCCAGGTGATGGGATAAAGGATAGGACATGACTTTAACCCCATTCATTGAGAAAGGTGGAAACAATACCCGTCCATTAAGATAGGCAGGCTAGAAGCAATAGATAGCAGGATAAAATCCAATTATACATGCCTGGCTGGATTTGGACAGGAAGCTGAAGCTGATAATTAAGACCCATCATGAGTCTTTGCTAAACAAGTAAAACCAATCAAATAATAAAAGCACACAAAACAAATCTCAAAATTACAAAATATTATAAACTGTATAAAAATCCTTGCACTCATCAAGCTAATTTGTCAGCTACCCCAGAACTGCATGCTGTGGTTCTGCTCATCAATAAACTTTTTTTCCAGTCAGCCTCCATTTTATTTCTGGTGCCTTTCTCCCAGCTTGGAACTGAACAAGATGGATTTTTCTTCCAATATAAGAGAAGGAATGGCAGAACCTGGGAGCGGAATTAAAATATCAGCCTAAAGTCTCTACTTAGCCAGAAGTGAACTAACCCCCACTCCCTTGAATTCCATTGACCCTTATCTAACTTAAAGCAGAGGCTTTTAGTTGACAATATTCCTGTGTGTAAGACTTTTAGCAATAAATCAATTCAATTGGACCTTCATGTGTGGACCAGGCTTTTTGTAGCTGACACTTATATTTAGCTGTGAGGTTTCAATATAATTCCTTGTTTTCAATACACCGAGTTAGGAAATTCCACAATCTTCAGGCACAAATGGAAATTTCCTTATATTATCAGCAGTTCCCAGCCTATGATGCTTCCTAATCCTTCTCTTCATTAATTAGCAGTACCAACCCATTAATAATGTCTACTATCTGTATAGAATATGATGAAATTGCCTGATCATGCAAACATGAATTTGTCTCCAACCAAAAATAGACATGATTATGACAGCTATTCTATTTTTCCCACTTTTGCTAAAAATATTATCCTTACTAACATGAATTGCGATTCAATGTAAAAATGTTTCTATTTTGTTTATGCAGTCAGATTTAATATTTCAAGTACTGGAAAGTTAAACCTCAATATTTAAAGGGAAGGACCTTATAATTTGAAATGCATAACAAAAATAATATCATTTGATTACTTTGAAAAGGCTAATAGCTAATTGCATTCTCTAATCAGTAGAATAATACTGTGAAAAAAGAGATTGGTGTTCAAATGAATCAAGATTCAGGAACAGGTCAGAGTTACAGGTGTTCCCAAAGGCTTACCAAGCTTCAGGCAATGTTAGCAGTCAGTTCAAAGATCATATACACGCCAGACTGCCTTTGTAGGCACCTGGTACATTTAATGAATATTTGCCAATAGGTTATTGTAGGAGCCTGGAAATAAATATATGCAAACTCTGAGCTCCAACATTTGATTCTCTGTTGACAAAAATAAATAAAGGTATTGAATGTGAGGCAATTTTCCTCCATATCAAGAGAGTAAAACCTCTGCTATTTGATAATATTGTTGGAAAACATGTCCATCTGGGTTCAGTTCCAAGTGGGAAGGAAGACACTGGAAACATGGAGACTACTTGGAAAGATCGTTTAATGGTGGATGGGACCACATGGTTTGAGGTCTTGGGCAAAAAGAGCACCTGGGTGAGAGAGGGAGAGAGATTTATACCCTCTGTTGGGCTTTGAACTTGCTTCATATTTCTGTAGCAAGAAATAAACCTGATTGGTTGTCAGAATCCCATGGGGCCATGCAGCGGTAACTTTGTATGTTGTCTTGAGTTCCAGGCTTGATTGAATCTTGCTGGGTGATGTAATTTTCTCAGTTGTCATGTGGTGAGATGGGTAGAGGGCTAATCCTATTATGTCCTGAATGTGAAGGTCTTTTGTGTTGTAGATAAACTGGCCCAGCCTTTCTGGGGCTATTAGCAAAGCTTTCCAAGAGCTTATTTCTCCTTTTCTCATCCAGGGAGGTATAATATTCTGCCTTTTTAATATTTCCTAGAATATTTCATTCTTCTAGGAGAGGGGTGGGTTTCCTACAATACAAAGAACAGTAGCTGAAGATAGATTTATAAGATAAGTAATAAAATGCCAACCAAAGCTCAGTTCTTAGATTTTCATTAAGAAATGCTGGGTAGTAATACCATTACAATCTACAGTAATCACAGTACCATTATGGAAACAGTGAAAAAGTATTACTAAATATGGCCGACTTCCATGTAGCAGCTCTTTACACAGTATTGGGCAGTTGACCTATTTAGTTCCAGGCCTAGGGCTGACTATTATTATTTGTCTAAGACCCAAACTGCTTTTGTTGTTTATTAAATCATTTTAGTCTTGGTTGTCTGATTTAATATTTTAGCTGTTTTATGTATTTTTCTAGGGCCACCCAGAGTTCACTAGAATTGCACTTGTAATAAATGTAAATAAATATTAATTAATATGGACAACTTCAATGGCAGTAAAGGTTGGGCTGTTTTAGTACCTTCTTGCTACCACTGAGAAAAGGTTTCTGCAGCCAACTACAGTATGATTGCCCTAGAATGCCTGCTAATGTCCTTTGTCCTCCAAAACGTATGCTACAAATATGCAGAGCAATCTCAGCTGGCATCCTCTTCCTTTTAAAAGAAATTCAAAACCACTAGTAATCTTAGAGGCTGGGTCACTTTGTTTGGTAATGCCCTTCACTAGGAGCCTGTTATAACCTGTGTCCTTACCGAAACTTGCATGATAATACACAATAGAAAGCTACAAAGAACCTACTTCTGTAAATATTGAATTGTTAAAACATTAACTAAAATGTGCCTCTATTACACTCCAGCACACAAGAACAATACATCTTTTAGTTCATAGAAGTGGTGTGAAAGTCTCAGCCATGTTGCAATATAATAGAATAAAGCCCCCTCCTCTAGCCATAACTATTTCAATAGGCAAGGGGAGAAACAAATGCATATTTATTGAAGTATATTTCCTTAAGGGGTACACATTCCAACACATCAGCTAAGCAACTCTACTACTCTCATCAGAAATAGAATGATACTTTTGCAATGCTAGTCACTGCTTGAGCAGCTGCAGCTAAAGCTAATGTATAGAACTAAATGCAGAAAGGACAAAGTCCTCATCAAATCACTCAATTAAAAATAATTTTGAGGGTGTGTGTAGCAATGGCAGAGAAAGCATAACATTCCAAACAGAATGCTATGAGCAGATTATTTTAATTTAGCACTTTTTCTCTCAAATCACCTAAGCAGTGGCAGGTGTTGGAAGAAATATCCAGCTCCAGGTCCAAGCTGAGAATAAAATGGAGGCTAATTGGAAAGAAAGATTCTGTTTATTGGTGAATAGAATCAACACACACACACACACACACACACACACACACACAGCGTGCAGTACAACTGGCAAAATGGAATTGAGAGTGGGTGGGTTTTTATACCTTCTTTGGACTTTGTATTTGAGATTCCTGCTCCTGTGCAAGAACATGTCCTTTAATATTCTAATGGCTGTTGTCAGATTCATTTGGGGTCATGCCTGGCTCTATAGCAGGGGTGTCAAACTCGTGGCCCGCGGGCTGGAAGCATCATGTGCTGGCCATGCTCAGTTTAGGGGAGGGGGAAAGTCGCAATAAGTCAGGTGAGGATGCCCTGAGGACACATGTTTGACACCCCTGCTCTATAGGCAGAAGGGGAAATGCAAATCCTAGGTGTTTGTCTGAGCTAATCTTGTCAATCTTTAGTCTGCCTAATTGTATTGCTTATCTGGAGTATCTGTCCAGTGTTTCTGAATGGATTACCAAATCTGCATTTCTAAAAGCTGGCCTCCTCAGTTTCTGCTTGGGGTAGAGAGACTGAGGCTGGTTTCTGCCTTAAGATTTTTCCCATTTCTGCTTTAGGGGAAATATTCTATCTTGCCTTTTTAATATTCCTCAAAATATTTCATTCTCTAGGTGGGTGGGTGGCTGCTGACGTTTACATAGGGGATGGCTGAGAAGGGGGGGGGCGGGGGGGGGGAGGATATCTGAAATCCTTTTGACTTGCTAGTTCCAGTCAAGCTAAGGTACAGGTGTTGATGAGATTAGTATAAGAAGGTAATGCTGTTTCCTATTTCTTCAAGGTATATTTGCACTTTAGCATTTAGTAACACAGATTTTGGCATATAAAGCAATAAATCTTTGCAGAGAGCTCCAGGATCAGACACCAGACCATAAATAATGGGCTCTAAGCTTTTTCTTTCTTGACTGAAAAAAAGAAAGATTAATTGCTGCAAGATCTGGCACTACAGTCTTCATAAAGATGAGTAAGAGCTACTAAAAGCTGGAGCAGAACTGCCTGTTATTTATTAGATATATATACACTCATAGACTGCTGGCAAGCAACAAGATTGATAGTCTAATCAGTGTAAAGAATTTATGTCTTAACATACTTTTCCCAATTTCTCTTATCTTTAACTCAAAATTTGTATTGTTTTTACTCTGCGGACAAACTTTAGTAAAAATTGTGTGTGTGTGTGTGTGTGTGTGTGTGTGTGTGTGTTTGTGTGTGTGTTTCATTGAACCCACCAGTGCCAAAATTTTCTAAATTACCATTCCTACCATTCCATTTCCTTGAAAACCTCTTTGGTTGCATTCTTTATTCTTGTCATTTTAAGAATGACTTCATTTCTAATTTATGATCTATCTGGAAAGGTGCCAAATACCTTCATTTCATTAACCCTAGTGGCTATAGGGAGAACAACAGATATTTACAATATATAAAAATGTGATATGCCAGAAGTAGTCAATGTACACATGTTTTTAAGCCAGAACAACCCCCCAAAAAGATATACAAGCGTAACGGCTTTGAAAAAAAAATTCAAATGTTACTTCCATTGTGCTGTAGTATGCAACAGCATGTAATTACTTATGGCAATTCCCATACTACAGTAGTTTTCATGCCATTATGAGACTTAAATCTATGGTAAAACCTAGTACAGTCACTGGAACTAATGGAAGGGAATTGAAGGGTATCTTTTTCTGATACTTTGTAAGATGATTGAAGTCCCAAGTAGGAGCAAAGTGAAGTAAAAGTTTCCCATGGTTAACAATAAATCTAAAATGCAAGTATTGGCACTTCAGGAAAAATAATTGGTTGCTATCTCCAAATTTCCACAGTTTTAGATTCCTTAAATAACTCTTATTTTGGGAAAAACATATTACATTTCAGTGGTGGCAGCAGCAGGCAATTAAGTCTCTCTGGTAAATCAACCCCTTCAAAGATCAGGGATTATGGAGTAAGCCATTAGTGCTCATGGGCTTGAGCAGATGTATTAATTAGGCAATGATGCCATATATTATATTTTAACACAGTTCATTTGGAATACACTTGCAGATGGGTCATGATCAAGATTGTGTAGCATCTGCCTATAAATAATAATACAGAATTTTCTCTTGACAATTAGATCAAATTATAGTTTGAATATTTAAAATCCAGTTATTTTCCTTTTCATCTAGTTAAAGTTATAATGAAGGCCAGCAGAAACAGATGAAAAGGGACAATGCACAGGGATGACAATGTGAATTATGTCTGAATCAGGGGTGGGTTCTACTTACCTTTACTACTGGTTTGCATCGTGCCCGCTTCTATGCATGCGCAGATCACCTATGATGATGTCCGGTTCAGCAGGTGGAGCCTCCTGCTGGTTTTCCTACCGGTTCTTGCGAACTGGTCCAAACCGGGGGCAACCCACCACTGGTCTAAATGGGTATACCTTGTTCACATATTAGTATCTCCATTTTAGAACAAAAGCACACAACAGAAGCCAACAGACCAAGGAAACAGGCCATGGTGATATAATCCCACTGTGGACTACAAATTCCACAGTTTTAATAAATTGGAGCAAAGCTTCTGGGAATGATAAGAATTATAATCCAAGTTATTTTAATATTTGTTACTTTATCAGTATTTAAAATGTATTAATACTGTCTTAGTTTAAGATATGTATTTTTAATGTGGCAAGCCACTTTGATGGTCAGATATAGTGATAATAAATAATACATCCAATAATATGTATTATTGGATGGAACGGAACCGACTAGGTGGTTCCATCCCAGGCGCCTGATGGACCCAGACAGGTTCCTGACGGAGCTTGGGCCTTTCCCAGAGACTCTGGCTCACGGCTCGACTGAAGAACTGGTAGCCACCTGGGATAGGGCGGCTGCCGGGGCTTTGGACCGCATCGTGCCTTTGCGGCCTCTGACCCGGTGCCGACCTCGATTAGCTCCTTGTTTTTCCGAGGAGCTGAGAGAGATGAAGTGCCGGAAAAGACGCCTAGAGAGCGATTGAAGGGCCAGTCACACTGAATCTGACCAGACACTGGTAAGAGCTCATATTAAGACTTACCTAGTGGCAATAAGAGTGGCAAAACGTAATCATTTCTCCACTCTTATTGCATCAGCAGATAATCGCCCAGCCGCCCTGTTTAGGGTGACCCGCTCCCTCCTACAGTTGGGAGCGCGGGAGGACCTCTTGCAGGGGAGAGCTGAGGAATTTGTGCAATATCTGCATGATAAAGTCGCTCAGATTCGGGACGGTCTGGACTCCAATTGGGTAGTTCCGGATGGGATGATGGGAGTGGATCTTGAGAATGTTATCTGGGATGAGTTTGACACTGTGACTCCCGAGGACATGGACAGGATTCTAGGGAGGCTGAACGCTACCACATGTTTATTGGACCCGTGTCCCTCTTGGCTGGTACTGGCCTCCCGGGAGGTTACACGAGGCTGGCTCCAGGGCATTATTAATGCTTCTCTGAGTGAGGGTGTCTTTCTGGCCACCTTGAAAGAGGCGGTGGTGAGGCCCCTCCTCAAGAAGCCTTCCCTGGACCCAACTATATTAGGTAACTATCATCCGGTCTCCAACCTTCGCTTCACGGCGAAGGTTGTTGAGAGTGTAGTGGCGCAACAGCTCCCTTGTTACCTGGATGAAGCTGTCTATCTGGATCCGTGCCAGTCGGGTTTCAGGGTGGGTTACAGCACGGAAACGGCATTGATCGCGTTGGTTGATGATCTCTGGAGGGCTCGGGACAGAGGATCTTCCTCGGTCCTGGTCCTTCTTGATCTCTCAGCGGCTTTTGATACCATCGATCATGGTATCATGCTGCGTCGGTTAGGGGTTTGGGAGTGGGAGGCACCGTTATGCGGTGGTTCTCCTCCTTTCTCGCTGACCGTACGCAGTCTGTGTTGGCAGGGGGGCAGAGGTCGACCTCGAGACACCTCACTTGTGGGGTGCCACAGGGGTCTGTCCTCTCGCCCCTCCTGTTCAACATTTATGTGAAGCTGCTGGGTGAGATCATCTGTGGTTTTGGGGTGAAGTGTCAACTGTATGCTGACAACACGCAGTTGTACATTTCTACCCTGGATCACCCCAATGATGCCCTTGCCGTGATGTCCCACTGCCTGGAAGCCATATGGATCTGGATGGGGAGGAACAGGCTCAGACTCAATCCCTCCAAGACAGAGTGGCTGTGGCTGCCGGCGCCCCGATATAGCCAGTTGGTGCCATCACTGGCTATTGGGGATGAGATCTTGCCCCCCTCAGAGAGGGCTCACAACTTGGGCGTCCTCCTGGATGCACGGCTGTCTTTAGACGATCATATGACAGCCATGGCCAGGGGGGCTTTTTATCAGGTCCGCCTGATTGCCCAGTTGCGTCCCTTTCTGGATCGGGACGCCCTACGCACAGTCACTCACGCTCTCGTCACTTCCCGTTTGGACTACTGTAATGCTCTCTACATGGGGCTCCCCTTGAGGAGCACCCGGAGACTTCAGCTGGTCCAGAATGCGGCCGTGCGAGTGGTTATGGAAGCGACTCATCGCTCCCGGGTAACTCCCCTCTTGCGCGAGCTGCACTGGCTTCCGGTGGTCTTCTGGGTGCATTTCAAGGTGTTAGTTACCATCTTCAAAGCGCTCCATGGCTTAGGACCGGGATATTTACAGGACCGTCTTCTGCCAATGAATACCTTCTACCGCCCAATACGCTCTCACAGAGAGGGCCTCCTCAGAGTGCTTTCTGTCAGACAATGCCGACGGGTGGCCCCCAGGGGGAGAGCATTCTCTGTGGAAACCCCAGCCCTATGGAATGAACTACCTCCGAATATAAGAAAGATTCCTGACCTCCGTGCCTTCCAACGAGCCCTGAAGACCCTACTATTTCATCAAGCCGGTCTGACTTAAATTTGTGTTAATTTTAATAGGGGTTTTTAGGGGTTTTAAATTTTATGGCCAAATAGTTTAATTATTTTATTAGTTTTAATTTTTATAAGTGATTGTTTTAATATGGCTGTAAACCGCCCTGAGTCCCCTCGGAGAGAAGGGCGGTATATAAATGCAATAAAACTAAACTAAAACTAACTAAACTAATAATATATTTAGAGAGTGCCAGCTGGAGAAGAACATGAGAACAACCTGTATGGATAAAAGATAAAGAATAAACATGGTTGCCACAATCTGGATGACCATGAGATAGCCTTAGTTTTCTACTGCTTTCCTGCATTTAATGGTTGTCCAGGTTTTTGCATCCCTAGAACTGGTGACATTATATATATTTTGTAGTATTGAATTTAAATATTTGTTCCTAGGCCTTTTTTGAGAAAACATGGCTTAGAAAGGGGGCATATCACTAATGTGAATGTGATAAAAGCAGTCCTCTAGGACTGAATTGCAAAGATGCACAATTTCCATTAGCCAGAGGGATGCAGCTGGCTTTGTGTGGCACGCTGAGGAGCAAATTTAAAACAGGCTGGTTCAGTACCCATTTTGGAAGGAAGGTTAGGAAGTTAAAGGGATGAAAGAACTGCATTAAGCATCTGCAAATCTAAAGGTACCAAAAACAGCTAATATTTTTAACACCATTTTTCTGGGGCTACAAAAGGAATGCTTGGAGGCTGCTGTTTTTTGTACTGCACTGGATATCGGATATAATGAAACCAGAACATGCCAACGCTTCCATTTATTTGCTTGTTAAGTAATTCCCACCAGGTTTCCTTTTAACTAGATGGTACATAAAGCAGAGATGAGTCAAACTGTAGAACTTTTATGTGCTGAAGTAAAATGTGTGCACTTTACTTTTGTTAAATTAATTCCAACGCTTTTTGAAAAACATTCCCAAGAGTGTTGGGGATGGTTTACCATTAATAGCTTCAGAAACGCTTAAATAAATATGGCTGACAGCTGATGCAAAAGCATAAAATATTCCATACGACAGGATGTATCTGTTTTGAACCATGTATCTCACATCGCCCACAAGAATTTCCAGATTTTTTTTTTTCAAAAAAACCACTTTAGTTTTATGTTAGACTTTTTCTTTGGGAAATTTTGTTCTGAAGTATTACAAGAGATCTACAAAGTTAACTTCTGAATTAAAGAATATAAATCATCTATGTCTCTCTCCCTCACTAGGGCATCAAATGGCTGCTTTGAGAATGTTTTTGCATAGCATCACTGAACATTTTTCTTATTTTCAAAAGGGAGAACAGAAAGATTAAAGGAAAGCAGCTCCCTCTGAAATAATTTCACTTACTCTCCAAATTGGAATCGCTAAACACTATCATTTTTAATAATTTAAAAATGTTTACCCCTGCCATTTATTATATATAGCCATGTCCATAACCTTGGCAGAGGGATAGATATACCTTTGCAATTATCCGAAAGGATTTAGCAACCAAAAAAATCCGGCAGTATGTTCCTCCTGACAATGTGACCTTGGGTGTTATTTTTGCTGTCACAGAAGTATAATAAATGTTATTTTCAAAGCACCCTTGGCTTTTATCCTTCCTTTCACTCATGAATTCTCAGTAAGAATACTGAGCTACCTCTCCCAAATTGGTGCATTTCTCTTTCCTTATATCATCCACACTGCATCATGTAGCAGCTACTGGATAAGTGCAAGGATATAGCATAAGGGTCACCTACAGTTTTATGTAATTAAATCATGGAATGATGGTTGATTAGGGTAGCCCTGTACAACTGTCCTTCAATCTTTGGGCAAAGACTGTAATTAGAAATAATAAGTGATGTTCCTAGCAAGTCTTTTACATGTAAGAAAGGGCATATGAATTTGCCAGTTTCTTCTTTCTATATTCTGTTACATAACCATTCATTTCACACCTTAATAACAATGTAAAAAACCCAAGGATGGGACAAATAGATCAATCGCTCTTGCTTTAAATACTTCAATGATGGCATAAGAGAGAAAGACAGAGCAGCCTGTGTTTTTTGGCAGTTAGCCATCCACAAAATATGAAGACAACCATGTGCATAGGAAAGTAGCATTTCTTCTCTTTAAAGTAAAATTGCAGCTAGAAAGATTTCTTAAGAGTTTTAGTTTAGTCAGTTTTAACAGATTCTACTTAAAAAACACAATTCAAGACCTTTGTATTTCTCCAGCTACTGATTTATCCACTGATGATTTCCAGAAGTTAACAGCTAGGCAGGAGTGCCCAATATTGTATGAAACAAAGTACAATTTATGGGAAGCTCAAAATATATATCTATGACTTTTAGAGCAAATGGTATGTTTTTAATCTCTTGGATTTTATTACCTTTTTATTTTTATGTTTTTATAAACCATCTAAAATTGTGATGTTCGGGTAACTTGTATATTCATGATATTTTTAAACAAAATGATAAATATGTAAGGTGAAATAATTTAGATTCTATGTGATCTTTAGATTAGCTGAGTCTGATCAGGATTTTTCATTTTGCAATGATTTAATGAAATCAAAAACAAATCTCTTTCCATCCTAAATTAAGTGACTAAATTGAAGTAGGTTTCAAAAGATAAAATAGATACGAGTAAAATAATGTGTTTATGAACTTCAATTTAACTTTATTAATTTAAATCCAGAAGCCACAAAAGTAATACTTCTCCCCATATTTCCAAATTAATTAATACTTGGGTCATCCTTTGTAGTCTTGGGTAGTTGTGATATGCTTATATAATTGCCATCTCTAGTTAGGAATCATTTCTTCCAGGCCCAGTAATTATATCAGTTGGAAGTTAAATCCGTTCCATGTCCTATTCCAAAGCAGGAGACAAACACAGGCAAATGAAACTTAAGTTTGAGGCAGGCTGCAATTGGAAAGGAGGTTTATTGGCTCAGTAACAGTGACAACAGCAACAGTTTATTGGCCCAGCAGTGACAGCAGCAAGCATTTCTGGGGGTACCTAGCAAACTGGTCTGGTGAGTAGATGAGTTTTTATGCTTGGGGGGCTTTGTAATTGAGATGTTTGGGTCTGTGTGTCCTTTATTATTTAATTGTGTTGCAAAGATTTCTATTATGGTCTGCAAGGCCCTAAAGATAAAGAAGAAATGCAAATCCTAGGTATTTGTCTCAAATCCTGTCAGCCAAATCTTGTAAATTTCAGCTCCTGGTCTATTCTGCACTATTCCTGGTCTATTTGAAGAATGCTTTAGCCAAGTCCGGTTATACAATGTATGTATATATTATTTGATGAATGAAACTTAATTTCATTAAGCTGTTTTAGTGGAAGAAAGACTGGGGCTGCTTTCTGTCTTTTTCTTTAGGGGGTAATATTGTATTTTGCTTCTTTTCTTATTCTCTGGAATATTTCATTCTGGAGATGGGGGGAGGCTTCCTACATAGCCAATACTAGTAATCAGTTTTGAGTCTATTTATGTATTTGTGATCAGCTTAAACCAGATAGTTGGGTTGTAACACCATGCATAGGCCTGAAGTATGAGGCCTAAGAATTTGAATGTTCTTAGGGTGATTGTTGATTCTAAATGCAAACAAAAAGGAAGCCCATGAGTTATCTTATTTTTTAAAAGTCTGTTTGAAAGAGCACAGAAAGGATTTGGATATATAAGGGAATTGTCTGTTTCCAATTTATCTCTGCCTGTCCCACAAAATCCAGCAGGGTTGGCATATTCTGGGTCCTATCAATTAATGTCATCTGATGTAATCCAAAAGGCATGGTTTCTTGTTCCACCACCTGCCCTTGGTAACAATATCTCCTGACTTCACCTGCTGTTGAAAAGACTGTGAAGACCTGTATCTCCCCCAAGCACTGTCAGACTGAAATATGTAAATACAAAGATTTTTGTTCCTGATGCAGTGTGTGTCTCGATTTTCTATTGCTATCTTGTAGGGTGACGTTTTTAAATCCCATTAGCTGCCAGGATGGCTGTGTAAGTGAACTATGAATTGGATGAATGGGCAGACAGACAGATAGTTAGATATTGGCTTGCCATATGACCCAGAGTGGCAGAGAAGAGAGATGATATTCAAATTGTACAAGCTAAAGACTAATTTGGGAATAGTAATGGGAAAATAAGGTTCTCCCTATTAAACTTGTATTGTGGCTTTTCAGCTTATCTGTTCTGACAGATCACTTATAAAGAAGAACAACTCAACATTCATAATTGCATAATCACTTATAATTTTTGTCTCAGTAGAACATAATTGTTTTTGTAACCAGCAAATCCTACACACACAGACATAACACAATGTTTATGACACACTTTTCTCAGACTTATTTCACAATGCATGATTCTGAATATCCTAGCATTCTAAGCAATCAGATAACGTATTCAGCTTGTGATTTTTGTGTTAAAAGATTCAGATTTTAATAATGTATTCCTTTTTATAGAAAACCTCAAAAGTTAGAGACATCTTTGGAGTTGTGCTGGGCATTATCACTTTTGATTTCTAAAAATAGTTTTCATAAATCTCTCTATTCACAGTACAGATATGACTGCACAACTTCAAGATACAACTGTTCTACTGTTTCTCAGATCTCTTTTCAGATCTTTATGCTAAACAGACTGAACTGGGAGAGTTCATTGCTTTGCACTTTTGAGATGTTAAAGTAAATAATGCTTCTATTCTTTTTTTCTGTTCAAATGCTCCTTAAACTCTATGTGTGTGTATGTATTTGTTTTTCTCTCTGACATTTCATAACTAAATTATAATAACTTATACTTAATATTTGCTTTCATTATTACACCTTAAATGTGACAGTGTTTAATAGTTCCCATGCAGCAATTTAGTGGTTGACAGCATTTAAAAGCAGGCTAACAGCTGTATTTAACAGTTCAGGCATTAACTTTTATTTCAAATTAAAGCTGCAGCCACTAAGACCTTACATTATTTATTTTGAATTCAATAGTTGGGTTCAAATATTTGAACTCAAGTTTCCCTTTTTGAGAGGAAGCCTTTTCAATCAGAATGTTCTAAATAAATTGTTACTAAGTGATTGTCCTGCCTCGGTGCCTTATTGGAGTCTGGGAATATCAGGACCAGAGTCTAAGCCATATTTGGTGAACACCAGGTAGAAGGCAGACTGACTTTGATAGAAACTGGTATTTTGCATTGGACTGCAAAGGATATAACTTTGAAAGACAGAGGAAAATCACATGAAATGCTTTTCTCCTTTTTGTAAATTGTTTGCTGAAATTTTGCTGCAGGATATTTTCATAGATAAATAGTTACAATGTTTACTAGCCTGCAAGAAACTCTTATTACAGTTTGGAAGACAGAGAAGCAGAAAGAAGCAAGGGGAAGTGAAGGTTTTGTTCACTTACATCCATGGTAGAAAAATGCCCTCTGCTGGCAAAGACTGTGAAAGGTTCATTTTTGGTTATAGAGCAGCTGCACCTAATTCATAACTGCAATCCTATTTTTGGGGGATTGCAACTTCCCATCTATGTTGTGGGAGTTTTTTCCCTAGCCCACTTGGAGCTACAAATGGGGAAGGTTGTTTTGTCTAATAAAGGGAATTCTACCTGGAAAAATTTTGTTTGAATTCAAAAGACCATGACCTTCGCCACCACATAATGAGCAGATTAAGCCATCCTATGCGGTTTTGTTGTGGATTTGGTTCTGGGAAATGTAAACGAAAAACTGTGGGAAGAACACCAAGATCCTACATTTCCAGTAGGATCACCTAGACGTGCAGCTCATTCAGCTGGTCAAGTCAGCATCTATAATAAATTGGGTAGCAGCAATATAGGAAGATGCAAGAGGCAGACAATCAGGAGATGAGCAAGAGAAGGCAGTGGTAAACCTTTCTGTATTTTACCAAGAAAACCCCATGGATAATTGGGGTTTTCTTGGTAATGTACAATTATGTACAATTATTGATGAAATTGTGCCAGATGAAGTGCTCCTCTAGTCATTCAACATGTTGCAATCACCATTGTGACAAATAAACACATCTTATGATTCTAAGATTATTTTTATTTTCCCATAGCAACGTTAACCACAACAGTCAGGTTCATACTGGATAAAAGGTATAATCCCAACTGTTTTAAATACAGGGAAGAGGTGGAAGCAAGAACAGCTATCTTGTCTAGCAGGTCGGTTTACCACAATGTCTGGAATCATACGTATATCAGAGCAAGCTGAGCTATAGGATTCTTCTGTTTTGTAAACCTAGGCATTTATGGCTTGGCATGTTGGGTGGACGAAGCTAAAACATAGCAAAGTAAACCGCAATATGTAAACCAATTTATGAAGCATTGTGTTTTTGCTTTTGTTATTGGATGGATGAGTCAGTGACTAACAATGCTTGTGTGCATTTGCTGAAACTTTGTGAAAATCACTAGACTCTGAAGGTGGGATTTCAAAAGCAATTTATTTCTTATGACATTCTAACAAGTTGCTTACTCATTTGGAAATGAACAACATCAAAGTCAGAATATTGCATTCAATTGTTTCATGAAATATATCTTAATATTTTTCTTGCAGCAGATATTAATTTTATAAAATACTTATTGTGTAATATGAATATGCAAGCTATAGCAGCAGCACTCGAGTTCTGGCACTAGATTAGAAGGGCCAAAAGGAAACAGTTTGACCTGTTTTTCTGCACTAGCAAGTTTGCTGCTACATACATTTATATGACAAATTGATAAAATTGAGATTGAAATTGATAAAATTAAAACTCAGGACTCTGATTATTATACTAAGGTACAGCTAATATTCTGAATTATTTTTAATTTATTATGTTTATGTTAACCATCAGTTCATGTGTATAATAATTGCCTTGTTGTTCTGTAAAATGGAGAAATGAATATTACATGAAATTTATTTTTCTAACAGCTGGCAGAAAAGAATGGCTTGGCTTTACAGTGTTAATGGGCTAAGCAATGTAATGTCATATCATGTCATGTCATGTAATATTATAATATTATATTATAATATAATATAATATAATATAATATAATATAATATAATATAATATAATATATAAATATAGTTGGTACTGTCATTTTTACGATACAATTATACAATATTAAGTTTAAGAGAAATCTAAAACAGTCAGGTTTCTTTGTTTATATGTAATGTTCTCTAAATATATTTTATAAATCTATGAATATAGTATCTAGACTTTAGCATTTATTTTTCCAAATAATAGCATTTATTTAATTTTTTAACTATTAAAAATGCAATTTTTGTACAGTTCTGCCGAGACATAAAATTCATAGCATTATTCCATTTTTCTGTATGTACAGCAATGGAAAAATACACATTATGGTGCCTCTCAATTGGCTACTCCAGCCTGCCCATTTCAGTTGGGCAGCATCCACATGGGGGGGTGGAGGTGGAGGGGCAATAGAGATCGGACTCACAAAAATAGTGTCACAGCAGTTTATGCCAAACCTGCCTCTTTTTTGTATCACAACATTTCAGGCATGGCCAAAGGAGCAGAACTTGAACCACAATATAGCAATATTGCTTCCATCATTCTGACAAAAGCAAGAAAATCAGATAATCATTTCACTTGTGATCCCTAGTTGTTTTGTCTGCCTGAACGCTGCCAAAAACCAATTTAGGAAGCTTGATTTGTGTTTTGAAAATCCTTTCCCATCTATTATAACACTGAATGGCAATCAATATATCTTAGTATCGGATTAAATTTGGTTTATTTTTAACTCATATCTACTTCTTTGGAAATTTTGGCGCACTAAATGATACCCCTGGTTCATATCTTTATACTGGTGTCAAGTTCTTCACAAATTTTAAAAATGGGTTGGTTATGACTTTCCTTTAATGACTTTAGTTCCATTAGTGATCCTTCGTCACTTGACATAAATTTCCAGCTTGAACTTTTCCCGATGTGTATGTGTTTGTGCATGTATATACCTACCTACCTGCCTACCTACCTACCTACCTACCTACCTACCTACCTACCTACCTACATACATGTGTGTGTGTGTGTGTGTCCTTCACCTTTTTGCACACCTCTCCCCTAAGTGTCCCTGTAACTGTGTCAGATTAATATGCAACCCTATATAGGCCTACCTAGAAGTCAGATCCCCACTGAAAACAGTGCAACTTATTCACAGGTGCCTGTGTGTAGAATTGCATTTTCTATACACCTCCACAGACTACTTGATGCACTATATCCCCACCACCTACACAACTAGTTTCCTACTTTTGAATTTATTAAAAAGCATCACCAATTGTGTTATTTCATAAAAGTATTCTTCTAAACTGCCAGAGTTTATCACCCATTTTACCATAACAGAGATTTGTATCTATATCATACATGCTATATGACATGCTAGTACATTTTGTCTTTTAAATCTCTTAATGGGCGGATATTGTTAGTGGACGTTTTCAATGGCACTTCTATTTTGGGAACTTAAGATACGTCTGTTTAATGTCAACCTTCTGTTAGACGTCAAGGAATGCAAAGAAGCCATAGTCTTGTTTTTTAGAACAAAAGGGCAATGAAGGTAATATGATCACATTATTTTATTTATTTATTTGATCAAATTTTTATACTGCTCTTCTCCCGAAGGACTCAGCCCTGTACATCGGTGTTCATAAACCAACCATACAAGATTTTCCCAATCATCCATAAAAAGAAAAAAGGAGAAACCCCCACCTTTTAACTGGGTATTCTTGTTTTCTCTCTTGAGGAGGAAATGAAAGCTTTCTGTAGAAAACAATGGAGAAATCTGAGATTTTACAGTATTATAATGTAAACTGCAGAAACTGCCAAAGCTGGTCTAGTGTTACACATCAAAATGATTTTGAAAAAACATCTTGAGGTCGCAGCAAATTTAATTTGCCGAAAATGCCCTCTCTGACTTCCACCTCATCCAAATCCAGAATTTACCTATGTATGGGATTCTGAAGGCAGATTTGGTGCATTTTTAAAACCTGAAAACCTTGAAGTAGAAATGTAAAAAAAAAAAAAAAAGCCGCAAGGCTTTACAAAATATGATTCAAAATGAACACTGGATTGTTTTTATGGCTCATATTTGAAGAAAATTATCAGTTATTGTAAAACTTGGATTTCAGTTCTATCCTAAAGATTTAAAAATGGCCTTTGGTTTGGTTAGTTAGTCTAAATTTCTGTACCCACCTAGTTATGGAGGGTGGGGGAAATAATTTATTTTAAAAAACCAAAACCCTCCATCTGCTGTGGCTATTTGGCCTTTAAAGTTATATGGAACCCAAGATTTAACGATGATGTATTATAGAAAAGTGATAGTCTATATTTTACAGCTTTCTGCCTATTCCTACTATTATTATCTATAGCTGAAATCAACTTTTAGAAACTTAGGAATACTACATAATATAAACCACAAGAATAGGTTTCTTTAAACAGTGCATGGTATAAACTTACTAAAAAAATGTTGGTTCCAAATTGTAGCAATAAAAGCTGAGCTGATTAGAATTGTGGTGTGGTGCAGGCACTCCAGCAAATATCATCCTTGCTTAAAGAATTATCCAGGATGTAAGGGATCAACCTAAATACCATCTTGTTAAGCAATGGGTTACCTTTTGTTTTTGGAGGTTCAACTACGGCACACCCGCCATCATCTTGTTGAAACAGGACTCGCCCAACACCAAAAGCAGTGTATACTGTAAATGATTATCTAAATAGACTTGATCTTCATCTTGCCCTGGCTTGTGGAAATTAGCCAGGGGTAGATAGTGTAAGCATTCAAACCAATAGATTATATACTGGAAGTTCATTTTTCTCTCATCTCAGACTCATTCAGCATTTCACGGGCAAAATTCTATATTTCTACCTGATTCTTGTCTTTTTCAACTCAGATTTAATAAAGCAGGACTAACAATCATTGGCTAGGAAATTGAACTGAAGTCTGGGCAAAACAATATTATGTAGCTAGATTAGCTAGGAGAATGTCAAAGAAAAGTCAGAATCGTTTTAAAAAAATAAAAAGATTGTAAAGCAGGGAGTCCATAAGTGTATAGAACCTACAGACTATTATTACTGATTAGTTGCTCTGCGTTTCTCTGTAATGTTCATCATTGAGAGGAATAAAATATACGTTCCATTTTACCATGGGGTTGTTAGAATATTTACTTACTGGTATTTGATTTTTATCCTGCTTTTATTTCAATACTAGGATGCTCCTCTGCATGAATTAATTTCCCTATCCCAACTCCCTCCATTTGCAAGCCCTTTCAGAACAGAGTAAACTTCCTGGTATTCATTCCATCAAACTATCTTTCAAGAATTTGCTGGGAGGCAGGGAGGCAGCTTATCCAGTTCTAAAGCTTTGCACTTTGAGTCATCCTTTCAGCCTTCTTCTGACACATGCATGCATAGACAAGAATGGGTGTTATACAGGGGTATAATTTTGATTTCTTTTCTCAGTGTGAGACTCAAAACACATTTCAGATGACATTTTAAAAGGTTCACCTGGGAAAGGAAGGGAGGAAGGTTTCCTGGATTGATTTACTTCCAGGAAAAGGAGACTATCAATAATATTCTTGTGCTACATTAATGTATTAGTTGTAATTGAAGGAGGATACATTTTAAGATAGACAGGGCATAATATTATGGAAGTGGCACAAATACTAAGAAGCTCAATGCTTCCCAGCAGAAAAATAGGACAATTTAAATATATCACAAGCTTTCTTCTAGTCATTAAACCTGGAAATGTTTCTAAGCCACTGCTATCATGGCATCAAAAATAGGATAAAACACCCTACATTTTTGCTACTCTAAGCAGCCTTTTCTCCACTCACTACCTCCTTAAATGAATTAAAGCACGCATTGCTTAGTGTCTAGTAAGTAAATGTTTTTTACTTACTTGTTCTAGTAAGTAAATGTTTTTTACTTACTTGTACTTATTTGTTCCAACCAGGAAAAGCAATCAGGAAAACAGGAAAGTCTTTTAATTACAGCACAAGAGCTTTAACCCTGATAGTTTTTAAACTAATTTAGCACCTATCTACAGTGCTGTAGATAGCTCTGTAATCCTTTTTTTTTTCCTTTCAAAAATGCACCTGCTAAAACCATTTCAGTACATGCCATGACATAACTATGAGTTACAACATTCCTACATGTTCTTACAACATTCTAACTGGTATAGAAAACATCCCAATCAGGAAGCTAAATGAAGTTTTTTTAAAGTTCCAAAATAATAAACTTAACAAAACCACAAGATCCATCCACAAAATGAAATCCAATGTCACTATAGTGCCCATATCTCTCACATTTTCTTCTTTCTTTTTTTTTTCTTTTTTTTTTTTTTGGTAGCTCAAGATAGGGAATTATGGTCTTTCACTGAAACTGATCAATATGCCTTAATTGTCTAAACTATCTAATAGGTATAATTTACTATATAATCGATGACCTGTTGAGTCATTGTTTCAGAGATATTTCCTTACCAGATTCCTTAGTGTTTGAGTGCCGTCAACAATGGCAGAGCTTCTTATGTATTGGAAAAGTGGTTAAAATTCCAGCAGATATCCACAGATGTATCTGCTTTGAAAGTAGCTCATGTTGAACTATATAGCATAGTCAAAGATCAGCAGCCAATCTCAGTTAACCTTTTATATTTATATTTTTTATGTCATAAAATGTTTTATAAAATTGCCAAATCCATAGGTCCCTGGATTTTGAAGGCATTCTGTAAGAATCCATTTGAGTTATCTTGGTTGAAAAGCTTTTGTCCTATGATGCACTGCTTTGTAACCAATTAAAGGTTACAGAGACAAGAGTTTTAACAATATAAACCATAGATTTACAAAATGTTCGTTTGTTGATAAGGAATCATGTTCTCATGGGTCCCAATCTTACCATTTTCCTCTTAAATGTATTATGGGTTTCTTGGTTAGGTGTCTGATTCTACTATTGAACTTTTGAGAGGCTGTTTAAAAATGGAACATGTTATAATGTTACTAATCCCCCCCCCCCCAATATCCTTTACAACCTGAGAAACTAGGGAAGGTCTCTATTGAGCCTCTTTCCCTGCCTACTAGCTGGTTGCAAGTATACTGTCTCTTATCTGACTGTTCCGCTGGCAGCGTCTCTTTGCCCAGTGATATTATCCACATCATACATATTAGTGGTGTAGACCAAGATACCGTTAAAATAAGAAACATAATAAAATTTGTAATTAACTATTATAGAGCACTAATATATATTTTTGCTTGATCAAATTGCATCAGAAATTAGTAAAAGAATAAGTAATTATCTCTATATGGAGAACTTGATACTAGTAAAAAATCATTAGTAACGAAGCTTTGATTAAAACTCAAATAAATTTGCTGTTACTTGCCACCTTTAGTGTCTTGTGTTTCCAATTAGTTTGCCTCAATGTTTTAAGTATTTCAGTAGTTTGTACTATAACCTTTAACAGTACAAAAATACTTCTTTAAATTAATAAAATATAACATTCCCCCTTTTTAGATAATCTTTAGAATAACAATAAGTAAGTAATAGTCCTCCTAGTACGTATTTGTTTCTTAAAAAATGCTTTAGCAGATTGCCATCTTAGAACTAAGATGATAACATTCTTCTAGAATATATTTAAATGAATGTATGGGGAGAGGAGGAATAGATGAACAAGAAAGCAAGCAAGTTTGCACCTTTATGCAATATTATTATGGCTAACACCCCCATTTTAACTATACTGTCAATTGCCTGATATAAGTCCTCAGCCAAAATGGAATCTGTAAGAGAATTATGTGATTGAGTTCATACAAAAATTATTTAGGGACATACACAATACATTAGACTACATATGTACTTAATTAATTAATTAATTAATTAATTCTTAAAGTGAAACTATAATAAATTATTTTGTTCTGCGGATTGACAAGTACTCTAAACTTTAGGTATAGGATCCTCCAAGTTTTCCATTGACAGTACATCTTTTTACTAATTTCCTCACATGTGTGATCATTTGAAGATTGCACCAGACTTTTTTCTTTCTGGTATAATTATTATCAAACCAGAAATTACATGGGCTAATTTTAAGATTTGTACACAGTCTCTTGATCCAAAATCATATAATGATCTCCATGGCAGGAATGTTTTCAGAACCCCTGGATGACATCTCTTTTAGTATTGTTGGAATTGAGGGCTATAAAAGAAACAAACAACACTGGAGGAATTGAGATGGAATTTGGAGAGATTTTTTATTTCTTGAGTTGAGAAGGAATTACTACTAATCTACAATTTTGTTACTTTGGCTAGAAAACTGTCTATGTAACAAGAAAAGTCTTATGTGTAAAAACTCAGTTGGGATGCATAATTCCTCCAGCAGTGACAATTATCTTATGAAAATGCCTATTATGTGTTGTTTTGGTATGCAACTGAGCAAAACACAGAATTAAAATGTGTAATTTGTATGGGGTGGAGATGAAAAACCAATTGCTGCAAAGTATTGATTAATAGACACAAGTTTTAGCATTTCTTGCTTTTCCTTCCTTCATATCATCACCCTATATCTGTGATGGCGAACCTATGGCATGCGTGCTACAGGTGGCACACAGAGCCCTCTCTTCAGGCACCACAGCCATCACCCCAGCCCAGCTCTACTACGCATGCATGTGCACCTACCTGCCAGCTTGTCTTGGGTCTCTACTGCACATGCATTTCAATGTGTCTATTGATGGCTGATATGTCTGAATGTCAAGCTTCCAGTTTTCCTTTTTTTTTTTTTTTTGGATTTAACTTGGCCTAAAATGGTTCCCCAGTTAAAACTATGGTTGAGTCTGTCCATGTGTTGCAAGATTTAAGTTTTCATTGTATCTTCCAACTACTACTTAAATATTCATGGATGCATTCTGCTAGTCTTCTGTCTGCCCTGCATAGTGGCTGTTAACAGTCCTTACACTGTATGTTACGGATGACTCCTGTTTTTAATTCTTGGGCTACTAGGTCTTTTAGTTAACCTAAGATTTTTGGAGGGCTTTAGTTGGTTTGTGTGCTACGATCATGCTGTATGGTTGCAACAGCCTGTTTGTTGTTTTCAAGTTTTTTTATGTATGACATATGTTCTTTTCATAACTTATGTTGGTTGTGCTGTAGTTGGTACATTTAGTCTGTCTGTCTCTCTGTGTGTGTATAGACTTTCATTTCTAATTTGCCATTTTTTCCTCTGTTAAAGAGGATTTCAGGAAGGACAATATCTTGTTTTCTTCTTCCCTTGTGAATTTTATTCCTTCAGGATGTTGATTTATTTCATGTGTTTTTTCTCATAGTTCCTTTTTATGATGATAAAGGTGTTATCTACATATCGGAACCATACTTTTGGTTGCATGTGTGGGAATGCCATAGTTTCCAGCTGCTGTATTATGGTCTGCACTATGAGTTCTGAGAGTAATAATCTCATGGATGTTCTTCTGATTTATTGGTTCATTTGTCCATGAAACTGGAAGTAGGTGTGGGGCAGCAGTTGATGGGGTCCATGGTTCTGGGAATTATAATGTGTTTGTCTAGGTAGGGTATGTTATGTAGTACTGCTGCCATGGATTTGTTCGCTAGTTCTGGATCTAGAGACAAAGAATGCCGTGACATCAATAGGTACATAGAAATAAACCATATTTATACACCATTCAAAAATGACAATAAAAAAAACTAAGGAAGAAACAAAAAGACCAGAAAAAATCCTCTCATAACGAACATCCAGATAACAGGGATCACATTGCACTCATGTTGAAAGGATTAGCCAGTGACGTAATCTTGCCCGGGAGACGCCCAATTGGGGGCTTCTTTCATGTCCCAGTCAGGAGCTGGAGCAAAGGATGGGAGCTCACTCTGCTCCACAGCAGTACCTGTATCTCAAACGTGGATTTGCTAAGCTCAAACCTGGCATCCGAACTATATGAGCCACTGTGCTCCTTGGAGAGCAGTGATTTACAGCAGGAAAACAATCAAGCAGAAAACAAAACTCTAATCAAGGAATTACCAATGAGAAAACCATACCTTCTACCACCAAAACTGGAAGAGCAAGCTATTATATATAAACAGGGAACAAACTCCCACACTCACTCACACGGATGATATTGCCTAGTTGGGTAATAAACCTGCAAGGGAACAACCAAGCTAAGAGAGCACCAAGGATTCCACAGTTTAACCCTAAGATACATATATTCTATTCTACTGAGGTAAAAGTAGGCAATATTCCAGTTTCAAATACTTTCTCTCCCCACTTACCATATTTAATTAGCCTGGGTATAATTTGGCTAAACTATGATTCAACCTATTGAAAATGGAAAAGTAATTCCTTGCTATATTTCTGTATATATTTCTGCAACTGATGTTGAGATTGTTGAATATTTTATATGTCCACTTGAACCTTTCAAGAAATTCAGGTTTTACTATATGTAAATTTGAAAAATTATAAACTTACTAGAGAGCCCTTGTAAGTATTCATTTACAAAGGAATATTTATTTTAGAAGCAAACAAATAATATATAGCCATCTTTCTCATTTATTAACCACACAGGTTCATCAGGCTTCTACAGTCTGTTTTATTTCTTTTCTCATTTAAAATATAGCACTGAAGTTCTCAATACAGTACATATAAATATCCCTAAAGTTTCTTAACACACTTTCCAGACATCATTAAAGTGCCTAATAATGAAAACATTTTCCCTAAGAGTGTCTATTTTTAAAAAGGATGTCTTATTTAGATGTACATAGGTAATGATTTTATGAAAGTAATTTTAACTGAAATTGACAAAACATTTTTCACTCATTGTGTTGAATTGAAAGCAATCATTTTACAAGATATTTTTTAAACACATTATTTGAGCAAGATACAGAATATAAGCTAAACATTATTTTTATGCACCCATTTCTGCCCCCCAACTGTTTTCCGTGATCCAAGCTGTTGATTAAAAACCAACTGGTGCAAAGCTCTGGAAATGCATGCAAGTTAAAATTTGCTTAACACACATTTAATTTAAGGAGTCCAAGGACTAAGTGTTGCCTGTCTTTATGGTTCAGCCAGAGTTTTAGCTGTGCAACTTTCTTTAGCAAGATTTGAGACTATGTCTTCTTTAGATCCAGGTTGTTCCATTTCTATTTTGATTTGCTCCTTGACATTTTCATTATTTATATCCTTAGCAACATTTTCCACCACAGGATCAATCTCCATTTTTTCCAGTGACAGTGGACTACTTTCATGGGAAGATGACTGAAATCCATCTCCTTGAGTGGTCTCTGGAACATCCTCTGCTTTCTGTTCAAGTCTTTCCAATATATTCTGGACTTTTCTTACACCATCTCTCCTGGCCTGCCGAACATCTGCACGACCCTCAGGGTCCACAGAGTCCAAGGCTAACAGCTCTTTGGTCAAGTATTCTTCTATCCACAGGTACTTTTTGTCATTTTTCTTTCCTTGAAAGGAATCAACTTCATGCTCTAGGATCTGTACCCTATTTAGAATAGCTTCAACCTTCAAAACCCCTGGGTGTTTCTGAGGTTCTTCTGCTTCTGAAGTCTTCCCTGACTCATGTTCTTCTGGTAAAGATTTTTCTTCTGGTAAAGATTTCTCTTCTATTGGAACAGCTTTAACAGGGCATGGAATCTTGTTATCAACATGTTCTACTGTAGGAAATGGTACCTGCTGGGGTGGCTTAGTATCTGCATCTGGAGGTGTGACTTGGATGGGAGAAAATGGTACCTGCTGAGGTGGCTTAGTATCTACCTCTGCACGTATGACTTGAATGGGGATACTTTGAACAGGACTTTCTGTTGCAGGTGAACCAGCCTTGTTTTTAAGCTTGGTATCAGGTGGCAGAGGTGGTGGTGCTTCTTCAGTTGGCACTTGTTGCTGAGAAGGAGGAGAACAAGCTGCTTATTATTAGGAAATGCAAATAAAGAACATGTACAGGGATTGGTAAGTCAGAAATAATTATAATGCTGAGTTCAACATTTCCAGAAACATGGAAATTATTCCGTATGAGGTGCTATGTATATATATATACATTGAGAATCAAAGTAACAAGTCAGAATTCTGAGAATAACATTCTATGATGAAAAACAAATAACTAAAAGAGAAAAGGCAACAGGAAAAAAAAATTCTGTTGCTGAAAAAAAATCAGAAGAAAACAAACTATGAGAAAAGCTGTAGTAAACAGAATACTAGTAACATGTGACCTATATTGGAAATCTTCAAATACTAGTTACTACTTAACAGTTTATTATATCAAATCAAAGCTTTACATCAGAAGAGTTTTAAGTTCAATTATCTCTATGTAGCATTAGGAAAATGCTACCAATCAGGATTGATAATTATCAATACAGACCAAGTAATCTGGCTCAGTATAAAATGGTTTTCGTAATCCTAGGCCTCAATAATAAAAGATTATCATTACAACTTTCAAAAGGTTCTCCTGAACAGAGAGAAGTAACCACAAATATTCTCTTTATTATTCCTATTCTTATTCCCCTCACTCTTCCAAAGCCAGGATGCAAAAGTTTGCAGAAATGAAAAGACTCAGAAAATGATTATGGTACAGTTGAGATAATCATAAATTTCAATACAAATGGAATTTTAATTTTTAATGTAAACTCCTTAGTCAAGAGATGATTATGGCCTTTGTCACTACTCTTTAATATTATATATGAGTAATGACTTCAACATAGTTAGCTAAAAAGGGGCTTACAGAAGTTGACTATACTTACTTGAGGTTTGACTGTCTGTATTCTGATTGGTGTTGGTGACTGGATTCTTCCGGGTGAACTTTCACGACTTGCTGAGCCTCTCTGTGTCACTCTGAATGGGGACTGTGCCCGCTGTGGCTTCTGATCCAAATCATCAACTTGAATTTTATGGTACACTGGCTGATGAGGTTGGTAATCACTTGGCTGGGATGGGCAAGACATCTTCTGTGCCTGATGATAGACTTGTGATGGCTGCCTTGGGACATTTCCCTCATGGATCACAGGGATGGGAATATATCCTCGAGGGAGCTGATGACTTCCTGAACTATGCCTGCTGGAAGACTGAGGGGAAATTGTTGGCGATTCTGAAGATGGAGGCTGCTGGAAGAAAAGCGATTATCAGATTTAGTTGCCATGTTCCAAGAAACAAACATTTCAGATAGGATTGCTAGTTTCTAACCACATTGCTAAACCCAACCTATTTACTAATAGCTATATATACTGTTTTGAAAAGTTTTAGAGATAAACCAGTGTCTCAGTGGGTTAATATTATTTAAAAATTAGCAAGAACTATGGCATAGCACTATGTTGAAACAATTTACTTAACATTGTATTTTAATAACTAAAAAACGCCCTTAAGAAAAATATTCCTACTGTTAATACCCAATTCGTTAGGTGGTTAATAAAGTTGGAAGTGATTTAACATCATCAACTGAGAACGTTTTGATTCAGTAGACTGCATTGCTTTAAGAACGGAATAGCTTATAGTAGTGATGGCTAACCTTTTTGTTGTCATGTGCCAAAAGGAGGGGGAGAGCAGGGAGATAGTGCATGTGCGTGCCCACACCCATAATTCAATGCCCACCCATGCTTCGCCCTCCCGTGCATGTGTGCTCCCCCCGCGCTCCGCCTGCTTTTGACACATGATGGCACAGTGGGGCCGTTTTTCACTCTCCCCAGGCTCCAGAGGCTTTCTGGAAGCCTGGGGAGGGCAAAAATGGCCTTCCTCAACCCCACTGGAGACCCTCTGGAGGCCGGAAATAGCCCATTTCCTGACTTCAGGTAGGCCCAGAAGGCCCAAAATCAGCTGTCTAGTGGGCACATGTATGCTGGAGCTGAGCTAGGGCAACACTCGTGTGTCCTCAGATATGACTGTGAGTGCCACCTGTGGCACCTGTGCCATAGATTCGCCATCACAGGCTTATAGCATCAGAAACCAATTTAATGTTTGACAGAATTTAGCAAACTGTTCACTCAAACTTCGTCCCTCATGGCTTCTTATAAGAAGCAGGATGGGGAGGTCCTGTTGGATCTAGTAGGTAACAAATTCCTTTCTCCTGAAAGTACTAACTCCAGCCTTATAAAAAAAAGGCCTCAGTGAAATTAATTATGAAAAAGTAATATCAGTGGATCCAGAAGACTGGAACAGGTTTATAATCTGTTTTGTGAATCCATTTTGTGAGCAAGATCCTTAAGAAAATAGTGCTTGAACACACCAGACATTCCTTGACAAAACAAATTTTAAAAATCTATTTTAACCAGGGGTTTTAAGACCTGGTTTGAATAATGAAGCTGCCTTGGTTACACTGTGAATAGGAGAAAGATACAGGGTTATGTTCCTATTGATTCTTTGGATTTCTCAGATGTTTCTGACAAGATTGACTATGGTATCTTTCTGCAGAAGATATCTCAACTAAAAGTAGATATGACAGTTTTGCCACGGTTCCATTCATCCCTGGAAAGTCATCACCAGAAAGTGGTGAGTATAATTCTGCTCAATTTCTTGTTTAATCATGGGATTTAACAGCATTCTATTGTATCTTCTACACAAACATCTATATAAACATTTGTATATTTAAAACAAGTGTATATTTAAAAGCATCATCCGCATGCTGATGATATGCAGCTCCTTATTATCAGATACAGATAGACCTCACTTACCAAATGCAGTTAGAGAAGACCTATAAGTCCGCCACTAAGCAAAGCAATGTAAAATGAAAAACCCATGACTTATTGTGTCAGTCATCACTTCTAGCTGTGACTGTTAAGTTAATCACTGCAGATCATTAAGTCCAACATCATGTAATTGAGACTTGCAATTTCCTGCTGGCTTTCCCTATTGACTTTCCTTGTCAGAAGCCAGCTTTGAAGCTTGCAAACGGCAATTACATGACCACAGGACACTGTGTCCATTGTAAATGTGCATTATTGCCAAGAGCCAGATTGTAATCGTGTAACATGGGGGCACTGCAACAGACACAACTTTGAGGAACAGTTGCAAGTCACCTTGTTCAACACCATCTTAACTTAAAAGGTTGCTGAACAAGTAGTTGGAAAGCAGTACCTAGATAGAGGCAGCAGATGAAATATTAAAATATTATATCTCTAAATGAGATGGGTGGCACACAAATTTAATAAATACATAAATAAAACAATCCTTTTTATTTATTAATCACTAATAAATCAGTATTTTTTTTGTCACCTGTATAAATCTAACAAATAATAGCAACAAAGTGAACCTCATCTAAATAAGACCAAAATGCTGTCTGCAGATGCTTTAACTGTCAAAGTGAGTGTTCAAACTAATCTGGAAGGAGACCTCGCAAAGGACCACATCTATAACTTGGGAAAAGTGTGAATCTGTTGTATCTGTTGTATTTCTAATAATGTGCAATGCTCTTCCTTCAAAAGTGATCCAAATGCAACACTACAAATTAACACCTATTAAAAAAAGCCTTTGCATAAAAGTATTTATAATTCAATATGCAGGAGAATAAATAGGGCCATTATATTATGTTTCTCATAATGCAACAAATTCTAACATAAAACCTGCCAAAGCACTTCTATAAACTCACCTCAGATCCTGAGGACTGGATTTGGATTGGGGTTGCTGCTGGTTGTGCACATGGCTTATCTGTCTGGGCAGCTTCTGCAAATCCTCTAGCTGGAGATTGTGAACGGATAAAGCTTCCTCTTGGAGATGATGGGGCCCGAACTTGGGTAGGAATGGTTTCTGCCTTGACACGTTGAATGCCAGGCTGATAGCCAGAATTGTATGAGTAATGCTGTCTGTTTTCTTCACCTTCGTGTACAACTGGAATTGGAATATAACCAGCCCGAAGCTTTGGATATCCCACGTTGCCATCTCGGATTTGGGCTTGATTCACGCTAGTTCGAGATGGGCCATTTGCTGACGCACTTTCCTAGACAAACATATTATATAGTGCAGATTTAGAAATTAAGATTTTTAAAATTCAAGACATACCATTTCTAAATTGTGCAATTCCAGCAGGAAACTAAACAGTGTTTGTTCATTGGTTTGATTTATGGCCTCGGAAGATCAAGGTAGCGTGTACAGTGCTCCTTCTTATTTTTTCAGCAACAAAAAAGCCAGTGGAATCAGTTAGACTGAGAGTGACCGTCTCAAAGTCATCCAATCAGCTTCAAGACAAAGGGTAGATTTGAACATCTATACCTGCAATTATGTGATTGCAGATTAGGTGATTAAGCATATTTCATAGCTTTTCGGGTGGATTTCCTGATAGCTCAAGACAGGTGTTCCAAATATTACTGACAATTTCTGGTCTAATAAAAGTATGTTTTTACACTATTATCCATGTTTAACGTTAACAAGTAATGATTACAGTATTTTAATAGTTTTGAGGAAGATGTTTAGAAGGCAATAGCTGGGTGATTTACAGTCTTTATATACATTGCATCAGCCCTTTAAAGGCAGAAAATTGTGATAAAACTCTTCAGACAAGCAATAGAGTATCCTTATTACATTATAGCCCTTCTCATTATTTTGTATAGTTTAAAATCATACTCAAGAAACAAAATCTTGCAGAGAAAGGCTCTAGAAATAATTTTTTGAATCTCCAAGCCAAGCTAGAACGTATACCTATCTAAATTGCTGTCTGTCAGAAATCAAGTTAAATGGGCCAGAAATCTGAGCAGCAGCAGCTTCCAATAATCCTAAAATAAATCTCTGTGTTTTACCAGCCAAGGGGCAACAGGAGATTGTTTGTTTCGCTCGGAACTGAAGCCCCTTCCACCACTCATTTCTCAAGTTTGGGCTCAAAATTACAGCATTACAAGATATCAAGGGGGCATACAAGAAACTACAGGAACATTCTGTTTTAATTTGCAGATGAAATGAATGACCTTGAGAGCTGTTGTGCATTTAAAATACAGGAAACATTTGTTACATCCCAACATTAACTCAAAATTGCATGTTCTCCTCTGGCTTATGAAAAAGTCTGAAGTTGCAATAGCAGTAAGGCAGCGTTTATTACTGCAAGTGCACTCGGTTTTGGAAGCTCCATCTAACTGTAACTTCAATAATTTCATTTTTCACTTGAAGATGAAGATTGACCCAGACTTTTTCCAAAACATGGACAAAGACTGGAAACAAAGGGAAAGGCAAAGTCCTGACAAACAACAGTAGCCCAAAATGGTTGACTCACACATACTACAGGAAGTCCTCAACTTATGACTGCAATTGAGGCCAACATTTCTGTTGCTAAGTGAAACATTCATTGGTTTTTGCCCCATTTTACGAATTTTCTTGCCAGAGTTGTTAAGTGAATCACTGCATTTGTTAAGTTAATAACTGTTAATAACTGTTAAGTGAATCTGGCTTCCCCATTGGCTTTGTTCATCAGAAGGTCACAAAAGGGGATCACATGATCTCAGGATACTGCAATTGTCATAAATATGAGTCAGTTGCCGAATATCTGAATTTTGATCATGTGAAATGAAGATGCTGCAATGGTCATAAGTATGAAAAACAGTTATAAGTCACTTTTTTCAGTGCCATTGTAACATTGAACAGCCACTAAATGAATAGTTATAAGTCAAAGACTACCTGTATCCTCCTATCTACACCATTATTAAAGGATGCAGTCTCCTTTCCAATAAACCAGTAAATTAATTCTGGATTAATTGTAACTGATTTTCATCAGTGAGTATTCACAAAGAACTAGACAAATCTCTGTTAGACTGGAAGCAAAAAAATCCTCAAGTTTTTTTTCCCCAAAGAACCAGAAAAGTAGAGGGAGGGAGAATGGATCAGATGGAAGAATACCAGAAACATTACAAAAAACTGGTAGCACTGATAGTTGACTATAACAAATTGTTACTAATTGATTGCTTAATGTAGGGGTGTCAAACTCGATTGCGTCACGGGACATATCATGACATTGCAATGCTTTTTGCCTTTGCAGAGCTGGGGTGGGCGTGACCTCTGTGTGATTTATCTGGGCCGCGGGCCACCAGTTTGACAGGCCTGGCTTAATGCTTTCGACATTAGTTTAAAAGCATTAGATACAATCTAGTTTTAAGCATTTAAACTACCATAGTCTTCTCCAACTTAATTACATTCAGATCAAGACTAACAGTTGTCTTTGCTAAGGATTATGGAAGACAGTAACAAATTCAGTAAAAAATGGAATAACAGTTTTATTTAATAGAAAGTAAAAATAATTGTGTTTGCTAGGGATTTGGAAGACAATAACAAACCTAACAAATCTGTAGAGTACTGGTCTGGAAGACAGGCCAACATTAAACACAGTCATAATTTCTGCATATTCATTTCACTAAACATAAGCCATAGTTGAAGCAAACATTTACATGAATGTTTGGGGAATCGAGAGGAAAATGAACACAAAATTATTAATCCTCTCTCCTGCAGTTTCCTTTGAAATTTCATTTTTGGTACCATTGTATTTTCATACATTCAAACAGATATGGGAAGATATGGAAAGAAAAACCAAACAAAAACTTGCAAACATCAGGAAAAATTTTAAAAATGTATATCTTTTATCTGTCATATTTGAAAAAGGAAAATTGGCTATAATAGTCCTTGATAAAATTAACAGCATAAAAATATTTCAAACACCAAAATGAACAGGACACAAACAGGGGACAATGTTCTTCTAAATGCTATTTAAAGAATGTCATTGGCAAAGGAAACAGATGGATCCATTTAATATCAAAGTAAGGATTTATCAGCTGCAGTAATGCGAAAGTGTGGGGTGAAGTCTGGAAGGAAGGGTGGGTAGATCAAAAGAAAAAAGAAGTCAGAAAGAATGGAAGATAAATGCTACAAGCTTAATAATGTTTGTAATATGATATTTAGACTGTGAACAGGATAGAAACAGAACTTTATGCAAGAGATTCCCCTCCTAAGTCCTCTAATGAAGCTCTTCCTGCAGTGGTAATTCTATTTTGGGAATCACATTCTAAATGAATCTTCCAGTGAGATCAGATAGCAAATACTGCTCTTGCTCACAAAGTATCATTCAATAATGCAAAGTTTAAATAAATAAATAAAATAAATACCTTATAAATAAATTTATATGGCTGCCCAACTAGCACACAGGTGGATGTCCAGCAGTTTTTGATATTAAAAACCCTCAAAATAAAAACCCGTAGCCTCCACCCCCATGCCCACAGCAATAATATAAATCCAAAATCTTCCTTAGAATATCAGCTACCAATTACTATGAATTTACAATATGTGGAAATGCAGCAAACCTGCCTTTTAAAGTGATAATTGTGCCATCACAATTTGATACCATGTCAAGCTTTTTTATTATTATATAGCATTTTCAAATTTTGATGCTGCTGAATATTTAAGAAAAAAAGTTTCCATAAAGCATTTAGCACAATTTTCCTCTTCTCACAATGACCCTTATCTAACAGCTCATTTCAATAAGTGAAAAGATAATAAGCAATCTAGGTTATCTGAACAGGTTGAATTGGCCTTTTTTCCATTGACTTAAACAGAATGTGATCTAATTTAAATGTTTGACTTCTATGTAGTAAATTGAAACACTTTTCTGGTTGGTTTAGTCACAATTCTGATTTTTACAAAATTCAAAATTGGAAACCAGCTAAGTGATACTTTATTAGTGTACATGATAAGAAAAAAATCTAATATTATTAGATATCAAATAGTAATTGTTTATAATAACTATTACCAATGCTGTTAGATTTAAGAATTAGCAGAAAAGGTAAATAACATTGCAGGATCCAATCCAAGTGTCTCTGGTCATGGTGACCAACCAAGCTTGGATCCTGTAACGTTATCCCGGGACACAGTTATCTGCCTTCATTCGTAAAGTATAAAATGCTTTAGCTGTCATATTTTATGAAACAATGCATTGAGGAAAATATTCCTAACAAAAGCTGAACATTGTAATTAATATACAGGACTAACAAGCCCACATTAAAGCTGTATTGCACAAAAAAATAAATTTAGCAGTGGAAATATTAATATCACCTTGAAATGTCAACATAGTTATTCTTTAGTTCACAATTTTTTTCTTACAACTATTTGGACTTACAAAAGCACATAACGGGGATTCTATTTCTCTCTCTCTCTGTTACTAATCAGTGAAGTTTATAAGAGAGAGACAGAGAAGGAGAGAGAGAGAGACTACGCACACACATACACACAAAACAGAAAAGCATATGTACTTTTCATTTAGCAACCACAATTCAAAAGCTACATGGTCGCTAAGCAAACACATGAAAAGAGAGACACAAAGATTGCTGGTTGCTGCTGTCTCATTTATATAAAGTTCCCTCAGAGGGCAAACCAGGCATTACTATCACTCCGGTATATGCTGTTTGTCAGGCATAGAAATTTGGGCCTAAGTGTATACGTTGATCAGAAAATCCTGTTTAAAAAAACTAACCCTCATATTTGTGGATGGTTGCTAAACATGGCATCTACTAAACAAAAAGTGGCTGTACACTATAAATAAATATAACCTCACTTATAAGGAAGGTATCACTTTCTCAGCATATCTCAAAACATTTATACATCTAACAGTTGTAACAGGCTATTCCAACTCAGGGAAAAGACTATTATAATTTAGATAACGATAAGCATAAGCATTTGGTATCTTGGAAAAAAAAATCCATTGAGTTATTCTGATTTCTTTGCAATTTGTTGCCTTCCAGATGTTTTGGAATACAACTCCCATCGGCTCGTGTATGAGCAGGTATTGCTGTGGGCCAGAAGGGCAGCTGCTGTACAGTAGCTACCATGTGTAACTCTGTAGAGAAGTTGGCAGCGCAAGACAGCAGTCTGCACTGAAGCAGATAAACAGAAGCAAACCGGGGGTGGGGGTGGGGGGTGTCGTCTCATTTTGCCACAAAGATCTGGGACATAGCAAGGACTTGTACACTGTAATTTCTTGTTCTCTTCTAGCTTTTCTTTTCATGAAAGAAATATTGTAATTTATGTGAGAATGAAAGGAGCCTGGAATAATATGGCATACTTTACATATGTACACTATGACTATTTCCAGTGACAGGCTTACACGGCTTACTACTTGCCAATGTCTAACACTGTTTACACAGCAAGAATGGCTCAGAAAGCTAATTTATTAACCAAGGTTCTCTGGATTCTAAACGTGGTATTTAGTTTTAGACTAGAAAATTAGAGTTCACTCTTCCTAAAAAATGTACTGGCCCTGCATATGCAGATCAGAATATGGGAGAAAAAAAGTGGAAAAAAATATTTCCTGTTGTTTCAACTTTCAAGTACAAATTATTTTTAAAAATAGGATTGCAAAAATGAATAATAGGCATTCACCAGACAACATGAAATAATTCTGGCAAAAAAATTGCCAAAATCAAAGTATATAAGAAATTTGGCATTAGAGAGCAATTAAAGAATAATTCCAAAGCCAGTCTGTTGTAGTGGGCTAGAGACTAAGAGATAGTAAATCTTAGTCCTTCCTTAGGTATGCAAACTGGCTGATAGTATAGTATAGCATTTATTGTCATTGTACATCATGTATACAACAAAATTGGTTTTAGCCTCACTGGTGCAATCCATGACAAAAAATACAAACAACATAAATAGTATAAAGAATAATCCCTATGCAAGTAATTAGGGAGGGGGAGAAAAAGAAAGAAAAAGAAAAACTAGTCATATGTTTCCGCGTGTGCGTGGAGTGATTGTGGTTGTGTTTAAGAGTCTGACAGCCCAAGGATAGAAACTATTTTTAAACCTATTTGTTCAGCTGGCTATGTTTCAATGTCTTCTGCCCAATGGTAGAAGTGCAAAGAGACACTGACCAGGATGTGAATCATCTCTGAGATCTTTCTTAGTCTGCTAAAGCAGCGAGACCTGGCAATGTCATCCAGTGGTGTTAGAGGGCAACCAATGGTTTCTTGTGTCGAATTGAGTCTGCAGCAATTAAACCAACATACCATACTGTAATGCAGTATGTGAGGACACTTTCTATCGTGGACCGCTAGAAAGAGGTCATCAGCCGTTGTTCCACCTGATTTTTCCGCAGGACTCTAAGGAAATGAAGTCTCTGTTGGGCCTTGCCAATCACCAAGGGCATGTTGTTTTTCCAGGTGAGATCTTGACTAACACTCCCAAGAATTTAAAAGAGGAAACGTCTCCACATAGCTCCCCTCAATATACAGTGGGGCAGGTTCCTCTTTGTGCTTTCGTAAAACTAGTACCACCTCCTTTGTCTTACTAGTATTTAAATGTAAATTATTTTTTGAGCATCATGCGGATACCTTCTGGACCTCTTCCCTGTATGTAGTTCTGAGACCCAGCACCGTTGTGTCATCTGCGAACTTTATTATGATGTTGGATGGATCAGAGGATATGCAGTCATATGTATACAGCGAGTACAGGTAAGGGCTGAGCACACAGCCCTGAGAGGAGCCTGTGCTGAATTTCAGGGTGGAAGATGTAAAGGAACCAACCCTTACTGTTGTGGACGATCCGTCAGGAAGTCTTTGATCCAGTCACAAGTGAGGGGAGAGAAATTCAGGTTAGTCAGTTTTTCCAATGAGAACACCTGGTAAGATGGTATTAAAGGCTAAGCTATAGTCTATAAAAAGATTCTGACACAATTCCCAGATTTCTCAAGGTGGCTCAATGCAATATGTAGAGCAATGGCAATAGCATCCCCTATTGCTTCTATAAGCAAACTGGTGTTGATAGAAATTTGGTGGAAGACAGGACCTGAGGTGTTGTAGGATCAGTCTCTCAAAGCACTTCATCACTATAGATGTTAGTGCAATGGGTCAATAGTCATTCAGGCTGTTTATGGCTGCTTTCTTTAGAACTGGGATAATTGTGGCTGCTTTCAACCATGATGGGATTCTAGCCTGTTAAAAAACCTTGTCAGGATTCGTTAATTCGTCGGTACAGGTTTTTACCACTTTCCCCTGCACCCCATCTGGACTTACAGTTTTGTTGGGATTTACAGCCTTCAGCACAGCTCTCACTTGATGTTCATCCAGGGTGAGTCGCTGGAGGTTAGAGGGCCTTTGGGATAGAGGCACAGAGACAGATCTTTTGACCTCAAAGCAGGTGAAGAAGCTATTTAGCTCTTCCGCCAGCAGAGCATCAGCATTGACTATTTTTTTCATATTGCCCTTATAGTTGGTTAGGTGTTATAACCCCTATCACACCTGTCTTGAGTTATTATCTTCCAGATGCTTCTCTACCTTTTGTTTGCATTTCTGTTTAGCCATCTTAATGCCTCTCCTCAATTTTGCCTTGGCCTTGTTGTATTCGTCTTCATTTTCTGCCTTGAAGGTGGAGTTTCGGGTTCTCAAAAGTGATTGTACTTCTGCTGACATCCAGGGTTTACTATTACTGTAAACTCTGTTGCGCTTATTCACTGTTACATTGTCTGTGCACGTTTTAATGTAAAAGAGTACAGCATCAGTGAATTCTTGCAGCTCCAAATGTTCAAATATATTCCACTTGGTAGTCTCAAAGTAGTCCTGCACCTGGCAGAGTACTCCCTCTGGCCAGATTTTGTCAATTTTCCTGACTGCCGTATCCTTTTCCTAAGAGGGATATACTTTGGGCACAGTAGCAGAGAGATGTGGTCAGACGTACCCAGATGGGAGAGGGGGATTGCTCTATATGCTTGTCTTAAATTTGAGTACATATGGTCTAGAGATGTGATGGCGAACCTATGGCACTGGTGCCACAGGTGGCACACGGAGCCATATCTGAGGGCACACGAGCGTTGCCCTAGCTCAGCTCCAGCACACATGTGCCCGCCAGCCAGCTGATTTTCAGGCCTTCCGGACCCACCAGAAGTTGGGAAATGGGCTGTTTCTGGCCTCTGGAGGGCCTCCAGGGGGGTTGAGGAAGGCCGTTTTTGCCCTCCCCAGGCTCCTAGAAAGCCTCTGGAGTCTGGGGAGAGTGAAAAACGGGCCCACTGTGCCATCACGTGCCAAAAGTGGGGGGAGCGCGGGGGGAGCACACACAGGTGCGCAGGAGGTCAGGGCACGGGTGGGCATTGAATTATGGGTGTGGGCATGCACATGCACGATCCCCCGCTCTTGGCACACGACAGCAAAAAGGTTAGCCATCACTGGTCTAGAGTGTTCTTAACTCTGGTGGTACACTGCACATACCACACAAACTTAGGAGAACAGACTTTAGACAGACTTGATTAAAATCCCCAGCCACGACAAAAGCGCCTAACATTCAGCCAATTATTCTCACCCCAACAACCCACCACATGGGGTTGCTGTCATGGGGAAAGGAGGCAAGAGCATTATGTAGACTGCTTTGAGTTGTAAAAAATGAAGGAAGGATATTATTATTGCTCTGTTGAAATTTAAAGTATATCTAAAATGGAATGTTTGAGAGATGGGGCAAAGAAATGCTGCCTAGGGAATGACCAGTTCTTAGATGGCATATCCAGCAGCTGCATAATCGGTGTAGAAAAGAGGCATAGAAAGCACCCCATCCCAAGTTTCTCAAGCTGTAAAGGATTCATCGGCATATTTTTATGTTTATACCTGCAAGATTCTATTAATATAGCCTTACGATAAAGTAAAATTAGCTCATCTGGTTGTGTTTCCTATCTGGTTTACCTGGGAAGGCTGACATCAATCTTGCAAATCTGAAAGTTCGAATCTCCTGCCAATCTCTCAGCATCTCCTTTACAGCCTGAGACACTAGAGAAGGGCCCTTCTGCACCTCTTTCTCCACCCATTATGCAGAAGACTTCCAAGGGCCGTTCCAACTCTGTTATTCTATTCTAGTCTCCAGTGTGATAGAGGGAGGGTCCAAGAATAGGGTTCAATGATGTCCTTTCTGCCCAGACTGAGAGATAAATTGAAGTCATGCCTAGGTGCCTCTTCCTCTGGCTGTTTTCAACTCAGACTTGCCCAAGAGAGATGTTTTGGACAGTCTGGAAAACATCAGTGAAACAATTCTTGGACTTCTTCTAGACAAAGTACCATTGGCTTTTGAAAAAGCACCTTTGAGACAACCATGAACTGGATGACTGAGAATCTCTATAGACATCTTTATCTACCATTATGCAACTCAGGCTATGCTCTATCTTACCTGACTGATCCCTAGACAGCATTTCTTTGCCCTGACTCTCAAGGTTTTCACATATCACTAGAGAGCCTATAAAATCACATATTTCATATTTTGATCTCTTATAATTTGTAGCACATTCTTTTTCCAATCTTCTGATGCTACTTTATTCAATTTGATGTTATCACCATATTTAGCTTCTTTTGCATGTAAATTATTTGCACTGGAATTGCGAGGAAGCTAGAATACAACACATTTAATATATTCCTTATGTGTGATTACCTTGGGCTTTGTCACCTTTTCATTGGTACAATACAGGCCTGAGCATAGTTAATTAACCTTGGAAATAATCAGGCCTCACAAATACAGGCAATCTGAGGCATGGGAATAGGTGTGTGTGTGTGTGTGTGTGTGTGTGTGTGATAATTCCCTTTTTTGGCAATTTTGAAAATTCCTCTGCTCCCCAAAATCAGTAGTACAGTTTCTTGTCATTCTTAAGTATAACTGTAAATGTAAACCCAAAGAATTTTAAAAAAGAGATTACCAAGTTACTGATAATAGACAAATATTCCAGGCCTGCTCACATGTGAGACAAAGCCTTATTCACTTCGTATCCTTGCCCTTATCCTCTTTGGCTCTTAGCCACTCCCCAAAATATAAAAGTATCGTCTTCACCAAAAGCTTGTTTTAAGAATTTGTTAGGACTCCCCCCCCCCTCACCTTCCAGCATCTCTGTGCGTTTTGTATATATAAAGGAAGAGTTTGGATTAAGTCTACCTTTAATAAAGGTATCTGCCTGAAGCCTAGTTATAAAAGAATAAACTGAAGAGATGCACGTTAGATAAATAGAATATGCTAGAAGGCTTGCTAGAGCAGAATTACAAGAAATATCTTGTTTAAAAAGAGTATAGGGTTGCTATTGTGAAGTCATCAGTACTGTAGATAAACAAAGTGCTTCCAGCACAAATTATGCAAGGGAGAAAGAAAAATCCTTCATATGATTTCACAGGAAGAAGTTGTAAAATAGATATGAAAATAAAAACTCTACTTGAATTTATGATGGTGCTGAAAACAGTGAATTAAACTGGTCCCTGAAGTTGATGGCCATTACAGAACCCCCACTGTTACATGATCAAGATTCAAATACTTGGCAACACACCCACACTTATGATTGCAGCAGCATTTAAGTACCCACCACCTGCTTATCTTCCCTACATCTATGTCCTTCTGGCTACCCTGGCTTGTAGGTGGCACACATTGGCAACAGCAGCAGGGCTGGTGCTGAAGTAGAGACCTGAGGCCTTCAGCAAGCTCAGCCAACTGCCACTGCCTCCAAGCAGCCCTAGGGCCACCACTGCCACTGAGAAATGCCACCTCAAGTCCCACATCACAGCCAGCCAGCCCAGCCCCACAATGTAAAGACCCAGGTATTCCTGACACCCTGCACGCCACAGGCCCTGCTGCGCTCAGCTGACCTTTGCCATCTTTATCCCATTTGATGAGGCGTGCCCGGCCTGACCCTATGCAAGGAAGCTGCTGGCTGCACCAGGCTTTCTTCTGTAGGCCACTCACCGTGTTCTCCACTCTCACACAGAATTCTCCGAACAGCATGCCCCATTCTCTTGATGCTTGGATGCTTCAGAGAGCTTTGGAGGTCTTCCGAAACATCATGAGAATGGAGGGCCTGCCATCCTCAACGGTATGCCCATTCTCACAACATCTGGAGAAGACACCTCATGTGGCCAGAAGCTGTGTCATGAAAGAGCTGGAACAGAAAAGCCCCATCAGCAGAAAAAGCAAGAAGATGGTGAACATCAGTTGGGATGGAGGAGTGCAGGGCAGCGAGAGGCAGGCTGTGCTGGGCTGCAACTTTGTGCCTATGTTTCTTGGAGTATGGCAGATTTGTGCTGCATTGTTGATACATTCTTTGCCATGGGTTTGTGCGGCAGTTCCTAGGATCTACAGTGTAAAGCTTTTGGCCTAGTCTGGGGCAGTTAATACTTCCAGACATGGGTACGGCTTTGTGCTGCAACTCTGCAAGCTGTGATGCACCAAGAAGCCCTCGAGTCATAGCATTTTCTTTTCCAAGCACTCCTGCAGTCACACATCTGCATCCTGCACCCTCTTTCCCTGGCCTCCATAAGCTTGCATCACACACTGCAACAGCCCCCAACTCACGTGTAGTCGGTGATGGACTTCCCCCATTCCCCACTGCGGCACCTCTGTGCTCTTACCTGGGACTCCCTCTGCTTCCTGCTTAATAATCCATGTGTCTGGACAACAAGGAGTGCCAGGATTGCCATCACTAAGCAATGCAGTCACATGGCATCCTGCTTTATGATCTCATCACTTAGCAACAGAAATTCTGATCTCAGTTGTGGTTGTAAGTTGAGGTGTGTGTGTGTGTGTGTGCGTGTGCGTGTAAAAAGCACAGCGCTGAGAATACTGAGGGTGCAGGTTACAGAATACCAATTATTCAAACGTGTACCTTGAAAAGCTGAGGGTTTCTGAGCTGAACCTTCCCAATGTTAGAGCATTATCTAGGCCCATTTTTGTCTCATCCCATTGCCTCATGCACTAAATATGACACATTTTCCTGGCTTGGGTTTTGTTTGTATAAACAAATGGAACAGATAACCAGAACAGAAGGAGAGGAAGAAATGATAGTGCAACTCCCAGCTGACCTAGTAGCAGGTGTAACCTAGTGTAACCTGCTTTTCTCTCCTAGTAGGAACTATTCAGCTTGTTTAAATTTTGTTTTTGGTACTTTCAGTTCTGACTTATGGTTACTTGTTTTATTATGGCTAAACTGTTGATTTATATTATCTCGCCATATTTACATGCTTAAATATGCTGATTGGAGAATTCAATCAATTTTTCTTAAACCACTTCAAGATACTCAATTTGATTTATTAATCATCTGATTTCATGCTATTATCTTTATGGAATCCTTTCTGCATCCCTTTTATTTAAATGCATTAATTTTGTATCCAACTGAACTTACACAAATTAGTGATTTTTCCCCCCTTTAAAAACTGGCAATGAGTGCATTCTGGCAAGGACAGGATGAAGCTGCAAGAAATTCTGAAAAACTATGCACTTTCCTCTGATTAATTTCATTTGAATAATCAAAACAGAATTCCACTCTACAGGGTGATAAGATCCTACTAGCACTGGCCCTGAACTTTCTAAAGCATGTGAAGCCATACACCCTCCATGCCTATAAATGGAAACTGCACTCAAAGACTGCATCAGAAGGTGATGAAAGCTGCAATAAAGAGTACTTGCATCGTTGCTTGATCTTACTAAACTTAAAAGCAAGTCGTTTAAAAAAATCTATTAAAGAGTACCACAAAGAACTTTTCAGCTGAAGAGATACACAGATGTGCATTATTTATGAAACTTGTAAATAAAGATGCATCATGTGTACTCTTGAAAGCAAAACAGTAGGTCTATATATAATTTTAATGTTAAATGGATCACAATACAGATAGTCCTCAACTTACAAGTTTGTTTAGTGACGGTTCACAGTTACATCATCACTGAAAATCGTTTTTCACACTTACAACCATTATAGCATCCCTGTGGTCATGTGATCAAAATTCAGACGCTTGGCAACTGACTCATATTTATGAGAGCTGCAGTGTCCCAGGGTCATGTGATCACCTTTTGGGACCTTCTCGACAAGCAAAGTTAATGGGGAAGCCAGGTTCACTTAACAACTGTGTTATTAATTTAACAAATGGGGTGATTCACTTAACAGCTGTGGCAAGAAAAGTCGTAAAATGGGGCAAAACCCACTTAATAAATGTGTCACTTAGCAACAGAAATTTTAAACTAAATTGTGATCGTAAATCAAGGACCACCTGTAATAATATTATAATGCCAGAGTGCAAATCAATTACCGATAGTCCTCGACTTACAACCATTTGTTTAGTGACCATTGGAAGTTACAATGGCATTGAAAAATGTGTCTCATGACCATTTTTCACACTTATGATTATTGCAACATCCCCATGGTCATGTATTCAAATTTTGGAGTCTTGGCAACTCAGATTTATTTATGACAGTTGCACTGTCTCAGGTTCATGTGATCACCATTTGTAACCTTACGAGCCAGCCTCCAATAAGTAAAGTCAATGGGGAAATCAGATTTGCTTAACAACTGCATGATTCACTTAGCAGCTGTGGTAAAAAAAAAATAGTCGTAAAAGGAAGGAAACTCATTTAACAACTGCCTTGCTTAGCAACAGAATATTTGGAACATAAATGTGGTTGCGAGTTGAGGACTATAGCTCAAAACATCTTTTCCCAAGGGTGATTATTGATTTATCTTGCACCTTTCTCCCAAGAGCTGTAGGGAAAATATAGAATACTCCTCCAATTTTATCTCTATTAACAATCATATGTGAGGCAGGTTCGACAGAAAGAATAACTGACTCAAAGCCACTCAGTACAGTAAGCTTCCTGTCAGGATTTCGGTTTCATTCTCTACGCACTCTGGTCTCAATCACTCAAAATCTATCCTAAAGTCTAAACTTTACACATCAGTATAATATAGTGTAAAGTGTAGTTTTAAATCTCATCATAAAGAGTTGTGAAAAAACAAACTTCTGAACAATATCCAACAGAATGCAATATGCTGAAAGGCTTTTATTTAGAAGATCTAGATACGTATTTTAAAAGAAAATGAAAATAAAATAAAAGTTACTATTTCATCTAATTTAGTAAGGTGAATTTATATGGATTCTTGTATTATTGGAGATGTATACATTCCTTTTTTTCTAACACTTATCACTTAAATTCATAGACAAACATTCAGACATCTTTGGTCTAAGCAAGAAGCTGTACAAAGCAATGGGCAGAGGGAGGGAACACAATTATTGAACACAGTGGTTTTAGTTAAATTGGATGCACAGCATTTTCTACTTATATGCTGGGTGAACTCAATGCCACTTTATCCCATATTCTTCTGACAATCTATCAATTACAAGTCAATAATAAGAAACAACCCAACCAACTGGTCAGATGAACAAAATGCCACTATGTGTGCAACCAATCTGAAAAGTGGCTAAACCCTCAATCCCTGGCACTAATTTACCTCTCCCTTATTCCTCCTATGCTAAGCAGAGCACTCTGTTGATTTTCATGCTAGCTGCTGACTTTCAGTGAGAGGAGAAATAAAGCTGGAGAACCTACTAATGCATTATACCTTAACTTGTCTTGAATTAAAAGTTTCTTGAGGCTTTAGACTAAAATAAACTATTTAATTATTTATTTAAGGAGTGTAAAGACAGTGACACACACACATACACCGCCCAAGGTTCAACCATTGGGGCAGAGCAATTTATCCTACATACTCAATTCAAGGGCTGGAGGATCTTCTGTAAATGTGGCTGCAAGGGATCTGTTACAATGTGCTGCTTTTGACACTTTTCATATTTTAGGACCGGTCCATATTATACTTTGGAAAACAATGTGAGATTACTGCTAAATAGAACCATTACATGTGACTTGGTTTCAACTGATAGGTGACCATTTGAGTTAAATTAGATTACATGATATGCAATGATAGCTGTGATAACCTCAAAAAAAAAAAAAAGTCAAAATCACAACTTCCCACAACTAAAATCTTTGTAATGCTGCCAAAAATGTTGCTAGTTTTCAAATTTTTACAAAAGATTCTTCAGGCAAAATAGTTAATGCAGAATGCAGAAGGCGCAGGAATGGTTCTTATAAACTGCAATTCCACACAAACGTTTTTCATGGCTTTAACATTTTTGCCTGAGGAATAATTTTTAAAAATTCAAAAACCTGAAATTGACATTTTGATTAACCTAATAAAAGTATTACATCTATAAAGTTTTTTAATTAGGCAAAAAGCCCAATTTTTATCATGTTTTATCATGTTAACATCTTTTTAACATTTGTTTGAAATAAATTAAGATTTATATCACTTAAACTATAGCTAATTTGCAATTTAACAGCAATTTTAATGTACCACCAACAGACTACTACAACCATATGGAATCAGCGTAGCTCACAAGCCATCTAAAGCCCTTCAAAACATCTTAAGTAAATAAAAAGCCCAGCAGCCCCAGAAGAAAAAACAGAGTCATCTACAACATACAGTGTAATGACTGCAACAAGCATTACATAGGCAGAACACTGGCAGAACATGAACACCAACTGGCAGTCAGAAGACATGTTCAAAACTCTTTAATTTCATAATATATGGACAGACTTAACCATAGTTTCAGTTGGGAAATCGTGGCCATCCTAGACCAAGCCAAACCCCAAAATTTTATTGCTAGGGAATTTCTAAAAGGCTGGCACGCTGACAAATTAGCCATATAAACTATGCCAAAAAGGGAACAAAAAGACCTAAGCACCTTTCCACCAGCAATCAGCATCCAAATGAGCATAGATTAACTTCAACATTAGACCAACAATCAAGAAAACAATATTCCAAACCAGGATCTGCCAAACAAGCCAACAGTAAACAGCCCAAAGAACCTCTAAGACCTCTCCACCAGCAATGATGGGGCAAGCCACTAGAATATAAACTGAGAGCAAACCCCACTCCTCACTAGCACTGATGAAATTACCTAGTTTCGGTAATGAAACGTCTGCAAGAAAACAGCCAAGCTCAGAGAGCACCAAGGAGCCCATTTAGAAAGTGAGTCATCTAAATTATTTTAAAGAATAATGGTTATTTTTTGCTATTCTATTTTATATCTTTCCAACTATCAACACTGTGCTACATTTAATATTCAGGCAGGAAGCTGTTTTCCAGAACATCTAGAACCTTTCTTTGCAACTAAAGTTATTAGCTGTCAGTTTAGTTCAGGCAAGTCATTTAAGTATCTTTAATTAAAATTTTGAGGATCTGCCAGGGCCAACCCTACCATTAGGGAGATGATGATGTTTCCCTCAGGCAAGATGCTGAAGAGGGAATAGCTGTTTGTCTTGAATTCTAAACAATTTGACATTTGTTGAAACAATTCTTTGTATTATAGGACTTCATTTAGGTCCCCTAAATCAGATAGGAAAAAGATGCCTAACGCAGCAGCTCCCCAACTTTTTGTGCGCCAGGGACCAATTCTACAGAGGGCAGTTTTTCTGCGGACTGGGAGGGCATGGTTTCTCATGCTACCTGGATCCTGCACATGGACAGAGGGGCTTTGCTAGCTTGAGTGGCCTGGTTCCTGGCGGGCCACAGACCGGTGGGGATTGGGGACCCCCGTCTAATATATAGTTAACAGAAACCTATGTTTCCATAAATTGTGTTTCCCCCGTTGCTACTTCCTATTCTGTCCTTATGAAGATATGAAGACAAAGATGTTATCCTTCTGTACTCAGGACAAGACAAATCAAAGAATGAGATCCCCCAAATTCCACTTCTCCCCTATTCACCAGTAGAAAATAGCCACTTATCACTCTTACTAACGTGGGTGGGGCAAGTCTAGACAGCTGCTTAGAATGGCAGGTTTCGCCACTGTTAAATTACCAGGGTGGATGGATACATGGGATGAAGCAGAAGATAGTATTTTCAGTGCTTATATTTTGTGTGACCCATCTTCTATCAAGTTATTTCTCAACACGGTCCACATCTTCTGACAGAGCATTAAACTTATGCCCACAAATGCCTTAAGAGATGTCATAGAAAAGTAGTATGAGGTAAAAGGAAAAGTATCAATGGAATGACAGTGCTTGAAGAATGTGACCAAAGAAACTATTACAAATCTTGTGACAGCACCCAGAAGTATCAAGTACAAAGCCACAGAGTGCATATAATGATACCAAAAGCAATAAAAAAGCAGGAACAGGTAAACTCTCTCCCTCTCCCTCACACACACACACAAATATGTGGCCAGACCTCTGTGTTTGGGGTTTCTTTCTTTCTTTCTTTTTTTTTGAAGGAGCATAAAACCTGTGATGACCCTAATGGAGACAGAACTAGCGTACCCAACTGGCAAAATTAAGTTTAAATTTATTTTATGGATTACAAGCACTAAATCCTTGCTTTAAAAAAAAGGCCCATTACTTTCTCAGAATAGCATAATACTCATGTTTATAAAAAGTTTACCCCAAACCTGATAGAACTCCAATTGTAAGCACCAGTTAGAAATTTTGCAAGTAGATGCCTCCTGGAAATTAAGGATCTGGTCACTCTAGCACCCCAAGACAAATGGTCCCAGAGTTTAAAAGAACTGCGACCATACCAATAGCAGTCTACAGGGGTTCCAACTCCTATTTCAGCAACCATTATCACTTTATAGTATGTCAGACCATATACACAGCCAAAACTGTATTGGAAAAAAGGGTTACAACTAGAACAGCTCAAGTCTCATGAGCTATCATGAGGACCTGGAAGAAAAATGCAGTTACAAGGCATGCTGATGAGGGAGTGAGGAAGAAACTTCAATTAAACTACTTTATATGGAATAGCAAGAATGCCATATTTTCAGCAAAATATTTTGGGATAGGAAAGCCTATCAAGATTCTACAGAATAGTAAACTATAATATTAGGAATGTTTTCTCCAAAAGAACTATAGATGAACTATGCAAAATATGTTACTTCTAAGGCAGTGATGGAAAACCTTTTGGGCTCAGCATGTCAAAAATTCAGAAAATGCCTAGCTTGATTCTCTGGCATGTCACAGCCCCTCCCCCCCACAACAGAGGAGAAACAATTCTTTAAATTATAGATAGATAGATAGATAGATAGATAGATAGATAGATAGATAGATAGATAGATAGTCCAATCATGTGGTGCTGCGTATTATACAAAAAAAATTCCAATAACTACAAAAATGAAGTACAAGTAGAACGATGACATTTTTGCAGTTGTGCTTTAGACAGTCCTACTTGGGTATTGGTGCCTGCTGGCGTGTCATCTAAAATGGTGTGGTGTGTCATTTTGGACACCCGCGTCATAAGTTCACCATCACTATTCTAAAATGAACACAAGCAATTATTTTAAAATCTACTCATTATTTTGCATTAGATTGTTGATTTTCTCCATCTTTCTGAGTAGTTTGGTGAACTGGTTGTCGGAAGAGATTATTAGGGCAAAGAACCGGTGGTTAAATTATTTGAATCCCACCACTGAACGTAAGTAATTTATGTTCCAAAAAACAATAACAAAAAGCAACAAGAATTTTAAAGAAGGGTGCAAGTTAAGTACTCATTAAGTATTTTAAGAAGTATCCTCCTTTTTCTACCTTTCCTTTAGAAAAGGAATCTCTGTAAGTAAGGAAACTTTCCTCAGGATGTCTTAGAATCCGTATCATAAAAAAAACTTGAAAAACCGATATCAACAAAAAATGTACATTAACGATAGCAACCTAAATCGAGCCCTCATTGTACACCAAGACATGAAAATCGTACTGTTGGGAGGGTGGGGGCACTTCCGTCGTGTTTGTACTACAGCTAGGCTAATTATGTTCGCCTCTTTACAGATCAAGGCGGACTTCTCCAACTTTAAATAAACGTCGCAACGGCTAAGTATCAAATGATTTAGCGCACAAAAATGGGGGGGAAACGACTGCAGTGCGTCAGAGACAAAAGCCAGCTCTTAGTCTCACTGCATAGCCATGTAGTCGGGGGGGTTGGGGGTGGAAAGGCAGCGAGGACAGACTTTTCCTGGCACTACCCCGCTGCATCTTATTCCTCCCAGCGCCCCAGGGAAGTACTCGGCTCCTGTCCTTCAAGCGGCGCCACCCTGGAGTTGCAGGCAGCCCCCACTCATTCACCCCCGACGTTCCCACCTCCGCCTCCCGTTGAAGGCCTTTCAACTTTATCTCTGGAGTCACCACAACAATGCCATATACTGAGGAAAACTCTCGCGCCCGACCCGGGCCGTCCCCCCTGGGCCGCTCGGCGAGAGGAACGTCCCTCCTCACGTACACACGCCCAAGTCTGGAGAGCGGAAATAGTGCGCGTTGTCCTTTAGCCCCAGCGCTGGGCGTCCGAAAGAAGACTCGGCTTTCCACTTGACCTCCCCAAAACTACATTGCTGGGAACACGCGTCCCTTCTCCTTCCCACCAGAAACTACCGTGTCCTGTGAAATCTTCCCTCGTCTCCAACATGCATGCGAGCTATGGAGCGCAGCAAGCGGGACAAACTATTAAAAGTCATGGGAAGGACGTCTATGGAGAATCTCAGTCACGGGAAGGACAGAAGCCCGAATTGCCCAACCTCTACCTTGGCTCCGTCCCTTAACTAGACGGCAGGAGAGGAGCCTAAGAGCGAGGGCTCCACGTCCCCAGTCAATCCCCCTCCACTCCACGGTCCCAACTAACGCCGGCTTTCCCACGGCAGGAAAACGTAACCCGTGGCGGTACCTTCAGGCGATCCTCCTGTAGGCGCGGGTCGTTCCAGGTGGTGGTGCGGCTGTTATGATCCACAAAAAAGGGCCAGCCGGTCTGAGGGTCTATCTTTACCTCCCAGCCCGGGGGCAAAGGCTCCCGCTCGCCGCCTCCGGCCTCCACCTGCATCCGCGTGGGAGACTGAGCAGCTGCGCTCATTGCTGTGCGCAAGCGAGAGGAGGCGAGGCGCAAAAAGGCTGGAGGAAGGAGGCAAAGCGGGAAGAAATTGCCAGCCGCCGCTTAGGTCATCCGCTGGAGTTAAGCGAGGCAGCTCTTGCCGGCCGGGCACCTTTATCCAGAGGGAGGAGACATAGAAGGGGGTGGAAGTATCTGGAAATAGCAGCTCCGCGCCAAAGAGGAGGGGAAGGTGGACGGGCAGGAGACGGAGGAGGAGACACGCGGGGCAGCTGCCTGGCTGGAAACTTCTGGGCGCCTCCAGAGCCTTTGGATAGCCAGGGCGGGAGCTCCTCGTTTGAGTCACTCTTCCTCGCCGTCATTATTCAGCAGTATATCAGTTAGGATCTTCGCTCCGCCTGCTGGGCGGCGAGTTGAAAACCGTCCTCATTCTGAAATCTTGCGTTCTCTTAAGTGAGCTGTTTCTGAAATTCAAGGTGGGTTTCTCTCACCCTGAGCGCGCCTTTGTTGGAAGAGGTAACTGGACTTTCTTGGGTTTTTTAAAAAAAAAAAACGTTTCGCTTCTCTTTCAAAAAGCTTCTTCAGTTCTTCAGAACTGAAGAAATTTCTTGGATGAGAAGTGAAACAAGAAAACAACCGAGAAAGTTCAATTGCCTTTTTGGAAAAGCACCTTTGGGACAGCCGTGACCTGGGTGACTGAGGATCTCCATAGACATTTGTCTCTTACGTTTCTTAAAGAGACCTACGGGCCTGGAAAAACAAGCGAATCTGCTTCATTACTACTGGCTTTTTAAAAATAGTTTAAAATAGCTCGGAAGACTAAACCTTTGGTCTTGGGGACCGACCCCAGATTGGAACCTGCAAATAGTTTATATTACAATTAAGGCCTGGCAGCATAGCTGCCCATGTGAAAGTAACTTGCAACAAGTGTTTCAGAATAATGTCTGCTGCTTAGATTAGAAATGCTGCAATCCTAAAAATATTTTCATTGGATTAAACTGAAATGGTGGTATCCAGTTTCTGGTATCTTCATTTTCATCAGTGGCACTTGCACTGTTCTGTACGGTCTTTTTCAATTATTAAAATAATGTAGTCTTAACAACTCATACCAGTACTGTATTATACTAGCCCTACAGAACAAAGCTACATTTCTGCCCTTATATTGCAAAAAGAAATAATAAATGCATGTCACAGACTATATTGCCTAGCTCAGTTTTTGGGCAAGAAGCCATGATGACTGACTCAACAAAACAGCTGCAGTAGCGTTAGGAAAGGCCTTGCCTTAATGAGAAGGAAAATTTGCTTTCTTCTCTAGACAAAGTATTGCATCCTCCATGTCCCAAAGTAATCAGAGAATGATGACATCATAAATCTAACTACTTTTCCACTATAACTACATGTTTTAATATTGTCAGGCATTTTTAGTGAGTAGAACAGTTCCTTTTCCATTTTTCCTTACTATACGTTTTAAAAAATGAAGTAGCCCATCTGAATGCAAGGGGCCATCACTCTTCATAACGTACCCAGCATATGAACTCTTCCTAAATTTAGGTGTAGAATAGATAACTGGTGGGTGGTTTTGTTTGGAGCTGGTATTTTTATATGACATGTCCTTACTATGTTCATGTCATTCCCAGCCCGCTGTGGAGGCAGCTTAAAGTTTTCTTGACCTATTTCAGCTTGAAGTTATTCTGGCTGACACACATTCCCTTGCTGTCTTGTGCTGTACAGGTAGCCCTCAACTTACAAGAGTTTGTTTAGTGACAAATGTTACAACAGCACTGAAAAAAAGTGACATGCCCATTTTTTACCCTTATGACTATTGCAGCATTCCAAGAGTCATGTGATCAAAATTCATATGCTTGGCAACTGGTTCATATATATGACCACTGCTGTGTTCCAAGGTCACATGATCTCCTTTTGCGACCTTCTGACAAAGTCAATGGGGAGGCCAGATTCACTTAACAACCAAGTGACTAACTTATCAACTGTGGTGATTCACTTAAACATTGAGGCAAGACACGTCATAAAATGAGGAAAAACTCATTTAACAAATGTCATTTAAATGTCAAAACTCATTTAAGAACATAAATTTTGGCCTCAATTGTGGTCATATGTTGAGGATTACCTGTATCTCTTTTGCTGAACCTCTTGCTCTGTTTCATGCTCCCATCACTCTTGTTCTCCTCTTTGCTCTGTCTCCCTCCTGCCCACTTCACCTCCATTTTCCTCTTCTTTGCCTGCATTATCAGCTATGCTATTTTTGGACATGGATTCAGTGTTCCTGAAAAGAGTGTTAGAGTGCCTGTTCAGAAATTACACAGGTCACAGGCAAAAAGGGCCTTGCTCAGGGCAATGTTTCTTAAAACCTTTTCTATGTCTCTTATCTCATTAGGCTATTTCTGAACCCAGGTCCTTTTAACTAACAAACAAGCAAACAAACAAACCTAAATCCACATCCAAACCTAGCCCAGTTGAGAGGTCACAAATGCAGGATGATAGAAGAGAAAGTTCTTTCCCCAATTCTGTGCTCTATATCACTTGCTCTTGATTCTCTCTTTCTCTCACCCTCTCCCTCCCTCTCTCTCTCTCTCTCTGTCTGTCTCTCATCGCATTACCTGGTAGACCTGATCCAAATAGCTAAACAGTGAAATAATTGCATTGTAGCTAAAACACTGGGTAAAAATTTGTGCCACTAATTAATTAAACTAACTAAACTACTCACGGACTTTGGGCTGCATGCAAGCAAAATGGACATGGCCAATGCAGCACCACATCATAAGTTTATTCAGACTTGCAAGATTGATGTCTGGCTTTCAAGGTAGACCAGACTAGAAAACCAAAGTTATGAATGGTAATACTATTTTTATTATAAGGCTACAGTAGCCAACTTGCAAGTCTGACTACATTTTCCTCTACCCTCCCTTTATCTTTATGAGAGCTAGGGAGAGTCCAGTCTGAAATGCTTTCTCAAATTACATTTCTGTCCTAGATTCAGATTTCTTTTGTCCTGATTGCAGCTTTCTCTTATTCCTCAAGGTTATTCCTTTTTCCCATTACAGTATGACCTCTCCATCCAGATCCTAATAGCTTCAAGACATCATGCATCCCCCCCATTCAGTCTGGAGTGGTGATATAAAACTGGGTATGTTCCACAAATGTATGATATCTCACTGCAAATCAGGATAGAGCCTCTCCTAGTAGTTTCATGTAGATGTTAATCAGGATGAGGAAAAGACCCAAACCCCAGACAGACAATAATAAAGTGTACAAAGTCTAGATCTCTGTCTGAAGCAACCACTGATTAGATCTTTCTAGATATTATGCCCATGAATCATGTGTATGCTGCATGTTTTATTTATAGTCAGATCAAATTTTTAAATAATATAAAAATGCATACAGAACAAGTAAAATAAGTTAATGAAACACAAAATTAAATATCAGATGTGTATAAATCTAAACAGTAAAATAATAAGTGATAAGCAATAAAGCAGTAACTCAGGTTAGAATGGTACAGTTTTGGTTTCCTAAACAGTGGTAGTATCACCTTCAAGTCTACTTTTGAAAGTTCATCACTCTTCCCCAGTACTTAAAGGATCACCTTTCAATCAGACTGGAGTAGAGCAAGAGTCCCCAAGCCTCGATATGTAGATCGCTACTGATCTGTGGCCTGCTGAAAACCAGGCCATGCAAGCAGTGGACAAGCACACAAAGCTTCATATGTGCATCCCCCCACCCCCCACTGCCACCACCCATTGCTGCTGCCACTGGTCCCCAGAGTCAGAAAAGTTAGAGACTGCTGGGGTAGAGAAATTTTGATTATCTAGCACCAAAACATCATGTGTTTCACAGCTAAGTCATACAATACAGTTTTCTTCCCAATAGTACAAAAGTGTTTTCCCTTATTCCACATTTGAAGTTGAATACTTTCTTCTGGGTAAATTGGCTTCTTTCAACACTGTAGAGCCCTGCCAATACTCAACCCTGTAGTGGAGTACTATTAGTTTCACTCCTTTCCTTTTAATCAAACAAAGATAACCTTGGCAGGAGCTCCTTCACCTGGTAGTATTGTTTTCGGGGTCATTGGAACTATTAAACCTTTTCATTATGTCAAAGTAGTAATCCTTGGCACAGAAGCCAAACAAACAAATCAAATAGTTATAAATAAATGTACTCTGTGATATTAAAAGTTTTACACAAATAACATATTTCTTTTAAATAAATAGCATACAGGATCATTGTTCCTTCACTATAATAAAATCATAAACATTCTCAAAAGAAATGACACTAGAATCTTAAAATTCCTTCTTGCTACCGGTAAGTAGTGTATTCCATATTGTCCGTTTTTTACATGGCACTGTATCAATTTGGTCTACTATGGAACTAAGATTTATGAATTGTTACTAACTCAAGTTGCTTTTAATAGATAACACTCAGACCTGGCGATTAGAATAAGTAGTTACTTAATACCTTTATAGTTTGCTTCCATTCTGGAACTCAAGGCAATATTTGCAGGCTTTCTAGAAGATTACCTCACTCCATTACTGCCAAATACTTTTCAGATTCAAGCTATGTTGTTATCTCACAAAAAAGTAAGTATGCTCTAATACAATCCAACTCTTAATTAGCTGTGATCCTAACTGCTCAATTGGTGAAGTTAAACTCTATGAATGATATTTAATCATTTAGTAAAATACAAAATTCAGTCACTTCAAGTCAATATTTCTGTAATATATATTAATAACAATAACATAGAAGTCCATCCACAATAAGCAAAGATAAACCATAAAAATCATCTACCAAGTGCCCAATTTAATAATATAACCCTCACTTACAAAATTCTAGCAGTAAAGGTGCAAAACTTAGATATCTGCTAAACAGATTGGCTAGTAGAAATGATTGAAGGCAAAAGAAATAACACTAATTTAGAGAAGACCTTGTGTTACAATGCCCCTCTCCTTTTTGCCATCCTTTCAAAATCCTGTGACAAACCCATATGCCTATTTGCTTTTACATTTATTCCAACAGCACCATCACATATCCCAACTAGCAGACACAGGAAAGTAAGAGTGCTTTCAATGCTCTTCCTCTAATGCAGTGGTTCTCAACCTGGGGGTCGCGACCCCTTTGGGGGTCGAACGGCCATTTCACAGGGGTCGCCAAAGCCCTCTCTTGCCCCCCCCCACGCCTTCACTCACCGTCACCCTCTGTTGGATCACCGGTCCCGTTCGCTTACCGCGCCCACTCCCAATCTATTGCTGCCTCCTGAGTCCCAGTTGATGGCTAGAGGGAAAAAAACTGTTTAAATTGTTGTGGCGGGGCTTCAAAGGGCCTCCCTACAGCTGATCCGTGTTAAAAGAAAATAAATGAGTAAACCAGGCCTGCAAAAATGAAAAAACCAGCCCTTTTCAGCTTCAGCATAGGTTAATTACCATAAATTGATTTGATCAGCCTCCTTGCTCTCAAGGCTCTTTGTGCAGTCTCTTTTGTAAGCTCTTTGCTGCAAAGCGTGCTGGAGAAGTTTTTTTTTTCCCTAGCTGAAACAAAACTGAAAGTAAAGCAGGCTCTTAATGTGACAAAATGAGGCAGGGAGAGAGATTTCTTTTTCTTTTTCCTCACCAAAAAAGGTAGGTACAAACAATGGGAAATTTAGGGCCAAAGAGGAGGTTCAATATTTTAAAACACAAAAGAAAAAAAGCTCTATTTAACTAGGGAATTGTAATAATTGAGATACTATTAATTGTATATTGTGTTGAAAGCAGAAATGGTTAAATTGTAGTCTGGAGGAATATATGGGGGAAATTATTTGGTTTATTATTATTGGTAAATATAATTAATTGGTTTGTAAGACATTGGATTGCATGGAAATAATTGGAATATTCATGTTCATATTGATTAATATACAAAAAGATAGTTATATAACTAATTGATTTATATTAAAATGTTGAATTTGTATTAAACAACAATTAATATCATCCTCACATTAAAACCAATGTGAGGATGATATTAAAATAGATGACAATGGGAAGGGGTATAATATATAAGAGAAGGGAAAAATTAAATTTGATTAAGATTAGAGATGAGGATGAAGGGTAATATTGGTTTTTTTTAAAAAAAGATAAATAAATATGGCGAAAAGGAAATATAGAAATCGTTAATTTATTTGAAATGACTAAACACTGTTTAAATTCGTGAACTGGCTCTTGGATCTTGGGCAGATTATGCCAAATATAAAGTCACTTGGGGGGTTGTTGTACAAAGAGATACTTCTTAATGATGGGGGCAGATGGCGTTTGAAATCTTTGAATACCCTGTTGGAAGAAGGAGTGAACTTAACCTGGTTGCAGTATTTTCAACTTCAAGCAAGATGGAGAGAAGATCAGAAAATTGGATTAATGTTACATGAAGAAGATTTGGTGACTCAGATAAAATGTAAAGGGCCGATGCATATTAAACGAGTGTATAATTTACTGTTAGAAAGAGACTCAGAGGGGGAATTAGTTAAAGATTGCATGATTAAATGGGCGCAAAATTTTGAACAACCTGTAATGTTGGAAACATGGGAAAAGATTTGGGTCCAGAATGTTAAATTTACACAAGCACAGAACCTGAGGGAAAATTTTTATAAGATGTTTTATAGATGGCATTTAGATCCTAAGAAGTTATCATGTATGTATCCAAATGTTCAACCTAAATGTTGGAGGTGTGATTGTTTGGATGCAACATATTTCCATATTTGGTGGATGTGCAGAAAATTGAAAGCATTTTGGATTAAACTTTGGTGGGTAATGCAGAACATTTTGAAGAAGAAGCTTGAGTTTTCTCCTCAGTTTTTTTTGTTGGGAATAGTTAAGGGTTGTTCAGCAACTGACACTAGATTAATCTTACATATGATCACTGCAGCTAGATTACTGATTGGTCAATATTGGAAGAAGGATAATGTACCTACTATAGAGGAGTGGATACTGAAGATGTCTAGTTTTGTAGAGATGGCTAAAATTTCTGCATACCTAAAAGAAAGGACCCATGAAGTTTTTGCTAAGGAGTGGAAGAAATGGGTAGAGTACATGAAGAATAAATATCAAAGTAAGAAGTTTCAATTAGCACTTAACTGAATCTATATTTTTCATATTTAGAATTAATTTAAAAGAGAAATGTATTGAATTTGATAATTTTTAATTTTTATTACATTTTATGTAATTGAATTTATATTTTTAAGATTTAGATTTAATTTTAAAGAGAAATGTACTAATTATAGTTAATGTTATACATGATTTATATGATACTTCAATTTAAATTTTATGATGCTTAAAATTATTTTACTAGATTTTTTCTAAATAGATTGTTAAGAGTTAAGAGTTTTATATATCTGATGTATGTTGTCATATATTGGTTTAAAAGTGAAATTTTTTTTATTACTTAAGGTTAAAATTGGTTATAAAATAAGGTTATAGCTTTTTCTTAGTTGGATCTCACCTTTAAAAATTGTTAAATATTGAATGTTAATGTTTGTTTAATAGCGGAAGTCAAGGGGGGGATTGGGGAGGGATAGGGTGGGGGTGGTAGGGGGATGGGATGGGGAAGGGGTTTTAAAAATAAACTGTAATGTAAAACTTTTTCAATAAAAAAAAAAATTCATGAACTGGCCAAATTCTCTGTTCAAAGAAAATTCACTGAATGTTTGTATGTGTGTTTCTAATTATTGCTATTTATTCATATTTGTTCTTTTTTATTCTTTAAAGTTTAATAATCCATTCTTTATCTTATTATCTTTGTATTTGTTTGGGGTTGGTTTTTTTCCCTTTCATCTCTTTTATTGTACAGCAATCTTTCTCCTCAAACCTACCACCTCTCTCTTTTCTTTCCTTTTTACTTTCTCTTCCCCCCCTTCTTCTCCTCCCTACTTCCTCTTCCCTTCTCCTTCTCCTCCTCTCTTCCTCCCTCTCTTATCCTCACTCCTACCCTTTTCCCTTCCCTTCCTTCATCCCTCTCTATTGCTGTATCCTTTTATGCATATGGATTACTCAGAGGACTGAAAAAGTTATTTTTGACTGGTCCTCGCACTTTTGACCAGTCCTCAAACTTACGACTGTCCTCACATTTTACGTTTTTGCCCTATCTGGTTACCATGGTGAAGAAAAGCAGTTGTGAAATGAGTGACATGGTTGTTAAGAATGCTGCACTGGCATAAATGTGAGGATGGTCATAAGTGTGAGGACCAGTCAAAGGTGCGAGGACCTGTCAGAAATGACTTTTCAGCCCTGAATAGTCTCTATACACATAGTCATGCCCACCTGGTCACATATTAAGAATGCTACAATGGGCATAAACAATGGCCAGTCATAAGTGCGAAGACTGGTCAAAAGTGCGAGGACCTGTCAGAAATCACTTTTTTCAGCCCTGTAGGTAGTCCTTTTGTGCACATGGACTACTCAGAGAGCTGAAAAAGTTATTTTTGACTGGTCCTCGCTCTTTTGACCAGTCCTCGAACTTATGACTGGTCAAAAGAGTTTTTGCTCTATCTTATCACCATGGGGAAGAGAAGCAGTTGTGAAATGAGTGACATGGTTGTTAAGAATGCTGCACGGGCATAAATGTGAGGATGGTCATAAGTGTGAGGACCAATCAAAAGCGCGAGGACTTGTCAGAAATGACTTTTTTCAGCCTCTGAGTAGTTCCTATGCACATAGCCACGCCCACCTAGTCACATGACCTTGAAGCCACGCCCACAAAATAAGCCACGCCCACAGAACCGGTAGTAAAAAACTACAGTTATGAAGTAGCAACGAAAATAATTTTATGGTTGGGAATCACAACATGAGGAACTGTATTAAAGGGTCGCGGTATTAGGAAGATTGAGAACCACTGCTCTAATGTAATATGTACCATCATCTGTCAGTAGCACCTCTCTGGATACTATATAGGACAAACAGGCCAAACTTTGCCCAAGACAATCAGGATAAGCCTAACATCAAGACTCAAAACAAGGACAAAGTAATATCAGAGATTTTTAATCTCTAATCTCTAATATTTGATTACACAGATCTCAAAGTTGCTCTTTTGGAACAAAGAAACTACATCAGGATTATTAGAACAAGAGTCTACCAAAATCACAAATATTGAACTGCATGAGGGTATCTCAGAAGACTGTAATTGCTAATCAAGGCAATTGTTCTAATTTGCCTCCCCTGTAATCTGCATAACTGCCTTTTCTTCCCCACTTTGCCTGATTTCTGTTTAAATTGTAACCACTCCATGCATTTGATGAAGCTTCAGTTCACAAAAGTTTAGGCCATTTAATAAAATTCATTACTCTGAAAAGGTGCTATTATATTCCTCTTATTAATGCATTACAGTAAAATGAGCACACACAAGCCCCCAGTAGATTCTATACTGACTTTTAAACATTTAATATGCAGTTATTATAACTGTTGCAATATAAACAACCATAAAAACAACTCCTTATTCTGGCAACACTTGTCAGAATATTTCAGAGGTTTCTCTTTTGTAACCCTATCTACCAAAAGAGCTGGCTAACTATATTTTTAGCTCGTCTTAGGCAAAAGTACTGTCAGGAGAAACCAGTGGAAGAGAAACAATACAATGCAGAACTCTGATATGGTCACCTTCCACAGCTTTTAAAGCAGGTTTTTATCAGCCAGGATACTTGGTTATCTGCCATAAATTATTTTTTTAAAATAATTTTATGTATTTATTTTGAAAGTTAAAATCCAAAATCCAAAAAAGAAAATAAAAGAACCAAAGACAAAAAATGTGTATAAAACAAATTATCACAAATACAAATAAAATGTCCCCATGGGTTGAACACTGATAAATATATTTCAACAATATATTTTTTGTCTTGCAAACAGGTCCACAATTTATAAATGTATACATCTAAATTTGCTATATTACTATATAACAAAAATATTACAAATATGAAAATCTATTATCAATCAGCCAATTTGACCTACCATTTATTTACTCTAAACAGCCAGTAATCCCAAAGATGCTAAGACTTCAAAACCCTCTGTTAGTGATCTATTATTGTATTTAACTCGCAGAAAGTCCACAAATGGCTTCTAATCTCCCATAAACCTACTGCAACCATTATCTCTGATCTGTCTAGGATCAAATACCATAGATTGATACTTAACAGTAAAAATAACTTCTTCCATTGATCGTATTTACTTTTATTTAAAATTATAACTCTGATTTTTCTAAACAAGTGTATCTCACTCCTCAAAATCGTACGTCTTTGTTGAGAATATCTCTGCATCACTTGTTGTTTAGTAGATTGTCCTACAAATTGGAACTCAGTATCTCTTAAGAATTGTCTTTTGGTTGCATATAGTAAGTTTATTCTGCAAACTCCATCCATTTTCCTAAAAAGGTCCAGTTCATTACTCATCCATTCAATCATGTCTGTAACAATTGAATCTTTTGAGTTAATGCCCCCTTCAGCTTTGTCTAGCAAGCCTCCAATTCTCAAACAACCTCCTTCTCTTTCAAATCTGTTACCAACAAATTAGTTTCTGGCCCACCTGGTTGTGTGTCAGATTTAACTGATGTTTTCTGTGCTGGATGTTTTCTTTAGGCTGATTTAAGATTGTTACTAATTCATCAAACCTTTTATTTAATTTTTCATTTAGAATTTGTAAGTTGAAGTTCAGTGTATCATTTTCTGGAGTAACCTCTGCCATAAATTATTTTTCTAAGACTAGGTAGCAAAGTTTAACAAAAGTAGGCTTACTCCATCAGATTACTGGGAAATGTATGGGTCAACTGGCTAATAACAGTATTTACAACCTAGAAACTCTTAACTTTGCTTTATTTGCAAGGAAAAAAACAAGATGATGAAAAATTATTTCAACTTTTATCAATTAGAGTCATATCTCCATATAAGAAAATCATTATTTATTATATATTCAGCCATTACTGTGATATAGTTCTACCAAACTTAACGCTTACATGATACAGTAAATGGTTTTCTTTCAGATGAGAAAGGAAGACAATTTATCCTTCCATTTAAGCCTTTGCTCCAGGGATTTTTTTCTCAATTCAAAGGTCTACGATAGTTTATTTATATTCAGTGGTAATCATGCTGTATATCTTTCCTAAAGTTTAGCATCAAATCACAAAACAAAATAAAAGGGAAAATCTTGATTTATGATGTTTTATCCACACGAATGCTTATTGCATATTTCATATGCCTTATTAATTTCATTTTTATTCTGATTCTATAAATAAAGATAGAAAAAATTCATTGAAATTGTGTCCCTTTGGTAGATGGGTCATCAATAATTTGCCAAAATGAATGCCTGCAAAGGGCTAGAAACAGGAAGCTATTATATTTGCCTATAGGAAAGAAAGTTTTCCCTTCCTTCCCACTCCTTAAATTAATTGTGAATAAGGGAACGGTTTATTTCACATTCACTGATGAGAACAAAAGCTATATAAGGACTTGATAGAAGAGTCAAATGACAGCAGAGGCACTGCTGAAAATCTACCATGTCTATGAAGATGAGAGACTAATTGCTTTTTATTTGATGAATTTAATCCTTTCTTACAGGATTAAATGAAACAGGATTTCTCTTTCAGAAAGAGACATTCCCCCACACAAAGTACAAATACACTGTATAAGCACATCTACCACTCAGACTTACTAATGAGGATTCTTATGCTTGATTTTAATTGGAGTTAAGAAATAGGAGAATCTGTATATTATTCAAGACTTTTCTCCATCTATTCTTCCTTTGGTATGGAGGATCTTAAATTCAGGATCATCTTTCTTTCACATATATACCGTAATACCGATACTAGGTAGGTAGGAGACAGACACATAAAGAAAAAAATGAAACAGGAAATGAAACAACAAAATGAAACGGAAAACAACAAGAGACAAGAAAGCAGAACGTTAGGAAAGTACTGAGATATATGACTCAAGGCTTGAAGAGAGGAACAGCTGTATGTTTCTGGCAGTAAGAGCTGGAAAGAAGTAGGATACTTGGCAGGCAGGAAAGACTATGCCAGGCTTATGAAGGAAACCAAGCAATGGCTCTCGGGAAACAGGTTGCAGACTGGTTGAAGAAGCTGAACGCAAAGCATTCAGTTGAGAAACAAATGCTCAGGAGAAACTTTGGAAAAAGTGTGGGCATAAGCAGTACTACTGGAAAGTAAGGAACAGGTAAGGAAGGACATTTTTGTAGTTTGATTATTATCTATGGAAGTAGCAATATATAATATTCATGTACTGAAATGACTAAATCATCCAAAGCTTTGTCAGTAGCACTGTAGTATTTATCATAGTAACAGAACCTGCATTTGTGTTGTGATATTTGTAGAAGACATTTGCCAATGCCATATGGACAATGAATATGATTGCTTTGCTGCTTTGGCAGAAACAGGATGATGTTGTGGATAGATCTTTGCTCTGAACCAACATGCTCAGTATCATAGAATGACTCAGATTAAAAAAAGAAAACAAGCATTCTATCAATGATTTCTTCTTTAGAATCACTCTAGGCATTCGTTCACGATGTATAAAAGTGAATGTACTGTACTATAATAAAATAATATTTTTCCACTTCTTTGATAAAAGGATGTTGCATGCCGGATTGGGATTGGGAAAGCAAAACACATAGCTTGAAAGTACTATGTTTAAAAGAAAACGGTAAATAAGAATGTGAACATTCATAGTGATAGATCCTTGTTTCAAGGATACGCTACTTATTTTTTTTCAAGAAAAGCCATGTGACAGTTCTTTCAGTTAAATGATCAGCAGAAAAGAACAATAACCTTTTAATGAGAAATAGAAGCAATAAATACAATTTCACAAAATGGCAAACAAATGCTAATTGCAGTTAGATTGCTAGGTGAAATGCAAGTTTTAAAGTAACAAAATATTACAGCTTGGGAAGCGGAGGAGCAATAATTTTTATTTAGAAAAGTATCATTTTGGAAGGCTTTTTTTGTCCATTAAGCTGAGCAAGAAATGCCTGTTTATTGAATGAATATCCATTGTCATAATGACTCTTAAAATCCTATTTAATATACAATTTGGCCAATACTCAGTTACTGAAATTAGCGTGACAACATTTCAGCTGCTATGGCTAGATGCCTGCTTAGATAATTTGCAAAGGAAATCATGTTCCAATGCAATATTCTGAATCAGTTTGACTAGTTAAAAAATAAAGACACCGTCATTTTAATTCTTCTATCATCTGATAATTACAGAGGGAATGTAAGCTATTATTTAAATGCACACATATAATATATGGACAATTTGCAAGACCCAGAAATTTCCCTTTAGTTACCACAAAAGGAACAGATGCACTGTCTATTACCACAACTCACTGATAGACTTTTGGAAGGCATGTTTTCATTTTGTTACCTGCAAAACAAATTACATTGTTGTTATATAAGGTCAACACCTCAATTTCAAGGATAACTGCTTTCATTTATACTGTATAGTTTGGAACTGAAGCATTGTTAAAAAATACAAGTAGTCCTCAACTTACAATCATAATTGAGTCCAAAATTTGTGTTCCTAAGTGAGAAATTTGTTAAGTGAGTTTTGCCCCATTTTATGACTATTTTTGCCACACTTGTTAAGTGAATCACTGCAGTTGTAAAACTAGTAACACAATTGTTAAATGAATCTGGTTTCCCCATTGACTTTGCTTGTAAGAAGGTCGCAAAAGTGGATCACATGACCCCAGGACACTGCAACTGTCATAAATATGAGTCAGTTGTCAAGCATCCAAATGTAAATCATGTGATTATGGGGCAACAGTTATAAGTGTGAAAAATAGTCATAAGTCACTTTTTTCAGTGATGATGTAACTTTGAACGGTCAATAAATGAACTGTTGTAAATCAAGAATTATCTGTAGGCTTTATTTAAACAGAGAAGAGCAAACAGTTCAATGTTTTCTTCACATATACCCTGTTTCTCCAAAAATAAGACATCCCCGATAATAAGCCCAGTCAAGCTTTTGAGAGCATGCGCTAAAATAAGTCTCCCCTTGAAAATATTTAAACTCAGAGCTGGAAATCAGGTAAGACGGCAAGAGGGGCCCAATCTTGCCTCATGTGCCCCAAAATAATAAGACCTCCTCAAAAGTAAGACCTAGCGCTTATTTCAGGGTTCAAAAAAATATAAGACAGGGTCTTATTTTTGGGAAAACATGGTACAAGGTCTAGATCAGACCTGTACAATTTGTGGAAGAGAAAAGATCATATTGATACATTAAAAATCATAGCAGGTTGCAAAGCAATATATTGTTACTGTATAACAGTAAAAGGGCATAAAGTGTACCTGTTAATATTCTGTATTCTGTGCTAGTTCTTCCAATTGAGCCTATTCTTTTTTTTAACTTTTCTCTAACTGAACCTTCCTTTTCTCCATTTTGCACAAAAAATGCTTAGCATTTAAAACCCCAGCTGTAGCTGGGCATGCATCACCCTCAATTATGCATGCATGCTAAGTTAGCCACACATTAACTGAATTTTGGTTCTTATTCAATGTAACCTAGTATCAATCTATAATTCACGTTAAATTGAATATTTTACTATTTGAAGTTGCAGGAATTGTGACCTAGCTGTACACATTTTTAAAGTGATGAGATTTAGATTTTAATGATTACTAAAACCAGAGCCTCGAAAGGTGAATTTAAAACTCTAAGTCTATTCCATGCAGGAATACAAATTAAAATATCCCCAAGAGATGTTTCTCTTTGAACTAATTCATGAAATGTGGCTCATTACCATTTCCCTAGATAATTGATTCAACTGTCAAAATATTCTTCCTGCTAGAAATCTCTTCCTAAAATTCAGCTGTAGTTTAGAAAAAAGCATTCAATGTCTTGTAGCCTAGGATGGCAGAAAGAAAACTGATTATGGCCAAGATAACTTTTCAGATGCTTAAAAAATATATTGGCATATATCGCTTAGTTTTCTCTACGTGGGGTTAAATGTACTCAGCTTCACTTTTTTCTCAGAGAATTTAGTTTCCAGTCCTAAATTCTTGATCATATTTGCTTCCCTCTGAATCTATTTGAGGTAACGCCCTCTGAATCTATTCCAATTTACCCAAGTGTAGCACCCAGATTTAGACATAGTATTCCATATTTAATACATCTCAAACTGAACTGACCTTTTCTGTACTCATCTCATTTTCTTGACTAATATTTAGACTCAAATTGAAAAGAATCCTGGAAATGTATTCAAATACTATCATCAAACTAGATGCTGCTTATGTGTGCCTCTGGATCTGACTTGCATTTGTGGGAGCCATCCTTCCCATGTTTGCATTATCTACAATGGTTCTTGAAAAATAATATAATCTTATTGTCCTTCTCCCACTGGAACTTAATTTCTGTTTTTATAATACAAGCAATTGCCCTTAGATCACATGGAACCAATAGCTAGATCCACATCCCCAATACTATCCAAGATAATCTGATTGCAGTTTAACCAAAACAAAACAAAAAGATTGTTTTCATAGTCCAAATCATACATTTCTCAAATTTAAATATACCCATAATCTTTTGAAAATGTATTATGCATACATGCATATTACAATAGGCCTGATTGAATATACTCAATGATTAAAACTGTCATGTTAAAGAATTTGACTATTTGTTATTAAGGCAAAACACTCTTATACGTAGTTCCAAATTATTGCTAGAAGGGTAAAATTGTTCTAGGCTAAAGAATGCCATAATTGATTATTCCTGTATTACAATATTAGCAATTGTTTACATTAACTTAAACAGAATTAAAGTTCTGTATTGTGAGAACATTTCTTTCTTAATAAAAGTTATTCAAAAGATAAATGCAGATTACTTTGCACTACATTCGAAATGTGTATTGGACTATTAAATCATTTATTTTTGAACAGCATTTTCTTATAATAGTGAAAAATCTAAGACATTATCCATTAATATACCATGATTGTGGGTGGTATATAAGTCTAACTGTTATTGCTACTTCAGAAGAGATAGTATATTAGGCTAAATATAACTTCAGATTCAGACATTTTTAAAGCCATCCAAATCTGCTACTTAGCGATTTGTTGAGAAAGTGTGCAAGATAAGCAGTAAATAGAGCCACCTTGTGGCATCTGGGCAAAATATTGTTTCTGTCAAAACAGATTTTTGCTGTTGTATTGAATATAAACTGCTCTAACAAAAATTATTGTCCTTTTTCGTCTACATTTTTTATGCAAACCTGCTACAACTGACATCTCTTTTGGTTCAAATAAGAATGTTACATGAGGCCACATATCTTGTAACAATTAGGTTGTTGTAATTTTATAATGAATATCTAAATTACTTTTTTCCTTATTTCCATAATGAAGAACAACCATTACAGAATAACACCTCATTAGAACTTCTCAGACAGAAGCAGTCCTGATCATAGGCAGTATTTTTTTAAAAAAATTACAAAAATATAAGAGTAAAAAAAACAGCTGAAGTGATGATCTTTTATACATTGTGATTCTCTACTTTAGATTATTGTGTAATTTAACAGCAAGATAAACTCTTCTTATATTAATGAAGTCACCGCTATTCATGAAAAATACAGATAAATCCATGCCTTTATTGTTGCAGAGATTAAAGCTTAAAATAACAAAGGTATGCCTCAGCATTGAATGCTGAGGTAACACTTTGATAAAGTACAATTGTCCTGAAAACATTTATTGAAGTCAAGGACAGCAATTAGCCTTAAAATAAATATTGAAGGAAGAATTTGAAGTTGACAGACATTTTATTCATATTGGAGTGATTGGGAGATTGATTTAATAGGAAAATGACTAACAATACCACACAAATACCAGCATTCATATTTTAAACCATCTTTTATAATATATTTCACTTATAAAACAATTATATTATAAATGTAAAAAAGCTAAATGATACAAAATTATAAAAACAAAATAAAAAGATTGAAAATAAAAGTTTGGGATTTTCAGGAATACAACTGTTGTGCAATCACTGAAAATCTGTCTCCCTTTGCAACTCACCTCGTCTACCTACACCCCACCCCCCCAAACACACATATACACACTTGTATTTTTATATGCAGGAAACATATTATGGAAAGTCAAACAACATCTCCATGGCTATATATTATATGTACAATGTCTATACATCAGTACGCATTTAAGATTCTTCTCTGCTGACTTCATAGCTATGCTCCCAACATGGAAAAGGCGGGGCGGCAGGGAGGGGATATGGTGAGGTCAGATATTTTCCATGCATCTAAATTCAAGTCCCTGCTTGATGTAGAACATACAACAAGCATCAAGTATTAACCTCTATTTGGAGATCTCCCACAAAAAAACAGCATCCCTTTCTTTTTTAAAAAAATTGGCTTTACTATGAAAGTTCTTGTCCAATTAACCCTTAAAACACTTACGTGACAGTCATTCAGATATTTGAAGCATACAGTACTATCCTATTATAGTCCTTCCGTAAACAACTCCAGGCTAAGCCTCTCCAATTCCTTCAAGCTATTTTCATTGGATTTGTTTTATTACCTTTGATGCTTTCCTCTGAACATTTTGATCAATAATCTCGGCAAGCAAAATTATCCATAGTACTCCCAGTCTGCATCTAATCTATAATTTATGTTCCTTATTACTAGTGAGGATCAGAAGAAGGGAAGTATTTTAGGTTAGGGTAAACATTTAGAGAACTGATCTATGCTTACTCAGCGGAAGACCGTGAGTAAACATAATAACCTGGATACAGAGTTCAAGGGAAACTATTTTGTGAACACGTGACCGCACTTGTTTAAGGAAGGCTACAATAAACTCTAAATGAAACACTGGGAAAATAGGTGTAAGACCTGCTAGCATGGAAAAAAATTGGTTCCTTCCTCTGACTCCGCCTGAGAGCCGATTCTCTTTCCCTATCCCCGGCGTGAACCAGGAAGCAAAACGCTTGTGTTTAACTCCAACGCAACGTGCCTCGGAGACCTTACCAACTTTCAGGTACGTGAACTTCAACTCCCAGAATGCCCCTCCCAGCCAGCCGGAAATTCTGGGAGTTGAAGTCCACGTAGCTGAAAGCCATCCAAGTTAAGAAACGCAGCTCCAACATTCCCTTTCTATCGTGACGCCGAGGAAGGTGGGGGAGAGAGAGAGAGAGAGAGAGAGATATGGGTTGCGCTGCGCTTGCGCATTGCACGATTTCCTGAGTGGTTGGCGACCGCGGCCATTTTGTGGACCCTTTGGTTCAACGCCCCCCCCTTCCCCCCCTCAGCAATCTATTGACTCTTACCTTGGGGGCTGCCGAGGCCTAAGAAAAAACGAGAGGCCTGGAGCGGCTCGGTTGTTTTTGTATTTTGATTTAATCGTGTCTCGGAGTCTCCCTACGCTCCCCCCCCCCTCTGGTGCAGCATCCTGGCTCTGCCTGGGAGCAGCTTTCCTGTAGCATGATGGAAGACGACGGACAGCCCAAGACCCTGTGAGTGGGACGGGGAATGGGTTGGCCGCTCGGTAGGTGGGTCAAGAAGCGATGACAGGAGGGGGATCTGCAGGGAGGATTCTCTGAAGGAGCGTTTGGAGGGAGAGAGGGGTGAAGAAAGCGGGACCCACGGTATGGAGGGGAATCGCGGCACAAGAAGGAACTCTATACCTCACCTCAGTTTACAGGAAAGGCACAGTTGATAGAGGAGTTGGAGGTTCCCCACAAAATGTCATCAGGGTGGGTGATAAATTGTGCAGGATATAAACCCAGAGTAAACTTGGAGGGTGTGGTGATCTTGGTAACGGGGGAGGTTTGTGGAAAGTTTTTTTAAAATTATTTTTATTTTTTAAGGAAATGTGTAGGTCAGTAGCTTAGTATATTCAAATTGCACCAGCCTTTTTATAAATGTTGGTGTTTCTGAAACCTAGAAAGCCTTTTCTGTGGGATGGTTACCAGGAGGGCCATTGCCTTTTGCCAATTGGCAGGGCTTGTGGCAAAGATGTGGCATTCCCTCCCGCAGTAGAAAAGCTTTGGAAAGTAACCTTGAGGGACTTCCATAAGGTAGGAAACCCCTTGCAATGAGGGACGTCCATAAGGTAGGAAATACATGGCCAGTTAAAGAAAGCTAGGAAAGACCGGAGGAAAATTGATGTATGTAATTTAAAGATTTATAAGGCTGCTTAACTCAGATAGTGTGACTCTGGGCAATGTCACATACAACAAAACACATTATCATCATACAACCAGCACCTAGTATATAAATACACAATCTAAAAATGTGAAATATGATAACCAAGCACAGGCCATAATAAACCTTAGAGGGGAGCTCCCACTCAAATGACCCTAAATGCCTGAGGAAAAGCCAGGTCTTAAGAGGTTTCCTAAAGACAAGGACAGTCGGAGGCCTGTCCTCTACAGGTAATCCTCAACATATGACCATAATGGAGCCCAAAATTTATATTGCTAAGTGAGACATTTGTTAAATTTTACAACCTTTCCTACTACAGTTGTTAAGTGAATCACTGCAAGTTGTTAAGTTAGTAACATGGTTTTTAAGTGAATCTGGCTTCCCCATTGACTTTGCATGTTGGAAGGTCACAAAAGGTAATCACGAGCTTGGGTCCGTGCAACTGTCATAAATGTAAGTCAGTTGCCCAGTGTCTGAATTTTGATCACATGACCTTGAGTATACTGCACCAAGTCATAAGTGTGAAAAACAGTCATAAGTCACTTTGAATGCTTTGAATGGTCACTAAACAAACTGTCGTAAGTTGAGGACTACCTTATGCAGGGGGGGGGGTGGATCATTCCTGAGATCAGGGGCAACTACAGAAAAAGCATGCTTTAGGTCCCATAAAGTGACAGTTTAAAAGAAGCAATCTGAAGCATGCCCTCCCTGTGGGAACATGTGGGAGAGGGAGATGGAAAAGGTAATCCCTCAAGTAATGTTAGTAAGATATAATATTTAATAATGACATATTAAGAAATTGCAAGGTTTGGAACTCAGAAAGTTTGAACAATATAGCAAGTAAAAGGAATATAACTTAGAGGTTGATTGCAAAACAAACCTCTTTGCAATTGAAAATTGGAGGGTCTTAATTGAAGGAGGTTATGCTCAACAAAAATATTAGTATGAATCAGTATGCATTCCCGAAGTAAGAACAGTACAACATGATAGTAGTGATGCTTTATCACAAGAAAAAAAAATCCGAAGTAAAAATCCATTTTGTAAGACCAATTAAAGATTTACAAAATAATCAAAGCTTTTGAATTTTATTGGCTTAGATAGGAAGAACTAGAAAAAAGAGGGAAGTATTTAATTGATTTTGAAATCATTTATGTTCAGAGTTACATGCTCAGACGAAGCAGTGATGAACCTCCAGACAAAATCAGATGCAGAAAAGCATTAGGTTAAGCTTGGGGAGAAATGTATAAAAAATTGTCAGTTTGCTGTTTAAGAAAGCATACTTTAGCTGTTAAACTTAGAATTGTTTTACATTTTATATGACCTACACAGATTTTTAGCTGATGAGAGACAGAGAACTTAGCTTGATAATATTATTAACAAAACTGATAAAAATTTATCTGTTACTAAGTTTATGTTGTTGAAAATGAGTAAAGAGTGCATTTTAGTGGAGAAAAAATAGTGACAATTTTAATTTAAGGGTTCTTGAGAGTAAAGAGTAAAAAGATAAAAAGTGCAGAGAAAAAAGAAAAAATATATTAAAGAAAAGAGATAATTATAAGGAAATAGCTTCCTCCTCATCATGACAAGAACAAAAAATTTCAGTAATTTATCACCTTGGAGATTACCTTGCTACAAAAGATCTCTTCTTCCCATAGTCTCATCTCTTATCTATAGACTAATTTTAAAGTCTTTTCATTCAGCCCTAATCAGCAAAAGTCACCTAAGGGTTACCAGAAACAACATAGTTTAACCTTGATCGGATAAGCTAGCTTCATATTTTCCCTTTGCTTTTAATAATCTTGATATCCCTTTAAATAATATCCTATAACGTGATTTTTTTCCATTTTCTCTTTGTCTGTTCTCAGAAATTACTTCAAAACTTTAACATGTAAATCCAAAATAGAAAAGTTATCCAACTTGCTCTTCTGGTTTGTTTTTTGTACATCACTTTTAATTGTTAAGACATTAACTGGTTTCATTTCTATAGCCAATGTAACATGCAACATTAACTCAAATACCAGTTTCAGATGTTTTATTCTGTTATGATTCAAAATGCAGCTATTCCACATAGAAAAGTATTTTGCATATTCCATTATGTTTCAGCTGCTGTAAATGTCTTGTTTCTTAGATTTGGAATATTTTCAGTTGTTCTAATGTCAGAGTCAGTATAGGAAGAGGACTAATGGTATTCCTATTGCTGCAGAGGGAAGGATATGGGGGAGAGATTTGGAGTAAAACAGTAGGCATTTAAGGAGCTAATGTCACAGTGAGCCATTTTGGATGTAACTACCAATAGAAAAAGACTAACTGGAATCTTGAAAGCAAATTGAACTCCTCAGCTGATACTTGATGCTTCTGCAGGTGGTGACTGCTGATAAGTAATTGGTTGCTGGTATCTGAGATAACCTCCACAGCTTATTCCAGTTTAGTTTCAAATTTGATTCACTAGTAGTCTGATGTTGATTTTAGTTAGAAACAGAAAGGCATCCCCCCAGTCCCCATTCCTTGCTTTTCAAAACAGACCTCTTTTGAATTAAAAATAACTTAATTAATATTCCAGAGAAGATTATATAGTACCCCCCAGTAACGCTGCTTGGACATTGAATTGGTGCAACAACTTTTCTCTTTTAAATAATACTCTGCTTCCCCAATAGACTTTCCCAACCTGTAACTAGGGGATGCCAGGCATCCCCAACCTGTAACTAGAGGATGTCTTTTTATTTCAATCTCCATACCTTTGGCAGAAACTCATCTACTGCCCAGAAATGGCCAGTGTCTATAAGATATTAAGAAACTTGGGTTACGTTCAATGCATTCATATGTTGGAGAAGTCATAGTGCAACTATCTGTGGCTCAGTTCCTGAGAGGCTACACATGGGCTTATTTAGTCTCTGTGCACTTGCATTTCAGTAGGATTCATCCATCAGTCCTCCAATGGCTTCCCACCCATCCTCAATCCATCTGACTCAATCTATTTTATACATGGTCAGTCATAATGTTCCTGCATCCAGTGTCTGACCCACTTGGGTCAAATGGTGTACTCTCTGAAAAGCTTCTGGACTCATCACACATATAGCATGGGGGTGATACTATGGCCAGCAAGCTATATAGAAGAAAAAGACTATATTCATAATGCCATTACCTGAATGATAACTACTAACTTTTTTGTAGGAAAGTTGGATTTTGTGTTAATGTGTGTGGAGTGAATAAGTAAATTTAAATAAAAATAGATGGAATGCCAGAGGTGTGTGCTTATGAATGTAGTTTTACCACTTTGCTTAAGTTCGCAAACAAGTGATGTAACTACAAAAAGTACACATTGCTTTGATCTGCTGTTTAAGGGTATGTACTCAATGCAATGTATATGCATTTGACTCCTGATGATGATGTGATTCAGGATATTTGTTTAGAATGTTTTCATCTTCAAAATAATTCTAAAAACTTCACTGTCAACAAAAACATATAGAAAGTGCACATACCTAAATAAATTCAATAGGTCGGTGTTTTTTACCAACAAATTATATGCTGATGGCATACATTCATTGTTGGTACTTTTATATTTTTTGATTGAATGCATTTGAAAAGCAAAGGCTATCTGCTAAGTTGGAAAGTAGAGTTTTTGCATTAGTGTTACGGTATCATTCATACTCATTGTGCTGCATTGCATTATCTTGTGTCTTTTTATGGAGTGTTTAGAGTGCATTTCAGTATGCAAAAAAAAAAAAAAAAATTAGCCAGTTAGCTTGCTAAGCTTAGATGTATGAATATGCTTGCATTAACAGCATACAGTCCATGCTATTAATGCAAGGCATAGTATATTTGTAATTTTGTTGCAAAAGTATTTTTGAATTTATTGATTTTGACCTATTTGCTATCGTTTTTTTTAACCACTTCAACCATAAGAGTGCATGACCCATGAGTAATCTTTTATTTTGTTGAGTGTTATAAATGTAATGCACTACAATGTATTTATAGAATGTATACATTATAGACTTATTTATAGACTGTAAATGCTATATGCTGGCTATTTTGTGCTTCCCAAAGTGAAGCCCCAAGGAAAAAAAAAATAAACCTTGTTTAGAAACAGTCCATGTTCCTGCCAGACTTAGCTTTGGCATAACAATAGAAATTAGGAAGGGGAAGTATATTTAAACCATTTTTAAAAATAATCTTTAATGGATTGGCATTAATTTAGTACTTTTATGCTAAGGTGTCCATCTGTCCTGGATGAGTTAATTAATTGAAAGGTTATATGTTATGTGAGAGATCAAAAGCACAGAGCAATCCTCCTCATGCTCCTTTCAGTTAAAATACTAATATCCCTCTGGCAAATGTTGCTCTAGATTTCAAGGAAGGTTATGCCATATTTGTGCTAAAATGTAGATGCTCACTAGTTGATAGCAAAAATTAAAGTAAGCAGATAAGGCTGAATAAATATTCATTACAGCTGTTTGATTGTGGTAATGCATATGAACCACACATTTCAAATCCTTATGATAGCTACATGGCTGTGCACGTACATGTATGTATATACAGTACACAAAATAACTTCAAGAGCTTGGAAAAAGGTATGGCTGCTTACCTCTAGTAAGATTAGTACCTCTAATCTTCTGTCTAATTATTACTTTTATAATATGTATTCCTTTATTTCTACTTCTATTCTAACTTTTAATCAGGCCTCATTATATTAAAGAAAGAAGGAAAGAAAAAACCAAGAAATAATATTTCCTTTCTATCCACCATCTCTTGCCTGTTTTAATATTTCAATTCTTATTTGTTTTTTGGCATACCTCCCATACTCTTCTCTTGGATCTTTATCTACCTCTGTATTTTTACTGTTTAGTCTTAAGTATTCCTGCCTCTATCTTCTTATGCTGCCAAGGCTCCAGGGTATCTGCCCAAACCCCTATCTCTTTTTCAATGGTATCTTCCTATTCCATTTTTAAATCTCTTACGATACTTCCCCCCTGATTTGTTTCATTAATCATTATGGTCTTTATTATCTTCTCTTCTTGTTTTGCTTGTTGATTTATCTGTTCTGTATTTTCCTTAATTCTTTCCATTGTCTCCCCCCTCCCCTGGGCATCTTGGTCTTTATTCATTGTACTTTGTAGAATATTTTCTATTTTCCCACCTATGCTTTGCATTAAATTGTTTATCTCCCTAAAGGTCTTTGTCATAGAGTCCTTAATGCTTTTGAACATCAACAATTTTTCTTTTGAACTTCCACTCATTTTCCCCATATGGGGTATCTTGTCTTATTTTAATAAAGTCCACTTTTACTCAAAAGTTCAACAATCATATGTTCAGACTTAATGTTGCTCCTCAAAGAATACTATAGTCACAGTTCTTTTTTATCCCAGCATTCAAAAATTGCTTTCCTTAGATATCTTTCTTGTTCTCACTGTTGAACCTCCCATAGTCATAAGGTAGACAGGTATAGAACAGTAAATATCACCACAGTTCTCCAAATAAATGTTTATTTTTCTAATCAATAAATTTCCCATGGTTGTAGGGTATGGTATATTTTCCTTCGTAAGTAGATAGCGCTCTCAGCTTAGGTTTCAGCATGGTCTCAGTTCTAACAGCTATTAAATACAATTTAAATTCGATTTATAAGAGCAAAGTCAATTATTAAAGTAGATGAATCCAGCATTATGAAATGCCTTTCCAAAATAATGCTTACCCAATTTAGCCATTCAATTTTCTGTGTTTCGAACTTTTGAACTTTTCCTCTCTTAATTCTTTTCTTTCAGGTCTGTAGTTTTTTTCTATGTGATTCTTCGCTGCTTTAGTAGATAGTTAGGAGTCTCTTTTGGATTTTTTCCCACTTTTCTTTTGAAGGTTAAGTTTTGAGTAAAAAAGGAATAATCTTACCCAGTTCCATTCGCTGTTCATTTACACCGCTCCTGCACTTTCTTTTTGCCTTGTCCCAGCTTTATGGTAGCTATTTTTGGCTGCCACCCAGAGTCACCTTTGGTGAACTGTTCTCATCAGGAAGTAAGGCAAAAATATTCAGAAGGACCCAAAAGCTTCTATAATGCAGCTTCTATAAAAGCATTTGCAGGACTGAACTATTCATATAAAAACCTGGGCGAGATTGCATCATTGCAATTATTCAAATACCTGGGAAGGGAGTGAAGATAAAACCTCCCACAGCTAAGCCCATAAAAATTCTGATCTTGAGTGAGACATAGACTGGATCACCTTATTTCAAAAGGAGTTTGGTGACATCTTTTATTTTATTGAAAACCAGCTTTGTGATTAGCACAGCCCTCAATAAACCCCTTCCTCGTAATATGAACTCACAGGCTCTGAAACATGAAGCAAATCTGTTCTTTAAAGACTTGAAGAAAAAGATTCCATTGCTTCTTATTGTCCCTTCTCCTGGCTCAGGGGTCTGCAACCTTAAACACTCCCTCTCATCTCTCTTTCTCTCATCTTTTTCTCTGTCTCCCTCTCCCTCCCTCCTATCTCTTTCTCTTCTTCTCTCTCCATCTCCCCCTCTCTCCCTCTTTCTCTCTCTCTCTTTCTTTCTCCTCCCCCCCCAGTCTCTCTGTGTGTATGTGTGTGTGTGTGTGTGTCTCTCTCTCTTTCGTGCCCTGTCTCTGTGTCTCTTCTCACTTTCTAGGAAAGCCCTGTGTGCTTTCCTTGGGGCTTTTTGCTACCCGTTTTTCTTTCTTCCTTTAGGAAATCTGTGCTTGCTGAGGAATGAGCGGCGGAAGTTTTTCTCCTCCCCCTCCTCCTCTTGTGACCCCCCTGGCCGGCTGTGGCAGGAGAGTGCACATGAGAGGAGGAGGAGAGGGAGGAGGAAGAGGAGGGAAGCCTTTGTTGCTCATTCTTCAGCAAGCCCGATTTCCAAAAGGAAGAAAGAAAACCTGGTAGCAAAAAGCCCCAAAGAAAGCACGCAGGGCTTTTCGAGTAAGAAGAGACAGAGAGGGAGCAAGAGAGAGTAAGACACATATACATACACACACACACACACACACACACACACACACACACACACACAGCAGGAGACTGGATGATGGGTGAGCGTTTTTAGCGAGGGCCAAATCAAGCTGAATTTGTCTCTCCCCTCCTCCCTCTCTCTGCCTGACTGGCGGGAAACAGCGGATGGCTACTTCCGGGTTTGCTCTCCGCCCAGAGAGAGAGAGCGTGCACTGCCAGGGGCAAGTGGGGCAGGGAATGGGCTCCCAGAAGAGGGAATCCAGTCCCACCCATTGTGAAGTGTGCTAGCTTTCGCTGTGCTGTGCAAGGCACTGCAAGAGCAGCAGACAGGCATGGAGTGGGTATTGGGTCTTCCCCCTGCCCCATGCCAAAGGAAAGACAGTCGGGCTTCTCCTTCCCCCTGCTCCCTTCCACTCAATCCTACTTTGGAACAGAGGAACGTGTTGGGGCGACTGCAGATAAAAGTGACGGCTGGAAAGGGCAGGGCTTAATCACCACTGTGCACGGACCGGATAGATTGTGTCAGTGGGCCGTATCTGTCCCACAGGCCATAGTTTGAGGATGCCTGTTTTAAGGTATCAGGCTTGAAAATAGAAGACCATGAATTCTTGACCTATGTTAGGCACATAGCCAGCTGGGTGACCTTGGGCCAGTCACTCTTTATGAATCCTAGAAGCAGGTAATGGCAAACCACTTCTGAAATCTTGCCAAGAAAATTGCAAGGACTTGTCCAAGCAAGTTGCAGTAACCGACATTGACCCAAAGGCACACACACAAAAGAAACCTTTATGGAGACTTTGAGACTATCCAAGACACACAGGTTGACACATTGGGCATTCTTGCTTTATACCTTAATTCGTTAACTGCAGTGGCAGGTTTTTTAAAAAAAAAATTAGATTTATATGCTGCCCTTCTCCAGGGACTCAGGGTGGCTTACAATGCATTAAGCAGTAGCCTTCATACTTTTGTATATTTTATACAAAGTCAGCTTATTGCCCTCACAAACTGGGTCCTCAATTTACCTACCTTAGAAAGGATGGAAGGCTGAGTCAACCTTGAGCCTGGTGAGATTCGAACTTACAGTAATTGCAGACAGCTGAATGTTAATAACAGGCTTTAGTCTGCTGAGCTATCAAGGCTCCTTTTTTTTTTTGCAGCAGCAGCAGCAGTATTTAATATTTTGGTAAATTATAATGAAAAACTTCAGAATTAAAATGTTTTTGATTAACAGACTGTTTGTAATGTATTTATAAGTATTATGGCATGCTTTTAAAATGGATTTTTAGTACCTGCAGAATATTTTGATAAGACATAAATTAATGACATTAATATTACCTTTTCTTTTCTATATCTAGCTATGTAGGAAATCTTTCCAGAGATGTGACCGAAGTCCTTATACTTCAATTATTCAGCCAAATTGGACCTTGCAAAAGCTGTAAAATGATAACAGAGGTAATATATTCTCACAATCTAATTTATATGAAATATCTTAGCATTTCACATAATGACAGTTTAAATGTTAAATTAAGGAGGACTCCTATGCAAGCATTGACTAGGATTATAGCCTTAGTTAATTGATTTAACTGACAAATTTTTATTAGAAAAAGGTACTTGTATATCTTAAAATATATGCTTATTGAATCTTCTTGGTGCCACTGAAAGATTGCTTTGGCCTCTAGTAATATATATGTTTAGTTTAACTACAACTATACTCTTTTGAATGAAGGCTGAAAAAAATACTTTCTACAAAATAATTCGGGCTGTATATATTATTTAAAGATTACTTTGATTACAACATTTTCTTTGTAACAGAAAAAAGCTAAAGAATCTAAGCAATTTCTTATTAGGACTCCTATGAATATTAGTCATTTTATAGAAATGTAGTTGGGTTGCAACTATGGTTTTTATGTATTTTTATTTGAATAATTTATATTTCATTAATACTTTAAAATGAACATCAGAATATAACATGTTTTATTAGGATTCAGCCTTGCTTTTTTGCAGTCATGGATAACCAAAATATTTCGTTTTAGAAAGGATAGAACTTCAGAAACAGAGAACCAATATTGTGTATTGGACTATTGAAATTGACCTGACTTTGGATTCATTTAGTGATTTTCAACAAGTTATATCTTTCATTATTAAAAAAATAAAACTATCAAATACCTACATAAATGATAGAATTTAGTATTTTCAATACGAAAGATTTACAATCTACCTTTTTTTCTTTCCATCTGCATTAAATAGAGATTTTGTGGTACTATATGACTATTTGAAATTTGGTTCTTTTTAGGGCTATAAAACCTGGAAGAATATTCCTCGTTTTTTATTTTAATAGCTCCAGGAAAGGGATCTATTGCAAGTACCAGAACCTTGTTTAATCTTGAAGGTCTATTTCTAAATGAGTTGAAATTAAACAAATACTGTCCAATACTGGAATTTGCAATTTTGAAAATAATCATTTTGACCAAACTTCACTAGTTTATAGCCATTGGCTGGTTCTCATACCAACTGAAATCATAATGTTCATTTTTAGTTAAGTCGGATGTCTTAACGTTTATCACAATTGTCTCAATATTGATAACGATCTGTTTTGTGTACACGGTATATCAAAGGAAATATGTTCCTGATCTTAATTCCAAATTCATTTTCTGATTTTTTTTAATGGCAGTTTCAAAGGACTTCTTATATACAGTATTATCAATAAAACAAAATGGCACAATAGATAGTTCATTAGAAATTTAGACCAAAATACTTTTGTTGGTACATGAATTGTGTTGTTTCCCAGATTAGTGAAAATTGTTGTATGTAACATTTCTCTGGAGGTTAGGTATATGGATTGTAACATTGTTTTTTGTGTTTTAAATATTAAATATTAAAGATTTGTGTTTTAAATATTAAAGATTTTAAATATTAAAGATTTATTTCTTTCTTAGCAACCACCCATAGTTAACTGGTAACATTTATTTTGCATTTTATTATTTATATATTAAATGTAATATATCTACATATATAACCTGATTCATTAAAATATGAAGCTAAAAATCAAATAATTTTAAATTATTTACTGCATTATGCTGTAATTTTCTAACCTACATTCTTGCTTTTAATGCTTGTGAAATCTGAAACGATCACACACATCCTCCCAAATCTGGGCTTTGAAATTGGTAAGTACTTGGAGCTGAACATGTTTGCAAAGGAAATAGCTCCAGTTATCAATAAGCCCCTTTTTCCTTCAAAACTTACATAAAAATTTACAGGAAGGAATGAACCATTTTAGAAGCACAACATGGTAGATGTAAACTTATCCCAAGTGTCTTCTGGATCCAGTTCGATAAAAGCTGGCAGCATTAGTTTTGACAAGTTCAGAGGCTAATTTTGTTGATAATTAATTCCAGTTAGGACCACAAGCTGCAGTTAAAACTTCTTGATTCTAAATGTGTAATCCATCATGTCATCTAAACAGTGTGACGAATTTTCAAGAAAGGCTGTTCTGAATTGAACCTGCACTTTCATACATGATGACCTCTAGATGTAGTTTTGTGGATGCTATTATTAGAGATATTCCTTTGCAAGAATAGACAACAATTCTTACAGCTACTTTGTAAGCACTTATGGTAATATTTTCTTTTCTAGCTTTAAGTAATATATTTTCCTGGATTTTCTTCTCAGCAACCCGATAGCAGAAGAGTCAACTCTTCTGTTGGATTTTCTGTTTTGCAGCATACAAGCAATGACCCTTATTGCTTTGTGGAATTTTATGAACACAGGGATGCAGCTGCTGCATTAGCTGCTATGAATGGGAGAAAAATTTTGGGAAAGGTACGTTGCAAAAGAAAAAAGAATGGCATGTAGCAAATTAAGTAAATAGGTTATGATTCATGGCAAGGATTTTGTTGGAATGATTCTGTACATCCTCTTCATTGACATAAGAATTATGTCTGACATAAGAATTATGTCTGAATTATTATTATTACTGATTTTTTTTTCATTATTTTTAGGAAGTAAAAGTTAACTGGGCAACAACACCAAGTAGCCAAAAAAAAGATACTTCAAGTAAGTGTTCTGAAGCAACACTACCTAAGCCATGTATTCAGTTGGATTGTATTCATTGCTTTACTTTGGCAGTATAAGAAAGCTAAACTTTTTGCATATAGCAGCAATGCATTTCTATTTTTTTCCTCCAGATCATTTTCATGTATTTGTGGGAGATTTAAGTCCAGAAATAACAACAGAAGATATTAAGTCAGCATTTGCTCCTTTTGGTAAAATATCGTAAGTACTATACTTTTTGCCGTAAATCATTAATACAAACAGAATTAAAACACAAGATTGTTCTTCTCTTAAGTCACTGTCATTTATTAGGCATAGAATTATTTACATAATGGCATGTGAATGGTGTAGAATTATCTTGTCCATTTATTGTATTATATTATTCCACACAAGTATGAACATGGTTTCTGCATCAGTTCTGTTTAAAGTTGTGTGGTTTTCACACTTGCAAATCCATATGCATTTTCATGGGCTGGGGTGTATTGTGGGCAAATGAAAGCAAACCTGTTGATTCTTGTGGCTTATAGAGCATTGTGTGATAGAAGCTGGAAGTGTCTAATAATTATAGACAGTAGGTAATGTTGGACTCTGTGTAAGTCATAGCCAGTTGTAAAACTTCATTTCCTGCATTTTTGAAACGTAGCACTACATTTAGGATTTTTAAATTTGAAAATTAAAATTCATATCTTTTGATAAACTTTTAAGTAAAGAAGTCTTGTTTTAAAGATATGTTAATTATGCCAGTCAAAAGTATCTTTCTGTTGATAGTAGAACTTTGGGACTAAATTTCCAAGTATCTATAGCTTTGTAAATGAACATTTTAATCTTTGCAAGTGTTCCTTCAAGTGCTATAGTATGTGTGTTTGTTTTATTATTTAATCTAATTTCTTGAAAAACTTTCTCCTATTGTTTTCTTTGTCTTTTTAACAACATCAGAACAAAACCTGAACATCTTGTGTTACTTTACAGGAATGTATTTCTGCTATAAAGCATATTTTCTCTATGTTTTCTCATATTTTCAAATGCAACAAAATCTTATTTTGTCTGTTTGATTTACTTTGCTTTTTATCTCAGTATGGTAAGTACTGGTACTGTTTGCAAGCCAATATTAAAAGATTTAATACAGGTTGCTATTTCTCAATTTTGATTTATACCTGAGACCTGCAGTTTTTCTAAAGTCCAAGTCACAATTAAAAGTAATAGCATTCTGATTATTTTGCAGAATTGCTCATAAGAATGGACAGGATCTTGAAGCTAACTGCAAGGAACTGTGCACACTGGAACTCAGTTGTAGATTTTTTTCTCATTTCTATTTATTCTTATTATACATTATTTATATATACATATCTTAGTATTTACATTTTAACATTCTATATTCAGTGCAGTTCTATATTTCCAATCATTTTAACTTACTCACTAAAAATTATGTGTAAAATTTGTTGTCTTCATATTGGTGAACTTAGCATTGTTGTTAGTTATATTCGCCTTTCTTAAATTTCTGAAAATGTCAATTTTTCAAAATTTACAGCTGCCCAAACTCCAAAATGATGGTAGAGAATTGACCAAGAAAAATAAAGAAATCTGTTAACAGGCCATGTATGCCTTTTAATTCCTATTTTTTTCCTCTTTTTCAATTTTTTAATATTTCATATTTTATATCACTAGGCAGAGGGCATTTATTTAGAAAATGCATGGTAAACATAGTTAGAAATGTTACAGTAATTTATAGTTCAGTAAACCTTAGAAGACCCTAGTCAATAGATAATTAGAAAAGGAAATTATATTCCTTTTAAAATTTCAAATTTGAACGATTTAGTTATAGAAAGTGCAGGATATATTGATAGGTTGCATGTTTATTACATGTTATTTTATATTTTTGTCCTACTGCTTTTTTCTAACAGGTAAAGAAGTATTAGGCAGAATTAGGAATGGTTATAGTTAGGGGTTACTGAGTTTATAATAGGGAAAACTATGCTCACAATACAGTGTGTGTGGTTCCTTTTAGTTTTTATTTTGAATATCTATAATATTTCCTCATATAACTGTGCTTCTCTCCCCAGGGATGCACGGGTAGTTAAAGATATGACAACAGGGAAATCAAAAGGATATGGTTTTGTATCATTTTATAATAAATTGGTGAGTACATTGAACAATACAAATCATTGCTTCATGCTTTGTGAGCTTAATTTATAAAGGATGCAATACAAACAGGCAGACATTTGTAGGATGCTAGTTCATAGCCCACTTTTATAACCCGTTGGTTATGTGAAAGGCAGAACTTTTTATAGCTATAATTATGTGGTTGAGTAATGTTATATCGATCTTTTAGACAAGAGTCAAAAATATGCCTATTTTTAACTTTACTAGTAATAGAGTATAGATATATTTTGCAGGACAGTTACTTCTTATGGAAATAAGGAGAGCTGTATTGGGATCTACCTGGTATGTTGTCAATCTCTACTTAAAAGAGTCTTAAATTGAATTCTCCAAATGTGAGGTGGAATATTTGTGGCCTTCCAGATGTTGAACTAAAATTCTCAGCAGCCCAACCAATATGGCCAATAGTAAGAACTATCGGAAACTCAAATTCAGCAGCATCTTGAAGCGACAGGGTCTATCTTCTTCATTCAGTGTATTAATTCTCTTACATTAATTTTTTGGAAAAGCTATTAGTACCTAAATTGGTCAATTTTATATTTTCTGAGCAAAAGACAAAGCACAAAATAGAATGTATTTTTTAATTCTCTTATTTCAAATTTATGATTAATTTTTGTCTCTGGTTTTTTTTAAAAAAATAGGATGCAGAAAATGCAATTGTGCATATGGGAGGCCAATGGTTAGGAGGTCGTCAGATCAGAACTAACTGGGCAACACGAAAGCCACCTGCTCCTAAAACTGTACAAGAAAGTAAGTGAATTTGAGCAATAATGAAATTCTATTTTTAATTATATTAACAGAGTGATTTCTAATAGATTACCTCTGCCTATATAAATATCTGACAGCAATATTGAATATGGATGTTTAATATTTTACATCTCTTCTTGATATTACAAATATATGTACAATTCCATAAATAGTTTTGGTAATATTTGCTTTTGTGCATATAGTGTTTCATTGTTTATATGCTTTTCCATCTTGTTATTGTGAGTTTGGACAGGTAATCCAAAATTAAAACTAGGAAGCAATTAAAGAATTGCAATAATTGTCAATTAATATATCGTGGTAGAAATCCAAACATATTTTCACTTGCAATCAATAAGAAACAAAAAATAAACAATCCATAGGACTCACTCCAATCCAAACACCTGAGGAACAACCAGGTGCTTCCCTTAGCTTTACAAAAGGCCATCTAGATATCTGTATGTTGATGGAGAATGTGTGTGGATGCTCTTGCACAGGTCTTATGCTAGGACAGAAGATATCCACAAAATGGCAATACAATTAAAAGGACCCCAAGAATGCCCACACCTTGTTGATTTTGGCAGGCACGGAGAAACAAAAACAAGTGGTTCAAACAATAGCCAGACTCCAATCCATCGATGTAATAACCAGCATCTTGAATTGCAACCAGAAGTTAGCATGAGTAGATCCTCCTAAATCAGCAGTGTCAAAATTGGTGCACAAGATAAACCTATGCAAAGACTATCCCAGTCTTTGTTCCTTAAGTAGGAATTACTATCCATGAGGATCTCTGAGTTGCGCTCCAACTGTGGGAAATGCAACCCCATTCAGAGTTAAAGATTCAAAGTATCCTGATCTGACAGGCTTCAAAATTTCAGCCATTCTTTTTTGCCAGGGTTAAGCCTATCCAGGATCCCCACCCCCCACAAAACCTTCAAACACCAAGAGGTAACCTTGATATTATCACTTGGTTAATGTTGGACAAATTGGTTATTATAAGCATACTAATGATACTTACTATATGTTGGTGGATGACTTCATCCAGCAGTTTCATGTATATGTCAGATAGGAGCAGGTAGTATCGCACAAAATAGAAATATTGATTGATCTCTCTGCCACTGATTGGAACCAGTTCTAGAAAAAGGGAACCATACCTTCTACTCTCAATCCTGGGGCTGTTCAGAAATATACTGAGAGATCAAGGAAGGCCAGAATCAATCTACTGTTTCCAACCTAGGATTGCCAAACTCACCAACAGATGTGATCATGTTATGTGACTGCTATAACCAGATCTGAACCCCAGCTAAAAAGGTCCAAATAATCCATTTCTTCCAGAGCTCTGAACACAAGCTGGTCATCTTTTCAGTGACCTTCCCTAAAGAAGGAAAGATGGCGACTGTATAAAAAATTGTCCAGGTCCATTGGGTCTAGCGGTAGCTTCTTGAGAGAATGAACACCTTTCACAATAGGTGTAAACCAGTGGTTCCTAACCTTTTTTTAGCCATGCCCCACCTAAGCATCTCTAAAATCCTGACACACAACCTCCCGTGATGGATAAATCTTACTTTACTCAAAAAGTGAACTCCACTCGCATGGAGGAAGCCTAAAAGTCCATTAACTTGGCTCAAACAAGGTTCAAATTCCCTCATTAAAAATCAAACTGCCCCCCTGTGGGGCGTGGGACCCACGTTGGGACCCACTGGTATTCTTGCTTTAACTACTGCTTGGACTCAAGTGCCTCACTTTCTGGAGGCCTGGACCAAGTAAATGAGTTATGAATCAGAAATATAGATGGGCTCATCTTACAGCTTTGAGGACCCAGGCCATTTCATCAGGATTAAGAGATTCAAATTACTCTCAGATAACTAGGCAAGACAAGCAGCTCCATAGGCCTCTATAGCTAGAGCTATATAGCTATAGCTAGAGGCCAAGCAAAACCAAGCAAACAACCAATCTGGCAGATGCCTAGAATAGTTTTCATAGTGATCCTGCAAATATTCCTATTGTTCTTCCTTAACAAAGAGAAACTGGCTTACCTTAAATACAGCTGTCAGTCAGCCCTTCATCTACATGATAAGGGCACTTCCCTGCCCAATATTTTGCCACTCTTATTGCCATGAAATAATGCTTAAGAAAGGTTCTTGCTCAGCAGAATTTTGATTTTGTTCCTTCTCATCTTTAAACATTTTCAGTGTTTCATTAATAAATATATTAAAGATGATATTACTTATGAAATTTGAATGAACTACCAAATCATGATTTGATGACTTGAAAAGTGTTGAATTTAGGGCCTTTCTAATTTACAAATATAGTAGGTTGCGATATTGTGACATATTGTATGTTCATTAATGGAAATAACAAAAAAAGGTTGTATCTTGCAGACAACACAAAACAATTGAGATTTGAGGATGTAGTAAATCAGTCAAGCCCCAAAAACTGTACTGTCTATTGTGGAGGAATTGCCTCTGGATTAACAGGTGAGAGTCACATTGATCTTTGCAAAGTTTTTTAGTGACCTACTGAATACTCACATGACTAACACAAATGTTAATGTTTTTAGATCAGTTGATGAGACAGACATTCTCCCCGTTTGGGCAAATTGTGGAAACCAGAGCTTTTCCAGTTAAAGGCTATTCTTTTGTGAGGTAGGAGAATTGTCATTATTTGCTCTGAATTTAACATAGTACCATGTTGGCAACAAGCAAACATATAACTATATTTTAGCTATTACATCTGAATTACTTTCATTATATTTCTATAATGTAGTCCTTGATTTATGACCATAAAGACCTATGGTGGTGCAGTGGTTAGAATGCAGTACTGCAGGCTACTTCTGCTGACTGCCAGCTGACTGCAGTTCAGCAGATTCTCACTGGCCTTCCATTCTTCCGAGGTCAGTAAATGAGGACTCAGATTGTTGGCAATATGCTGAGTCTGTAAACCACTTAGCGAGGTCTGTAAAGCACTATGAAGCGATATATAAGTCTAAGTGCTATTGCTATTGCTGTAATTGGCACCAAAATGTTGGTTGCTGAGTGAAGCAGACATTTAAGATGTCATGTGACCACTTCACTCAACTACCGCAATTCCAGTCCTCTGGTTGCAGTGGTTAAGTAACCTCCTGGGTTGTTAAGGGATAATCCAAGATAACGAGCACGGGTTAATTAGAGAGATAGGGAAGGCTTCACATGATTTGGAGAATGACACTTCTGAATATCACCATGAGTATGGAGCCTGCTTGGACAGTGGCATGAAGAGACGTCAGTAGGATAGTCACGCCTTCAGTACTGGAGAAAAACAAAAGGTGTAAGTGAGATCCTTGCATGCATTAGTGGAGTAGGGAACAGGCTGAAGCCCCCTGGGCTTAGTGGTCAAAGGAGCAGGCTAGGACTCCTGAGCCTGGTTAGCCAGGGACCAGATAGAGGTCCTACAAGCCATGGCAGTTTGAAATGGGGCGAGACACAGGCAGACAAGGGCATTTGCAGCACCCTGTGGTCATAAATGTGAACAGACTGCAAGCGCCTTAATTTTCAGCATGTCACCATAAGGGTGCTGCAACAGCCATAGCTTTGGGCTTATATTGCAAATCCCTTTGTTTGGGGCTGTTGTAATTTTGAACAAAGTCAATGACTACCTGTAACATTAATAATTATGTCAGGTTTCTTGGTGTTGGGGTGGTGGTACATGTCTGTGCTCCATTAAGATTGCGTCTTCGTAAGGTATGAGTTTAAGGCCATGGGAATTGTCCCATGTTGTTCATCTCTAAACCATATTTTTGTAAAATATTTACAAAAGGAAATACAGAAAATATCCAATATCATATATGTTAAAAAGAAATGGAGCCTTAAATATTATGGAATTATATTAAGTTGTCAAAGTCAGTGGCACACACCTAATTATTTTTTTAAGAATTTGAATACATTGGTTTCTACATTGGAACCTAATCTCCCAGGATGATTACTGGCAGGTAACTACATACACTGAAGCAATAACTTCTACACTGTTGAAATGTACTTGGTATATTCTTTAAAAAAAGACATGTTGCTGTTAAGGTCCATGAATATTGATGGTACATATGCCAGGTTTAGTGATAAACAATTGGCTGATAGCCTTTTAACTGTACTATATCTTCTGAAAAAGTAAACTATTTATAAATGAACTATTCTTGTTAAACCAATCCTACAAGGTTAGAGCAGGATAATATAATAACATTTTATTTCATACTATTTTTTTTGGCCTCAGGTTTTCAACTCATGAAAGTGCAGCACATGCTATTGTTTCTGTCAATGGAACTACAATCGAAGGCCATGTTGTTAAATGCTACTGGGGCAAAGAAACACCGGATACAACAAAAGACTTCCAGCAGGTAATTGGTAGACTAGCATTAAAGTGTTGTATTTTCTATATCCTCTGTTGTGTGCATTTGTCCAAATCAGTGTAATCAGTGCATGAAATTTTATGCATTAAAATCACACATGTAATTTACCTTTAGACATAGAACTTATACTACTTTTGGCTTTTTCTCCATTTTCCTCATAAGCACATATTACTTAATTTTCTACCTTTTTGTGTATATATATATATAACAAATTGTTTAAATCCATAGGTGGAGTACAGTCAATGGGGGCAATGGAGTCAAGTTTATGCGAATCCACAGCAATATGGGCAGTATATGACAAACGGATGGCAAGTGCCATCTTACGGAATGTATGGTCAAGCATGGAATCAACAAGGGTTTGGCGTTGAGTAAGTACTTCTGCTTAGAAATTGATGCTTGCATATATCATTTTCCTGGGATGGAACTCTTGATACTCGCTTGTGCAAAGAAAAATGTTTTTGTTTCTAAAATAATAGTTTGTTATTTTTTTAATTATTTTTAAAATAATAGAAAAAAGCAAAAGCAACAAAACAAAAAAATAATATACATTATAAAAAGTTCAAAATAAATGCTTAAAAATAAGTGAAAACTATAACAAATAAATAGAGTATAATATGTTGTTAGAACAATAAACATTTAAAATTCTATATAATTATCTTAATAAATTCATACACAAAGAGACTTTTATGATTCTCATGCTTTTTTAAGGTAGTGTAATTTATATACAGTGGGGCAAAAAATATTTAGTCATCCACCAATTGTGCAAGTTCTCCCACTTAAAAAGATGAGAGAGGCCTGTAATTGTCATCATAGATAGACTTCAACTATGAGAGACAAAATGAGAAAACAAATCCAGACAACCACATTGTCTGATTTGGAATGAATTTATTTGCAAATTATAATGGAAAATAAGTATTTGCTCACCTACAAACAGGCAAGATTTCTGGCTCTCACAGACCTGTAACTTCTTCTTTAAGAGGCTCCTCTGTCCTCCACTCATTATCTATATTAATGGCACCTGTTTGAACTTGTTATCAGTATAAAAGACACCTGTCCACAACCTCAAACAGTCATACTCCAAACTCCACTATGGTGAAGACCAAAGAGCTGTTGAAGGACACCAGAAACAAAATTGTAGACCTGCACCAGGCTGGGAAGACTGAATCTGCAATAGGCAAGCAGCTTGGTGTGAAGAAATCAACTGTGGGAGCAATAATTAGAAAATGGAAGACATATAAGACCACTGATAATCGTCTTCGATCTGGGGCTCCACGCAAGATCTCACCCAGTGGGGTCAAAATGATCACAAGAACGGTGAGTAAACATCTGAGAACTACATGGGGGGACCTAGTGAATGACCTGCAGAGAGCTGGGACCAACGTAACAAAGGCTACCATTAGTAACACACTACCCCGCCAGGGACTCAGATCCTGCAGTGCCAGACGTGTCCCCCTGCTTAAGCCAGTACATGTCAGGGCCAATCTGAAGTTTGCTAGAGAGTATTTGGATGATCCAGAAGAAGATTGGGAGAATGGAAGAGCCTGTGTAGCGTAGGGGGCTAATGCCTTCTACTAAAGGCAGCAATTAACACCAGCTGCCTGTAATTTCTCTGAGTTCAATCCTAGCCAGGCTCAAGGTCGACTCAGCCTTCCATCCTTTCTAAGGTGGGTAAATTGAGGACCCAGTTTGTGGGGGCAATAAGCTGACTTTGTATAAATATACAAAAGTATGAAGGCTATTGCTTAACGCATTGTAAGCCGCCCTGAGTCTCCGGAGAAGGGCGGCATATAAATCAAATTAAAAATAAAATAAAATAAAATGTCATATGGTCAGATGAAATCAAAGTAGAACTGCTTGGTAGAAACACAACTCGTTGTGTTTGGAGGAGAGAGAATGCTGAGTTGCATCCAAAGAACACTGTACCTACTGTGAAGCATGAGGGTGGCAACATCATGCTTTGGGGCTGTTTCTCTGCAAAGGGACCAGGATGGCTGATCCGTGGACAGGAAAGAATGAATGGGGCCATGTATCATGAGATTTTGAGTGCAAACCTCCTCCCATCAGCAAGGGCATTGAAGATGAAACGTGGCTGGGTCTTTCAGCATGACAATGATCTGCCCGGGCAACGAAGGAGTGACTTCGTAAGAAGCATTTCAAAGTCTTGGAGTGGCCTAGCCAGTCTCCAGATCTCAACCCCATAGAAAACCTTTGGAGGGAGTTGAAAGTCGGTGTTGCCCAGTGACAGCCCCAAAACATCACTGCTCTAGAGGAGATCTGCATGGAGGAATGGGCCAACATACCAGCAACAGTGTGTGCCAATCTTGTGAAGACTTACAGAAAACGTTTGACCTCTGTCATTGCCAACAAAGGATATATAACGAAGTATTGAGATGAACTTTTGATACTGACCAAATACTTATTTTCCACCATAATTTGCAAATAAATTCTTTCCAAATCAGACAATGTGATTGTCTGGATTTGTTTTCTCATTTTGTCTCTCATAGTTGAGGTCTACCTATGATGAAAATTACAGGCCTCTCTCATCTTTTTAAGTGGGAGAACTTGCACAATTTGTGGCTGACTAAATACTTGTTTGCCCCACTGTAAATCAGTTTCTTTATATATGTGTTTATATTCATACAGTCTACATCTATAGGCAGTCCATTCACAAGTAGCAAGTGTAATCGGATCTTCAATCTACTGAGTATGTGGATTTATCTTTCCAAGATGCAATATCAGTCTTTTAACTATAATAAGGACACAGAGAATCCATTTATGTTATCCAATTGTCAAATTTCATGTACTAAGTATGTAAGTCAACAGAATATCCCCTGGAAATTTTAGCTTTTGTTACAGTCACATTTATTTAGTCCACTACTTTCTCCCAAACTTTAATAATTAAAAAACAGTAAAAAATTACTACATTTTACATTATAAACACATGTATTTAAAGAAGTTTCGGTCTTATTGCATCTCCAACAAAATGCGGTCATAACAATCCTTTTCTATACAAGTGCAATAGATAAATTTGAAATATTACTTTTTGTTGTATGAATTGTAGGTTAAGGTCCACTGCCACTCTAGATAAAAAAATTAAGACAATATTTGTCTCGGCAATATAGGAACCCTTAATTCTTTATTCTACTCATCTCTTACTATTTTCATGTCAAATCAATTTTATTGATAGCAAATATCGGTATAAACTAGTTTTTTTTTAGTTTTAAAAGACTTAACCAGTTGTTGTAGTATTTTGTGTGTCTGAGAAGTTGAAAATGCTGCTTGGTCCAAACAGTGCTGTTAACAGATGTAGCTATAATATTGTCACTGAGTTACATCTGATAGATATTTGTCTCTTAGCACAGTGTATATTAAAATTCATCTGTATCATGATTCTAAAGTTAAAGTGTTAATTTTCATCTAAGTATGCATTTCTGGAGGGAGGCTGATTAATTATAGTGCTGTGTGAGAGCAGAAGTGAACCATAGATTTGCACAAACAAAATCATTATGCAACCATAACCTAAACAAAATGGGTTACACTAGCTTTTAATACACACATCTTTTTGAATAAGTTCAGTGAGTTCTGTTATATTCAGTTGAATCAAAGATGTAAATGCAAATCAGGACTGCTGAGCGTATCTGATTGCCAAAACTTGATATTAATAATTTGAATTTTCATAACTAAATTTGTAATAATGAAGTAAATACTTTTGAGTTGCAATTTATCCCACTCTACCTTGAATTGAATGCAAATCTATACATTATCCAGTTCACTAGTCTACCTTTCAATTGCTATTCTGAATAAATTATTTACCAAAGACAATAGAAAAATTTCTGCTAATTAGTTTGTTTTATAAGGTAGTTCTGGGGAATGCTGTATATATTCATTAATGCAAGTAATATGTCTGTCATGATTAAAGGATTACACAGGGTTAATTTTCATCATCTAGCAATGGGTATTATTGTGATTAAAATTGAAACAGATGAGAATAATTACGATTTTCTTTTCCTCTTAAACTAGTCAAACACCACCTGCAACTTGGATGAGTGGATTTGCTGCTCAGCCTGCCCAGGGACAAGCTGCTCCAGTAATACCTAATCAGGCTGGCTATGGTATGGCAAGTTACCAAACACAGTGAACTTAGAACTCTGCTTAGAAGTGTGATTTCAAGACAGGTTTCATTTTCCAGTGATTTTTCTGAAGCCTGAAATACAGACACAGGGGAGAAGAGGGAAAGAAGGCAAAACGGGAGGGGGCCGAGACAGAGAAAGATACAAAGAATATTTATTTTGAAGAATGAAAATGTTTGGACCTTTAACACAGCATTTGCTTTGATGAAGGACACAAATATCTTCAATTTATGCCTTTTTAAGTTTTGTTCATGATGGATATGAACAGGTTTTCTTTATGTACAAAATTTAAAATAAAGTCATTAAAAACAATTCTGCCTGCACAATTTGCTATGTTGGAAAGAAATACTTAACATTATGGTTCTTAGATCCATTCCATTTTCTTTTGTCTTCAGCATTTTATATCAGGTTTTGGAAAAAAAATACATTAAAGATGCTTTTAATTGAACATTAAATCCTGATGTTTTTCTGTGGACCAAAGATTGCATCAAAGGCAACAATATATTCTTAAGTTAGTATATATCTTTAGTTAATTTCAGAGCCATCATTCAGAAGAAATATTCATGGAAATATTTTTTAAATTAATTTTGAAATATTTGAAGAAATTTAAATCTGGTGTAAATATTTTGGTTTGGTCTAATCAACATTGTTATCTGCATTGCTATGAGATATTTCTGTTCACATTCAGAAGCAAACTACAGCTTTTCAAATTTAATTTACTTGAAGCACAGATTTGCTTTTACTTTAGAGGTGCCTTTTTAATTTTGTTTCTTAAGCATCATATATGCCCCTTTATATTACTACCTGCAGTGCTTAGTATGCTCTGAAATAGAAGGAGCAATTTTATACAGAAAGTTATTATATTCTGCTGCTTTTTTGCAGTGGAGTAAAATAAATGAACCATATACTTTCAAAACTAGATACTACATAGTGAAAAAAATATTCAGAAAACCTTATTTTTAAATTGATAAATAATTCATTTTGTCACCAGAAAACAGATTATTTTACTTTATCTACTTACTATGTAAATAATAAGTACCTGAATGTTTTAAAAATGACAGGGTTTTTTTTTGAAATGTAGGAATATTTAACCAAAATATTTTTAATTAGATTGAGGAATTTTTAAAGTAAGGCATTTTAATAATGTCATATATGTTTAACAGAACTGCGTTTGGAATAATGAACAATTTGAAGTATGAATTAAGTGTATTTGTTTTTTAATTATTTTGGCTTGCATTTCACAAATTTGTATTGAAGCTAGGTTTTTTGTGAATTAAATATTATTGGGATAAATAATGAAGTTGGTAAAATGTTACATAGGGTTACTTTTTACTTTGTGGATACACTGATACATACATTTTAAGTTCAAAGTGAATGCAAGATAGGTTACACAATAATCTGTGACAGCTAGGTGGTGCAAATGACTCATCTTTGAATTTGAACACTTGAGATGAACAATATGTGCCATTAATAGAAAGAGACTTGCATCTTGGTGGACTCTAGGCCAAAATATGTATGAGTATATATGTTTGGTTGGTTTCTGAATAGAAAAGTGTTGTTTAATAGATCATTATTAAATATATACTACATTACAGACCTAGCAGATATTGAAAAAATGTTTATTCCAAATGAGAGAAAGGTTGGTTAAACTAATCTCTCTTTCTTTTTGAATAACTGATTATAGAGTTATTCCCACAGATGTTTTTTCTACATGCAGTTTGTTGATCTATACTTTGGTTAAAATATTTTTATGAATTCTGAATTTCTATATTTGTTTTAAGGCTAGGAAGATTAAAATAGTATTCACAGACATTCTACTAAATCTGTATTATGAACTTTGGCAATTTTAACCAAACATTTTTTGTTGAAATACATAAAGTGTTAACAATGTTTTGTTTCAGACTGTGGATAAACTAATCTTTTCTAGGTTGATTAGTTTCCCAGTAGAACAAAATTGAATGCTGCTTGAATATTCTGCATAAACCATAACTCTTTTAACAGTTTGGTTTCTATATTATATGGAAGCCTGTTCCCATATGATACAGAATTTTTCAGTTGAGGACCCCCATCCTGACTAATTTCTGTTCTGCAACATATAGCAAAATTGGTCAAAGAGTATTTTTTAAGGAAGGGTTTAAATAAATCAACAATTTAGAATATGTTTCTCCCCTCATTCTGTCAAGCTTAGCAAGAGGTAAAATCCAGAGCACAATCGCACAAGGATATAGACAAAGCACCAGCAATTATTTTTGGAAAGGAGAGTTTAGAGTAAATTGTGCACGACAAGCATCATAGCTGTATCACCATCAGAACTCACTTGTGCATTTAATTATTGAAACTAAATAGTATATTTAATTTCAGTTGAATTTAATTTTACCCATGGAGGAATCATAATTCATTTATTTTACCAAGGTCATTGCATCACAGATTTTGAAAATGTTTGACCTAAATATTAAAAAGTAAAATTTCAAATTTACTTTGACTCCTATTAGAGTCATGAGAACAGCCATTTAGTTTTCTTGGCAACATTATAAAGTGATTTGCCAGTTCTTTTTTCCAGGATTTTTAAAATACTTCTTTATCTAGCCAATATTTCACAGTTGTCCTGATGGATTCCCATCTAAGTACCAACTTTTCAAGATCAACCAAGTTCAGTTTTATTCTGTCAAAACAGCAGCAAAAAAATAAAGCACAAGACATACAAATATTCATTTTATTTTTTCATAGCAGTTTTTTTTAAAGGTGTAAATGTACCTATCAGGCAAGAGACTAGCCAAATTTATATGGACAGTAAGTGGGCTATCTTTTTCGCCATTTGTCATCCCAAATGCCAAAGCAAAAGTGGCTCAGCTGTTGCCTGGGTCTTTGCCTTTTAAAATTTTTGACCCCCAGAAATGAGTTGGTCTAAATTTTTTCTGGTTCTCAGTGTATATGAAAGGCATCATTAGATTTGGAATCTGGTTTAGACACAATTGAGTTTTTAGCTAGAAAAATAAATAAAAGCCTAGAAGCCCTTAGGGAAAGGGAAAGAAAAAACTCAAACAAAAATAAGAAGAAGAGTGATAGTAAATACAAAAGCAAAAGGGAAACTACCTTTGGAAGAGGAGCTCCAAAACACTGCAGCGTTTGCCAAAACAACTGAGCGAAGACTGGGGAATCATGGGACTAGGGGGTGTGGTTAGGTGCTGGGAAAGGGGAAGTCTTTTTCTTAAAGCAGCACTCAGTTGTTTTGCCAAAAGCTGAAGCTTAACCCATGCAATGGATAGTGGGAGCAGCAGGAAAATATATTAATTGCCAGGACAAAATTGATTTTTCCAGTCCCTCTGATAGATGGGTACCAGCAGATAATTTTTACATTGATATGATTTGATTTTTTTTTCATTTTGTTTGCGGAAAAACACCATAATACTCCGTTTCTTAAGCACATGTGTCAATGAAGAATGGGTATGGGTAATGATGAAATGATACAATGTGTTTTCCTTCATCAATCTTACTGTAGAGGTCTTTGATTCACTTTTATCTCTTCTTTGTTAGTAAAAATATATTTGGCAAATTGTATGTGTATATTATCTGATCAAAATTCACTAATCTCTGATAGAGTGGCATAATAAACTAAATTTACCTTCAGTTATTGAAATTCACTGAGTGACTTTGGCCAGTCTTTCTCAACCCAACCGACCACACAGAATTATTGTTGGGAGAAATTGGAAGAGGAAGTACCAAGCATACTTAAGATGATGAGAGATGGAATATGAATCAAATAAATGAATAAATATATGTTACACTGTATACATATAAGCTTCTACTGCTACTTACTAAGCTACTAGGAAAAGTTTTTGCAGGAATTATGTTTCAAATCAGCCATCCAGGATTGTTTCTATATGTTTCCTATTTAAATGAAACATTTGTGTCAGGCTCAGCAACAATACCTTCTATTTCTAACCATTTAACTACTGTTTTTCCCTGTCCCTCTTGTCACCTCACACCTCAGCCAATGGCAACAGAGAGAGAACTGCTTCTTGAATCTTCATGGCTCTTAGATAAAAAAAAGCCAGTCATAATTATTGAACATTTATTTGTTTGTTTATTTGTTAAATTTATTTGCTCCCTATCACACCATGGGGCTAAGCAACAGAAATGGCACTATTTTGTGTTTGAATGTGGAATAAAACCAGTATGCTTTGTTCAGAGGTCAAGACAAAATTTTAAACAAGGGAATGTTGTCAACTTGAAAAACAAAGTTTGTGTTTGAAGCTTAACATGGTTTACATATCCCTAGCAGTTGCTTTGAAAAACTTGAAAATATTTGGCTTTTATTTTTCAAATTGAATATAGCAATAAACCAAAAATATTTATTCTTTAGATATATGGTTCCATCCTGACTCTGAGAGGCATGTAATATCAGAATGTTCCATTAAACATTTTTTCCCGACTGTTTTAGTATGACACTATTTTATGCTTTCAGCTAAGACCCTGTTAGCTATTTTTTTAGAGATCTCTTCAAATTCAGAATAATTTCTTCAAGTTTTCTTATTGTACAGTTTACTTGATAGGTTTCTAGGATGCATTGTGGTGCAGGACGCTGAGAAAAAGGGGAAGCTTACTGAAAATCAGATCATGTCATGGGTGAGCAGAGCAAAAAAAAATACATATTTCTCTCTTTCTTCCCATGTGCAATCAATTTACCTTAACTCTGCAAGGCTTATTTTCAGGGCTACTTAGAGACTGAAAGGAAGCAAAAAAAAAAAGGAGTGAGGTCATCTACTGCCATCATCTTCCATAACTAGGTTCTTTAAACCCGTAAAGAAATGTATAATGATCTTGGATTTTAATTTAAGTTTTAGTTTCAGAGGCAGGAAAAAAAAAAGCAAGGCACAGAATTCACAACCAAGAAACCTGTTGCTAAAATTCACCTCTGGGAACAGCAGATTGGGTGTATTCCAGGAGGCCAATCCACCTGCCAATCAGCGTTTTTCTTATTTTCCTCCCCAAAAACTAAGGTGTTTCTTATACTCCAGTGCGTCTCATACTCCGAAAAATATGGTACTCTTATGTTATATCATGAGAGTGTAGTAGTATGGTGATGAAAACATGTTCATAGTGTTCATGGATCAACTGGAGCTAAAATTGCAATCAACATCCATAGAAAATGTCTTAGTCAAGCAAATACAATTTCATCAATTTTCTGCATTCCATATAATTTACAGATTACTTTTCAGTATGTTAAACACAAAGTATAGTTCTTTCAGCAATCTTAAACATTTATGTTCCATATTTATGTCATTATTCGCCTGGAGTATATTAACCAAGACAGGAGTATTTTGTTTTTAGTCCAGATAGATATACAGTTTTTAAATCCAAAATTTTTGCTAAATTCTCCATTTTTTTTCACAGAAAAAGGTATCTAATTACATAGTAAGTACCATAGGATACATATAAAGAAGTAATATTTTGCAAGTGTTCATATAAAGATTATATGTTTCAAATAAAGAATATAGATCTGCAAGCAGATGGTTTCAATTAAGCAAGAATGCTATTCTTATAGAAAAAAAATTAGAAATAATAATAATAATAATAATAATAATAATAATAATAATAATAATAATAATAATTATTATTATTATTATTATTATTCATATTTAAGTACAATTTATGGACAGCTATCTACAATGGTACTTTTTAATAAGTTTGGAACCAACAATTCTGCCATAGAAATATGAATTGTAAAGACATAGTTAAAATACATAAAATAATAGCTAATACACCGCCCATCTGTTATTTATTTATTTAAAAAATGCCTTTGTTGCCCTAAGTATATCAAAATTTTCATATGAAGTCTTTGTAATCTTCATTGTTCTTCTTTGTGTATATTATAGTAAAAGATAAAAATGAAGTATTTATAATTTTACATCTGCATATTTTTTATTTAGTGTTATTGAAACGTACCCTGCATTCAGGTGATCTACAGTTTTCCGTCACAATCCAGCTTAGTTCTTAAATTGTGGAACAAGCTAAAAGAAAATCCATGCAAACTGCTTGGTGCAAAGTGAATATAGAAACTTCCTCACAAGAAGTGCTCAATGATATTTAATTATAAAGTCCAGGAATAATGAAGCATTGCTATGCTGCTGTTTCATCTCATGTGGGAAATACAGTGTTTTCCTTGCTGATCTCTGGAGGGATTGTGAATATCTTATTTCCCTTCTAATGTAATTATTGAGTTAGGATAACTACTTACAAACTGCAGGTATGTATAGAGCTGCATGGAAAACCTTTATGTGTTTCACCTCAGACCAAGTCTTGGGCTGACAATGGCAAAAAAAAAAAAACCACTTCAATTAGAAAAGGTCCTTAATTCATGTAGTTTAATCAATACTAAGATGGCAGCATTTCAGATTGAGATCTAATTTCTAGCATCCTGTATCCAGAATTAGATACTTCTGAACATTTGACTTTCATGTCCCCAGAATATATCGAGATCTAAAGAATTCCTAAAAAGTCCATCAGAACTAATTTGACCATTTTGTGTCAGGATATAATATCATAACCATAATATGAAAAGCTTTGAAATGTGTTGTATCCAAAAAAAAATTTTTTGAATATTTCTTCCTTTCCTGAGTTGTGTGGCTAATTCATTTGAAGTTGAGAACTGTTTTCAAAAGTCGTTGATGAGAAAACATTGGAGTAAACAAAGGAAAGTAGACTGTCAACTTAGCTCCTGCTTCTTATATGAACTAAGCTGGTTCCAAGGAGAAGGAAGTATCAGGGCAGGAGAGGCCATTTTACAAACTAAGTTTTATTTAGCAATAGCACTTAGTCTTATATGCTGCAACATAGTGCTTTACAGCACCCTTTGAGCAGTTAGAATGTTAGCCTATTGCCCCCAACAATCTGGGTCCTCATTTTACTGACCTCGGAAGAATGAAGGCTGAAATCAACTTTGAACACCATCAGGATTGTACTCCAGGCTGTGGGCAGAGTTTGCCTGCAATACTGCATTTAACCACTGTGCCACCAAGGCTCTTTAACCTATCAAGTTATGAATACTTATCTAATAAAACTCTGTTGTAGTGAATCACAGCAAAATACCATCTTCAGCATCTTAGGACCACACTATCTCACTAGATACCATGGGGAGCCAACTTGGATAAAACAGCAGTTATAATTAAGTGCTCCAGGTTCTAATGTAAGATATCCTATAAACTCATATTACATCTTAAATAGGAGATACCTGAAGTAAAATATGTTAATAAAATAATGAATGATTAAATTGTCAAGATGGCTTGATTTTAAATCTTCCAAAAGATAAATAGATACCTTACTTTCAGCCTGCTCTGACTATGCCCACCCTGCTGCATATTGGCAAAGATTGTTAATTGCAGAAATAGTTACAAATACTTTCTAACTGAATCATCTCAGAAAAACAGTTAATATTCTATAAAATAAACCAAATAGTGACTAGAATTTGGATTAGATTTTTCCATATTATATTTCATTGTCACAGGTATTTTAAATAGTAAGGGTGGTTATTGCAAATTATTATAGAACTTCAGTTTATTTACAGCTAATAAATGCAGATAATCCCTGGTTTCTGCAAAAATGTTTATGGCATGCTTTTTATATACCTTCAGAGTTTGAACAGTTCACTAACTGGCTAGCTTTTTATAGTAACAAATGCTTAAAAGAGTTTCTTAAATGGACATATTTGGAGTTTCGTTTTCATGCTAAAGAGAAACCCAAATTTAATATATTTCTAGTTTTCAGTATCTGAAGCACTACAATTTTAATTTTGCTTTAAGAGCCAGATACAAATCCTGGTTGGCAATGAAACTCAGTCAGTCTTAGTAATTATTTATTACACGCTCAATAGGATAAAACTTGTGGCCATCTTTTGTGGAAATTGTGGAAACCTTTTGGGAAAAGGGTATTTTTGAGGTTTGATGGCTAATAACACCACTTTTGGGGGGAGGGGGTTTAAGATAATCATATTCCACTGCTGGAATGGCCTGGGAATAGCCCAGACCTTAACTCAATTGAAAATCTATGGAACCGACTAAAGAAACTTGTTAGTCAGAAGCGACCCAGCAATAAAACCCAGTTAATAGAAGTAATCGTTCAATCTTGATTTCACATTATAACAGCTGCAGAACTAAAAGACTTGGTTCACTCCATGGGAAGATGTTGTAAGGCCATAATTCATGCTAAAGGTTATCCAACTAAGTATTAATTGATATGGTGATGGTTTTTGTATATCTCTTTTTTCTAAGTGTTTCACTTTTCTTCGTAACTGCTAATAGCAAATCCTTCATAAAAGTTATTGCATTACATTCTTGATTAAATTATCTTTCCATTGATACATAATTTTATCAATTTTATGACACTACTTTAAAAAAGTGTTAGCTAGTTTTAGAAAATATACTTTTCCCAAAAGATTTCCACAATTGGCCACTACTGTAGGTGTCTTTTGTATGGATAGAATAATAGAGTTGGAAGGAACCTCAGATGTCTTCTAGTCCAACCCTCTGCTTGAGCAGGAGATCCATATTTCAGACAAATGGTTGTCCAGTCTCTTTGAAAGCCTCCAGTGAAAGAGCACCCACAACTTATGAAGGCAAGCTATTCCATTGGTTGATTGCTCTAGCAATTAGGAAAGTTCTCCTTAATGCATTTTTCAAAGAGCATAGAATCTTAAGACTGTTCCATGAATGCTCAGTATTAAGATGATTATTGCAAACATCGTCATCAGTGCTCTCTCTAAATATTGCAGTGTGGAATAAAGATTTGGTTACTATATACTTTGTATACGAGATTGCAGAAAAATCCAAATCCAAGTATCCAAATCCACGAGACTTAGTGGTGGATAAAACATTTTAAAATTGAAATATTTTTGGTTTAAAACACTTCATTCCGAGTTCAAGACAGTTCTGATTATCCTGGAAGCATTCCAAGCTTCAAACAGGTTTGTTTTGAGCTTCAAACATTAGTTGCAAATTCAAAACGAGACTGCTTTGATCTGGAAAGAAATTTATAATATGTGAATTTTCTCTCACGAATGATGGCGAATATATATGTCCTAGGATAATGTTACAGAATCCAATCTGGGACCAGAGGTTTTGTCTTCTGAGCTTTCAGATTCGTGCTGGAGCCCGTCTTCGGGGAACTTTTCTCTAGTTCCAGCACAAGTTCAAAACCTAGGAAGACAAAACTGTCTGACCCAGATTGGATCCTTCATTTTCTCTTCCTTTGTATGCCCAAACTAAAATATGGCTGGAAAGTAGTAATCCTTTCCCTCACTAGTGGTCTTTTCTAGTACTTAAATTGGAGCTTTGGCAAGTACATATTTTCCTGCTAGGTAGATGTATAATTGTTCTCAAAATGACAGAAAATATTCTCTATTCCAAACACAAAAACTACCAGCCAGTTACTAATACAAAAAAGATATCATAAAAATAGAAGGTTTCCTGGTTTGTTTGGTTTTTTTTTAATTGGAATTTTGGACCTGGAATTGCTGAATCTGGTCTGTATGAGTTGAAAACTACAGTTCCATTAGGAAGCAAGTAAGCAAGCATGAATCTTCAAAGGAGATGACATGGAATGGTGAAAAGCAAGACTTGAGATATTGAGGGCCTAAGAAAGCAGCTGACAGTATCCTGAAGAAAAGTTAAAACAAAGGAAGCAACAAAAACTGAAATGGGAACGGGATTGTGAAGCTATTTAATAATTCACCGGTTTGAAATAGATATTTTAGAAAAGTGGAGTATTGGTCAAGAGCTAGCAAGCTAAAAGATTGTATAAATTGACAAAAGTGAAGCGATTTAGAGCAACTAAAGTCATTTCATTAGCACCAGGTTGCATAATAGTTTGATTCAGTACACAAAGCTACAAAAATCTTAACAGGCCTGTAAATAAGAGAATTGGAAAGATCTGGAGAGCAAATACTAGAATAAATTAAGCATAAAAATAGGAAATGATTAGATTTAAGTGAAACTAAAAGTCTGCTTGTGTTTCTATTAAGCTACTGTATATATAAGCCCTCCAGGGATGAAACTTTATTCCCACTCATTGTCCTGCTTCCCACCTGAAACTGACAACGCCCACAATGTCTGGAAGAAAGTTAAACCACTTCTACTAAATTCAGAATAAGCCATTTGAGCTCAGACAGGTTCAGATTTGGAAATGTTGAATGTTATTAAATTGTTTCTATCATAATATGAGAAAGTAGATTGCCAATAAATTAATAGCAGCTTTTGTTAGCTATGGATTCAACTGGGTTAGCTAATTAATATTTAAGCACTAGTAGTCATTTGTCCTTTAGATGTTTTGAAGGGGAAAATATTAACATTTTTAAATAGTGTATTTGCATTAATAATTGCATTATAAAAATCAGTTATTCAAACCAAATATCTTGTACATTTAATCATAAAATTGAAAGAGATTTTAATGAAATCATAAAGATCTTAGATGCATTAATTCTTTCTAAAGCTCACCAAAATGTACCCAAAAGATTGGGTTTAGAATTAATTATGCTGAGAGTGGATTTATTAAATTTAATGAAACAAAATTAACAAAATCACTATACTCCATTGATTTCAGTGAAATAAATTGAAACAAGACAATGAATTTACTAGTCATCACCTTTGCTAAAAAATTGGGAGTATGCATAATTCTTGCTTTTTCTAATGTAATGGTAATACTTCTGTAATCAATTTAACACTACTTCCTGTGTTAAATGTAATTTTAAAAAAGTTAATGTAGTCCATACAATGAGGCTTGAAGGGGAAAAACGATATGCAGCTGTATAAATGAGAGAAAGTTTTTCCTATGTATCAAAAGAAAATCCTGCGCATTCACATGAGTCTGAGGGAAGATGGAAAGAGAGAAATAGGTCAGCATTGTTAGAAAGGAATTAAATTTCATCATCTCTGGGAAGCTCAAAATAAGCAAAACAAGACAAACTCCAATTCTTGTTCTTAATCATTTAGACATAACTGATATATATATAATACATCATGTATTTTTTTACAAAATGCAGAAATTATACTGTAGTGAATTCTAAGTCATTGCCACTGGAAAAATAATAATGATGGGTTCACTTACTTTACTGATGAACTTGCCAGATTTTATCCCACAAGCTGATTTACAATTCTTAGAACCACATGCGGTAACACAATCTTATTTCAAGTAAAACATTTATTCTGCTTGCTTAACAATCCTATTTACAATTTGGTCTTTGTTTTCCTCTACAATATAGGACTCAAGGACCTAACATTCAACAAGCTGAGTTGCATAGGATGTGGCCTTTCTATTTTAATATTTCTCACTTGCAGTTTCCTTTCCAAGAAATATCAAAAGTGGCTTTAAAAAACAGACACAATCATTACATTCAATTACATTTAATCAATTAAAACAAATTTGAATCAATTAAAACAAATTCTACTCAATTATATTAAAAGCAAATCCTTATCAATTACATTAAAAACAATGGATTTAGACTTTGGATTTAGCCAACGTCATTCTGAACTTACCAAATGTAGCATCTTCCCATGGAGAAAGATTTCCTTTTAAGGTTACATTTATGAGATAATAGAAAACATTAAAAATGCATGAATGTAAAAATAACTTAAAATTTCCCTTTTTTTAAACGTAAATTTTTACTTAAATGTTGGTAATGGATTTATAGGATTTTACCTTGTTAGATGTAAATCTTTGACCAAAAAAAGGCTTTGAGTATGAATTCTTACTGTGTTCTGCTACAGGGCACCAAGTTTTGACACATTCTTTTTTCTGAGGTTTTCCAGGAAGATCCATGCTATACTATATAAAAAGTCCATTTCAAAGTCCAAAGCTTTACAAAATATTTAGAATAAGAAGTTACTCTCAGTTTACAGATATAAAACACTGATGGATCTTTACTGGCCAAGTGCCATTATGCATGAGTTCATAGTGTTTATACTTCAGTTCAACTGTTTTTAAATCTGTAAGCACTTACATGGGAGTAAGCCTGGTTAAATTCTTTAAGATTTATTTCTAAGTAGAGGAATCAGTCTAAGAAGTACAGGCTGCATGTTACCAAATAGATTATCTATGAATTCTTTGAAGAACAAGCCAAGCACAAGAAATCATTGTCCATGTGCTGTTGAGTTTGATGATATCTCCTTTGTTCTTTATAAAATATAATTTGTCCAGAAAATGCAATGAAACCCACTTTTGCAGACAAGCAATTTATCAAGTTTATCTACCTATCTATCTACAATTATAATCACTACCCTTCCAATCCTGCAGGACGCCTGGTGCTTAAATATAGTGCATGATCTTGCAACTACCATAACTTCTTTTGCAATATTGTCCCTTCCCAAAGTAAAGGAACCTGAAAAATAATTTGATTAGTTTATATAATTTTTACAATATGAATTTGTTGAGATGAATAACTTGCTTAAATTGAGTTATAATTAAAGCTCCAGTTGCTGGAAAAGGATTAAAATAAATAAACAGCAGTATGTCTAAGATGAGCATTTGTTATTTGCAAGAATTGTGTTACACTGTGTTGGAATATTTTCTTTTCTTTATTTATTTATTTAGTCAAGCATATATAAGATGACAGGTAAAAGTATAAACAATTTGAATACATGAAAAGAGTACGTAAAAAGGAATATTAGGACAGGGACGGTAGGCATACTGGTGCCATTATGCACGCCCCTTACAGACCTCTTAGGGATGGGGTGAGGTCAACAGTAGACAGTTTAAGGTTAAGTTTTGGGGATTTGGGGAAGAAACTGCAGAGGTAATGCATTCCAGGTGTTATTTATGTATTCAAATTCTATAACCGCCCATCTCACTCAGTTACTCTGGATGGCTTACAGTTCCAAAGGTAAAATAACAAAATAATAAAAAGCATTTTAAAAACAGTAAAAACATTCAAAATAAAAATACATAGCAGCTGAGATACTTGACCAGTTAAGAGTAAAGCCAAGAAACAGGGCTTGGGAACACAGCCAGGTTTTTAAACCCTTACGAAAGGCCAACAGGATTGGGCCATTCTAATCTCAAGTGGAGGATATTCTACAATATTCTACTGCAGAAAAGGTGTATCTTCGAGTCCTTGCCAGCACAAGGGATCTGTAGCACACTAGATTGGATGGTAGAAACTCGGGAGTGGTAGTCCCTCAGGTAATCACTGAGTTATTAATATGGGATATTAATACCTCAATGATTTTAAACCTCCATATGAAGGATGGAAAGGTTCTGGAAAATAGTGAATACCAAGTCCTGGGAAATGGACCAGGAAGTGTGCACTATACAGAATGTGGAGGCACCCAATAAGGAACTCATATGCCCAGATTAGAACTTGGATTTAGCTATGTAACTCAAGGATTCCGGCATCTCCGTGCAAATACACAGAGTATGGAGAAGAGATAAGAAGTTTAAATCTGATGGGACAGCTCACAAGTGGAATATAAGCACTCAAAGGTATAGCTAATTCCTCAAGTGAAAACGGATGCTGAAAAAACTTTATCCAACAGCTTGAATAAGGTTATTGACAAAACCTTTTTTTAAAAATATAAATCCATTGTCTGAATTGTTCCAATTGTGATTGCTAAATGAATGACTGCTAACAGTTTTTGAATATTTGCATTGAGGTCTGTGACCAGTTTTATTTATATCGGTTTGGGGAGAATTCTAGCCCTAAATGTCTGCTTTTTGGGGGTACTTCAGAGCTCTAATTTCCCTCCTGTCCCATTTAACATTTATATGAAATGGTTGAGTGAGGCCACTCATCAACACAAGGTTAGATATGACAGTATGCTGATCATACCCCATTGTACAGGGTCACCCAAGTAATTTCACTGCGTTTTTTCTACCCAATCTCTGAAGGCTATGTGGATCTGAATGAGGAAGTAAAGGCTTTGGCTCCACTCTGGCAAATGGAGAACCTCTGGAGATCTGGGAACTCAAGGAAAGTTATTATATTTTTGTAGGGATTTGTGTTTTTTGTTTTAAAGACTTAACTTCTGGTCCAGATAAACTAAGGAAATGAGATTGGTATGATTTGAAACTTTTAAAACTGAAGCCAATGCAATCCAGCTTTCTTCAGTTTTTTTCCCCCTCGTTGCTGAATTGGTTTGGCACTCAGTCAGTTGCCTTGGCCCTCTTTCAGAGGTGGGCCACAGGAACACTTCCTGCCCCCTCACAAGAATTTTGATTTAAAGCCTATATCAGCAAACTGAAGCATGTCAGAGCATCTGGAAAATTAAATACAAATTTGATTTGTGTGTCTGTGTGGTTGCTTCCATTCTGCTTGCATCATATTGTGAGGTTTTCAGGATTATCGGTAAAATGTATCTTTTAATTATGTCCATGAAGATGCTGCATATTATCTTTTAAATATATAAATAAAATTTGTAATTTACACATAAACCATTATGGTACAAAACACTTCGTCTTTATTAGTTAGAAGTTATTTTAAATGTAAAATAAACATTATTCTTGACATACAGTCCACCTGTTCTTCTCATGTAGGGTTCACCCATCTTTGGCAAAGCTTCTTTCCTTGCAACTCTCTATACGTTATTTTTTCCAACTATGGAACTGCATTTGTTGCTCCAAAGAAATAGTATACAGTCAACTTGTAAGTTTAAACAAGCCAACAAGCCTTAGAAGGCTATATAATATTCTTGTTTTTCCTTTCTAGCATTAAACATATCAATTGACTTGTATTTTGGTAAATCACCAGTTTGTTTGTTTGTTTTTTGTCCCCTAAGCACCTGTTACACTTTCTTACAGTAAAGTATAATTTAATCTTCACTACAGGTAGTCTTCCACTTACAGCCACAATGAGCCCAAAATTTCTGTTGCTAAACGAGACAGTTGTTAAGTGAATTTTGCCCCATTTTACAACTTTCTTTCTACATTTGTTAAATAAATCAATGCAGTTCTTAAATAAATTGTGGTGTTGCTTGTTAAATAAAGTTGGCTTCCCGATTGATTTTGCTTGCCAGAAGTCTGCAAAAGGTAATCACATGATCCCAGGATGGTCATAAATAGAGTCCAGTTGCCATGTGTCCAAATTTTAATCATATGACTATGGGGATGCATCAACGTTCATAAGTGTGAAAAATGGCCATAAGTCACTTTTTTCAATGCCGTTGTAACTTCAAGCAGTTACTAAATGAATGTTTGTAATTGTTTGAGGATTACCTGTACTAGGATGCAAAGTGGCTCTAGACAGCATCTGAGAAAGTCTCTACTGAAATAGAGATAGAGTTTATGTCACATCATAAACACAAGGTTCTCTTGTAGCTAATACTGCATTTCTCTTTCCTGTACAGGTAGTCCTTGTTTTAAACCATTCGCTTAGTGATTGTTAGAAGTTACAAAGACACTGGAAAAAGTGACTTATGACTGGATTTCATATTTACGGCTGTTGCAGCATGGTCACAGGATTAAAATTTAGGCACTGGCATGTGTTTATAACAATCACTGTCCCAGTGTCATATGATCACCATTTGTAACCCTTCCCAGTGGCTTCCAACAAACATAGTCAAGGTGGGAAACTAGATTCGCTTCATGACCACATGATTCACTTGACTCTTGCAATGATTTGTTTAACAACTGTGGCAAAAAGTTTGTAAAACGAGATGACACTCACTTAACAACTGCCTTGCTTAGCAATGGAAACTGTGGGCTCAGCTGTGGTGTAACTCAAGGACTACCTGTATTCCTAACTGCTCAATAACTGGGGTCAGAACTTCCAATATATTACAATACCTCAACTATTCATATATTCTTGAATGTTCAAATGTTACAATTCATTTATGTAGCTCAACATTCTCAAGGGGAAGAACCATCCCAATTCTTCAAGTTCTGCCAGAAAAGAATATAAATGATACCAGTTTCAAGATTCATTTAGATATGCAAGAAAGCTTCAAAAAGGATTGTTCAAGGATAATATAGCATGGGATTTCAACATAATGAAAATTATCGCAAATGATTTCCAATTACATTTTGACTGTGACTGTAGTAGTTTTGTATTATTAAAATGGTGCCAAAAAGAAAATTGTGCTTGTCCTTGCTGTTGGTTTTTGCAGTTTTTTTAATGTAGGTTCTTACTGACATAAATTCTTTTGTTTCTCACCAAAATTCTTATAATAGACCTTTTGTAGCAATGTTCTCATAGTTTTCTTTATGTTGTATGTTGACATACTCATTACATACCAAGTTAAATTCCAGTTAAAAAGAGAAGTCAACATTGGTTTTAAAAAGAGTAATCTTTGTATATTTAGTGCAAAATCTTGAGAATAACATTCAGTGTTTTCTCTGCAAACATAGGAAGTGCCTTTTAATTAAAACATGCAATCCATTTAACAGAAAGATTACATTTTATTTGCCATGGCATTTACATAGTTTAGTCTGCAATCATAAATGGCACAATGAACAAGAAATAAATAAAGAAAAAAATAATCTGATCATTATACCTATATTTTCTTTAATTAAAGTTCTTAACTCTGGGTTCCTCCACCAAGGAATAGCTCTAACTTTATTTTATGAGACATGCTTTGGAGTATAGACTTCAGGACTACTTGATCTATTTCTTTTTATAGAAATTCTAAACACTTTTAACAGTTGCTTTCGTATCACGATAAAAACAAATATCTAAAAATTTGTGAACAATAGGACTAAGGATTTTTCCTGATGTATTACTTCATATATAGAGAGCTTGGAATATTGAAATATGGCTCGTGAACACAGGATATTTTTCTCAGTATCCCTTATTTTCCAAATACTATTTCACACTATTAGTACTTCTTTGAAAAAAAAGAGGGCTTTTCCCCAAGGCTGTATTATAATGCTTTCCAGAGCTGGCTTTACGCTATGGCAGAGTGGGCATTGGCTTGGGGTGCCAAAGTTAGTGGGCACTAATATTGCCCCTCCTTCTGAATCATTCTAAAAATGAAGATGTTTACATTTGTGGGAGGTGGCACCATCCAATGTGGCTTAGGGGTGCCAAATACTTTGAGCTGGCACTGGTGCTATGCACCATTTTGAGTCAGCATAAAACTTTATCACACAAAATTTGTTGCCCCTGTGCCAATCCTTATCCCCTTTTTGTTGATACTGATCCCAATCATAGCAGTTACCTACTTCATTTTAAGGCAACAGTGGCAAAGGCAAAAAAAATGTTATATATCTGGTTTCTCTTGCATGCTTTCAGAGAAAGGGGAAAAAAACTGCTGAAAATTAGGGTGGCCCAATGAAGGATAATTAAGCCCCTTTCACTCATGAGCTGGGGATAAGATTAATTATGGGAACATAGAAAAAAAAGGTGCTCTCAAGTCCATGGTCATGGTTAAGATAAATGTGGGGCCCATTATTCTCCTTGCATGACTCTAATCAATCTGTATTTTAATATTTTCAATGATTTGTTTCTGTATGTTCTGCTGGGTTTACAGATTTACAGGAAATGATTGAAGAACCTTGGAAGAAAATAAAGAGTCTGAAATAGGATGAAGTTGCTCGTCAAGATCTCTCAACATATCGTTCAAGCTCCTGCCCTAATTTTATTGCTTAAAAAGCAAATTTAGGAGAGACTGCATGTGACAAAGTCACATGCACTAAAACCATTGTTTTAAGGTAAAAATTCGAATCTTTGTAATATATCATCTTCCGTAGGGGAAAAAAATAAATATAAATCGAGGGCACTGAACAACTGGAGGGTATGCTGGAGAGCAGTCTTACTATTTTATCCTTTGAAAATGCACTTGTGACTGAAGGCTACACAATGGCAATTACTGTATTAGTAAATCAGGAAGAGGTATCATCCAATGTCTGTCAGCTGTCTGCGAAGTATTTTTAAACATAGTTTAATGCTCTTTCAGAAAACCACTGGACTGATAAAAGCAACTGATAGGGGGTGGCAGTTGCAAGATAAGAGTGAGAAGGAGCTCTGAGTCCATGGGTCTACCCTTCAATCAAAACCCAGCCCACATTAAGGAGAAAGACTGGAGGGTTTTTTTTTTCCTGTTAGCAGGAAAAATCACATTCCTTAACTTATTCTACATTAACCAGTCACCAGCCTCTTCACTCAAGTTGAATAGAGCTTGGAAGTCAGTGCAGAGCTGGCAAACCTTTTTACCAGCTGAAGATCTAAAGGAATGCATCTTATCCAAAGCATGAATCAGTTGGGAGTGTTGCTATTGTATCAGATTCTGTGTAGCAACTCCCTGCCTGAGTTATTCTCCATCTCAGGGTTGGCAATGGAAACCCCCAGGTTTATGGGCCTAGAGGATTTCAATCTGCCTTCCTTGGGAGCAGGGTCTGATGTGCCTTTTCATGTCTTCCAGGAAAACCATGGACTTATTCCAGGTCATCTAGAGCCAAAATCAGGAATGTGGTCATATATCTGATCTAATTTTCTATTGGAGTAGAAGCAGAGCGGCCTGGAACTGGGGGAGCTTTCTGTGATCCCCTGTCACAGTCAGATCATGGCCTGGTTACCATGGGATTCTCTGGCATTGACCTCACCTGCTACAGGAAGATAGGACCTCTTAGATTGGTCCATGCCCAGTGACTACTGAGAGCTGGAAGGGTTCCAGAGGGAGTTATGGGTTTTTCCTGATGGTCTGATGCATGGTCCAATTGAGTCTTTAGTTGCCGCTTGGACTAAGGGTACATGCAACTTCTCTTTTTCCTATGGATCCTGTTGTTCTGTACAGTTTATGGAAGAGCTGAGGAAGATAAGAGATGTCTAGAGCATTGATAAAAGTTAATGAAGCATGAACTTGACTGAACATGGGTAAGAGTCACTATTAAGGCCTTTGTGGATTAAGGACAGTGAAATGAAATTATGTATCCTTATTGTGTACATAGATGGCTGTTTGGCGGATTTGTTTTGGGTGGCCCAACCCAAGCCATTGTGGGCAAGGAGAAACTTGCAATTCACCTGCAAGATTGAATGGGGTAATTTTCTTAGTGTCTATTGAACAAAATCACTCAAAATTTGTTCCATTAGATGCCAGTTACAGTGCAGGTCTAGTGGAAACGCCTGGGGTTCAGTCTTGCCTGTTATAAGAATGCTTTGAATTGAATTTGTTGGGCCTGATGGACAGCATTCTTATGACTGCAAGCTTGTTCACCTTCTCCTTAGACTAGGCCCTTTCTGGTTAGCTAAGACTTCCCGGGATAGACATGTGGCTTGGTTCTGATAGTAGTTAATTCATCTCTGAAAGAGGGAATTATTCCTTTGAAAGAGGCATTGGTTCATTCCCTCCTCAGAAAACCATTACTGGATCACACCATACTAGACAATTTTTGTCCAATGTCCAACTTGCTTTTTGGGGGAAAGGTTGTAGGGAAGATGATCGTACAATAGCTTCACCAGATCCTTAATTAAATGAATTATCTGGATCTTTTTCAGAGTTCAAGCCTGGACACGGGATAAGAATGCCATTGGTCATGCTTTTGGAAGATCTATCTTCCAAATGGGGGTAGTGCATCTATCCTGGCTCTACATGGTCTCTCAGTGACTTTCAATTACATCAACCATATCATTTTGGATCAACTCCAAGGATTGGAATTGAGTGGCACAATATTGGAAGAATTTCTTCTTTCCTTAGGGGCAGTGTTCAGTGCAGTCAGTGTTCATTGTACTTGTTGATTAGACAAAACAGCTGTTCTGTAGGTATGTGCATTGTACATAAAATCAATGCACCTTTATCAGATGAAAAATACAGTGTTCTAAGATCTTTTTCCCTTTTACTTTTCTATCAATATTTGTTCATTTCTGGGGACTCTTTTAACTATTAAAGAGGGCTCTTCAGTAAGAAAGGACACTTGGATGTTATGATAGCTACTGTGTTATTTTAAAAATCTCATGTTTTCGTTTTTGATCTTGCTTCAAAAGGAGCAAGTTAGTATGAATATTTTATCTCATATTACAAGCAATCGTACTGCCAACAGTTATTCATCTTAAATTCTGGTTAGCTGCAAGAAAGTAGGAGGTAATCATATATTTCCATTACATTTAATGCTTGCAGTATCTTTTAGTTTTACCACAGATGTAATAAGTATACCACTCATAAAATGCAGCCATCTAAACTAGCTAGCAGAACACTGCTGCAATGATATATCTTTCCCGTCTGTGATTGCTTAAATAAGCACGCTTAATTGTCTTCGGGGCAATTTTAATTTACGACAGGCAGTTTCGTTTACTTTTATTTCGCAACTCAAGTTTACAGTTCCGTATGGCTATAATGAAGGCGATGTGACTTCCAAGAAGACGGAGAACATAGAAGAAACGTGCATCATTTCGGCAAATCGTTTCGACCTGCCATTGACACGCACCGTGAACCCTTCATGCCGGTAAGACGTGTTCAAAGTGTTCAAAGAGAGTCGCGTGCAAAAGCTTCACGCTTTCATAAACTCTCTATAAGCGGTGGAGAAGACCCGCTAGATCTATCGAAGAGTGGAATCAAAGAGGCGCCTCTAAAAGTTCAACGCGGGCCGGAACGCTACCGAACCGAGCCCGAAGAGCGCTCTTTCCCGCCAAATATAAGGCGGGCTGAGGTTCCAACTTCGCCGCGACTCCCTCCGAGCCCGTCTTCTTCAACCCGCGGAGATGAGAGCGGGCGTGACGCGCGCCAGAGACGATTGCCCTCCAAGGGCCGCGCCAGGCGCCTCCCATAAGCGGCGAGGCGGGTGGAGGGTGCCTGCCGAGAGCGCGCTTCAGCCGGGAGGGGATACGCCTCCTTTCCCCGGACTCTCCGTCGGGGTGTTCACCGCCGGCGATGTTCACCAGGGCGGTGAGCAGACTCAGCAGAAAGCGGCCTCCGTCAGGTATAAGGGGCCGATAGGGCGGGTGGGGAATTGCTGCCATGCCCCGGATAGTAAGAGAGGTGTGGTGATGGATTAGAAAAAAACGCGACAGTCCCAGCCTTGCAGCGTGGACTGTTTGTTAGTTTTCGTGCAAGCGGAGAGTTCGGATCAGGGTGGCTTTGCGGTTTGCAAACTCGCTTTTTCTGTGCCTGAAGGAGGTGCCTCTCGGGCTTGGCTCGCCGGCTGTTAAGTTTGATCTTTTGGTTCATTATTGCTATTTTGATAGATAGACAGACAGACAGACAGACTGATAGATAGATAGATTTGTATGTATTCGCTTTTCAGATTTATGATTGCTGCTTTTTTTCCCCATCCCGCTTTTTTTCCGCTCCCTGAAGTCAGCAAACGCAAGGGGAAGTCTTGCACCCGAAAGAGGAAGGCTGAGGAGGCTGGCTTGCCATTTGGCAGGGTGGGATTTTCAGACAGACCGGTACGAACGAGTCAGAAAAAAAGGAAGAGGGAAAGAGACAGCCACGCTCTTCGGAGCTGAGAGCTCCGTCTCGTCTTGCATAGTTAAAAGATACCGAAATGGTTTCAGGGGCATGCAAGAAATGCGAGATAAAAATGAGACTCTACCCTTTTCTTTGTGAATCAAACAGGCTGGATTGCTCCTGCAGACAGGGGGAAATATCCCATTAATGTTACATGTCTCTGAATAGTCAGAAAGGCTATACAAAATAACACAGCAGAGAGCAGACGCTGCCTCCTGTTGAGCCAACTTCAGTTCATTTTTATTTTTGTTCAAATCCTGGAGTTCCATCTTTTTATGGAAATCAGTTTTGCAGTATGAAAATATTTAGAAATGAAGGACTTACTCCAAGAACGGTGGAATAATGTTCCACATCCCGTATACAGAATAGTACGGTCCTACATGGAAAAAAATAATATGTTTCATATCCCAGAGTGAAAAGTCCAGCCATTCATAAGATTGAGTTATCAGGATTCTATTGAACTTTGTAAAAATTGAATGCATCCTTTTGTTTTGAATAGCTTGAAACAATGAACCTTTAACAATGATATTGGATATTAGAAGTTAGATTCAGTATTTACTGAGTATCTGCCCAGCCTGGTTTTCATATTTTTGTTTATAAATTATTGTATTTTTCATGCACATGGTGGAAGTGATTGTGCTTTGATTTTAGCATGATCTGTTCTAGGATCCCTGAATATGATCACTGTACCAAAAAAAAAAAAAGTAACCTTGGCTAAGAAGTGGTTACTTGGAAAGTATTTATATACAGCATTAGCAATATAGATTTATTAATCTCACTTTTAAGCTAAAGTTTAAGCTAATCAGTTTAAACTTTGTTTGCTATGCTTTGGATGAGAGCAACAGGAAATCTCCGGGCTATAGTTCGGACTGCAAATAAAAAAAAGTTTCCTTAAAGAAGACAACGTCAAGCTACTTCTTTATTGCTGCAAAACATTACCTATGACCCTAAATTATCACCAGAAATCACTCAGTTTGATGGAGACTTTACCTTTTGCCTCTGAAAAGTTCTGAACTTTCCGTAGTATGCAGGACATTTCTTCATTTTTGTCTGTTGAGCATATATCAGTGCAAGTGACCTTAACTCCATTCTTACTTGGATTTTCAGAAAACTTTTCTGCGTTATGAAGATGGATATTACTTCCACAATTTTTTCCTAGTCTTGGTGATTTATTCTGCAGCCTGTCCTTAGTTCAAATACTTTTTGATTGCGGTTCTCTGAATCTTTTTCCACTTACTAGAATTTTTACGTCCAGATTGGGTTTCCTGTTCTCAAATACTAAACTTAGATATAAAACATCTTTTTTGGAAATAATTGAAATTCTATAATTTACCCATAATTCAGTGATCTGACAAATTATTTAGTTTAGTTTAGTCAAGTTAAATTCTAGCAATGCAATTGCTTATAAATAGCACTTGGGCTGCTAGAGCTGAAAGCAGGGGTGAAATGCTCCCGGTTCAAACTGGATCACTCGATCCGGTAGCGATGGAGGCAGGTGCTTCGAAGAACCGATAGCAAAAATCTTTCCCCCCCATTGCCCAGCTGAGCCGCGCAATCATCAGAGGCTTTTTTTTTATTTTTAAAAGCATTTTTTCTACAACCTCTTCGGCTGAAGAGGTTATGGAAAAAATGCTTTTAAAAGTAAAAACAAAACCTCTGCCGATCAGGCAAGTCAACTAGGATCGTCAGAGGCTTAAAAAAAAAAAAAAGAAAAAGCCTCTGCCAATCAAGCAAGTCAGCTGGAATCATCAGAGGCTTTAAAAGCATTTTTTAACAACCTCTTCAGCTGAAGAGGTTGTAAAAAAATGATTTTAAAAGTTAAAAAAAAAAAGTTGGTCACGCCCACTCAGTCATATTATCCCCCCCCCCCAACCAAGCCACACCCACAGAACCGGTAGTAACAAAATTTACATTTCACTACTGGCTGAACGGTGTTGAACATGAATCATCAGATGAAGATGCATCAGTATTGCTTGGTGAAAGAACCATGTAATTTTAACCTGGTTTATTTCTTGTAAAACAAAGGCTTCACGCCTGATAATGTTCCTGTCTACTGTGTACATACATAACATCTACATTTCTGTACATTTTTAGTTAAAAGTTGAAACCTATGGTTCCAAAGAAAATGTTTGGATTAGTAATTTCAGCAAATCTACAGATTTAAAACACAAGTTATGGAAACATGTACTTTAGAAGAAGCTACGGGTAGACATCAACTTATGAGCAGCTGCTTAACAACCATTCAAAATTACCACAGCCTAGAAAGAGTGATTTACGCCTCATAAAGCACTTTTGCTAATAAATGTGCTAACTCCCTATGGTAGGATGATTGCATTTTGGGAGTTCGGCTAAAGGCTCACCTTTATGAAGGTTTGTGGTATCCTGTGATCACATGACCACAGTTGCTGTGTTTTTGCAGTTTCCAATATTTTTTGCCATTTGGAAGAATGTGTTTGCCCTTATGACCACCACATTCATTCAACCACACAGCAGAGTTGCTTAAAATTGTCCCAAAAAAAATTATAAAATTGGGTCCATGTGGTTCAGTGGCGGGTTGCTACCGGTTCGCCACGGATCGGGCGAACCGGTAGCGGTGGTGGGAGACTCCGTCCACCTGCCCAGAAGCATTGCGCATGCAAGCGTGCACAAGTCCACGAGCAAACCAGTAGCAATGGGATTTGAAACCCGCTAGTGATGTGGTTGCCTTTACTTAACAACCAGAATGACTTATGACTGGGAATCCAATCCCAATTGTGGTCATAAGTCAAGGGTTATCTGTACTACTAAAAAAATGTGCGTGAAACCTGACCATGGAAAGTAAAGTTTCTTTGTTTCTTAGCCATGGAAGTATTTTCATCTGGGATTGTTACTTTCAAGCTTCAGTTTATTTCAAGCAATAAAATGCGTCTCTATGATTGTAAATTGATGTTACATATAAGAAATTTGTTTTGGATAAGTATATATCATATGTTGGTGCAATGTTAACACTTTTCTGCAAATTGCAGATATAGTTGTGAATAAAGAGTGAAATAATGTGCAAGTTATGTTACCAGCGATATAATAAAGGTTGTAGCTAGTCTGTTTTATAACTTAAATAAAGTAAATGTCCTATTTAGACAGTAGAAGCAGCAGGACAAAGCTGTTTGCGTTAATTGAATAGGATCTATATTTCATTTCCACTGACAGCAGTCGCACAAATTCATCTGATTAGGTGTTCAACAAGTAGTATTTACTAGTTATCTATTTGTTTTGCTTGTTAATTGATGTTACAGAGGAAAAAATGAGAGAACATAGGCTAAAACTGCTTCCAGATGAGGTTTTTATTGTATAATTATCCTGTCTTAAACCTAGGATTTAATAGGACGCTCAGATGACATCTTCCATTTGGAACTCGCCCATGTTTTTGCACTGCTTCTTTTATTTCTTACCGCAGAACGGGTGGGGAGGGGGAGAAAAGATAGGCAGAATAACTGCAGAGTGCCTTTCAATTAACAGAGAAGCAACCAAAATGTACCTTAAATATTTAAATAGTTCACCGAGCTGAAAGCTCTGGGATTCTTACCCAGGGTTCTAAAAGTTTTAGATTCAGTTGTATCTAGAAATAACCATAATTCACTGAACAAGAGTACATCAGGATTTTCTTCTTACTGTATTATATTAATTTTTCGGACTTTACTCTGATTATGAGCTACTAAGAATCTGGCTTAATAAGGCAGCAGAGGAATCTAATTGATTAATTTATGATAGCTTCTCTTCTCCCCCACCAAAATTAGATTAGCACCATCCCTTTTGACATTCTCAGAGGCCTTCAAGATCTGGTTGTCCATCTTGAATATATATCAGAAAGAGAAAGATTGAGAGTTCACAAGGTTGATACTATATGGAACAAAACTGTGACCAAATCTGGATGTTCTGTTTTGGATAGCACGAAGATTCCTCCCAGAAGGTAATAAAGGAAAACCAGTCGTAAAGTCCAAATACAAACCAAACATTCGTCATTTTAGTAAAAACAAGCAAATATACATGTAGTAAAATGTTCTTTACCATAGTTATGGCTGCAGTTTTTTCCTAAATAATTGCTGGCTTCCAAAAAAAGGATTTTTTTCTGAGATTAAACAAAAACTGGACAATTCCTCAGAAAATGGACAATGGACATTTCCCTCAGAAAATCAAAAGCTAGATCTAAATAAAAACATGAACTGTTTTATTGAATTACAGTTTTTGTCATTCAGTAACTGTTCAATAGAAAAGCAAAGGAAATAATCAGGAGGTCTTCAACAGGGTTGCCAGAAAGCTATCCAGGATGCAATAAGAATGGAAAAGCACTGGTGCTTTTCGTATCTCTTTGCTGCCATTTAATGATTATCCAGATTTTTTTTCAGTTCTGTTGTGGTAGCCCAGCCTTACAAGTGTTAGATGTGGCTAATCATCTTTGACAAGAATATTTCAGTTCTATGTCTATGGAGATTCACAATCATTCAGGTCATGGTTGTCCCAAAGGTGCTTTCTCAGATGGCAACTGGAGTTTCTCGGTTGGATGAGAAGCAAAACATTTTAAGGAAAAAAACCAAGAAAGTCCAGTTGCCTTTTGAAAAAGCAGTTTGGGGGTTTCAGTTCTGTATTAACAGAATCACAGAATTGGGAGGAACGTAGAGTTGGCAGGAGCTGGCTAGGGTCTTCTTCATAGTGACATGAAACCCTGGAATTCCCTTTCGTTGGAACTACTGTTCATTAGTTGATTAATTTTTAGCCAAAGCATGCATTCTGTATGGTCACGAAGAGTCAACACCAACTTGATCGCAATAGGTACAGAAATGCATTCTGAAAATGTCAGAGATAATTCATAATAGTCGAATGAAGTCTGAGAATGAACGGTTATTTCAAAACGTTCAGGGAAAATGGGAAGGGAAGGGTCATGCTTGTAAGTTGTAATTGTAAAAATTATGATATTGTATTTTTTTGGTTTGACCCAATTTAGTAGTTATTTCTACAACATTCAAATAAAAACAAAATATAAGAATTTTTGTTTTGCTTTCAAATATTTTTAACCCAGTAAATTCTAGAATAACAAGAAAACAGTCTGTTATTCCTTTAATTTAAAACTTTTTACATATTTTAGTGTGCAAATTTCTTTAAAATTCAATACTTTAATATAAAATATGTTTTCTTCCAAATAGATAACATATTTAAAACATATGGATGTTATTTTTTTTTTGAAAAAAGTTTTTTTTTTTAATGCAAACATAAAATACATCTTTTCCAAAACGAAGCATTGATCCGGTCACAAATTAGTACAAATCACTAACAATTCTTAACTTTCAATTAGCACAACTTAATATTTTACACAGTTATTTCTCTAAATTCTATCGATTATGCCATTATCCCAAAAACCCGTTACTTAAATCTTAGATCCTAACCAAATGTCATTCCATTTTTCTCTTCCTTTTTGCTTAGATGGATATCTTTTAACAGTATAAATTGTTAACAATTATTCTAAACATTTTAAAAATATTTTAATTATTAATCCAATTTTAATCATCTTCATTACTTTACAACATAATCATTTTTATTTCTTAGCTGTTAACTCCAACATAATCATTTTATTTTACTGTTGAACTCATCATTATCATCTTTATTTCTGTGTTAGATTCAACTTATACATTCCATTTTTGCTGTTATTCTCAACATATTCCTCCCTATTTTTGCTGTCCTACCCAGCATAATAATGATTATTTTTGGCTGTTAATGCCAGCAAAATCATTTTATTTTTACTATTAAACCTAACATCTTTATCTTTATCTTTGTTATTAAACCCAAAATAATCATTCCATTTTTGCTGTTACTCCCAGCAAAATCCTTTGTTTTGTTGTCCTACCCAACATAATCATTTTTGGTTTTTGGCTGTTAAACACAGCATAATCATTTTTTTTTTTTTGGCTGTTAAATACAGCATAGTCATATTTATTTTTTGGCTGTTAAACACAGCATAGCTTTTTTATTTTTTGGCTGTTGATCACAGCGTAATCATAGTTAGCTTTACTATTAATCACAGCATCTTTTGTTTTCATCCATCTGTACATTGCTTATTTCAGTTAATCATATTTATCATTATCCTTTTTTATGACCGTTTAACATTAAGACATGGTTCTTGCTTAAATCTTAATTTCGTATATATTTAAAAATCTCTTTTAGCATGCTTAATTTCTCTTATATTCTAATTTCATCAATATTTCAATTTTATATATCTATATCATATTCTTCTCATATTCTTAAACATCCATAATTATCTTATAAGAACCTCCTTTTTATTATTACCATCACCTATACATTTTTCATTTTTAATCACATTGTTTTAATTATTTTTTTTTCTAGCCATGTCTATCATTTCTTTACTTTCTTGCCTGCTAATATATATTTCCTTCCATTTTCAAAGTCTTCAAATTTTGTCCTCCGTATGTTATATTAAATCTTTTTCTCATTTTTAATCTGGATAAAATGCATCAGATTCCCTTCTTCTGAGCCTGTGCTAAATCCTTCTTTTGTTCCTGCGCCAGTAAATTGTTACTATTCAAATTATAGGAGTTCCATTGTAGTTTCCTTTTCTTTTCATCAAAGTCAAACTGCCTGCAGACGAGAAAATAAAAACCTCCTACACAAAATCCCACGACTGTTCTCTGTAAAGTACAAATTTTCCATAACAAAAATGAGTTACAATGTTCCTTTTTAAACCAGAAGATGTCCCTCTACAATTCACATTTTCCATTAGTCGTGCAGGTATCTATTTTGTTACAATTATATAACTGTCCAGTTGTTTACTTTTCTTCCTTCGATTTTAAAAGTATCAAATCATCTTTTTTTAATAAATCCAATTCCAGTTTTAAAATATCCAGTCTTTTCACCATGTCTCGATATTTAATTCCATTAGTTCTGTTCTAGAGGTAGTTGTTTGTTAGGTCTTTGTCTCTTTAAAATTACATTTTAAACTTTCCATAGCCCCTTTGTTGTTCTGCCGCTGTTTTAAGGTTAGAGGTCTTATAGCTAATAATATTGCTCCAAGCATTGTTGCAAGCCTGGGTTGGTTATGACTCACCCGGCTTCAAAATGCTCCGTTTCAATCCACTCTCCTCCTGCACATCTCTTAACCCGGCTGTCCCAGCTTCGTGGCAGCCTCAATGGCTGCCGCCCCCCGCCACTGATTGACAGAGGATTCCCTCTGATCTCCAAGGAACTTGCCTGTTCCTCTTGGTCATCCGAGGTACCACTCCTTTTCTCCCATCCCTGCTTGACGCTTCTGGTCAGAAGACCCATCAGTGGTTCGACAGCCGGGGTTTTCGCATCAGAGCCCGCTATTTCCCCGACTGTCTCGCCGCGATACCAAACCGGAAGTCCAAAATATATGGCTGTTATTTGTGTAGCTGTTCTACTATGCTATGCAATTCTCTTTTAGGAAATATTCCAACTTGTTTACAAGACAAATATTTAATATCTAACACTATTGCCTTTTTAAAGTTCCTTGAAAAAGTTCTACCTACTTTATAAACTTGGGAAAAAAATGATATTTAGACACATTCAATAAAGTCACAATCTTTTATATAATCCATATAAGCATGTTTACCCATTTGGATAGGATTTTAGTATATTATATAGTGTTGCTTTATAGCTTTTCTCTGGGTAATATAAAACAGAAGAACATGATTAGTCACAGAAATATAAGACATTACCTTATATTAAGTAAGATTATATTCATATTATATTTCATTTTTCTACCCTTTGATCTTGAATCCTGAGATTTGTAGTTAATTGTGGATTAAATGACATTGACATCAAAATATATTTGTTTCTTGCTTCTCATCGTCTTCAAAACTTGAAAGTAATTGAATAGTCTTACAGCCTTTTAACAGAGATAGAAACAGTTCTGCAGCTGTAAGTTTAAATACACAAACATAATTAACTTTCTTTTTCAGAAATAACTGACAATGACAGCAAGCCATGTAGTAGCCATCAGACCCTCAGTGGAACCACAAGATGGGCTCAGTCACTAGAAAGTTTGCTGGAAGATCGAGAAGGTGTAAAGAAATTTATGGTTGGTATTTTAAGTATTATTTATCGCATAAACCTAAATATAATTTCCAACCAATTAGAGCTGTTTTGTCATCATTACATGAATCAACAATATGCAAGTTATTTATTTTGATAGTCTTGAGGGTATTTTGTGGCACTGACATCTAGGGAAAGATATGTGAAGTTCATATTCATAATAGTTGAGGTGTTAGGTAAGTGTACAAGCTTATGTAAGCAGTGTGAAGCCTTTGCCTGAAAGCCATTACTAAACCTCTACCCTAATTCTAATCCTCTTCTCAAGATTGCTTGAAAATGACTACAAAAAGTTGTACTGCAAAGTTATACTATAAAGTATAATATAAGCTTTTAGGATCCAGGTACAGAACTCTTTGGGGCAACATCAGCACCTGATCTTTGAATAACAATGAAGGTTGCACTCCAAAGAAAAGTGAAGGAAGAAGGAGAGCATGCTGCCACTTGCTTGTTTTAAATCTTGTCCTCTTATGGGACAGAAGACATATACAGGAAGTCCTCCACATACAGCCATTCATTTAGTGACTGTTCAAAGTTGCACTGTCACTAAAAAAATTGACTGATGACAGTTTTTCACATGACCATTACAGCATCCCTGTGGTCATGTGATCTAAATTTGGATACTTGGCAACTGTCTCATATTTATGACGGTTGCAGTGATCTGGGATCATGTGATCACGTTTTGCAACTTTATGACAAGTAGTCAGTAGCGAAGCCATTTTCAGTTAATAACTAACTTACTAACTTAACGGCAGTGATTCATTTAACAACTGTAGCAAGAATGGTCGTAAAATGGGTCAAAATTCATTTAACAACTGTCTCGCTTAGCAGCAGAAATTTTGGACTCAGTTGTGGTTATTAGTTGAGAACTACCTATACTTTTTTTTTTTTGAATCGTCCTTGTTTTCTGGAAAGATTTATCCTCTGACAGAGTATGGCCCTAACTCACTTTTAGGAAAGTTATTGAGATATGATGTTTTCCCTAGGCATTAGAGGCCATGCGAATGCTTTCCCCTTTGATTGTTTTATTAAGTGCTTGGTCACCATTTTTCTATTTTCTATTTATATATTGTATACATTTTAATGTTTTTACAATTTTGGCTCAATTGTTTTTTGTTGTTATATGCCACCTAGAGTTGATATTGCATAAGTTTGGCAGCCTTATAAATGTGGTTATGAATAATAATGAAGTTTAAATATAGGAAGGTGTTCCAGAACAAAATAAATTGTTAATATGAATACTCCCTCTTGATTCCATTTTCCCCAGTAATCCTATATTAACAATTGCGATTTGGTAGCAACCTTTGAAGAGGCTCTGAGAATTGTAGCTAGGTATTCAGGAAGGCAGCATGTTGCTTTAAATATGCACTTTGTACACAGCTGTTTAAGAGTTTGCAATTTAATTTGCAAGGATATCAGAAAATCCTTTTGTTCTTTATGTGAAGACTTTAAATGAAATTAATAAAGGCTGGCTACTAGTTTATGGTACTTTATTTTAAAAGCTCCTTTTTCCCCTATCAGGACTTTTTAAAGAGAGAATTTAGTGAAGAAAATGTTTTATTCTGGCAAGCTTGCGAAGAGTTTAAGAAGATACAAGATGAAAAACAGGTATTGACTCCAAAATCAAGCAGAACGCAGATTAACTTCACTTGATATGAATATACATAGAAAACAATGCAGTCTAATTATATTATAATTACAGCACACAAAACTGATTCAGGTGGGAAGTGATCAAGAAATCCCCAAAACGTATTAATGATTATTGAGATTATGGTGGATAATAATTAAATTACATGTTAAAATGACTTTAAAACTATGTTTTTCTAGAATTTTCTTACTATTTTTTTCCTTCTCTTTTGGCCAGTGCTGTCTGATTTAAGAAGAGGATAGGTAAACTCAATTTTATCTTACATTTCCCTGGAGAATAACCTGAAATATAAAATATTGATTTCATATTTTTGCCAATTCAGTTTTTACTATATAACCCTATAAAAAAACAAGAAGTGTAAGTTGTTTTTAAAATTAAAAAAAATCATTACTTTGGAAATGCTGCCTAAAGTAGGGTTTCTCAACTTTAAGATGTGTGGGTTTCAGTTCAGTTTCCAACATGCTGAAAGTTGAAGTGCACGTGTCTTAACATTGCCAAGTTTAAGAAACCTGGCCTAGATGAATGAGGTCTAAATATCTTGGTACCAGCGAGCAGCGACATGAAATGTGTTGAAGTATACACTAGTTTTCTAGAAACTAGCATGTGATGCCTTGCATAACAAGATGGTCTCATAAAAGATGAAGATGTATGATAAGAGTAGGAAGAATAAGAGTATAAAGAACAACAATCTATTTCATCAAGTTGTAGATAAAGTGCTGATTTCAGAACTGCACATATCAAGAAGCAAGATGAATGTTAATCTGATTCCATAATTACACCATACCACTACATATTCAACTTCTGTTGCCGTTGTTTTTTGTTAACTCTACAAAGGACAATTATGAGTCATGTGGATTCCAATAGGATACAAAATTTGACTTGCTACTTTAGTCCTTATGTTTTTCTTACCATGTAATAATCTTTGTTGAAACAAAAGCTATTTGATGAATCAGCTGCAATCCTTTTTAGTCAAGGAATCAGCTATACACAACAATTAAGACTGTTTCAAATGACTTTTCTGAATGCAAAGATAGATCATAATAAATGTAGAACTTGGAACTTACAAAATTCATAAACCCCAGCCATCACAGCCTATAATTAGTGTTGTAGAATATAACAATGATTACAGTAATTTATTGATTATGTTGGCTGTTCATAATTAGGTTTATTTCTAGAATACTGTTCTAAACATAGAATACAGTTCTCTTTTCTACACTTATCCTGTAGGTTCATCCTCTCTTTAATATGGGAAAGACTATCTGAAACAGGATGTGTGTGGGATAGGGAGATTTCAGGAGGAAAATTCGGATTTCTTCTCTTGCTTAAGTGCAATAATATTCAGTTAATACAAGATGTTTTTAAGATTGGCAATATTGGGAAATGACATCTGTGCTTAGTGAAGATGTCCTTCTCTTCACAGATGAAAGCAAAGGCAAATGAAATTTACAAACATTTCTTGTCAAATAAAGCTTCTTATCAAGTCAATGTAGAAGGACAATCACGTTTGGATGAATCAATACTGGAAAAACCTCACCCTCTGATGTTTCAGAAACTTCAAGATCAGGTAAACTTCTGAAGCTTCCTTAATTATGTTGTGAAAAATGAACAACTAACTCCTGACTGCAGGACAGGATCATAGTTACAATAGAGTTAGAAAAAGCTCCAGGATCAATGTTTTTTGCTAAACAGACTACCTAACATTTAAGAAAAGAAATTGATAAGTGAAAAATGCTTAGGAAAGAATATATTTATGATTTCAATGGACTCATTTGGTCTAGTGATTAAGGCAACAATCTAGAAAGCAAGAGACCATGAGTTCAAGTTCTACCTTAGCCATGAAAACTAGCTGGGTGACCTTGGGCCAGTCACTCTTTCTTAGCCCAACTCACCTCATAAGGTGGTTGTTGTGTGGAAAATAGGAAGAGGAAGGTGTGTATGTTTGTCACCTTGAGTTATTTGTAATAATAATAAAGGCAGAATACAAGTGGCCAAATAAATAAATAACAGAAATAATTTGAAATTAATGCATGCTTACTTTGTAAAGTACATCTTTGTTTTATTTCAAACACTGTATTTGATGACATAATACACTGAATAATTTGTTCGAATTTGTGTTTTTTTTTTTTATAATTGCTGGTTAGGCATGGCAAAAATATATTCTAGATAGATAGCTTATTAACTGATTAATCCTACAACCTTCTTAAAAATTCAACAAAAATCAGATATAAGATCTAATTCCAGGATAAAATAGATAAAGGAAAGTACAGCAATAAAATACACATTTTGTAAATATAAAGAATCAACATTCAGATAAAGACATCACCTTTACAGAATACCCCAATCTGTTTGATATAATGGATTTTTATCTTGGCTGCCTTAACATAGCAGTTCTGCTATGATGTATATACATCAGAGCTCAGAAACCAGTGGGTTGTTCTTTCAAGTAGGGATGTTAAATATCTAAATGCAAGAAGTGCATGTTCTTAGCAGTCAAACAAAATATGAACAATATTTTCAATGGCTGGGGCAGTGCATATACACAATGAATATTCAAAAGTTGCTGTCCTATCTCTTAAAACTTTGATGCTTTTCCTTTTGGAAGAATCTGGCTGACACTGCAGCCTGCAGGGGTCTCCAACCTTGACAACTTTAAGACTTGTGGACTTCAACTCCCAGAATTCCTCAGCCAGTTTTGCTGGGAGTTGAAGTCCACAAGTCTTAAAGTTGCCAAGGTTGGAGACCCTTGCAGGCAAGAAGGTAGGCAGGCGATAGAGCTGCTCACTGATGAGCTTGATTGCAGGCAGGGAGATTCAGTTGCTTGCTGATGCAATGGACTGCAGGTACAATATTACAGCAAGCAAAGCAAGGCATTGCGACCAGCAGCTAAGGTAAGCAAGCTGGAGGCTGGGGGTGGGGATTTTTGCTAGCTAGCTAACCGCAGGCAACTCAGCTGGGATCATCAGAGCCATTTAAAAGAAAAAAAAAGGCTCTGATGATCGCGTGGCTCAGCTGGGCATGGGGGGCACGATTTTTGCTACCGGTTCTCCGAACTGCTGGTCGCCATCGCTACCTACTCGTCCGAGCCGGTCCGAACCAGGAGCATTTCACCTCTGGTTTGGCGTACCAGACTGGGAGTTATATCATCAAGCAGCAGTGCTCACCTGGGTAGTAGAATGGATAAATCTAAAAAATAGAAGATTGTTAATGTTAGAGGGCCACGACCTATATCTAGGATGGCATACATTTTTGTGGTACAGGAAACAAGTAGCACACCATTATTTTCAAAGACATTTTATAAGACAGGCTTTATTGGAGATATGGAATAAATTCAAACAGCAAAACTACAGAAAGGTTCCGATTTGGTTATCCACATTAGAAGCGATAGTGTAACCAAATTTTATTAGTCAGGGAAAATGTGTTACCTATAAGGATATAATAAATGAAGAAGGGGGACTGAAATTGAGGCAAAAATTAAAAGAACAAGGGGTAGAATTGGAATGGTGGTCCTATTTACAAATTCAATCATGTTACTTGAAAGACATGAAACAGTGGGGCATTAACAGGAAATTAATGATAATAGATAAGATCTCTCTGGGGACAAATGATAAATTGGTAAAGAAAATGTATAAATTCTTATTGGATTACAAGATGGAGGAAGAGCAGGTCAAGGAAACGATGGTGGCATGGGCAATAAATTTTGGTTACAATATACAAATGGAAAAATGGCAAGAATTATGGGGAAAAAATAGGAAAATAACATTGACAATACCATATAAAGAGAATTAACTGGAGGAGAAATAGAATATAAACCAGAATTATTCTTATTGGGAATTATAAATGGGAAATATAGTAAAGAGATAATTTACTTAATAATACATATTATAACAGGAGCAAGAATGATCTTTGCCCAAAATTGGAAAAATAAGGAAATCCCCCTAGAAGATGAAGTGATCAAAATTTTTTGACATGCATGGAAATGAATAGATTAACATTGGAATTGAAAAATAAAGGCGAGTCAGAATACTATGAGATATGGAACAATTTTATCAGTGGTTGGAATGGAAAGGAAGGACGAAAAATATGAACTGACTAGAATTCATAGAATGGAGAATTAAAGTAATGTATGTAATTGCAATAGAACGAAAGTGGATAAGACAAATGTATAAGTAATACAGATAAAATAAGGATGTTTTCGTATGGTAAATACTGAATAGACCAAATGTATATAAGTAATAAGGTATATGTGATACTTATATTTTATTTTAGCATGTATGGCAAAGACAATGCCAGGACCATTACACCATGTCCAATGTTTTAATATGTGTTTAATAAAATTTATTTTTAAAAAAAGAATATTATGATATGGAGAAAAAAGATAGTTGCAAAGTGTACAAATAGTCCTCACTTACTGAGCGCTATTTCAGTGACCATTCAAAGTTACAATGATGTTGAAAAATTAGACTTATGGCTGGTCCTTAAACTTGACGAATGAATGAGTTCGAAGGAAAAGGAAAACCAAAAAAGTGACAGGTAGAATTGATGACATCCTTTAAAAAAGTGTTGTAAGAAAATGGAAGAATAAATGTTTGTTAATAAACCAGCATATAAACTGGATGGTTTACATGGTTAGAAAAGTAGCCTGTCATGTAGTTTTTTGACACATCCTTCAAATATCATTTTATTTGCCATCTTTGAAAAGCATAATCCATAACTATCTTGCTTGTTTTTAAATTCCACAAGTTATGTGGATTTCAACTCCCAGGATTCTGTGTAGAGTTAATGGTGGATATGAATTCTGGAAAATCAATTTCACATACCTGATGGGAACCACTAATTGGGAAAAGCCTGCTAGGGCAACAGAAAATTTTCTTTTTAGCATTATTTAAACAGATTTATTGTTGATTAATTGGGGAGCTCATTTGCAAAACCTTTCTTCTTGTTGTTTGATGCTTAGTTTCAAATAGATTGCATTTTTTCCTTTTCCATACAGATTTTCAACCTCATGAAATATGACAGCTACAACCGCTTCTTGAAATCAGATATGTTCCTTAAATTGAAGGAAACTGAAGAACAGGAAGAAAATTCACCTGATCCTCAGACTGCAGCAAAAAGAGCTTCTATAATTTATAATACATGATTGTATCCACAACAATCCATAGATCATATTGAGACTACAATCAAAGTAAATCAGTACTCAGGAATAATCTTTGTGGTTAACATAGATACATTTAGAGGCTTTAATAGTATAGAATCCTCTTAGATTAAATTTATCTTTGTTTGCTTCAGTGACTTGTTTCTTGCCAGTGCTTGCTTCTAGATACAATGATACAGCCCTTGAAAGACTGAACAATTTGTAAGTTCTTGCAAATTGCCTCTAATTTTTTTTAAAAAATATAGTTACTTATAAGTCATTTGGTAGGAGTGGGTGACAAATGTAGCATTAAAAAGTAAAGGAAGTTTGAAAGTAGATATAATACAAGGCAAAAATTTCCCCTATCCACTCATGTCTGCCTCTAGTGGGCAGTACTCATCTCCATTTCTTAGCCATGGGAGCCAGTGTTGTCTGAAGACATTTCCATGGTCATGTGGTCAGCATGACTATATGCCAAGGCGCATAGAACACTGTTACCGCCCCACAAAAGTGGTACCTATTTATCTACTTGCATTTGCATTCTTTGCAAGTGCTCGGTGGGGCAAGTAATGGAAGCTCACCCTGTCGTGCACCCCTTGGGTCTTGAAACTGGGCTATCAGCTTTCCAGCTGACATGCTCATCTTTTAACCGCTGATCCATTGCGCCCCAGACTTTGAAACAAGTTTTGTCTAACAGAGAGACTTTCCGAAAACATCTTGTTTTAACGGCTGTGTGAATTGAACTAATCATATCACTTTAGGTACCCAATCCGTTGATGGATCAGATCAAGATAGTTAACTGTAGCTATTTGGCTAGGACCTTTGTCTTCAAAAAAGTGCTTCCTGGACCCATTTTATAGTGTGGTTTTCTATTTAAAATTAAGGGATCTATTTTCAACTGCAGCAGAATTATCTTATAATACCTACATCTTTAAAATACCTACATCTTTTAAAAAATTCTCAGTAATAAAACAATATGGACAAATCTCACAACAATTCAACACTGAGATTATGCTACACAGGCCATTTTTGTCTTGGCTATCTTGAAAATATTTTTTTGCAGGAATTATGAATATGGAAATACACTGGTAGAAGTACGGAGTTAATGGAAGTATGTGGGCTATGTATGAGATTAAAGAACAATTTATGGCAAGAAAGAAATGTCAAACATTTAGAAAGAAATTGTGCTTCATTTTGCTGTCCTGTTTTTTAAATTGCATTTCAAATACTGATAATGCCAATGAAATGGTATATGTTAGTATGTGTAATAGTATTTTATACTTGATTATGCTTGGGACATTCCTTCTTCATGCTTGAGACTGAAGCGTAGTTTGTTAATGTTTTGTGATCTATAGAAAATTGAAGTACAAAAATAATAATGATGATAATATGATTGCAAACCTCAACCAAAAGCCTTACTCTCTGTTTTCAGCTGTAATAGCTGAGGCAAAGAATCTATTTTTAGTTTAATTATTTTTGTTTTAAAATTCATTTCACAAAAAATAAGTTCAATGTTGTTAAACATGAGGAAACAAATTGGATTGCATGCTTCATTTACAAGTTCTGCATGTGAAATGTAATTCTGGCTCACAAACCATTTGCTTTTTTAATCTTTGTATGGACTACTTTATTGTTCAATTTAACTCTTTAAATATTTGTAAGTTTTGTTTATTTAGGCAAGTAGCACACACTTAATTTTTCTTTCTAGCTTTCTTCTCTAGAAGTCTTAGTTATAATGTAATATATTAGGAAGAGATAGGATGCTTGGGTCAGATTTCAGAACTGACTATATATACAGTAAATGATAGCAGCTATATTCTGCTTTCATTTTAACACAGAGAATTGTGGTTGAACCAGCAATGAGCTGCTGTCTTATTTGGTTCTTCCTGAATTCACTGTATAATCAAGAGTAGCATTTGTAGATGTAGGCAGTAATCTCCTGTAAATTCAATTCAAAAATGTCAACAATATCTTCGCCACAGACATATCCTGAATGCCTTATTGATTTAATTGTCTTTTTCTTATACTAAAGGGCAAAGTGATTAGGAGAAAACTTCTGTAGATTATATATATTTTACAAAGGTAATCATGTCTGCAGAAGATAAGGATTTTCAAGGATGATTCAGGAAACAGGGAAAATGCCATTGTTTTTTCTATTTCCATGAACTCCATTGAGACTAGTTTTAGTGTTCATGAAAAGCCATTATTTGTTTGTTTAATCATTTTTAATATATTTAAATGATAGGCTATATACGTCATACTAAGCTATAAAAGTTGGATTCACACATTCACTGTATTCCAAAAACAAATATTAATATCAAATGGTATGGTGTGTGAACCATCCTAGAAAGAAAGAAAAAAATACCCTGGATAAGTATTGAGACTGAAGTTAATGAAGGTTGGAAGCAAGAGCCTGAGATAAGATAGGATCCAGGGGTGAAATGCTCCCGGTTCAGACTGGATCGCGCGATCCGGTAGCGATGTAGGCAGGTGGTTTGGAGAACCGTTAGCAAAAATCCCTGCCCCCCCCTATGCCCAGCTGATCTGCACAATCATCAGAGGCTTTTTTTTTTTACTTTTAAAAGCATTTTTTCTATAACCTCTTCAGTGAAAAAATGCTTTTAAAAGTAAAAAAAAAAGGCTCTGATGATTGTGCGGCTCAGCTGGGATCTTCAAAGGCTTTTAAAAGACCCCCCCCCTTTTTTCTTTTAAATGCCTCTGATGATCCAAGCTGAGTTGCCTGATTGGCAGAGACTTTTTTTCTTTTAAATGCCTCTGATGATCCAAGCTGAGTTGCCTGATTGGCAGAGACTTTTTTTCTTTTAAATGCCTCTAACAATCAGGCAACTCAGCTTGGATTGTCAGAGGCATTTAAAAGAAAAAAAGTTTTTTTCCTTTTGAATGCCTTTGATGATCCAAGCTGAGTTGCTTGATCAGGAGAGGCATTTAAAAGAAAAAAAAGTCTCTGCTGATCAGGCAACTCAGCTGGGATTGTCAGAAACTTTCGAAAGCATTTTTTTACAACCTCTTCGCCGAAGAGGTTGTAGGAAAAAATGGTTTTAAAAGTTTAAAAAAAAGCCACACCCACCCAGTCACATTACCACACCCCCCCCCCCCACCAAGCCATGCCCACAGAACCGGTAGTAACAAATTTTAGATTACATCCCTGATAGGATCACTATAAGATTGCAGGTATCTTTAACATCCAAAGCTTAATAAGTGAATGGCAAGAAATCTGTTACCATGTAAGGGTGAGGGAGATTTAGGATTTAAACCCTATTTCTACCTCCTTGCTGTGGATTTTTTTAAATTGAGTAGCTTAATTTTTTAAATATTTCAAAGTTCTGCTTACCTTTGGATCTGTAATGTACTAACTATTAAATATGACCAGATTGTTATACCCTGCAATAGCTGATAATCTTCAGAAACAGAGCTTCTTTAATACTTATTTTAAAATCAAGCTTCCCTTTCTGAGCTGTAAGCTCCTAAGTGAGGCTTAAAATTGAGAGGTTTATTTCAATATTCAAGGTGAATCTCTGACAGCAAGATCACTTATTCCTTGTCCCAACTCTATGGAAGGTACTTATGAGTTAAGGAGAAAACTATGGCTACCAACCTTCCTACAAACTGGTGCTTATCTGACAATTTTGTGTTGGTTATTTATATTGATGGTACAAATAATGAATGAAACTGAGAAATACCATACGTTAATTTGAAGTGTGCATGGACAGAGACCTAACAGGAGTTTGCTAGTAGATTTTAAGAGGGGTACCTCACCAATTTTCTTTTTAAGTCAACAGTATATGCCTACCATGAATCTAAAAAAGCAGTAAGAGGATATTTTGTGTCTTTATACTAGTTATTTCTAGTGTCCTCTTTTGAAGTAGTTTAGTCAAGAAGTACAGACCATAACTACTAACACTACTTTATGGTAAGTTTAGAGTCACAAAATGTCACAAGTCTGAAAATGCATATGGATTGTCTTTACAATCCAAAAAACTAAAATGGTTTTTTGAGCTGGCACCCTCCCATCTGTGGGCTCAGTTGCTTCTTATCAGACTCTTCATGGCACTTTTTCCTCTTGTCTCTCAAGGACATTCTAACAAATAATTACATTACAAAGTTTGTGATATATATCTGTATCTAGCCTCAGAACAACTGGCACATATTTGCATCTTATGGTAGTCTTTAAAGGAGAGAACAGCTAGATTCCATAGTTTAGTGAGCAAGAAAAGATAATTTTTTTATCAATTGAAATGGCTGCAATGCAACAGCAACAGATCATGGAAATAATTTTCCTGAAAGAAGATAACCAAGGAACAAATGGCGAATAATAATAGAAGGAAGAGACAAAAGATATTCTAAATTATTGGAGCTGCTTGGATATAAGAAAACAATATAAGACACTATAGAATACATTAGAGCAGATAATGCAACTGTGACCCACAAGAAGTCATAGACTAAGAAATGATACCTTATAATGATGAATCATAACAAATATGTACTGACTAAATCTACCACCATGTAAAATAAGCTGTATTTCAGGATAAAGGAAATGACAATTTGCAAGATTGATTAAGCCATTGGCAATTAGCCTTTTTTGCTAATGAACAAATTATGCTGTAAAAATAAGCTACAGCTTATTTTTATACCAATTACAGTTATACCACTACCAAGTTTGAGGAATTAAGACAGAACCTCATGAATTCTCAACCATTGTTCTCATCTATTGAAGACAACCAAAAAGGGGGAAAATAATGTAAATTAATGAAGGACCTCAAATAATGTACAAAAGACCTGTGAGGCCAAGTATTGTATCCTTCAGTTTCTATACTCCAATTTTTTCAAAAGGAATAGAAGCAATATAAAAAGAGTTTGCATGGTATATTAAAATATCCAGTCTTGCTGAGAAATTCAAATTTCTGACAGAGGTGTGGAAAGCTTTAAATAAGTGGAGAAACAACAGAATTTTCTTCAGAAAATTCTTGATATCTTCTGGACAAGTTTCTTCAGAGGATTGAATATATGGCACAAGAGAATTGACCATCTTGTCCAAGTGTTACTCGATGGGAAGGACTTAGTTGAGGAAGTAGAAATAATACAAATTTTAGTGGTTATGCAATGTTTGTTTTGTTTATTTTAAGGGAATTGAAATGCTTACTAGAACATTTGATAAACTCAGAAACTGCAAATTAAAATTCTGTGGCAGGAGAAGCTTAACCGAAAAAAAGATGGATGGAAGTTTTTAAAATGGAAACACTGAAAGCACAATTTAGACAATTCTAATAAGGCACAGAAGCCTTATTAGGCACAGTTCAAAAAGCTTAATAAAGACCAGAGAACAAAAAAAAAAAAATCATGTCAGAAATGGAAACAAGGAAAGCAAGTATACTAGTGCATCATATAATTAATCTGGGCTCCATACTACATTCAATATACTGCCTCCATGATCATCATAGTCACATTGGATATTTGTGCCTATAAGCAAGCTGATTAAATTGTCTGTTTTGTCTTGTGCTGGGTAAGCTATTCTTGTTCAAAAAATTAAAAATTAATATAGACCTGGATGCAAAATGTTGGGTTAGAGATATTTAGACAGAATATGTAGGTGCAGATCCCTATGAATTAACATGTAACAGCTGAGTACTACGGATTGAGAGATTTGACTAAGCATCTAAGTTTTGGACAAATGCAAGTACATCAGTGGAAGGTTTAGTAGCTAAACTACTCAAAAAACTTAGATGGCTTCTTAGAAGCGAACGGCTGTTTCTCTGCCTTCTCAAATCTAATACCTACCAGATTTTCAGCCTACACATTCTGGAAACTATAATCCTACTATATTTGCAGGATGTCAGATTGGGATAAATTGATCTAAGGGCTGTTTATGCCTCCATTTAATAAAAATTGCCTATATTCTAGGCAATATCTTTCTGAAAAAAGGCATGTGACAGACAATAAGAGTTACTATGTATATCAATTTGAAATATTTTGCAAAGGTACTTGGAAACATTTGGACATAAATTCTACTTCCTGATATTTGGTGTAATCCATCCTGACAGTTTTGATTTGAATATTTCAATGCTAGTTGTATCTACCATATTTAATTTCTTTTTAGCCAGTTAAATAATGTATATGATATATTCATGAATGCCTATTGAAATATTCATGTTTTGATAATCTGAACATGTTAAACTTGTGCACTTTATACAGGTAGTCCTTGATTTACGATCCCAGTTGAGCCTATAATTTCTGTTGCTAAGTGAGACTTAATTTCTAATTAAGTGAGTTTTGCTCCATTTTATAATCATTCTTGCCGTAGTTAAGTGAATCCCTGCAGGTGTCAAGTTAGTAACATGGTTGTAAAGTGAATCTGGCTTCCCAATTGACTTTGTTTGTCAGAAGTTCACAAAAGTTGATTAATCGACACTTAATTAATCAACATAAATTTGAGCCAGTTGCTAAATTTCTAAATTGTGAATATGTGGTCAAAAGGATGCTACAATGGCCGTAAGTGTGAAAAGTGGTCATAAGTCCCCTTTTTTTAGTGCTGTTGTAATTTTGAACAGTCACTAAACAAATGGTTGTAAGTTGATGACTACCTTTCCTACTATGTGGAAAGTAATATCATAATCTGTTCTTCAAATTGCAAGATTCATTTCGTCTTCCCTAGTCAAGTCTAAAATGATGGAGAATCACATTCACATTAATAAATAAATACGTAGTAGCATGGCTGTCAATTAAGATGTGTTGTGTCAAATTATATTTTAGTTGATTAAACAATCGATGAATCAGAATGACAAGATTACAATTAGTTCAGTGATAGTATTTGTATAAATTTTTAAGAAATCTGAAACCTAAACCATAATTAGAAAAAATAAATAATAATACACATAGGAATGCTTTGCCAAATTGAGCAGCACCCTCTACTGATAATGTAAAGACTTAAAAGCACTTCAGCATTAACAGGTGAAACTTTGAGTTTATGGTTTGCATTTTTTCACTTTGCACTCACACAACTTTAAGACTCTTGGGAAGCTCAAAAAGTTGAGGTCGAAGTAACATGGCAAGAAGCTACATTAACAGACATTAAATACAAGAAAACATTCAGATTTGCCTCCATTGTTAATTGTCTTTGAGAGCAGCTAATATTGAAGTTTAATCACTATTGTCTTTTATTAACACAGAGGCCAGTAGTAAGGGAAGCTAAATTCCCTGCGTGTCAAGAAGTTACAGTAAATAGTTTCTACATGTAAACATATGTTGGTATATCATCAATAACAAAATTACAACTTTCCTATTAAAAATAGGATGTTCAATAAAAAGGTGGCAGACAACAATTATAAATTATTATAAAAGGAATTATTAAAATTATTATTATTATAGGATTTATTATTAAAAAACAAATCACATCTCTAGAGAACCAGAATTATTTTCAGTAGTTATAAATAGGTAAAACTGGTAATTCAATGATTTTCTCAGTTCAAAAAATGGTTAACCTCTAAGGTTGAACGTTTTTTTTAAAAAAAATAAGATATTAGGAAAAAATAGATAAGAGAGATGAACCAGGTTTTGAACTCCTGGTTTCTGAGAAAGGATTGCTGCATATCAGTTTCCTATGTCCAAGCAGCCTGCAGAGATTCAGTGGTAAGAGAGTTTCATGCTGATGCATTCCATATACATTATACTGTCTATATTCACCTCTATGGGAAGAACAGCATTCCCAAGGAAGGTAAGGGCAAGCTCTTGAGATAGGTCATTTTTATATTCATTTTATAGGTGGAAAACTCTACTTCCGAGGAAACAAATTCAAATTCTAGTGAGCAAAACTGGCTTTTGGAACTGGAGCTCAGGTTTTCCTTCAACTCAGCTCATTTTCTTTGTCATTCCCTATTCATTTTTTCTTCTGTCTTGGTTTGCAGATAAGTTTTGTTTTTAAATGTAAACCTCTCTAGGAAATTTTTAAATCAGACTTGGATATAACGCTATAAATAATAATTTTAAAAAGTACAAGTAAATTGTATAATTGCAAAACATCACTTTGTTCATTCTACTATCTCAAAGGAGGGTTCTTCATCCACTAATTTATTTCCTAAATAAACCAGTAATCTTGGACACAAGCCAGGTGCAATTGTTAAATCAACAAAAATGTATACAGAGAAACTATAGCTCTGACATTTCCAGGAAATGTATGTCAATGGGTCGCTTATACAACTGCAGCAAGTAAATAATAACTAAAGACTACTCTTTTACGGAAGTGAAGCTAAACTCTACAAGGAAGATACCATTCCTGTGGTTATTTTACTGATTTGTATGGGAGATAAATATTCCTGGGTTCAGAAGTGGTGTTCAGATCTTTTATCTAGAAATCAGATGACTTTCTTTTGCTCAACCAGAGTAGGAAGAAAACCAGAAAGGAAATTATGGTTTGGAACTGTTCCACTTAGATTGCAAACTTCAACCCCCACTTCCCATTTTCTGGGTCTGAAACTAGCATAAAGCACAATCCAAGGCTTGCAAAAAGTGTAGTTTACTGTATTGTACGTTGTGTCTTGTTCAAATTTTGTTGCTTTGAAGCTTGTTTTTAAGAATCTTTTTAATGTAAACTTTGTAGCTGTTTTATAATTCCAGCAAAACTTATGTAAGAATATTCTGGCATAACATTTTGCAAGTCTAATGCAATGGCAACACAAGAGGAGTCATTTCTGTAGGCGTATTTCATTGCATTTCCATAAACTGATCAATTCTCATTCCCTTACCAGATATTGAGCAACAGATTTGGAAATGAATCTTGAAAAACAATCTCCAGGGATTAGTACAGGACCATGAACTTTTTGTAGTATTCTAATAGAAAAATCTATATATTTAGTAAGGGACATTGAAGAGGGATAATATGAACATTTTAGCAAGATTTTGCATTGTTGTCTATATGCAAAAGAGGAAGGGGGGAAAAAAGATGCTGACAGATATTGCATCCAACATGCTCTGTATCTGAATACATTACAAAAAACATGCTGGGTTTTAAAAAAATGCTTTTGGAGAAAGAACTATTTATGGCATTTTTTAACCACACAGAAACCCTGTCCTAGAAAAAAAAATGCAATAGGGATATATTTGCCTATTAGAATGCCTTAATCCCGTTTGGGGTACCTGTGATTTACAGTAACATTTTTCAAATTTGGCAACTTTAAGTTGTGTGGACTGGGAAATTCTGGGACTTAGAATTTACACATTTTTAAGTTGCCATGTTTGAAAAACACTGATTTACAGGGATTAGAAAAAATATTAAGAATGACTTCCTTATTGACCTAAATTGTAGACCCGCACTGAGGCTTAAGAGATAGACTTTGGGAGGGTCTGAGACATGAAAAAAAGCAAATAATTGCTCCCATTAAAAAGTTCTTGAACTTAAGTCTGTGTTCCCATATTATACTACCTTTTTGTTTAATTTAGGGTTAGGAAAGACACTCCCTTTCATGCTCAGTCAGGCCATTTAATTCAGTATAATCGGATACCTGAGATACGTTAGATTGAAATAATGGGAATTATAATCCGATACATATGATAGGTGCTAGGTTTAAAACAATGGATTCTTTGACAAAGATTATAGGACTTTTTAATACGTAAAACACATACTTTGTAACTAAACTACATTCAGAACTAGAACAACAGAAACAGCAGAATAAGGTTTCTTGCATTTAAGATTATTATGAAAAAACAGTGCAACTCATAAAAGATGCCAGTACTGTAATACCAGTACCACCTATAACTGTGATGGCGAATCTATGGAACTGGTGCCACAGGTGGCACACGGAGCCATATCAGTGGGCACACAAGCGTTGCCATAACTCAGCTCCAGTATATCTGTGTGCCAACCAGCTGATTTTTGGGCCTTCCGGTCCCATCGGAATTTGGGAAATGGGCCGTTTCTGGCCTCCGGAGAGCCTCCAGGGAGGTGGGGAAGGCCATTTTCACCCTCCCCAGGCTCCTAGAAAGCCTCTGGAGCCTGGGGAGGATGAAAAACAGGCCTACCGGGCCCACCATGCCAACACGTGCTAAAAGTGGGGAAAGGGTGCGCACACATGCGCAGGGGGCGGGGCGCATTGAATTATGGTTGTGGGCACACATGTGGGTGACCTCACATGTACTCCTCCCACTTTTGGCACGTGACGGCAAAAAGGTTAGCCATCACTGACCTATAAGCCATGGCTCACTACAAGAAACAGATCAACTGATGTACATCATCGCTGTAATTATAACTGAAGATCTTGGATGCAAAATCAACAAACGGGGGAAAAAATGCTAAATAGTGCATCACCAAAATGGAAGAGCAGGATGGAAAATAAAACCAGCACGCTAACATGAGACATAAGCAAGCTAGAACAGGAAATGCAAGCAAGCTGAAAAACAACAACAAAACAACAAGTGCTGTCTCTGTAAAGAAGCTAAAAAAATAAATAAATCACAACTACCTAGTTAGCTGCTGCAAGAAGATTGCACAGACGTTTAAAGATAATGGCATGACCAAATAACTGGCGCACTGCAAGATTTGCAAGAAGTACCATTTGCTTGCAAGCAAGAACTGATGGGACCAAAGAACAGACAAAATAATAGAAAATAAACAAGCTAAAGTGCTCTGGGACTTTAGCATTCAAATAGACAAGCATGTATCACATAATACCCCAGAGTTAGCAAACGTTGAGAAGAAAGACAAAATATCCTCTGTGGACATTGCAATACCTGTGAGACAGCCGAACAAAAGAGAAGGAACTGGAGAAAGTTACAAACTACGAAGACCTGCAAATAGAAGTAGAACAACTGTGGCAAAAGAAGGAAGAAATGGTACCAATAAATGCCTTGGGTGAAAATCCAAAACAACTGGAACATCACTTGAACACTATCGACATTGACAAAACCAGTATTAGTTAATTATAAAATGCAGGTTTACTTTGGAACAGCTTACGTCCTGCAATGAAATCCTTCATCCATCAAATAACGACATCTGCCTATCCTAGGTCTTTGGGAAGGATTGGATAGGTGGATAAAGATGGCAAACCCAGTCTTAACATCTGGCTGAAAGTGTGACCAATCAGAGTCATGTCTAAAAGTAAGAAATCTGGATTATTAAGGATGTGAAGTTTATAGCAAAATATAGCCAGCAGGTGGCACTCCATTTCCATGAAATTGGTATAGAACTGCTACAAAGTCAGTACAGGATGGGCTGGGTAGGTGTATAAGTAGAGCTTGATGGTGAGAAAAGAAACACATCTGGTAGTTTGCAGTTTGTTGAATCATTCTCAAGAATGCACAGCTAGGGGAGAAAGCTTATTTGGAGACTTCAATTTTTCTTTTCTTTTTCTTTTTTTAACAATGTAGAATCTGTAGTTCATTTTAATTTAGTTTTAGGAAGTATCTTGAGTAGCTATCTTCATGCTACATCAATAATAGAATAGGCTGTCCTATGTACATACTAGCAGCAAAATGGAAACAGGAGCTGTATGTTTCTATATTTTTTTCCGAATCCTTGTAATATCTGGCAGCTCAACTACCTAGTTTTTATTGGCATAATTTTACCTCCATTCAGTGAAGATCGCACTTTTGAAATTCGTGGAAGTATGCTACTTTCGTATGCTGTAGTGAGTCTTATATGCAAGAAATTTATATTGGTTGTAAAATCTCCATGTTGTGCAATATCCAATGATAGCTTTTTCTTGGCAACAGGTAGGCAGCCTATGGCTCTCCAAATATTGTTGCACTATAACTGCCAAAAAATGTTATTATTGGCCCTGCTGGCTGAGCTGCTCAGAAGTAAAGTTCAGCATTATCTGAAAAATACCTAGTGACCATTTCGTGAAAGTAATGTAAGTTGGGGTATTTGTTTTTCTCTTGGTGTCCAATCCACTGAAGTCTCTTATCTCACTGGAATTAATGCAGAGGGTTGTGGAAGAAGAATTGTAAAATCAGGGGTGAGTAGAAACTTTTTCCATTAAAAATGTGTCACAATTGGTTAACTCCACTTCTGTCTGAAATTGGCGGGTCTTATCTTCCTAGAAGAGAGCTATTTTGATGCAGTGGTTAAAGTATCAGGCTAGAAACTGGGAGACCCTGAGTTCTAGTTCTGCCTTAGGCACAAAGCCAGACAGTCCCTTTCCTTCAGGCCTAAGGAGCAGACAATGGCAAACTACTTCTGAAAAACCTTGCCAAGAAAATTGTAGGGACTTGTCCAGCCACTCTCGAAGAACTGGCCATGATTGAATGGGGGGAAAAAATCTCTCTAGAATGACTAAGTAGGTCTATGCATATTATTCAATGGTACTAACACTCTATGTAATAAAGTAGTAGAAACTTGCCTTTCCTACAAAAATAAAACATAAAGAACTGCAAACTTATAGCATGAATCCCTGTGCATATTTCATGTCCAGCATTATTTCATGTGTGGCTAGGTAGGTAGGTAGTAAGTAAGTAGGTAAAGAGGGAGGGAGGAAGGGAGGAAGGAAAGAAGGAAGGAAGGGAGGAAGGAAGGAATTATTTTATTATTCTAGGTAGGCCTGAAGAGAAATTTGGGATTTTTCAAGCTCATCAGGGATTCTGTCCCCAGTTGAACTGATGTTTTTCAGAGCGCCTCAGGCTATTTTCCAAAATAATAAAATTGTAAGATAATTCTGGTCTGCCGGCCTTCTTAAATGAAAGCTTTAAAAATGCATACCTGTTTCTTGGCAGAAAGAAGTTTGTTTTGGAAATTCAATACTTTTAATTAAATGCTGTAATTCACACAAATTATTTTTAGTCAGGAGATAATCAGTGCAGCTTCTGTAGAGGGCCTGCACAGATTTCTATATGTATCTACCATATATAAATATATATGGATATGTTTGTGCTAATATATATTTTTTGTCATATTTCATTGCAAGGGGCTTTTCCCATTGCTAAATGAAGACCTATCTACAGTACTTATCCTTTAATCAACAGAAAATTATATTGGCATAAACTTTGCTGCCCATTTCTGATCCTTATGCTGCCTCTATTATCTATGAGGCACCTGAATCCCTTCCATGCTTCAAGGGTAACATATCCTAACAAATGTTATGAATCTCAAGGCTGCTCTTGGGTAGTACTATTACAATTAAAGGAAAACAGTATTGTAAGACCAGGAAAACTTAGGTCTCCTTCATCCATTGGATGTGGATCAGAAGAAGGCTATATCTTGGAGAAGAAAGAAAAATTATGCCACCAGGGCAGGCTTATGCTATGGTTTGATGCAAGTGAGACATAATATGTACATGACCTTCCACCAACAAGAAGGAATAGCTTTCTTGGGGGATGGTGGCATTATGATTGTTTTATATCTTACTTCCACAAAGGCCAAACTCCCCAAACACTTAGCCAAGAAAGAACCTAATAAAATGTTAAGAAGGGAAATTTTTGGGAAAATATGTTAATATTTCTGATGCATCCTCGGCTATTGGATCAACAGCCACAAAATTTGTAATTGAAAGTGAAAGAGAACAATACCAGATTGCTAATTTTCTGCCTAGATACGGAGCTTTCTGAAAGATGGCTACCGTAGGGCAAATACCATTCTAACTATTTTTTAAACATATGTATTAGATTATCAATTGACCATGTTTTGATGCTGGCTAGTCACGGATTCCCATAGCTGTGTAAACTATGAAATGGGCATTGGGAGAAGGGAAAGTAACCCAAATGTCCTTTGTGCTTTGTTTACTGTCTAGACTAAGAAAATGTTGAGTTTAGATTCTTATAGGAAAGTTCTCACAGGAGTTGCTGCAAATGGTAGTATCAATATCAGACACCAGACTGGCATAATAGATAGAGTTAAAAACCAGCAGAGAAAATTCTGGGAAAAGAAACAGAGCAATGGAGGAGCTGGCTTACAGCTACAGGGGCTACAGCGTCTAAGTGACCGCTCTAGGGGCTGTTGAAGATAGAATATTGGACTGTTGGTTTTTATCCAGGATAACATTGGCTGTTAAATTTAAAAATAGCCTGAATTAATTAGGTTTATGGGATTCAGGGTAAATCTGGCATAAGATTTCCTGAAACATTTGAGGGGATGTTTTGAGAAAAAGAGAGCTGAAGGAGTACAACATTGTGGGCAAATATAGCTAGGTAACTCCAGGCTTTGGCTAATATCGAACACAGTGGAAAATAAAACATTTACCTGTCAGAATGATCAGGCAAATCATCTGTCAATTCTTCAGCTGAAAATGAATGATCCCACACTGGTTAATTATGTAAGCCTTTTTCTTAGACCCAGAATAATGAAAAGAGTTAGAACTAGTTATTAGACCTGGGGAAGTGTGCATGCATGTGAGGAATGCAGGTATGTTAACAGAACAACAGAAATAGAAGGAACCTTGGAGGTCTTGTAGTTCAACCCCTGCTCAAGCAGGAGACCCAATCCCATTTCAGACAAAGGATTGTCCAATCTCTTCTTAAAAACCTCCAGTGATGGACCAGCCATTATATTATATATTATCATATCATATATCATAGCAATCATATTGTTGTGCTGTTAGATTCCACCATATTATGATAATATAACTTTTACTTAGAATGTCTTGGGAAAAAACCACATGTCTAGAGAAAAAAATGCAAAACACATTGTCTAGCTAAGCTTCATTAGGGAAGAGAGGGAAATGTCTGATAAAGATTGGAAACAATTAATGAAGCTGAAAAATGAAAGTACTTGTCAAGTCTGATGAGACTTGGGTGATATCCAAGTTGATTATTTATGTCTTTTTAAACTTGTCCCAAAACATCTGAAAATGGTGTAGTCTGGCCCTTCCCAATCAAAATCTCTGTATCCAAGCATCCCCAGTGGCAATCATATCTCTATTGTGGGGATCAACATGCTCTATATTACTTTTATGCGGTATCTGGAGGTAAAATAAGAGGGAAAACACCATTCTAGAAGGAGCATCTACAGTTATTTCAGGCTGCCTCAGCAGTGGATGGACAATGAGACACAGATGGTGGCATATGGAGATGTCCTCTGGAAACTGTTAACAAGTCATCCTTATGTCTGGGGAAGAAGAATGTGAGGAATTTACCCTAAGATATTGTATCATATACAATCACTTTATTAAAATATATGGGGAAGTACAATGTACAAAAGAAGAAGAAAGATGAGATAATTGGGCTCCATCCTTAACACACACACACACAAAAAGGAAATGGAAAAAAGATTATTTAAATTACGTTTTTGTGTCTTTGTATATGTCTTACACACAGATACAGAAATATTTACTACTTTGGTTATAAGCATTCATAATTCAGTTCCTCTGCTATAGATACAATCACTTCAAAACCTAGAAACACGAAAAGCAGAACATAATTTCTGTTTTTAAACAAATGATTACATTGTAGGAATCTGCCTCATCTGTTGCTCAGGATATCTGGTGCTCATGCTCATGATATTAATTACTATGTGATTTGTAAATAAGGATCATCTGTGTGAACTATTGAAACTATTAGCTGTCTAATAAAGACAAAGGGAGAAGCAAAAATGAAGATAGAGTGAGAACAGAGTTGGGTTAAAAACTTGACTGCAGATTGAAATTTTGACAAGGGAGATATAACAAAATAAGATGTTAGGGAATATTGTGAGCAAAAGACTCTCTGATCTCAATCTTGTTGTAAAGCAGAACTATATGGCTACCCTGATTCCTCTCCTAAAGCACTGACTCATTGCATTACAAAGAAAATATTTAACAGAGCAACAGGACTAAATGATAGAAGTAATTGAGCCAAACTACAGTTTTTATTAAACCTTCATGTTGTAGCAAACCTCATATGGGTTTAGAAGGTAAACATGGTCAAGCCAATTAAATACTCAAATGGAATGATTGTAGGCCAAAAATTCAGGAGTCTGGTAGCAGTTCTTCTAACATATTTTATTGGAAGGCATAAACTTTTGTGAGTGCAGCTCATTTCATCAGATGCATAGACTGGCACAACTAATGCAGGATTTAAATTAAGATGAATAGGAGGGAGGAACAGATAGGTTGGCTATGCAGAAGCAAATGGGTTTGTTGAGATCTTCTGAGAATCTTTTGATGTATGTGATTTCAGCATTCTTTCTCTTTTTTGTGCTGGTAAATTTTCTTTTTTCTAAAATGGGTACTTTGAAATGTGTAATTAATTACCTGAGAGATTGAAATGCTGTGATATTGCTTTATTCTTGTTCTGAATCCTGATATCAAACTGTGTCCATTAATTCTTTCGTATAAAGTTTTACCTAACTGTCTTACATAAAATCCAGAGGCCTACTGCTGGCATATAATGACGTATATATCATATTAGAGGAAGTGCTTGCGAAGGCATCTCTAATCTTTTTGATGTCCTTGTTGGATCCTGTGATGGTGCCACTGGTATAGATATGTGGGCAAATTATACAACTGGGTTTATTGCAGGGTCTGGTTCCCATTGTTGTGTCACTGTCCTATTGTTTCCTGTTGTTGATGACAAGCTTCTTCAGGTTGAGTGGTAGTCTATATAAAGCAATGTCAGACCATTTCAATCTCCCAGGACACACTATGGCAGACTGATTTTGATTGTTCAACAAGTCCAACACTGGGACTTGATTATGAGTATAATCATCTATTTCAACAAGCCCATCACAATATATTTATCCCCAATGCTCCCACTCTAGAAGTGTAATATGTGGTTCCTTTTAAAAAGAGCCCCCGTGTAAGAACCATTTCATCCCACAATGAAAGGTGAGATAATTACTGCAGCTCTCTAAATTGATTATTTTATTGGAAAGGAAGGTGGAGTAGGGCCAGAGACACATCCTTCCAGACATTTGTTCTTTACATGTCCAGAGTTATTTCTACTGTATGAAAGCCTGGATGCACAGCACTCCATAGACAAACTGCCACAGACAGGTTCAGAGATGAAACGCAACACCATTCTCTCCAGTTTCTCATATTTAGAGCCCTGTTGCTAGACAGTTTTCAGCCTTACTGTAGAAGTGAGGCCAAGAGGGGCAGCATAGTTAACCATGTCTTTAGTCAGATAATATTATATTTCGATTTGGGCCAAGGCAGCCATACTTCTACTGCTCGATTTCCATATTACTGTCTTACCAGTTTGATTTTCTTCAGTAGAACCATCACCCATCCTTTTGCTAGGCAGAAGCCATATGACTAAGTGTGATTTCAGTAGACCCACGTGCTTTGTGATGCAAAGTACTGTAATCAAAAGGATGCAAATCAGGGGTGGGTTCTACTTACCTTTACTACCGATTTGCAACAGGAGCATGTGCATCATAATGCTCCATTATGATATCTGGGTGGGTGGGCGGAGCCTCCCACTGTTGTTTCAATGAAGAAAGACGCATAGGCAGGAAGATGGTTCACGGGAAGGCCCCTCGGTGGGAGGGCACCTTGTTGAAGGCACCCCAACCTCATCCAAAAGGCTCCCTTTTATTGTCATTTTACAACTACCATGGCAAAACATTAATCAACGTTTACTTGTACTGATTGGCTAAAGAAGGCTCGTGAATTCCATGTGGACCCCTCATGTTCTTCCTGTAACAGACAATGCCTACGTGCTGGGTCCCCATGCCTTGCATATTTGAGATAGGGTCTCTGCCAGACATCCTGTCTTTACATTCCTGATGAGATTAGGACCTTGTGCTGACGTTGTTTACTCAGCGTGGTTTGCCAGCCTCACGCTTACTAGGTGAGATAACACCATCTACACATCCCGCCACTTTTACTACCGGTTCACAAGAACCGGACAGAACCAGGAGCAACCCACCACTGATGCAAATGACCAGCTGTCTGCAAGGAATATAAATCCTTCCATTCCCAACTTTCCTGTCAGAGCTGAAGAAGCTTCTTGCATAAAAAGTGAAACGTCTTCAAAAGAAAAAACAAGAAAGTCCAGTTGCCTGAAAAAGCACCTTTGGGACAACAATGACCTGGGTTACTGAGAATCTCTACAGACTTTTACTGTAATTCAAGCATATTTTTACTCCAGAACTCAGCCCTGAATTTGATATAATACCAATAAGGAACTCATTTATAGCTATTCTTTCTACAGGAGCTTCCCTTACTTTATCCCCACTGTTTCATAAAGAAAACTGGGATAAGGGCATAACTGATCCAGGGTCAGCCAATAAACTCCATGATTAAAACAGCTGTTTAGATCACACTTCCCTGGTCTGCCAGCCTTTTTATCCTACCTGCAGTTTCTTTATCATAAATCATTTTTACAAAAGAGGAGATGGTAACTTCCTCAAGTCATGATATACAAAAAAACCTTAAACGTCACCAATATATCATTTTAGCATGTGTAGCAGTCATACAAGTGCTTGTATCCACAGAATGAACATGCTATCACCACATTTCTTACCAAATCACCAAATTAGCCACTAGAAGTAACTTCCTCATTTGATATAATACAACGTCCAATTACAAAGTGCTTCCCTCAACCTCAACTTAATTGAGTTGTTTCCACATAAAAGCTATTAACAAAAAAAAATTTTTTTTAAAGGAACGGGGAGGATAGGAATTCAGAGTTAATCTTCTGGTTTATCATATGCAGCCTTCCTTAAACTATCCTTCCACTCATGTTTTTGATTCTATTTTATTTTGTGGTTTGGCTTTAGCAAAGAACCATATGGCATAATTTACTTGCTAGTAATAGCTGAAACCATCATCCTTTCAGCTATGTTTTCATAACAACACATTTAATTATGCACAAACATGGTCTGGATTGCATGGAGTGACCTACTGAGCATTAAGGCTGAAGGTTTCTTTCTAGACAAGGGAGAAGTATGAGATAGCTTTCAAATCTACCTTTCTACTGCACTTTTATATCTAATCTCTTGAGTCCCTTGATGATTAAAGAGCTGTCCTTCCCAGAAAATCACTGTGGCATTGGTTTTTTATTTGAAAAATTCATGTATTACACAGGCTACCAAGTTGAAAAGTTTTTGGGACTCTTTTAAGAAGGGTAAATTCAGTGTTAGTAAACACCTAGTAGGAGAGACTTAATAGAATGAGAATAAAGCCTACATGTAGGTGTGGTAATTTTTATCAGGATTAAAATCAAAACAAAATAAAATTGGGGTTTAAATATATTTCCTACCCAAGATGAAATATTATGTTATGAGAAGTGACATGATATATAACTGAAGGGGAAAAAAACCCAGTTCACGACATCAACTCTGTACCTTCTGAAACCAGGCCGTGGTTTTACTGTTATTCCATTATCATTCTGTTCTGTCCTCATGTAGTTCAGGGTATGATTTACAGATTTTTGTCTTCTTAATTTATCTTTGCCTAAGAAATAGGTCAGGTTAAATTAGAGTGATTGTGCTCACACAACATGCTAAGCTATCATTTGTTTAAACATAGTTTATTTAAAAACATATGCTATGTCATAAGCCATGGTCATGACAACAAATCATAGGTTTATACAACTCATTACACTAAATCCAAGCAAACTAAATTTTAGTAGTACAGAGTGGGTATTTATTCTTTCTCCAGACTGGGTTCATTAACTTGCTAAACCAACCAACCAAATAATATTTGGTTCAGTATAATAGGCAATCCCAAGCATTGACTGGCCAAGATAATCGTGTGAGTATCATGTCTGAAGCGATCTGAATTCAGGTTCTAGCCCAACACTTTCCATCATCTATATATGGTAGCTCAGCAGACTAAAAGCATTGTGATTAACACCAGCTGTCTGCAATGACTGTAAATTCGAATCTCACCAGGCTCAAGGTTGACTCGGCCTTCCATCCTTTCTAAGGTAGGTAAATTGAGGACCCAGTTTGTGGGGACAATATGCTGACTTTGTATAAAATATACAAAAGTATGAAGGCTATTGCTTAACGCATTGTAAGCCACCCTGAGTCTCCAGAGAAGGGCGGCATATAAATCAAATTTAAAAAAAAATATCTGGAAGATTTGGGAACTAACATTTCCAGACTTCCTAATCCAGCCTGGTGGCTCTAATTTAAATTGCATGGCCTATATCTGTCAAAGCAGAAAAATCATTCCATGTGACTGTGATTGGGACTATCACTTATTTTATTTCAGAATTTACTGTATATTGATGTGATGATAGACTGAACAGTTTTATATGATAAATGACTTATAATGATACAGCTCCCATTTTTAACTGTGGCTACAGCGTTTTATTTGAGAACATACAGGTAGTCTTTGACTCATGACCACAATTTAGCCCAAAATTTTTGTTGCTAAGTGAGACATTTGTTAAATGAACTTTGCACCCATTTTATAACCTTTCTTGTCACATTTGTTAAGTGAATCATTACAATTGTGAAATTAGTAACATGGTTGTTAAGTAAATCTGGCTTCCCCATTGCCTTTGCTTGTCAGAAAGTTGCAAAAGGCGATCATAAGACCTGGGGTCACTGCAACTGTCATAATTATGAGTCAGTTGCTAAGCATTTGAATTCCCCAGGAAACCATGGGAATGCTGCAAATGTCGTAAGTGTGAAAATGGCCATAAGTCACTTGTTTCAGTGCTATTGTAACTTTGAATGGTCACTAAACAAACTGCTGTAAGTCAAGGAGTACATGTACATACTGGAATTATAGAACTTCAAATGGTCAATATATTATCATACTTGGGGTGAACTAATGCTAGTGACAGTACAGTATTAAATTGTATATATTACATGGTGGTGATCGGCCATGGACTTTCTTTTGTTTTGATTTCTTTTATTATCTCACTGATCCTTTGATCTATAGTTCATTTAATTGACCATTTCCTGCTTTTACACTCATTTCTGCTTGATCATATGTCCCTTTTTGCAGCTGTTTCCCCATCCCAGTAACCTCGGGATGCTTAGTACATGAAATGAAGCCAAGTCAAATCAAGCTCATCGTGAGCCCATCCCTTGGACTTGCTGGCTGGGAATTTTGTGAATTGAAGTATAATGCACAGCTGGAAGTACCAAACTGGAAGTACTATTTTGCAGGATTTTTATGCATTACACTTTTGTTTTTGTTGCTTTGCGGCATAACTGACACGGATTGACCTCCACGGAAGATGAAACTTCTGACTATTTTACCCTGAAGTTTTTCTCTCACTTCATTTCTATGATTTTAAAAGTGGAGAGACGTCTTTTATTTTATGTACAAAAGACAAAACAAATTGCCTCTCAAAAGATATTGATTAGATGAATCACTGAATAGTTGTATAGAAGTACAGGGTTTTCAGGTTTTGGGCATAGATTTTGGATGAGGTGTCTCTTTAAATAAACACTTTGCTGTTCCATTTTGCAAACTAGAGATGCCTTTTGTGTGAGAAGAGTGTTGGTAAATCAAGTCTGAAGTATATTTGATTGTTGTATAATATGCCTGATTTTGATAGCATGGTACAAGTGGAATAGGCAATATTGTAATGTTACTAAACCACTAAGCCCTCAATGCCAACAAAAATGTTCAACTTATCAAAATATAGCTAATAAAAGCTGTAACAGCAAGGCAAATGTGCTTTCAAAGATCTTCTTCTTCTGGGCTATCTGTACAACTTTCCAGTCCAATTTACAGTCCTGGACCTCTTTGTAATCTTTGCATTGGCTCCCAAATCTGATCCTACCTAGGTTTTAAGAGATCAGCTCATTCATCTATTTTTTTTTTTTTTTGCCACCAATTTAGTACAATAAGTGGTTTTATATATTTGTGGTACGGTCTGCATATATATATTCTCCTCATTCAAACATTTTTGCAAATTGTCTTTTTTAGTAACACAGAATAATTCTCTGAATTAAACTTAAATGATCAACATTACTACACTACAAAATAATTTGTTTTTTAAAAATTGGCAGTTATGTGTCTTATCCCATTTTTTAAAGTTATACATATGTTTACACAACTTTAGAGACAAGGGCAGCAGAAGGTTCATAAACAAGTAAATTTCCTGGAAGCCATCAGAATAAAACATATATAAGGTCAAATCCTTCACTGTCTTCCTTGATCACTTCATTCCAGGATACGTCAGCCTTCTGTGATAAGAACACTCAGAATTTCTCATCCAGTGTCTGATGCTGTGAATATGGTTTTCATGCAGCCATCCTTAATATTCTACTTTATTGTGTGATATCACTGGGCATTAATTTTATCCTACATTATGGTGGCATAATTGCTTTATTAAAATGTTCGACTGAAATAGTTAATGTGAGACTTATAATACTATACTGTCTTGGAAATAAGCCCTACTAAATTCAAACTTTCTTGTCAGTAAAGGTATTTAAATCAGGTCGTAATACTATAGAAGCTATTTTTGAAACGAACCAACCCCTAGATGGTAGGCCATGCCCACCAGATATCTTCTTTTTCTTTGTATCCAACTGTGGTAGAACTGTTACGATAAAGATCAAGGTTTTCCCTCCCTGTGCAAAATCTACATACGATTCTTCCTCCTACCTTTCAAAGTTAAACGAGAGCCTACATCTCATAACATAGAATCATAGGGCTGTAAAGGACCTCGTCTTAACATAATCTACATTTCTTTTCATCTGAACATAAAGCAATTGCAGTCGGTGCCCTAATAGTAACCTTTCACGTTAAACAGGGCAGTTTTACAGATGTGGGTTTTTTTTTGCCTGTGAAGTAATAGTAAAATAAGTGGAGTGTGTGGGATCAAAATGGAGCGCTCATTGTGGACACCCATTTCCATCTCCTGAGAACAAAACCTAGCCCTCTGATTAAAATGGAACCCCATTATTCCCTGACATTTTGAATCCCTGTGTAAATGACAGCTTTTTAGTAGCACCATCACTATCTCATTAAGCACAGTGAACAGCTGAATGGAAGTATGTTGGTGTTCTCATACAGGGACACTCAGGTTCAGGAAGAGATGGAAATGAAGGATTGGAAATACGTTTTAATGATAAAAGGTACCACAGTTATAATAACACGTTTGGGACCTGCAGGGTTCAGTAAAAGGGTTTTTTTGTACTGACAGTAAGTGTTATGCTTGTAGTGAGTGAAGCCATTTAGTTTATAATACGTTTCCACTTATAAAAGCCACCATGTCAACTGCTGCTATTTTGTACAGCAATTAATTATTCTTCTGTGTAAGATGACAAACTGAGCAGTATCATTAATACCTTGATTGCTTTGTAAGAAAGAATAATGATGCCATCTGCCACATGTGGAATTAACCTGATGCCTGCTGTGGCTTCCTTTCTTTCTCTTTAACTGTGTAAAATATCTCCTCACACTAAAAAGATTTTGTGCAACACTTGTCATTTAGGAAATGAGGTAATGGGTCACTATGAATGGCCAGGAGGACATGCTTACATCCACGTGACTAGTTTTGTCCTGATAGGAAAAACTGGTCCAATAATTATAAGCCTATTCAAGAGCTAATGGTTATAGGAAAAGTTAGAGACGCACAGAAAATGGCAATTTTTTGCTTTAAAAACCTGCAGAGCCCATGAAATTAGGACCCTACAGAAGCCAGCTGTTGAACTCTAGATAGACTTAGTAAAGTTTGATTAACAGCAGATTGTAATCCAAATAGCCTCGCAAATTATATGAATGGATAAACAAGGATATACAAAAATACAAATAGTGGGGAGTATATAGCTTGAGTGAAGACAAGTAATGTCACCTAACAGAATACCAGGATTCAGACAGTGCTTTTATTTGGATTACAGTGTTCATGACATGTGTGTATCATATAAATAGGAAACCCAAGTTATCCCAAGAGCAAGAGAAGTTTAGTTTTAGTTCCAACCACAACAGGTTAGGTTGGACTTAAACTATATCCCCAGTCAGCCATGTTGTGTCAGTACAATTAATACTGAGTGCAAATCCTAGACTCTCCAAAGAACCTGATGAAGTTAATTCTTCCCTGATAGAAATAGAATAGAATTCTATACTAAGATGAAGTTAATTCTCTCCTAATTCATGAGCATTCAGGATAGCGGTTGACAATAAAAACAGATTCTTTGGACCTTCAGTAGTCCAAACCAAGAAATCAAAGTAACTTTCAAAATAAAAATTTTAATCAAAGAACTAAATGGACGTAGCAACAGTTCAATAAGCTTTCCAACCCTAGCTACAAGCATGTGAGCAACTTCTTGCTTGAGTAACCCTTGGCTCCTTCATTCCGAGTAACGCTTCACAGTATGAGAAACCAGTTGTTGTCTCTGCCTGGGCTTAGAGTTGAGTCACAGACAGAGACCATAGAAGGTTGAGAGAGTTTATATTCAGTATACATGCCTAATAAAGGCTATCCAGCAGGTTCTTTCTCGCCTTTTCTTCAGAGGAGCTTCTATGCTTAACAAGCACTGAGTCTGGTGCTGTGACTTACAAGCAGATTGGTGTTTTCCCTTTACTGGAATCTATAGCTGCATTGATAACCATCTCCTCAAGCATCCTCAAGCATCTTGTCCCAAGAAGGGATATTTGCAACTGGGCAGTATTTGGCAAAATCCAATAAATTAAGGGAGGGTTTTTTAGGAATTAGTTTAAGACCCACTATACAATGCTGAGCTTCCCTCATTACTCAAGTCATCCAACCTCAGCTACTGTGAATAAGCAAAGATGGACAACAATTAAGACATTACATATACAGTAGCAGGGCCAATAGTCATTGACTCCATCAAATGTCCCTTTTGCTGGCATTTCTGGCTGAAACAGAATGACAATTTTTGACACTTTGAACCTGCTGTCTACTCCCTGTTTCTTCACATGGCTATGCACACTGGTGCAAGGACATACATGGAAAAAACAGGGAGCTGCAATACATGTTTAATACTAATGATGTTCTGATGGCAGCCATTTTGTGGTTCTGCTCATTATGTAATTTGAAATGTAATTAAACTGTGCTCAAAACTCCATTGTACTATATTAGAAATGATAAAACAGCTGTAATGGTTCCAAGTAATTCTCCCAATCAGTTCAAGACTTTGAGGATGTGGCTTTTCTCAAAGATCCTATTTTTTGGGTACATCATATTGGCACGTTCAAATGTGAAACCAACTCTGAATAATTCTCACACTTATAATTAAAGAATAGATATTGTCCACTCCTTGTGTCACAGGTCATGTAAACCAACCAACCAAGCAGGTGATGAACTTCTCATCACTCCCTCCTGCCATTGCTAGGACATGTTCAGCTGACTTTGGTTCTCATGAGCCTTTTAGCTGTTATGTCTGGCACTGTAGAGGAAAACATTCTACATTTGTCACATCCACCTTCCCCCATATGCATGGCAACTTAGAAACGAAGCAAACTATGGCTTCAACTAGAGTCGTCTCGAGAGGTGACAACAGCACTATAATATATGAAACCATCTCATGGTTATTGAATCCCAGTGTGCTCCTACGATAGGCATTTGAGAAATTTAAGCATTTGAAAATGAAAAGAGGAAATCAATCTAGTGAAATTTGCAGAAATGACACTATTAAACATTTTGAAGACATTAACCATGGTCTTGTTCTAGGTTGTCTGCAAGATTTGGGGATTGCAGGCATGGTCACTTGGGACATCTTCTCCTATTTGAGTGGGCTGTTTCTGGCGATTCTACTGGCATAGGAGCAATTGAGTCTATGGGTACTTCATTGTGAGGTTGCAGAAGGCTTCTGTAAGAGGACCAACATGTTGTATTTTTAATTGTATTAACTGAAGCCATTTGGCATGTATCTTTTATATAATTATTTTCTGTTATACTCCACATGGATTGTGTCCTGTCTAATGATGCTGAAAATTTATACCAATTTCTCTTTAGCATTTTGTGTACAATAGTGCAATGAACATAATGTGAACCATCACTGTTAAGAGAAATTGTGTGGACTGAGAATGCTCTCCTCATTATACATTGAAAATAATGTAGAATTTTTTAACACCTATAATTAACAAATTAGCTGAATTTAATTTTCTATGTTTGAAAGGATTATATTTATCTACTTTGCTCTTTGTGTTTTAGATCCTACTGCTCTGATAGTAGGTAAAACATCATCATGCAGAGCTTTAATTATTTATAATAAAGCAAATGCAAGTATGAGTACATAAAATGACAATAGTGTGTTGAAATAATTGAGATCCAGTTATAAAGTAATATAAGTCTTATTGAAAACCATGGAAGTTCCAGTGACTATGTGGACACAATCCATGGTGCTTTCTTGGCACTATTTTCTTCCAGGGTGTGTTTTTAAATAATCCCAGGATAGTCTGAAACCTGAAATTTACTAAGTACTAAGCAAATCTATCACCAGACTCAGCTAGGTGCTACTAACTGCTCAGATACCTGAGTTTAGAATCATTTCACAGCAGGAATTATAGCAAGAGATTCATCTTATGTTTCTTCCCTCAGAAGATGTATGGAACTAATTTGAGTTTGGATTCTCTATTAAATAAGTCTAATTGTTAAGATATAGATGAATAGTGATCAAAATGTACAACTGATTTGGATTTTGAATGTCTGTGGTGTAGGCATTTTTATACTGTAATTTTTAAGTTGTGCATGAATAATTTTTGGAATTCAGGATTCACTTATTATATACATAAGCCCACTGATTTTTTTAAAAAAATTTGGACTGTAATTCAGTCAGCCTCTTTTTGTGACAACAAAATTGAAATTGAAAAATAATTAAGAAAATATATTGAAGAATACAGTGAAGACTATCTAAGACATGAAGACATGAATCTATCCAACTCAAGTTAATATAAAATTAATTTTATACAAAGAACAGTCAGATTCATATCATTTTTCTTATTATATTTCACCAGTAATTTTTAAGCATTCTGCACAAATAACTTTTTTGTTCTTGTTCTTTATTCCTTTATTTTTCACAATTTGTTTTGGTCATTTGTATCATACTCATTTGATGTGTGAATTGTACATTGGTTTTAATATTTGCACTCATTTGGGGACTTAAATGTCTCCATCCATAGAAAAAAGCAATCTGTTTCGTTAACAGTCCACGATAGTCCCCTCTTTTTTTACTTTTGAAAGTTATCTCGTTTTAAGTCATGCAGGAATAAAATGCAGTCCCACAAAAACCAAATCCCCAGCTTGTCCTGAACAATTTTCCTGGAAAAAGAAAATGGCGACTCTCCAGAGCAGTTTCAAAAGAAGCTTTCCTGCATGAAGGATGAATGAATGGGGGAAAAATAGAAACATCCTCTCACTCACAATTACATTCTTTTGCAGTGTATTTCATTTTTTTTAATTTATTCCAGAAAGGGGTGCACAAACATAATTTCTCTCCCTGGAAGCAGTCACCTAATATAACTGAATTTTGCTTATTTTTAGCAGCAACATGGCTAACTGAAAGGAGGATCCAGCTAAATTATCTAACTAATAAAATTGACTTTATGGAATATGAATAAGAGACACTTGACATTATTTAAATAAAGGAATTTATTTCTTTTTCCTAAAAAAATCCCAAAACAAAACAGTGGTTTGATCTAGATACAGCAGCACTGCAATATTTTCAGACATGTACAAGAATTTAAGCAGTCAGAAAACACAGAAGCCGTAGATGTCGGTAACAACCTCAAAATAAAAATGGTTTTCATTCAACCATACAAAAAACCAAAACACCTCCCTGAATATTAAAACCAAATAAACAAAATCCTTTGGATACTAGAATTATTATCATGATTATTTTACAATATCAACAGCCACTATTTTTTTCTATTTGAGAACATTTGTTTCCACTTATTATAAATGTATAATTCATTAAGTTATGAAAAAATGTTAATGAGAAGCAATTTTTTTTATTTATTTAGCAGACTACAATATGACAAGTGCTTTAAAATATTTACTTCTGAATGTTTTTTAATTGAACCCATGAAGTAGTGTGCAAATGTAATTTTTAAAAAAGTTTAGTGTTAAGTATATTACTAATACATATCTCACTATTTTAATCAAGAGTCTGCTATGGTAGTCTATAACTGAATTTGTGAACATACTTAAAACTCAGAAATGCAACTCTCAACAAATATCCACTGCCTCTTTTTTTTAAGAGTTAAAAAAATAATAACCAATAACCAATCCCCTTAGCATTGCAAATTATGGCACAAACAGAAATAAAAATCTCTAATAAATAAGTAAGTTTTGGTCCTCAGCATATGGCACCTGTGTCACAAACATGAAGAATAATTGTTGCAATGTTCACAGATGGAGTATCACCCTGTTTTAGATACATCTGAATGATGTAGTTTTGACATTTTTATAAGGTGTTCCATTCTGGCAAAGTCAAGCTGCGTGTGAAATCAGGTTGTAAGCCGAGTCTAGTTTGTATGTGCAAAAGAGGAAGAGGAGGAAGAGGAGAAGGAGGAGAACTCTACACCAAGGACCCAAGAATGTAAAAATATTGCTCTTTCAACATACCCCTATTTGGTAAAAAATAAAGACTTAAAAGTCTGGGACTTTTTTTGATTGTAGAATGTATGACATTTGAATATATTGTGCTTCATTAGAGTGCCCCAATGGGGAGGGAGAAGTACTCATAATCCTGTTGAATTGGGAAGAAGAGCACATGGGCTGCATTAAGAAGATCCCAAGTTCACCCCCAGCATATCTAGTTTAAAAAAGCCAAGTAGCAGCTACTAGTAAATAGGTAGATGGAGCTCAACTATCAAACAAATTTTCTGGTTTTATAAAAAGTAGAATTCATTCCCTTCAAACAGATTAATTTTCCTACACAGTGAGCAATTCAAGCATCAATTGCACGTAGAAAGGGCGAGGGTGAATAATTCAGAATTGTGCACCTATCAGTATTTCTAGATGAGGGCTTATGGAATCAGAATAAATAAAGACAGGGATAAATTTTCTATTCCTTTCTTTGTGTACTTATTGATCTTACTATTAATGATGTCTGACTTCCTATTGCTTATACTCTTGGTTACAATAGAAAAGGTACTATTGCACCCTTACAAGAGTTGTGAAATGAAAATCTAGATTGTTAGATAATATTAAAGAAAAATTAAGTCAGATAATAAAAAGAAACACTGCCTAAAATAGCAACTGCCCAAATGACATCTTGGCCTCACAGAATTTCATATTTTCGTTACTCTCTATATCTTGACTACCAAGGGGTATAAAATAAATAATTGCAGAATACTTCATTCATAGACAAATAAGTAACTCAAAAAGTAGCTTATGTTCCATGATTCTTATAAATTAGATGAGAATTCCATATAGATGCATGAACATTTGTAATGAGAAAAAAATGTTTATGACTTCCTGTTTGAGGGTCTAATAGCACAACACCAGCTATTTTGAATATATATATATGTGTGTATGGGTGTGTATTTCTCTTTAGCCAGGTTCTTCCTACGTAAACCAAGATTTTTATGCAGCCCTAGTTCAGTGAAATCACAATCCACTTGTTTCTAGGCTTTTTTTTCTGGCAGCCAACAAACCCTCTGCTGCCCATTGGGAGATTAAGATAGATCTATTTTGGGCTTATAAACCCTCATTAGTTAGCCACACCCTCATCCCATGTATCCTCCCTGTAAAGGTACAGTATTTATTTAAGGGTTTACAGGGAGGATACATAGGATGAGGGTGTGGCTAACTGATGAGGGCTTATAAACCCGAAATAGATCTATCTTAGTCTCCTTAGTCTCTCAACAGGCAGCAGAGGGTTTGCTGGCTCTATGCAAGCTAAGTTGTGCTTTATTGCTGTAATGTAACTGTTATTATTGTTAAGTTGCAATAGAGAAGAAAAACACTGAAAGAAAATTCACACTTTCTGGATGTCTTTTTAAAAAAGGCCCTTCTACCTCAAGTTCAATCTTCTTTTCACCACTTAACTTAATTTTGCTCTTCTTTGCTGAGGCTGACAGAATTGTGTTGAACTTTTGAGTATTACTATCTGGAACTCCATTCCAATTAAATTGGCCTAGGGAAGGAGGAGATCATTATCATAATGTAAAGGAAACACAGAAGGAAAGTGAAGCTGTAGGATGAAAAAGGCTGTGATGTGATATGCATTTTGACAGAAGCAGGTGAAAGGGCAGAAATACCAGCGGCAATGGATGAAATACCTGCCTTCAGTGGATGACACCGTAAATATTCCTTACTGAGTGGGCTCACTGTGTTTCTTTTTGATGGATCACCCCAAATTAAAATTGCTTCCATTTGTATGGAAGGAAGATGAGCTGCTCTCAAGAACCTAGGGAGAAAAGTTTTATCTCTTACTGTATAGAACCCACTATTCTAAAACAAGTGTTTTCTTTTGTAAGTAGATTGCCTAGATCTTCATTTCAGACTAATGCAGCCCATATTTTTAACTGACATCCATCCTTTACATCCGTTAATTATATTTGTGTATCAGCCTACCAGAGAAATCAGGGGCTGCTATTCCACTAAGAATTACTCAGAAAGTTACACATGCAAAACGTAAGTATGGCATTGTACTAAGCCATTATCTTTTTTATTCAGAATGCATGATATACCAGAGAATTCATGCATGCATGTGTAAATACAAAGAGAAGCACACATTTATGTACACTTTCAAAAGCTGGAAATCCAGAGTTACAGAATAGCTGAATTTCCATGAATTGATGGCATGAAAATGAAACATTTATGCCCAGATTTGGGTCGCAATAGATGCCTGATCTTTCTCTCTTTTCATCTGATTTAAATGAATTCTATAGTTTAGAGGCCCCCAGAGCTGGTTTGGGGGGGGGGGTTCCATTGACTGGGTGTGTGTGGTTTTGTGTGCTGCCTCAATCTCACACGATGGAGTGAGGAGCTTCACTTGCTTGCATGGTGTGGTTCTTGGTGGTCCGTGGACCAGTGGCGGTCCACTGCCCATGGGTTGGGGTCTCCTGGTTTAGATTATTGATTACGGTTGACCACAAGAATGATTATGGCAGAAAAATCAAATGTTTTTAATGTATTAGGATACAAATGCAAGTGGCTTTTTAGTCTAAAGCTCAACCCTTTCTTTTTATTGACATGATCTTGGTTGTCATTGATAGGAAATATTTTATATAGATATAGAAGGGTGTGCTACATGTTGAAATACCTCAGGGGAAGAACCCAACATGTTTCATACCAAACACACATTTTTTGAAAAGTCTAAGTTTATCCTGTAAAAATATGTTAAGAGACCAAAACCTTGGAAAGGCTCCCATCTTTGAAATACTATCACCTGCAGAAAGGAAGCATATTACAATCCACAATTACATTTCATAAATATATTGTTTAAACATAGCCTGTTTACTGGGGAAGGATCATGTCTCCCTGATTTAAAAAGAGATATAGACATTTCAAATGGATTCAAATATCACATGAGATAAATCTCTTTCAAAATTATTGAGTATTCAAAATACTCAAAATTACTGAGCATTTGAAATTCTATCCTCCTCTACTAAGAAAGAAGAGACATTAAACCATCTGAAATTCCACCTTTTAAAATTGGTGTGGGATACTACTCTGTTTCCCCCAAAATAAGACATCCCCTGATATGGGCTTTTGAGCGCATGGCAATAAGGCCGAGCACTTATTTCAGGATTCAAAAAAATATAAGACAGGGTCTTATTTTCAGAGAAACACGGTACTGGTTGTAGTATTCTGGATGTAGATGGTGAACTTTTACTGGCATTTATGTAACCTCCATTTCTGCAGTTTAAAGCTCTTAAATTTTCCTTAAATTCATGAGATTAAAGGTAAAATTGACACTTCTTTCTATTATACTGCAAACTATTATTTAAAAAAGAGATTATTTATGAATTAAGTCCAAACAAGACATTGTCTCTTCCTTCTTCATAAATAAATGTCCAAAGTTTGACTCCCCCAATCAGGGAAAGATAATCCATCCAATTTAGTCATACCTTAGAACCAGAAAGTGGCCAAGATGTTTGAAGAACCTTTTCACATTCCTGGTATCTCAAAAGTAAAGTGGACAGATTAAAAAAAAATACATAAAGAAGCTCCCATTAAGAGCTCAGCTTCCTGGTATTCCTGTTGCCATATGGTAAATGGAAACTAGAGTGCAAGAAGTTACATCCACAAGAGCAGGAGTATTGGGAAGCACCAGCTGGCATACAGACTACACCAATTGCACCAATTACACTCTTGTTCTGAGATGCAGCGAATACACTAGCAAACAGATGTTGACTCAGGAATCAAATGGGCATTTCTACAAATCCAGTGTGCATTCAAGAGCTATTTCTCCATGAACTGTGCAAGCCCACTTAAAGGTGAGACCAAGAGATAACGTAATGAAGAACAATCTTATTGTCTTCTTGAAGGGAGCTGGCAAGGTCGGACTTCACATGTACACACTTTTTGCTTTTTTCTAACAATAGTATAGAATTTCAGCCCAAGGAAGAAAAAACAATGTGAGATTTTTAACAGGATTTGATTTTTCAGCAACAAATATAAGAGCTACAAAAAAGTGCAAATAGCAACAATGGTCCCATCATGTCCTGAACTTCAGACATAGCCTTTTGACTTCTCTAGAAAGAGCAAACTTTGTAGGTCTACGTTGATTAGATACAAGGCTTTTAACAAAACAGAGGGGGAGGGAAGACACTAGTCTGCAGTGTTGCCGTTAGCAAAAAAAAAAACAACAACACAAAAGTGAAGTTAGTTATAAAAAAAGTATCAACTGAAGCAATAGGAAAAAGGAACATACGTACAATTTTCTATATTTACAAAACAAAAAACAACCCCTCTCATTTTGAGACTGGAAGTATTGATCACTTTTTCTTAAAAAAAAAACACACTAAAAAGTCTTAAAACACATGGCTTTACAAGCTGCTGCTCAGAAAATATACAACCCCAAGTTTGACTTTCATTTAAATACAAATGTACAAAATGTAAACTGAGACAATAGAGAAATTTACAAAACCTTTTGTTTAAAAATAATAAGGGCGAAGTTCAGTTCTAGTTAGGATGCAATTTTAAATACGTGCAAGTTGTCAGCTTCCAATTTCTATTGCGGTATCTTACAATGTTGAGTCATAAGATCTCAAGTTCCACCCCCAAAAACAGACCTGAGAGTAAATATCTTCATAAAATGGAAAGCTTCCCTAGAAGGAACAGACAGGAGGAAAAAAACCTTCCATGATTAGAAATTGTTGATCTTCTAGCTCGATGATGGGTGTTCTTCTCATCCTTGATGCTTGATACTCTATAAATGGAAGGATGTAATATCCATAAGCCAGAAAAAGCTAACTGCTCCCAGTAGAGTTTGAACTGATGTGATTGGAATTTATGTGATGATTTAAATTGGCCTTTGAGTTTGGAGCGCTCTTGGAATTGTTCTGATGCTGGAGAAATTTTTTAAAAAGGAAGAAAGATGTGAAAAAGTTAGTTTTACCAAATGATGCTAGATGTATATGCCTGCAATTTCCAGAAAATATAACTATTTACCTGTGATGCTCTGGATTACATCTATCCATTTGATTGATATAAAGTACAGAATAAAAAAGGGGATATCGCACACTTTTAACTGCATGCCCATTTACAAGAGTTTCTCACCCTCAACTCTCCTTAAGCCACTGGGTTCTGAGGAGACTTCTGTGTGGGCCAGGACCTCTTGAGCTACTGCAAATTTATTATCTGGTAGAATGTGAAGCATCAGCCTTGAAGCATCTTCTTTATATACAAGAATGCCTCTAAATCTCCTATATTGGTGATGGCGAACCTGTGGCACGCAGAGCCCTCTTTGCGGGCACGCCAGCTGTCACTCCAGCCCAGCTCCACTGTGTATACGCATGTACCTCCCGCTGGCCAGCTGGTCTCCGGGTCTCTGCTGTGCATACTTGTGGGATGGGGCACGTGCACAGGGACACTTGCATTGATTTTGGGGCCTCGCATGGCACCCTTGTGCCCTGTTTTGGCTTCCAGGTTGGTGCAGGAGGCCTTCCAGGCCATTTTGGACCTGGAAGGCCTTTTGCACCAACCTGGAAGCCAAAAACGGGCAAGGGGGGATGGGACACATGTGGGAGGGGGTCGCACTCGCATTGCCTTACGGGTATGTGCACTTTCGGCACGCGACGACAAAGAGGTTAGGCATCACTGTCTTATATAGTAAATCTGTTTGGCATTCATAGAATCTGCAAATGGTGGCCATTTGCAAACCTACAAAGTGCCTATTTGTCCTAGCACTGTGGCGCTGGACAAGTTTCTTAGTGTGTTTTCTAGTACCTGTATGTTTTATGACTAGCCATGTCTACCTTGCTAGTCAATTATGAATAGATAATGCCTTCCCCTTCCAAATGTTTTACAAATACACTGCCATGTGTTCCAATTATGTCATTCAGTCCAAGTGGGATTACTTAGACCATGCTCAGGCAATCAGTTTCATGTTTTGGTCAACAGTAATTATATATCAGGACCTAAGGCCTGAAGAAAAGGTGGTGTTTTAGCTTCTGAATTCTCTTTCGCCACAAACTTGCCCCAGTCCATAATGAGTAGCTGCAAGCCAACATGATCTGAGGACACAAGCCTGGCACAAGCTAGACTATAATGATAAATGCCATATGCCATGACAATATTTGGACATTTTAGAATATAGATAAAGATTATTGAGTATTTATTTAATAAAATATATGCATTATGAATATAATGCATATAGAAACTCTTATTTGTATATAATGCGTTTAGAAACTCTTACCTGACGTTTAAATATTCGATGCAGCAATCCTTTCTTCGGTGGTTCTGGAGGATAGTTTTTGTTAAGGTCTGGTGAGATAGTACCATTTGGTCCAAATAAGTTTAGTTCTTTAAAACATTCTGTTTCCATCATCTAGTAAGATGAAAGAGAAAAATTATTTATTGGAACCCACAATGAAAACCAGGGAAAACTCTAGCCTTATTAGATAGAATTCATCATTTATAAAGCTGCAACAGAATACACCTAGATAGGAGGAAGAATGGCTCCTCATTGGAAGATGATCAGTTTTCAAGTTACGGTAAGATAGGATTTTGCCAGATTGAGCACTCTGCATTTATAAAATATTCCATAAACAATTAGAAATGGACGGTCTTTGCCCTCTTTTTTCACATGTGACATCTGGACTAAATTTCCTCTTATGACTCTGGAATGCATCACCTCCCTCCTGGGAATCCAACTCTTACGACATGCCATCACATCAGGTGACTTTGGGTTCGTTACTCTCTCAACCTATCTTACTTCTTGTGGAGGAAAATATGAGAAAGGAGCATTATGTACCATCATCTAGGCTCAGGACTCAGATTCTGAATCTGAATCCAAAAAAGCTGCTCCACATGAACAGCCTGATTAGACACCAAGTCCAGAGTCACATGAGGCTGATCAAAAACAGGCATCACATGAACATTGGAGCAGCCAGGTGAGGATGATATAAAGCCACTGAGCTTTTGCACCAGGCAAGTAGAAAGTAGAGCAGAGCAATATTCTATGAGACTCCTTGCCAAGTAAAGGAGTAAATCACTTGATTAGTAACAATTAGCTACAGCCTAATTTAAGAAGCAGCCCTGACTCTTTGTTGGAAATAACCATTGGATTGATGGTTCTCATGCAATGTTCCAATGAATCTTGTTGTGTAAGAAACCATTAACCTCTCACTTCTGGACTGGCTGACAATCCTGATCAAGCACTTGGAATCTTGGACTGAAATTGGATTATTCTTCTGTGTGCTCCTACTGAAAAGCCAATCCTTTGGGCAGGTGTTTTTGTGCTTTGCTATTATTATCTTTTGACCTTGAGTATACTGAATTACTACATGAACTGTGTGAGTCAGTACTGAAATCAGAAGCAGGACATAATGTGAATTTGAGCTCCTGAACCACACATAAGATATAAATCTAACATAAATGATTACAATACCACACAGTGTAACCAATGAACCCTTTTTAAAAAGCAACTTAGAATGTCGTGCAACTTTCTGTAAATTTTAGACACTTTTCTCTACTGTCTTATCATTTCAGTCCAATCACTATTTTCTTCAGCTTGCTCAATCTGATACAAATCTTACATGTCCAAAATATTTCTTTATTAAGAGTAGCAAAAATGGTGAGTCTGCAACTGACTTACACAACATATTGGATGCAGCAAAACTAAACTAAACATTAGTTGGTCTTAATTCCAGTTAACTAACTGTTGCAAATGAAAGCAATAATGTCTTTCATTACAGAAAGTTATTGTTAGCTTTTTTTATCATCAGGTAATTGTAGTCCTGTTTGCAAAAAGACGATGTTTGAAATTTTAGAACTGCACATTTTGAAAGAATCACTTTTTGTCTCTTTAATAAAACAGAACTGGTGGTATATCCTTTCAAAGTGCATAGTTAAACATTCTAGCAACATATATATTTTTTTATTTTAAAATGCTGCAGAATACATCCAAATTGAAGAAATAACGCATTTAGAATATTTCAAGTATATGCTTGACATTTATGAAATTCTGAAAGGCTGATAGAGAAGTGTTTAGGGAAGCATGAGTAAATATATAATTACCTCATTTTGCCATGGGATAGATACAGAGCCTGTAGAAAACTTGGAATAGAAATCATCATCTGTTTGGTCCAGATTCACTCCCTTGACAGTGGAAAACTGCTCAATGTCCAACACATCTTTGCAGTACACTGCTCTTGGCTGCCACAGCACAAAAAGAAAGAGTAAAAGTAAGCACCAACATGTGTTTGGTACTATTTGAGATCATTCAGAACATTACTTGCTTTGGGCAAACAGAAGTGCAAAAAGTCCATGCCTGTGGGTCAAATAGTGGGTTGTCCAATGTAGTCTATGTCCCCTAGACCTTTTGCTCTCCCTTGCAACCCCCTGCTGCTCTTCCTCCCACCTTCCTCAGCATTTGTATCCACTCACTCACTGCCTTCCTGCCCTTGCACTGATTTTCATCTAGTCCCTTTGTGCCCTTCCCCCCTTCATACACTCCATCTTTCCAAGTCTATCCAATCCTTCTAAGCTTATCCAGACTCTACAAGCTATTCATGCTAGTTTTTTTAACATTAACTTGATCCTTCTGAGTTTGTCTGCTTCTCCTCTTACAGCATTCATAAATCTATACCCTTTCTTCTTGAAGGCTGCATTTTCTTCAAAACAAAAAAAATGTAATTTTTTTCTTTGGGAAAGAGAGCTATAACCCTGAGAATTTTGTTTTTCTATAAGCAGGCTCCTCCATCACTATTTTTTTAAAAAAATCCTGTTTTCTTTTGGAACTGTTAGAAGAATAGGGTTATCAGATCCAGAAGTAAAACACAACCAGAAGAGGGCAGCAAAAAAAATTGAAATCTGAATCTAATTCTCTGATGCCATCTTTTAGTCCCTTGTGTTTTTGCAACACTGATATGGTAGCTTTAGACTCTAGAGAAAAAGCAGAAATGATTTGGAGGAATAAGAGCAAGCCAAGTTTTCCTTGAGAATGGCATACACATTGGCATCTGAAGAAAGCATGGAACAAAGAAAAGGGAGGTACAGTGCTGAGGAGATCATATGGCAGGTGAATGAATGATGCCGTGCTGGGACTTTTGTGGCAGCAGCAGCTGAAGAGAAGCAGAGAGGAAACACACTGGTAAGAGGGAATGGAGACTGGGAGGCTAGCACTTAAGACATGCAGAGGTGAGAGTAAAGGCAGGTATGATACACCCCAGCCTTGGCCTAATCACCCTGCATAACCTTTCTCACATTCATCTAGATTTTGTTGTGGTTAAGACCAAAACAACCGAGATGTTTCAACATTTGTTTCTGCTGAACTAACCCATCCAAAATCCATTTATTAGAAGGCAAACATATCAGGCTGTTCTTTGATATTATCTCTATCATACCACAGAGATTTCCTCCCCCCCCCTTTTTTTTATGGGCTGTTGGATACACTCCAAAAAGAAGCACTGGGCTGCAACATCCATAAAAATAAAAATAGTTTTGGAGATATCTATGAAATCTATGGACTTTTTTTCTTTTTTTGAAAATACAGATAATCCTGAAGCTGATGCTTTGCATATGCTAGCTGATGCTTTGCTATGCTAGCATCCACAGTAATCTTGTTTTAAATTAAAAGAATATTTAATTTTTGCTTTAAAATAGAGGGGGTATGGAGCTTGATTAGTATCAACTGAGGTGTCTGAACATTAGGGACCTCACTATTAATGGCTAACAAGTAGTAACTTAACAACTGACATAACTTTTGAAAGCACGCCATAGATGAGGGCAGGAAACATCTGAAGAGAACAAGGTGTGTAAGGCTGCTAAAGGGGCTTCATCCAAAACACTGTTATGAAATTTCAGTTGGTGGTGGAGTCAAAATTATTAGACATCCAAAGTCAAGATACGACCCTAACTCAAGGAAGTTAGATTTCAACCATTGTAAGTACAGATTCAACAGCTTCTCAAGAATGATAGACTTCAACCATTAAAAATACAGATTCAAGTAGTAGGTCATGTGTATTCTCAAGTTCTACTTCAGCTCTGTAATTCTTTTTTAAGCCTCACTTACATCAGGGACAAAAGGGGGCTCCAGCATTCCTGCTTGGAGACGTTTGAAATCCATGCTCTTGAAAAATGGGTGGCTCTTTACTTCAGCTGCACCATCCTGACATCCCAGCCTCTGTTTCACATCTTTGTTCAGTAGCTGAAAAGATGGCAAGACAATTATCAGAAAATATTTGTTGAACCCTATTGCATGTAGAGAAACTCAAACATTTTCCTCTATATCCTTATCATTATCCCCTATATGGTCGAGAAATGGTGAAAATGGTGCTCCTTTTGGAATCGGCAAGCTGTAACAAATCACTTTGTGGGTCATCTTTGTAATGAGGCCATTCCTGGTGAGTCCTATTGAGGAACTCCTGGTGGGTTCTGATTAGATATTATGCAGACAATAATTATACTAAGCTGCATTCTCTAAGTCCAATTAGGGTTATTGTTAGGGGATCTGTGATGGTATTACAATTCATAATTAATTAATTTGATATTATTGTTTATTCTAGTGTACTTTATTTCTTATAGTTTTTCCCCTAGTGCTTCTCTTTTAAAAATTGCAATAACATTTAAAAAACCTTTTGATTGTAATATTGAAAGCAGTGTTACAATGTCATGCCAGAGCCCCTGTCCTTTTGGAGCAGGTATACAATGTTGAGACACATGTAGAAAAGGTGTGTGCTTGTATCACAATATTGTGGTGATGCTTTCTTCAGTTTGACCCCCATTCCACCCCCAACCCCCAGTAGACACTGCTGGCTGACACTATTATCTTGTCTAGCCTTGAATATTAATTCATGCTGAAACATAAACTGTATATAATGTTATAATAAATATTCTTTGTACAAGGTATCTATGAATAGATTAAACAACCAAGCAATATCCTTGCCTAAGTGTTGAATCATTCACAAAGCATTTTGCTAATTTTCATCCATTACTTCCATCATATACTGCTTTTATCACAGCTGGCAACTTTCTATATTTGCAAAAAGTTCTATTATTCAAGCCTTTCCATTTTATCATACTGGACTTAATTTCTCACATTCTTACATTTCTAAGTGACCTTTAGGAAAGAAGTACATACTATGCACTTGTACTTATCAAATTTTGTTTGATAATTTCGTGCTACTTCTGGCATCATTTAAATCAGAATTCTAACAAGCACCCCTCTGGGTAAACTGAACAAATTTATCCTCTGGGGTTTTTTTTTTTTGTATCTAGTCTTGTTACCTTTCATTTTGTATAAGGGAGCCATAATGTGTTCTTCCACTTGTCAGACACAGATGAAATCTTTACACAGGTGCTAAATAAATCACACTGTACTTCATTGGCAACCATAACCATATTTCTGCTATTACATCATCTATATTTGTTTTTAAAGCTTTATGATTTCTTTTTCAGCATTTTGTTCTTGGACACTAACTTTTATTTATTCATTATTCATTTATTCATTTCTGTACCAGACTCTGAAATAGTTCTTCTAGCATTCTCTCTCTCTTCAATTTCATCATCCCCACCCCCAATTTTTCACTTGTCTTTTTTCATGGTCATTCATTAATGTCTTAAGCCAAAACCAAACTTTGAAATATACAGATTTCTTTTAGGCAAATAATTCATGAAACCTTTACATTTTCAAGCCTCTGAATAGCCCAATCACTTTTTCTGCACTCTTATTTCATTCCCAGTTATCTATTCATGTGTCCCAGCAGAATGATTTTTCTTTAGACTTCCTTAATCTGCTAAATGTGATAAAGCACAAAAGAATTTTGAGGAAAATTGCACAAATTTGTGTAAATTTTCCCAGGTTCTTTCATTTCATTATCCTTATTTGCTGGAGCTAAAATGCAACAATTAATTCTTACTTTCACATACGTGTTTTAAAAAGTTGGACTTCTTCTTACTGAATATATTTAATCATCTTATCAATGTTTTATAAAATTAGTCATATAACTTCTCTATTTTAACTCTAATTAACTGTCTTATTTATTTTATTTAGCTATCATAATCCTATCTGCATATGCCTAATCTCATATTGTCAATGACCTTCAAGAAATTCCAGCAGAAACTTTTCCCTGCATTACTCAACATGATTTGATCTGCAAACTGTTGGTAGAATGTGCTACAGATTTAAACACATACTGAGTTCGTTATACTAGTTTCAAGCCTCAAAAGCAAGATTAATTTATTGAATTTAACCATGTTTTATAGAATTATATCTGATGAATTATTAAGAGTTCCTACAGTTTTCCAACGTTTTATCTCTTACTCCAGAGTTATTCAGAGCCAGAATAAACTGGTGGTGAAAGTTTAAATAGATTGGGAGTAGATTCAAGTCCCACCTCAATTGGAAAGTCTCACTAGATTATTTAGGGTTAATCAATCAGCCCAAATTACTTCACAGGATTACTCTGATGGGGAAAATTCAGGAAGATGGTATATATGAAGAAAAATAGTAGCTTAAAAATCAACAAATGAATGAATGATAGATAGATTTACTTGTGAATGCTTTGGCAGGTGAATGCCAATTATTTTCTGTCAGATATCTTTATCAATAATCACACATGAAGTTCTGAACACTATTCTGAACACTGATGACACTCAGCTATATATCTCTACCCCAAACCTACCCCAACGATGCCCTTGAAGTGATGTCCCGGTGTCTGGAGGCCGTGCGGGTCTGGATGAGGAGGAACAGGCTTCGACTCAACCCTTCCAAGACTGAGTGGCTGTGGATGCCAGCATCCCAATATAGCCAGCTGGTGCCATCGCTGGCTATTGGGGGCGAGTCATTGACCCCCCCAGAGGGGGCTCGCAACTTGGGCATCCTCCTGGACACACGGCTGTCTTTAGAAGAACACATGACGGCCGTGGCCGGGGGGGCTTTTTATCAGGTTCGCCTGATACGCCAGTTGCGCGTATCAGTTGGGATTCCTTATGCACAGTCACTCATGCTCTCGTCACTTCTTGCCTGGACTACTGTAATGCTTTCTACATGGGGTTCCCCTTGAGGAGTACCCGGAGGCTCCAACTGATCCAGAATGTGGTTGCGCGGGTGATTACGGGAGCGACATGGCACTCCCATATAAAACCTCTCCTGTGTGAACTGCACTGGCTCCCGGTGGTCTTCTGGGTGCGCTTCAAGGTGTTGGGTCTCACCTTTAAAGCGCTCCATGGCTTAGGCCCAGGGTATTTACGAGACTGCCTTCTGCCACCGATAACCTCCCACCGGCCAATATGCTCTCACAGAGAGGGCCTCCTCAGGGTGCCATTGGTCAAGCAATGTCTGCTGGCGGCCCCCAGGGGGAGACCCTTCTCTGTGGGAGCACCCACCCTCTGGAACGAGCTACCTCCCGGGATATGATTGATCCCAGATCTCCACACTTTCCGTAAGGCCCTGAAGACGTTTTAATTTCAACAAACCAGCCTGGCCTGAATAGGTTTTAGGGGTTAGTTTTTAATTTGTATAGCTTGGGGTTTTAAATTGGGAGGCTGATTAATTTAATTTATTTTTTAATTTATTTTTTATTGTATGTTGTTTTAATTTTTGGCTGTTCACCGCCCTGAGTCCCTTCGGGGAGAAGGGCGGTATATAAATTCAACAAAACTAAAACTAAACTAAACTAAATTATTAGATTTAGATTTACCAGATCCAGGCTGCAAACCTCTTGAAGCCCACTAGATGGAGGCAAAGAGACAGCATCTTCAAGAGTTTTGAGGCTTGGATCTCCAGAGCACAAAATTCCAGAGCTCATTAAGGATTTGGATAGCGAGATGTGCAGCATGTAAATTTAATAATAAAATAAACATAACACGCCCCTCCCCCAATTTTTAAAGAGCCACACTGTCTCGCATGACTGGGCATGGTTTGGTTGAAGTGTTCAAACCTCATCTAAATAAAATGCCTTCCAATATTCCTTAAAACCACTTATTATACATGCTTCTGTGCAATCCTGAACAAAAGATGTTGTTGCTTTAAAGAGTCATAACCCTTTATTCACCCCCCTTTTTTTTTTGCCTGGCTGGCTGGCTGGCTGGCAAAAATATTAGGCGTTTTAGAGAAACAATGCTTATGTGAGGTCCAAAATTTTTCCTAATAATTTTCAAAGTAGGCACTGCCCTATGACAGAATCCAATTTATTAAGATCAGAAGATTAAACTCCATGAATAATTGTTAGCTAGGAATAAACTCCATTGATCAACAATATGCTTCGTCCTTCAATATGGGTTAACACAGTGAGCTTAGAGGAATGATATTTAGTTGGCTGAAGTGCAGATTCAACTTTTAAGTAGAAATAGAAATCATTTTGTAAAAGAAAGCTTAGCATTTTAAATAGATAATGTGAAACAGTGGTGGGTTGCTCCCGGTTGGCACTGGTTCTGAAGAACCAGTAGTAAAAATTTGTAGTAGTTCCAAGAACTGGTAATAAAATTGGCTGGCCACACCCCCGAACTAGTCCCTGGCCCGGTTGCTGCTCGCTTACCCCGCCCACCTCATCAGAGGCCTTTTTTTTTTTAACTTTTAAAAGAATTTTTTCTACAACCTCTTTGGCCGAAAAAATTCTTTTAAAAGTAAAAAAAAAAGAAAAGCCTCTGATAATCCTGTGGCTCAGCTGGAAACTTCAGAGGCTTTTCAAAGCATTGTTTTCTGCAATCTCTTAGAAAAAATGCTTTTAAAAGTAAAAAAAAAAAAGTTCACCACGCCCACTCAATCACATTACCCCCCACCAAGCCACACCCACATAATAAGCCACACCCACAGAACTAGTAGTAAAAAATTTTAGAACCCACCCGTGATGTGAAGATAGAAATCATATATAATACTCAAGAATACAGGTAGTCCTCTATTTACAACAGATTGTTTAGTGACTGTTCAAAGTTAAAACAGCACTGAAAAAAGTGACTTCTGGCCATTTTTCACACTTACGACCATTACAGCATCCCCACGATCATGTGTTCAAAATTCAGATGCTTGGCAAATGATTCATATTTATGACCATTGCTTTGTCCCAAGGTCAGGTTTTGCAACCTTCTGACAAGCAGTCAATGGGGAAGCCAGATTCACTTAACAATTGTGGCAAGAAAAGTTATAAAATGGGGCAAAACTCACTTAACAAATGTCTAATTTAACAACAGAAATTTTGGGCTCAAGTGATAGTTGTAAGTTGAGTAGTTCTACTAGTACCTGTAGTAGAACTTAAAAGCCTCATTATTACCTCACTCATTTGGCAGCTACAGTAACTGAGATATATAATTATTCTAGCATTCAACAAATATCATCATTAATCCTGGAGCTCCATTACATTATAATATTCTGCCAAGTATATACTATTTTACTGGTTTTTATTTCAGTCTTATTATTTGATTGGGGGGGAGGGAATGGTAAAGGAATTTCACTGAGGAATATTAGAAACTAAGGTAGCTCAGTGATTATGGGCTAGTAATGTCAAGCTTCATTCAGTAACAAAAATAAACTAAGGAAAAGATGATTGAACTCAACCGGACTCTCTTCTGAGCAAACATGTGTGGTTAGACTGTTAACTTCATTGATTATAAAAACGACCAGGAAAACAGATTGAAAGATTTTTCCAGAGGATGTTCACCCTTTGTCCATTGGAGGGCAGTAATAGAAAAGTTAACAATTTCATAAACATGAAATATTTGTATAAGCTTGCAATTTAGAAATCATTAAAATAATGAATTTATGTAATTAGGCCTCAGAAAACATATGTAATAGAAAGTTAACTGCAGTTGGTTTCCTTCAATTACTTAACCAGATTGTTGTTATAAGCATTCTTCAGTTTGAAGGAACAGAAGCAGGTACATGCATTCACACTCCAGCCAAGATTTGGCAAATGATTCTGGAAAATTCTCCAGCTAAAATGTTCCCAAGGCTGGACAAATCTAAATGAAAAGGGAACACTAATTACAGTATCCCCGGCACAGCATATTACTGAAGCATTTAGTTTACAAACACCGTTTACTGACGTTAGGAAACATCACAGGAATTTTTCAACAGTGAGCCTTGTTTCTAGAACTTGGATCTGGTTGTGCTTGGATCCAACTGTGAATGCATTCAGTACTTAAAAGCAGGCATGGGCGGATGACACACGGCAAATGGAACAAACCTCTAAGATTTTCCTGCATGTGTCAGTGTTGGCATCAAGACACCCACAGTTTCAAGTCATGGTCATTTCAGAGGGTGTTGCTGAACTGTGTTTTACTGGAACACAACACCATTTGGAATATGGCAGCACAGGAAATTTGTATTTCTGGGCTGGATGGTAGTAAGAATCAAAAAAGCTTAGGAAACTCCTTTGATTCAGGTTTTTTCATGCTCATCACTGGCCTAAAAATTGAAGCTTTTCATTGGTGAAATTAGTGGAGAGGGGCTTGTGGAAAGATCTCTTTTAATTTATTTCATTTTTATCCCTACCTTTCAAGGAGATCACAGTCTCCTTCCACTTTAACCCTGTGGCAATCTTGTGAGCTATGCGGTTCATCAGGGAGCTTCATCTCCACAGACCCAGTCCAAAATTGTAATCAATACTCTACACTGGTACTCAAGAATTCCTGTGCAGGATAACTGAGTTAAATGTTGACAAGGATGAAATCTAATTTTGAACTAAAAATTTTCTCTCAGCAAACTTATAAAAATTAAAAAAACAACAACATTATACAATGATAGTAAACTCCTAAGAACAAGTAATGAGTCACATTAGACTTATTACATAGCAATTCACAATAGGAGGTCTCATAACCAGGAAGACATGGATGTAAAATATCTGCCTACTGGACTACACTATGCAATTGGTTTAAGGCATGAAAAAATTGTAGACTGTAACTTCCCCCAACTTCTGAAATAAGGGCAAGGTAAACTGTATCTTTAATGAAAAGAAATACAGTGTAGGCCTTCTCAAATTTCATAATGCTAACCATAACCTCAGAATGTATATCTACCTATGAAAAATTCTGTCATAAAACCCTTGGACAGGGTCTCTGAGTAGGACAGGGCTCCTGTTTCCCTTGGACAAACTATAGTTTGGAACTGTAATTTCTGTGTTAAAGTTTTGTATATTCAAAATTCGGTATCTGACACAACTCAATCCGAAGATCAGGATTTGCCTTCAATGGCTTTTGTCCTCTCAGCAGTAGTTCCTATCATAGCTTCAACCTATTCCTGAGTACCTTCCAAGTTCATCTATCCAAGATCAATACACTTTTGCCTAGCCTAGCCTCGCCTTCCCTTTTATTCTTCTTTCAACTTCTCCATGATGGATGTCGTGCTGTGCCTTGGCTTCCATATTCTAGTACTCAGCCCAGTGAGTAACATTAGATTTTCTTCTTCTCCAAGAATTGATGCCAAGCAAGGGTTGCATTCAGAGTATGCAGGTTCACTCCAGAATCCAATAGGATGTCCCAGTTTAGTTCAAGTTTGTCACAGCAACTGACCAATGTTTAATAATTAGAACTGCAGAAAAACAATGACTACCAATCTGCTTTCCATTGAGGACCTATATTCTGCACAAGTCAAAAAGAGGGCTGTGAAAATATCTACAGACCCCTCACATCCTGGACATAAATTGTTTCAACTCCTACCCTCAAAATGACGCTATAGAGCACTGCACACCGAGACAACTAGACACAAATACCATTTTTCCCGAACGCCATCACTCTGCTAAACAAATAATTCCCTCAACACTGTCAAACTATTCACTAATGCTGCATTACTATTACCATTAATCTTCTCACCATTCCTATCACCCGTCTCCTCCCACTATGACTGCATGATTGTAACTTTGTTGGCTTGTATTCTTATGATTTATATTGATATTGTTTCCTGATTACTTATTTGTACCAGTGGTGGGATTCAGCCAGTTCGCACCACTTCGGGAGAACCGGTTGTTAACTTTCTGAGCAGTTTGGCAAACTGGCTGTTGGAAGAAATCATTAGGGCAGAGAACCGGTTGTTAAATTATTTGAATCCCACCACTGATTTGTACCCTATAATTTGTACCCTTAATTATCATTAAGTGTTGTACCTTATGATTCTTGACGAATGTATCTTGTCCTTTTATGTACACTGAGAGCATATGCACCAAAGACAAATTCCTTGTGTGTCCAATCACACTTGGCCAATAAAGAATTCTATGTCTATGTCTATGGTACAATGTACCAAGAAAGGTACCTATTGAAATCTATCCTTGGTGATCCTAGTCAAGAATGCCAAAAGCCTAGCAATTGGTGCTCAGAAGTGATCTGGGACTGTGGCTACACAAATAAGGTCTGTCAAAGGAAAGTCCCAGCAAATGGATTCCAAGAAATGAAGGAAGCTTGCTTTGAGTGGGAACAAACATGACCTCCATCATGACCTCACATTCTGATGACTCCTAGTTTAATGGTTTAATCTTTTTAAGGCAAAAAGTTCAAAACAGTTCGGTCCTGGCATTTCCAAGTAATGGTGGAAAAGCTGCTTAGTGGAAGTCTGAATTTGAGAAAACACTATAGATAGCACTGAGCTAGACCAGCAGTCTGGCTTGGTATAACTTCAATCATTTAGAACTCATGAAGGCAAGGAAGCAGTTGTACTGAGAAACATTTCAAAATGTGAATCCTACCGAAGGGGGAACACATCTCATGGAAAGGCAAACAAAAGTCATTGACAGCTTTCACTATTTTAATGAAAGAAACACTGGGAAAGAAACTTGTGAAAACTAAGGCTAGTTCTAGAAGGTAGCAAAATTTAATATTTGCTAGGGCCTTGATCAGCAAAGGACCTACTATCTCAACAGTGTCACTTCACATGCAGTGGACTTCAGATTTTATAATTCCTGCTCAAGGGCTATGGCGGGTTAAAGGCCAATACATCTGTATAACCCCAGGCTTGAAAAAGCTTTTCCGCAAGTAGTCTTAATCATTATCTCATAATTATCTGATCATTACAGTCTTCTGATTGATTTTCACACCAAGTGACCTCCTTACCATTTTGCAGATAGACTTTGCCTCTTCAGAGAATTTATGGGAATACACCTCTTCCATCTCCAAGACTCTCCTGTCTACTTCTTCCCGCTTCACCTTCTCTTTCCTTCCTCGAAAGGGTGACTGTCCTGCAATCATTTCATAGATTAAGCAGCCTAATCCCCAGTAATCAGGGCTAAAGGTATATCGCTGGTTATTCAAGACTTCTGGAGCTGGGAAAAAGAAAAGAGACAATGGAAAAAAGTTTCCTATGGCTATATTGACGTCAGCATGACTATCGAGGCAAGAATGAAATAAGAGATTCCATTTAGTCTGGCCAAGGATCAATTTGATACTAGGAGGGAAGCTTAGTGGAACTTGTTTCACAGGTAATTATAATAATAAAATTAAGCCATTTATGTAGGGTCACTTCCGTATAGTTGGAAACAATTACTTTCCATGGTGGTTCAAATACGTATTTCCAGGATTTAAATAGGAATGGAGACCACTGTTTACCCTGTGATCATCTATACCAGAGGTCTTCAAGCTTGGCAGCTTTAAGACTTGTGGACTTCAATGCTATGCTGGCTGGAGAATTCCAGGAGTTGAAGTCCACAAGTCTTAAAGCTGCCAAGTTTGAAGACCTCTGATCTATACTGTGTAATATACAAGGATATCTGTCAGGTGGTAATCTGCATCATTCCAACTACTTTGCTTTGCCCGGTCAGAAAATATCAGAATGGATCTTTTCAAGGATCTGTAAAGGATATGGGTATCATATAACCTTATCCCTAACAACAGTCTATATTTAATTAGTTTTTTTTATTACATAAGACACATTACTCAGGGGTGAAATGCTACCTGTTCATTCCAGTTTGGGCGAACCAGTAGTGATAAAAACTACCAGTTCGGGAGAACCAGTAGTTAAAAAAAGCTACCGTTTCCTCCGATGATCAGTTTTGGCGCAGGGTTTAGCTTTGCTAGAACTGATCTCCCCCTCGCTTCTACTTACCTTCCCAAGGGTCCTTTTGGTGTGTACTCCACATGCACATGCAGTGCATGTTTGGCGTGCAGCGTGCATGCATGGCCAACAAATCGGTAGCAAACCGGTTCGGATTTTACCACGGACATTACTATATGTGATATATGTTGGTGACCACTTTTAAAGCACTCCATGGCATAGGGCCTGGGTACTTGAGGGGCCGCCTTCTGCCACCGATAGCCTCCCACCGGCCAGTACGCTCCCACAGAGAGGGACTCCTCAGGGTGCCGTCAGCCAGGCAATGTTGGCTGGCAACACCCAGGGGGAGAGCTTTCTCTGTGGCAGCTCCAGCCCTCTGGAACGATTTGCCCCCTGAGATCCGTATGATACCTGATCTCCAGGCTTTTCGCCGTGCCCTAAAAACTTTTTTATTTTGTCAAGCTGGGCTGGCGTAACCCCCCCTCTTTTAGTTTAAAGTGTTTATGGGTTTTAAATTTTAATTGCCTATTGGTTTTTTAAATTTTTGGGCCAAAAATTGTTTAATTCTTTTACAAATATTTTAAATTTTGTATTGGACTGCTTTTTATTCTTGGCTGTGCACCGCCCTGAGTCCACTAGGAGAAGGGCGGTATATAAATTTAATAAATAAATAAATAAATTTAATAAATAAATAAATAAATAAATAAATAAATAAATAAATAAATAAATAAATAAATAAATAAGAAATTACTTTTCTTACACACTGGAGTCTGGTACAAGCCACAATGATTTCACACATGCCACGAAGTTATTATGTGAATGATGTGAATTTTACTAATTTGCTTAAATGATATCATGTCCTCATGTGATCATGACAATTTTGTGTTGCCTACCTCATAAACGGCAAGCCACTGTATCCTGTGTGTGATAGTGTAGTGGGAAGGAGTTTAAGGGACTGTAAAAGTGGTGCTAAGAGTACAAAGACCTAGGAAACAATCTCACATGCCCATCTCTGATTTAAATTGAAAATCTTAGTGCCATTTATTTGCAATAATCTCATTTCCTTTTTTTTCCTTTTTAAATACTCTGAAGTATGAGGTTTAATATTTACTAAGATTTACAGATACATAATACATGCTAGGAGTTCTATGGACTCTATTTAACATGTCATTCACCTTAGAGAAATGAAAACTATCAAAAATGAAAAAAAAACCCTACTTAAAATTTGTCAGAACAATTCCTACATTAAATGTTTTCCTCTGCATTCAAACGCAATATGGAGTTTGGTATGAAATATAAATGGACAACTATAGCTATTGGTGGTGGTGGTGAAGGGGGGAGGAATTAAATCATAATAGTATCTAGGACATAACTTTAAAACAATGGGGATGCTGACACTGATAGCGCATAAAGCCTAAATGCTGGATAATATTCAAATGGTTCATTAGGTGAGTGCTGTCTTGTTCTTCCCCAGGCCATTCATGGATGCCATGTTTACTGACAATCCTCACAATTCCTTGTTTCATGCACTGTTCTTATTAAATAAATATATTTTTAACTTTTACCAATGCTGAGTGTTACATAAACCCCATCTGGGGGATGCTGCCTTTGCACTCAAGCAGTTAGGGGAGGACATACAGAGAATTGTGACTTGGTCAAGTGATCCTACATATCAGAGATTCAGCCATCTGTTCAGTCATGCTGAATTGTGACTGCTTATCATGCATGAACAGAGTTTGTTTTTTCTTTTACATTACAGAGTTGAAATAATAGTCTTCAAAGTTGAAAACAACAGACTATTTCAGACCACTCACCCATATAACCAACTGTTCCTACTCGTCCACGGATGGAGTCACCCTCAGGAATTTTAACAGCTAGTCCCAAATCAGATATTCTGATGTGGCCTAAAGTAGAGGTGAATTTTTTTTTTTAGCATAGGCATGAATCTAGAAAACAATTATTTTGCTATTAAATACATTGTGAAAACAAATCTAACCATTGCAGGGAAGAAAATAATACCAGTTCTTTGAAGGAACTCATCTGAAAAATTGATCAAGGAAGCTGCTTGATATTAGGGCAGGCCAAATGTCCCTCTGCTTTCAAATAAAAGTACAAGCTTGAACATGAGATGGTCTTAGATAGTAGGGAGAATTTAAAGAATGTTAATCTTGATATGCACTAAACATTAAAAAACATTTAATGTGTTTCATTCCTTCAAAATTCTCTTGAAAGGATGCCATGCCAGAAGATTTCCATCCCAGAAAAGCAAAACTTGGCTGAAAAACTAAACTGCATTGGAAGTGCGATCAAGATTTTATGTTATTTTATTTCTTTCAATGAGAAAGGAAAAATCCCTGGAATCCTAAGTGGGGAAATGGTGGAGTTGTTAGGAATCATTTATAACATCTAATGTAATTCCTTGCTTGGTGAAAGGAATCCAAGCATATTTAAAATATGGTCGCTCACATTGCTTGACTATTTTAGGGACTATTTCCTAATAATCTATTAAGGTTTGCCCCATAGAGCACACCGACTAACCAATTCAAATTACAATGAGCATTTTCATTATGTTTTCATCTTTCCCACACCTGCCGTTCTCCACAGTGAAAAATGATAATCAATTGAATACTCTGGCCAAGTGTTATTTCATCAGACTGTTTTCCACTTCTGGTTGTTTAGTTTACTTGGACTAACAGACTTTCCAGGCCTCGTATGTTACTTGTTCCTGCAGAGATGGGCAAACTTTTGATGGCTACAGATTGTATTTAAGCAAATTTGGCCACTATGAAAGGGACAAAATCCAAAGCTGAGGGTGATACAGTATGTCACACATATAGGCAGGGATGGGATTATACAATTTTTCCACCTGGCTTTCAAAAAAGAAAACTTGAAAAAGGTGGATTTTTGTTTTTTTGAAAGTACATTATGGCTAGTAACTAAGTTAGCATTATTAGCTTCCTGTACACCTGTTTCAAAATCAGAGGAGACGACACCACCAATTTTCAGCAATCACAGTCAAAAGAGGCTGTGGGGACCATGAAGGGGGGGGAGGAAAAAAGGTTCAGATTTGTTGGTTATATATCCACCCATTTTACAATTCTCTTAACTGGGGATTAGACCAGGAGTCTTGCACTTCTCCACTGAGATCAGATCACTTCTGCTACAAGGAGAAGGTTGCCTTGCATGAAGGACTAACAGAGTGATAATATTTATGAGTTTCAAACTAGCTGTAATTCAAATAAAGGCTATATATTTTGCAGTTCATGACTCTATTCAATTCAGAAAGTTGCTGAGCTCATGGATTATTCTTTATGGATATAAATAGAACAAGTAATTCAATGTAATTGAGTTGGGGGTGAGTGTTAACTCTGAGGAGCATTTGAAATTAAAAAAAAATAGGCAACCCATATTTCATACTCAAAGATTAGCATATTCAGTATAATACCCCCATATTATTTCTCATTGTTTAGACTGGTATTAATATTAATTGGTCAAAGGCATGAGTCCTATTGTTTACCCAGGAAGCAATGTTGGTTTGTTATAGGCATAAGGCCAAGAAGTACAAAGCCCATCTTCAGAGAAATGACACACATTTGGTCGCCCTCATTGTTGGATAAAAGAAAATACAACCTTTGTATAAATCTTTCTTAACATAGTTACTATTAACTTAAAATGCTCTTCTTTTCATCAGCTCTCTCTCTCTTTTGGCCAAAGTGCCATTTTTTCTCTATCCAAAGTTAAATGTTGTTTATTAGCCTTTTATCCACTGCAGAGAGTGATTTGGCTGTGTACACACAACTATATATAAGCCATTTTACTTAGACAAAAATGTTTTACCTAAAGCTCTCAGACTTACCATAATCATCTAACAGGATATTTTCTGGCTTCAAATCCCTGAAAAAAAGAGAAAAAAACACTGCTGTTATTTCTGTGGAAATTGCTTTGATAAAATGGAAATTGCAAGTACTTTCCAACCATTTGGGCAGTAGGGTGTCAGTTTACCCATCAAAAGAATTCCAAAAGTCAATTAAAAAACATGGTTTTGCAGCAACATAAAAATCACAGCCTACTACAATCTCGGGCCATTCACTTCAGCTGGATGTGATCAATGAGGACATCATGCAGAATATTTTGTATGTGTCCTCTACCTAGCCATTGTGACAGCTGTCAGAACAGTATTTCTCAATCTTAGCAAATTTAAGATGTCTGGATTTCAATTAATGTAGTTGGCTGGATGAATTCTGGGAGTTAAAGTTGCCAACGTTGAGAAACCCTGTCGATTTGTTTATAATATGAAAACCATGTTTCAATTTCTTTGAAACTGAGAAATTGCAATGGAAACTATTAACTATTTTTGTTTCAGATATATAGGATGATTGAATGTGGAGTTCCCTTGAAAGAAGAGATCATCAGGTTACTTCTTCTCTGTCCATCATGAATGAATTCAGATACAAGTTATAGTCTGTACAGATATGGTATGTCTTCTGCAAGATTCTAAACTGATATGGTGTGATACGGTAGGTCTGTTTTAACAGGTCTTGTGAATGGACAGATATTCAAAAAGCAGAGCTTTTACGTTTTGTGGAGTTGCAAATATTTCTTCCTTTCTTCAGAATCCAATGCCTGAAATGGCTACTCCAATATCAAATATTTACAGTCAATGTAGGAGAAAGCAATGGATTAAGACCTCTAACTCTTCAAGGAAGTGTTTAAAATTAAGATGAAAAAGTACATTGAGAATAGCCTTTTATCACATTAATCCAACATGTGCCTTTTTGTTAAACACTAAGAATAAGCCTTTGGTGGTATTTAAAATAAAGCCATCCATTTTACATCCTCATTCCCTTCACATATTTTCTCAGTATTATTTGTTTAAAAAGGAGGCTTGTTAGCACTGGTTTATCTTGTGAAGTTTATCTTGTGAGGTCAATAGGAATTTAAACTAACAAAAAGAAGAGAACCAAAATGTTCTTAGTTCATGTGCCTTTGCTTATAATAACAAATAGTGCACATAATATATTTTGAACAAATAAAAGTTCCCCAGTGATTAATAGAAGAAAAATAATTAAGTTTACTTCCAAGTAATGACAAAGCTTAAATCATTTCTGAGAACAATCTAAAATACTGAAAAGGAGAGTTTCAGGACCCTTCCTATCGCAAATTGATCTGATGGTCAACTTGAATTGTATTCTAAACAATTATTGTGTCATAATATTAGAACAAAAACATAATTTTTGATGTTAGGGATATAATTTGTGAAGGTATACTATCTTATTTATCACACTCACTTGCATTATTTTATTTAAGTAAATTGTTTCCTGGGTAAAAGTGAGATAGTAAAATCACCTTAGAAGTACTCTTGTCAGTTCAGATATAAATAGATATAAATCAGCATTGCCAAAAACATTACCATTTAAAAACAACAACAACATAGCACAGTGGTTTTTAGCAATTCTTGCATTTCCGTGACCTAATGAATGCCATAAACTTTCTCTTGTAAATGAATAATTACTCTCATAGTCAGTTATTCTTATGAAAAGGCAAAATAATTAATTCCTTAATTTCAAGCAGGGTTATTAAATCTTTGGATGCTTCAGATCTTTGCCTCTTTGTTTTATTTATCTTTAAAAGCATCTTTAATAGGTTCCTAATCAAAATGGTATTAAGCACTTGGGCACAATACTCAGATATTGGAAATCACATGGAGATAGAAAGAACTATGAAGAATAAAGCACAGAGAGAATTTTGCAGAATTGCAGATGTTATCAGAAACTGTTAAGGTTATTTACATTACAATGCCTATGGTGTTAGTAACCACGTGAATAACAATCCCTCCTGCATTACATAAATAAAGAAGCAGGAACAATTGCTTATCACTTGATAATATCTGAAATGAGCATTTCATGTATGGAACAGTCACTTTTGGGTAGCTTACGTTAAGAACAAAGGCCATGCATGTTTTATCTGACTATAAATCCAGAATAGGTGTCAAGACATGACACCTGCCCCACATGTGACTGGTCCAAGCAAAACTGTTGTGGGATGGGGAGAGTGAGAAAAAAGCAAGGCTATCAGCAGCAGTGAGTTAGGGATAGATAAACTAGGAGATCGCAGAGAAGAAATTAGGCAGGTTGAGAAATACTTGAATTCAAGGGAAACCATGGTGGGTTACAACTACAGAGGGCAGAGAAAGAAAGGCACTGTAAAAATTTAAGGACCATTAGGTGTTTAAGGACCACCATCCAAAAATTCAAATACAGCCTACCCTTCCCCAAATTGTCCTAGCACCCCTCCTTCCCTACCTCCCCTTATGTCCAAGAAAAGAAGATAAGTGGCCATAAAGTCTTCTAGCTTAGGAGGAGGAGCAGGAGGAAAGGAGAGAGAGGGGAGTTACATGGTCCAAACTGAACTTTAGCATCTCTTTGACCCGGAGAGGCTGAGAGGCAGAAATCCACTTGAATTCAAGATGGTGGCTAAGGAAAGACAGGGATAAAACTGTTGGGAAAAATGGTAAATGGGCCAGTGCCCAGGCCACGGGGCAGAGGAAGGGAGAGAAGGATGGTGTATCATCCTTGCTCTACTCACCCCATAAGACCCCTCTGGAATTTGTTTACGGCCAAAACCTGGAACAAGCAAAATATTCCGGAATGGTTTGTCTGAATTTTTAAGCCAAAATATATTTGTTTCAGGTTCCACAATTTCTGGACTATAAATCTCAGCCAGGTACTGAAGACACTCCAATCCCAATATGGACATTCCTTATGTGCCTCAAACACAGTGGCTCAGCAAAATCCTGGGCAGATTTTACCTAAGCATATGATCATTAGAGATATGATGCAGAAAAAAATGTCTGGAAGATAGGGTTGATTTTCCTCTTTTTTTTCTTTCATAGCTCACTTACCATTAAGGAAAAAAAGTTTTTCCCATACTTTAAATTGAAATGTAAATAGTTAAAAATCATTTTCATACATTGTTATTCAATCTTTACCCCACCATTATTTATAAAAGCTGCGTGATGGGAATATTATCATTTTTTTTCTTGGTAAAACAATTTTCATAGCTGTATATTATTATAATTCTTGTAATTCAGTATTCAATTGTAAATAATTTCTTCCTCCAGAGAAATTGAACGTTTTTGCAAAAGAAAAGTGCTCTTTTATCATGACTTTATTTTTATCTGTTCATTTTTGATTCAGGATTGATGTAGAATATTTTTGAAACACCCATTAATTTATTTAGATTTGTAAGGGTAAACTGTAAATAATTGTTGGCTCAAGGCCACACCTTTTGGTGGGAGAGAATTTTAACGGTTTGCTAATGGTTTATGATTAGGATTAAACCCTAATCATAAATTCCAATTAATTTGGATGTGGTACCTATGTTGCATTTTTTGCTCTTTTGTTGTAAGGGTACTAAAAAAAATGAGTAACATATTGATACCTACCTATAGGAACAGGAAATATTATATGAGGATAATAAGAATGTCATTATTTTATCAATGATTAGAAAACAAAAATGGAAGTTAGAAACAGGAAAACAAAAGAAAAAGATTAGTGAAATAAAGAAGGTATGTTAAGAGAGAGAAGCAAATATGATTATTATGTTTAATATTATCATTTAAAAATTATAGAATCAATGTTAATGTAACGAATATTGTTGTAAATTTTGATTATTATTTTATAAAGAAATCTGTACCCAGATGACACTCTGTTTAATTGAAGATGAAATTATTATATTAAATTTAAAAAAAAGAATTAAAAAAATAATTTCTCTAAAGTTGCAAATGCATGTGAGTTTCTGAAAGCATGAAAGAAAATTTACCTGTACACGGTGTTTTCCCTGTGTAGGTCTTCTAAGCCACAAAGAATCTCTGCAGCATAAAACAAAGCTCGTTCTTCTTCAAAGCCTGGATTTCCCATATTGTAGATATGGAATTTCAAGTCTCCCCCATTCATGATGGTTAGAACTAGGCAGAGTGCGTCCTTTGTTTCATAGGCATAGGCTAGATTGACCTGGAATGAGAGTTATTAAACAGTTATAGTTCAAGAAATTATTCATGCCCAGAATTCACTCATAGCTCACATTTCGTGTTAGAAAAGACATCGTTCAGTTAAAAGGAAGAAGAAATGGGATAGAATCCTGGCTATTAAAAAAAAAAAAGACCACAGGGCAAGAATGTAGGCAGATATTGCAGGATCCAATCCCACCAGGGCCAGAGGTTAGCCTTATAGCTTTTGGATTTGTGCTGGAACCTATCCTCAATGAAGTTCTTATTTATTTTTTTTAACTTTTTAAAAATTTTATAAACAAATAAACATACAATACATAAGCAATCATTCAGTGTATCATCTAGGTACAACTTTTGTGACTTCTTCTTCTTGTTTGTCCGATCTTTATCATTTCTTAATATTTTTCATTCGTTTGTTATAACATTCTCCCCATATTATTCATTTATTATAACATTCTCCCCATATTTCTTGCTTACTATTAATACATTTATCTATCTTCACTATCCCCTTTATTCTTCCATTGTTTCATTGCAACATTACCCTATATATATCTCTTCTCTAACCAATGGTAAAATTATCTCCCTATCTTAAAATATTCCGATTCCTTTCTTTCTTTAATTATCAAAGTCAATTCAATGAAGTTCTTAGAATGGGTTCTGTTCTAAGCCCGAAAGCTTAGAATACTAGACATCTGGTCCTGGTGATCGACCCAGATTGGATCCTGCAACATCCTTGGACATATATATTTGCCTTCATTCATAGTCGGATATTTTCATAAAATGTGTAAGATGATACTACACACAATACTGCAGATTTAGTTCTTCAGGAAAAAGTTAGGAAATGTATTGATTCAAGATTAAGTATTGTTTTATTGATTACTACACATTCTTCCAGCAGCAGCAGCAGCAGCAGCAGAAGCAGCAGCTACAACTAATAAAAGAGGCTTGGCAGATTCTAGAGTTTTGGACTCTGGTAGGGTCTTGTAGAGAGCTAATAGGAGCATGCATTCCATTGTAGAAATAGCAGTTTGCAGCACCATTCCATTGTGGAAAGAGCAGTTTGCAGCACCATTTTTTCCATAAACAATTATTTTGGAACCACACAGTGCTGTCAAATTCCAGTGAACGACACATAAAAACCCACTGCAATTGCAAAAGTAATAACCGAAGAACTCATACAGAGCTAGCACCAGAAACCTGATCTAAGTCACGTGCAGCCTGGAAGTAGTACAGCTGCATACATTTTGTTATAAGTGCCCGTCACTGATGGACTTATTAATGAGAGTTGATGCCCATTACAAATTTGGCAATACTTACTACAAACTGACTATTGACTTTTTCTAGAATCTGCTTTTCATTTAGGGCCATGGATTCACCTTTCCTCTTTTTTATTCTTTTTTTCTCTAATCTTTTGCATGCATACATTTTCCCAGTTGCTCGTACTTGGCAGGCGCATACCTGAAAAGAGGAAAGTTACAATAGGAAAAAGAAAATACAGGACAAATCACCAGTTAACAGAGCCAAATCAATCTATTTTCCCTACTTTGTCTTGATTTTAACAAAATTCTTTTGACTAGAGACTAAACAGACATTTAGTAGGAGGACGAAAGGAAGTCTTCCAATGCAATGGGTCTGGTTTTCCATATTCTTAATTTAGAGAAATAATACATATGCAATCTCAGGCTGGGATAACTGTAAATAAGGGACATTTGCACAGAAGATAGCTTGCCATTGATTTAAATCAGGGGTGTCAAACTCAATTTCATTGAGGGCCATATCAGGGTTGTGTTGGACATTGGGGGCTGGGGTGGCCGTGGCCAGCTTGACGTCACTCATGTTGTGGTGGCCTGAGCGCTCTGCCAGTGAAAATGTGTCTCCCAAGCTCGGTTTTCACTGGCAGAGGGTTGCAGGAAGTGGTCGCAGCCAAAAACAGCTCAGGAGCCCATTTTCACTGGTTGAGGCACCTTGGGCAGGTCCGTTACTGTTTCCAGGGTGGCCCTGTGGGCCAAATCTAAGCACCTCGTGGGCCGGATCTGAGTTTGACATCCCTGATTTAAATATTGGATGCTACAGTTCTAAAAGTGAGAAGGGTCAAGGCAAAAAAATAGTCGGGAAGCTGCAATAGTACTGATATTAAAAAACACAGTTAATATCATCAGTATTAGTGAATTTAATAATATTTTATGTTCAATTTGGTAAAAATCTTTGGGGAACACACCCAATGCTTGGGAAGATAAAATGTGACTACATCTACTGTATAGCCACTATGTGCAGAGATTCCATTTTCATTTCAAATAGTTAAGACCAGAATCCAAAAAACTATATCAGCACAGGTAGTCCTCAACTTACAACAGTTTGCTTAGTGACCATTCGAAGTTACAATGGCATTGAAAAAAGTGATTTATGACCATTTTTCACACTTATGACCTTTGCGGACATGATTTACATTTGGATACGTGACAACTGATTCACAGTAATGACAGTTGCAGTGTCCCAAGGTCATGTGATCATCTTCTGAGACCAAAGTAGCAATGTCAATGGAGAAACCAGATCCACTTAACCACCATGTTACTAATTTAATAACTGCAAGGATTCACTTAACAAGTGTGGTAAGAAAAGTTATAAAAATACGGCAAAACTGACTTAACAAATTTCTCACAAATTATGAGCTCCATTGTGGTTGTAAGTTGAGGACCACCTGTAATTCATTACAAAACTTGGAGAAAAAAACCATGTCTATCCCTTTCTCACACACCCAATGAATCAAGCTTAAGAACTCTTATACAGCAAGAATGAAATCATGCAATTTCATGCTTCAATTGATCAGATTTATCAGCAGAAAATAATTGGCTACCCTTATAAGTAGAGAGTGTGTAAAAGAAAATTTACTCACCTCTCCAAAGCCACCTTTTCCTAATACCCTGTATTGCCTAAATGTGTTTTTTGTTACTGGTTGTCTGAAATAATAAAGAAAATTGGGAAAAGGAAACAATATGTTTTAATATATTTTATTAAGCTTCATTTTTAAAGCAGTTGCCATCCTTAGCGCTATTTTTTTTAAAAAAAATCAAGCTATTTCCCTCTCCTTTTAACAAATTAACTGCTTGTTTTTCTAAAAGTGAAATATGGGCGAGTATTTTATAACCCTTCATTTTGCACAATCCACAAATTCTTTGTTAAAGATCATTTAGCTGTGGAAATGACGGCTTTTCAACCACTACAAATGTTCCCTTTTTCTCATCTGGCCACAGGATATGTCGAGGAGGAGCAACAGCATAGAACAGACAGACATAGAAAAGAGCCACCTAATTATAATGCAAGGGATATACAAATAACGAACTAAAAAAATGACCTGGATAAATTTCCTGTATTAGATTTACAAAAGAGACTTCTTATAGTCTTGAAGAATTTTGTGAGAAGGGACAAAGAAAAAAATGAAAAGAAATCAAGTTCTAGGACATGTTTTGAAAGAACTAAACATCAAAATTGTTAAAAGTTGAAAATATAAAGTTAGCTTATTTGATCAAGGTTAAAATAATAATGTTTATTTATTTTACCAGTTTTCTCTGGTAACTTTTACTGGACTTTTGCTCATTGGTATTGAACAACAAAACTTTAAAGATTTGTTTATAGTTAAGAGATGTGATATGGTAAAAAAAGATAATTTGTTGTATTTTAAGAGATGATGAATTTCTAAAATGGTTTATTCTTATTGTGATGGTGGGAGAAGCCATTTCTTTATATATTTCTTTTCCTTTTTCTTTATTATATTCTTATTTTTTCAAATTTCTGCTCTTTGCATTTTTCTTTTTATTCTTTTATTTTTCGCTTTATTGGTTTTAACTTTTTAATTATATCTTTCAATTTAAAACAATTTTACTACATCCATTGTTATGCCACTTACCTTTCTAGCCATTTCCATTGGAGAAATCTATCAAAATACATGCTATCTGAGTATTCTTGAAAAGGTTCTCCACTTAGGTACTCATGAACCGATCTATTTCAGATGAAAAAGAAGGAAACATTTGACAAGCTTGATCTAGGTAAGCACCCCAGTTTCTCTGCAGACAGGATACTTAGTTTTAAATCTACTATCTCAAAAGTATTAGAAGAGCATATTTTAGGAATAATGTGTTACTTTTTTATAGAATATTTTATGTATTTCTTTTCTATCTAATCCCGTTCTGTTTTTTCTTATGGCTGCCCATCCATCTAACATACATTATCCTAACATATAGGATACAATCCAAGCAATATCAGATTGCTCCTAAAGCCATGAATAATTATATAGTTCTTTTCCATCAAAGAGCAAAATGAGAGTAATAAAATTAAAAGACAGAAGTATAATTACTTGAATGAAAGCTTCTAAATTTTACAAATACCTCTGTAAAGCATCCATGAACAACAAAAACAGCTGCTAGAAATAATGTGCTTTTAATGATCTCTCTCTTTTGATATTTTCTCCTCTTAAGGCCCGGCAAAAAGCATGGCACCACAAAACCATCAGCCGTTCTAGATACAAATATTTACACATGGAACTCTAAGGTACAATAAAATTGAAAGTCCTAACTTTGTGAAACCAGTAAGCCTTTCTTTGGACAAAAGGATGACACCACAAAAATAGACCCCCTATTTCAGGTCTCTTAGACCTGAAGGGCATTTTGAAACATCTGCGTGTTTCTTTGTCTATGTGGATTCTGCAACCTAATGATAAAAAAAATTAAACAAGCATTAAAAAGGAGTGACTACAAAACAGAAAATGTGTATTCTTATGTGCATAAAAGAAGTGCATTGTGACTTGGAAGTTCAGTCAAAATATTCTGACTAAGTTGCAGTTCAGTTGAACAGAAACCCTGACTGTCTTGGGTGTTATGGTTTCCCAGTTGAGACAAAATCTGGAGGGAATCAATTTAGCACCTTCCTTCGGGTCAACTGCTATGTCTGTCTTACGGCCTGGCATCTCCAGGCCTGTCTGGCTCTTCCTGTCTTCACTTTCCTTTCTTTTACCTTCTTTCATTCACTATACATCCTGTTTTACTGTCACATTCCACCCTGGAATCAGAGCAGGTTCTGACCATTTCTGGATAACTGATAGCAGAAATTTTGAGGAGAAGCTATAGTAAAAATTCTGACTGGCCCCGTCCCCATCTATTCTCTGCCTCCCGAGTCCCAGCTAATTGGGATGAAATGGGAATTTTTCAGTAGCTTCCCCTGGAGTGAGGTGGGAATGGAGATTTTACAGTATCCTCCCCCTGCCATGCCCATCAAGCCACACCCACCAAGCCACGCCCACAGAACTGGTAGTAAAAAAATTTGAAACCCACCACTGTCTGGAATATCTTTTGACTAAAACACACATACAGGCAGTCCTTGACTTAGAAACATTTGTTTAGTGACCAAAGTTATAGCAGCAGAGAAAAAAGTGAAGGACTTGCTTCCAGAAGTCAAGGGTACTGGAAGTTTTTAAGAAGAGATGGGACAACTATTTTGTCTGAAATTGTATAGGGTTTCCTGCTTGAGCAGAATGTTGGAATGAAGACCTCCAAGATCCTGGCCAAATCTGTTATTCTGTTCTGTTTTGACTTATGATCAGTTCTCACACTTACAACTGTTGTAGCCTCACATAAACAAAATTCATGCACTCGACAAATGGCATGCATTTACAATGGATGCAGCATCCTTGATCATCATTTGTGACCTTCTCAGCTTCTTCTGACAAGCAAGGTCAATGAGGGAACTGGATTCTCTTAATGACTGCATGATTCACTTAACAACTGCAATAATTCACTTAACAACCATGGCAAAAAGATTGTAAAATTGGGCAGGACTCACTTAACAACTCCTAGCTTAGCAATGGATATTCTGGTTCCAATTGTGGTCTGAAGTTGAAGACTACCTATATTTCAAGTTGATATCCAGATAAAGCCTAACTTTTGGTCTGGACATGAATCCTTCAAAATTATCTGTGCCTGGACTGCTTTTCATATTCGTAATGTTAAATTATAACGAACAGCCTATTATTGAGAACGTATTTACAAAAAAAAGTCTTACGGAAATCAACAAAAAAATAAAAATAGGGCCTGGTGGCTCAGCAGACTAAAGCATTGTGATTAACATCAGCTGCCTGCAATTACTGTAAGTTCAAATCTCACCAGGCTCAAGGGTGACTCAGCCTTCCATCCTTTCTAAGGCAGGTAAAATGAGGACCCAGTTTGTGGGGGCAATAAGCTGACTTTGTATAAATATACAACAGTATGAAGGCTATTGCTTAACGCATTGTAAGCCGCATTGTAAGCCGCCCTGAGTCTCCGGAGAAGACGGCATATAAATCAAATTTAAAAAAAAAGATCTTTGAATGCCAAAGTGCACTTACTTTACACAGGGTGAGAACAGCTCTTTACATGGGCTGTTTTCAAGTTTTTCCTTTATCTGCTGTACAAGATCTTGACTGGCTTCTGCTACATAAACTGGAGACTATGAAAAAGTAGAGAGAATCATCAGTTCATTATGCAGCAGGAGAAAGTATTTCCTTGACAACCGAATACATTTAGGTACCAAGATATAAGAAAATATACAAAAATAACATTCATATTTATTTATCATTGAGACACCTATGCTGCTTCAAGCTAACAATTCTAGTGAGGTTATAGGACAATATATTACTAATAAACAAAAATATTCCAAAACCCTCTACAAAAATAATTAACAAACTTTCCAGAAATATACAATAACCAAATTCAATCCAGCATTCTTTTCTCACAAATCAGAAAAAAATTAGTCTCATAATTAAGCATGCATTTCTTCTGTTCCTGAAAACTATGAAAAGATGAGGATTTAAGGAAAGGGGAAAAAAGTATTTTTGACACTATAAAAAAGACAGAATATCTTACAATCAGCAACTGCAATCCGGCAACCATGTAGTTACATTAACTCACATCAGAGAAGAAAGGTGGCAAGCAAAAGAAAATATGTACTAGTGGCAAAATCAAGTTAACATACATATACATATACATATACATATACATATACATATACATATACATATACATATACATATACATATACATATACATATACACATACACAAAACACACTCCACCTCTCTGTTGTGTATGTGCACATGTCCAGTTTTCTAAATCAGACAACCAAGGATAGCGTAACAAAGTGGATGATTCTGCATTCTTCATGTGCAGCAGTTATTATAATACTTGGTATTTTAAAAATTTGTATTAAGTTCTGATTTCATATTCATGTACAAACAACATGATCAAGATTCCATGTTTTTGCTATGGTATTTCTTTCCATAAAAAGTTGAGTACAGTTCTTCATTTCATCTTTGCTTTGTGAGTACATGGTGTACTGAAATTACCTACTTTATAGATGATCAAAAACACTGTTTTTATGTACTTTTAGGGAGGGGTGTATGTCTTCATTTACAGTTTTTATAAACTAAATAACTTTTCACACTTCACAGAAACTTCCATTCAACTTTCTACCGTTAAAAAAAAAAGGCAGAATCTAGGCAATAACCTTTCTCACTATGAAGTCATGAAACAAACAATTAAAAAAAATTTTTTTTAATGTAATGCCTGCTTTTTTTTCTTTCTGAGTCAATCTGGGGATATTTTTCTTGTTTACAAGCATGAGTCAACTTTTTTAAAAAAACAAATAATAATCATAGCATACTATCTAAAAAGAGAAAAGTAACCCCTGGATTGATACCATTATGTGATACTGCTGAACAATTGCTAAACTGTGTAAATAGAAATAAACTCTTTCCTTTATTCCTTTATTGAACACTTAAAAAAAACAAATACAAAATCAAACATAAAAATGAGAAAAGAATGTAATACAATAAATAAACAGGGAACTTAAAATGTCATGAAAGCTACAGCTTTCTAAAATAGTATTAATTATGAGAAATAGTTATAAAGATAAGATATATCATGACTAATTAAATAACTATTAAACTTAAGCTAAAAATAAGTAACGAAGTCTATAATCCGTACAACATAAATCAGCTGAAATTGTGCAATGTTTAATTCATTCACATTTAGACATTTAGTACATATTAAAAGTCCAATTTAGATATCTCGTATAAATTAATATATAGATTGTATGCATGAAAATAAACTTTCCTATGTCATTGTAGAAAGTTTATTTGCCTGGCTTCATAGAAAGTTTAGAAAACACACCCATCAGGAAAAAGAGAAAATAATTCGGAAGGAAAGATAAATGAAGTAAAACTCAACTCCTAATCATAGGTAATTCAACTACCACTAAAACATTTAAAGACATGTTTCCAGCTTTCCACAACCTGGTACTTCACAAATGTGTTGTCCATACAGAGTGCACGAGGGGAAAAACGTCATTATTCACAATCTTAGTGAATGCAGGCATGTCTATGTGTACAAACTGAAACCTTGCCAGCCATCTGAAGTGCCTAATAATAAATATATTTTAAATCATCTTTCCATGTTGACTCTTTTCTTCTTATTATGCATATTTCCTGAAATTGGACTTGCGTAGCCACTCCTACTTTATCTTGGACAAGGACAAGTAATGTAACTGTATCTTTTGCATAAATTTTATTAAGATTATCATTTTTATTTTGATGAAATTTGAAATGACTGAAATAGGGAACTAATTGTGTGCATGTGTGTCTATGTATCTGTAAATGCAAATGGAGAAATCTGACAAAATATTTTTTCCCCTTCTTTTAAAGCACCCGCTAATAATTTTTTGTGGTTGTAAACTAGAGTTTGCTTTATTCTACAAGAACGCAGTCTAGGGGATGAGTTATATCACTGGCAAGTAATGTTATATTCCATTTCTTATTCCAAGTATTTAAGAAATAGATGCTTTTGAGAAATGGTTTCCATATGTAATTGTGTTTCTGTTGCAGGCCAAATTTAATTAGGTTCTGCAGGAAGAAATGTTATTTAGTCCAACAATACATCACAACATTTCAAGTCATTTGTCATCATTTCAGAAATTGAAGTGTGGTATGTATTGATGGAGAGAGATAAAATTGCTGAATCCTTTTCCAGAATTTCGTAGAGAGCTGTAGGTAGTACAGTTCCAATTATAGATCATGGAGAGGGAAAAAAATGATTGTCCACAATTATCTTCCTGACTTTCTAGTATTAATTATTCTGCATACAAAATATTTCATAACAGACATATTTTGAGAACATCTCAACTAAAAACAACAAGCAGCATTCTTGAAAAACTTTGTTCAAGTTAAGCTTGAACTCCAATTAGTACAGTCTGTGAACCTAAAAGGCTAGGAGAAAAACAACACAGAAGGCTGACTGAGACATCATCAAACAAACAAACCTTTCCCAAAGTTGAGAAGTTCCAAGAATTTATTTATCATTCAGGAAGACTTAATGATAAACACCTTTGACACTGCCCTTTCTTGGCTGGTTGATGGAAATGTTTCTTTTTGTCTTCTGTATTTTCTTTCAATTTCCTAATCTAGATTACAATCCTTTTTTGGAAATTCGAGTATCCAGACCAAACATTTATTAACTACTTAGAAGATCAAGCTCATCCCGGAAGATTTACTAAATTCAAACCAGAAATAGTGACATCATAGATGTTGAAAGGAGGCATCCAATTCAGCCAAATAAAAATTTTGATACTTAATTTTAATGAATATTTCTGATCTACTGTAGATCAGGAGTCCCTAATCCCAGTCTGTGGACCAGCACTGGGCCGAAGCATGCCAGAAACTGGGCCACACAAACAAGCGAAGCCCCATCCGCAGGATGCAGGCAGCCTGCAAAACCACACCTCCTCTAGTCCTCAGAAAAACCTTTCTCTCTCCGGTTCCTGGACCACTGCTGTAGATGATTTGGTATTTCTGCCCCATAGGCTCAGATATTATGAGTTAATAGCTTTATTATCTGCTGGTAACGGATTGTAATACTTGCAAAGTCATAACTTTCATAAGGTGCTTTGTACTTATTTAATATAACACAGCACACATTGCAATGCTATTTGAAGCAATTTTATCAACAATATTGATATTAATTAGACTGTGTTATGCTTTAGATTTGAGGGGCGGGGGGAGTCAACAACCCTTAAACTAAACATTTATTTTCCCAGGATTGCTTTACAGCTGTAGAAGGCAGTTACTCAATCGCGGGGAAAAAAGGAGCTGTTTTGAGAAGTTGCCAACCAATGTTATGTCAGTCCAAAGCACCCTTTTCTCTTGAGACTGCACAACTATAATATTAACATTAATGTTATACATACACAAAGATTAAATGTCTTAATGTCTGAATTCTCAGAAGAAAATTAGAAACAAAATTGAAATTCCTGAACATTTATTTTTAGCATGGAACATGTGAATTGATTAGCTGAACTGGATTAATGAATTAATAGAAGATCTCAATGCAGATTGAAAGCACGACCACTTAGTTTTCTGAAATCAACATTCCTTCGTATCCCTCCAACCCTCAAGTGGAGCCTAGTATGCTTCAGTATGGATCCCTGCACTGCACTGACCCCTGCACTGAACAGGAAGTTGCCTAAAAGACCTATTCCAAAAGTATTATTTTCAATGCAACCATTCTATCCTGCACGCACCTATCCCATTATGGAGGAAATAGGGAGAAGCAGTTAAGCATCCTGCATGCATAGTACAGAAATATCACGTGGCGTATAAGCATATCTCAAGTAGTCTACATTTCTAGCTAGAAAAGATGTTGAGGATGAGACAATTAAAAGTGGTTGTGCTTCTTTTCTATCAAATGTAGAAAAACAAATTCTGGATATGGCTCCTAGCCTTATATTATTGACTATGCTGGCATGCAAGCTTATGGAAATGCATTATGTTGCAACAGCAAAACCACAACCAAGCCTTTTCCATATATTACCGTAGGAAGCCAATGGGATAATGTGGCATAAGACAGCAGTGTTGCCTATCTTTTCAAGTCTGTCGGTCTCCACCTGTGTCAGGATGGCCAATGCCACCAAGTAGGTGACAGGTTGACAAGCTGACTTTGTATAAATATAAATATACAAAAGTATGAAGGCTATTGCTTAACGCACTGTAAGCCGCCCTGAGTCTCCGGAGAAGGGCAGCATATAAATCAAATTAAAAAAAAAAAGTGCTTCAGCATCTAATTACTGAAATGGGATTAGATATCCCACATTCCAAATCATTTATTTTCTTGGCCACAGACAATTCTTGAGTTCATTAAACACCCTAAGTTACATCATACTTTATTTTATTTTATTTTATTTTATTTTATTTTATTTTATTTTATTTTATTTTATTTTATTTTATTTTATTATTTTATTTTATTTTATTTTATTTTATTTTATTTTATTTTATTTTATTTTATTTATCTGACAAGAATTGATTGCATTGATACAATACATTAAATCAGGGTGTCAAACTTGCAGCCTGTGGGCCAGATGCATCATGTGCTGGCCATGCCCACTCCCATTTTAGCGAAGGGGGAAAAAGTCACGATACATCACGTGATGAAAACGTGACACCGTGAGTTTGACACCACTGCACTAAATCATAAAACAGAGGTTAAGTTCACATAACTAGCTAAAAAAACCTGAGACATAAAACATATATATTGAGCTACCATATCTGAGCAGCAAAAATCTGGATGACCACTAAAATTGCAGCAATGTTATCCTATAAATCCTAGTTCTTGGCTACCATATAGTGATTGTCCAGATATCTGACTAAACTCTAATTTTTCTCATGGGACAACACAAATTTATAGACAGATGCAAATTATAAACATTAAAAATGTGATTTTTAAATAAAAAATATTTTTAAATAAAAATATTTATTTAAAAATCACAGTATTATAATTTGAATTATTTAATATATAATCTGCTCTTTAAGCATAGAATTGTCTTCATTATTGTCAGATTTTAAAAGTTCATGCCATCAAATTAACTAATGTAATTCATTCAAAATGTTGCTCAATATATTTTACACTTTAAATCTGGAAAGTCTTCTAGGTTAAAATTTGTTTTTAAAACAATTAAAATGGTTCATTCACTGGACAAAAAGCTGTAACTCTTTCCAATCTGATATGGACAGCTCCAACAATAAGTACATCTTAAATACAGATGGTTGACATTTGCATGTAGACTATTTTGCACTCTCTATACTTCTTCCTCCCAAAAACCTATTCATTCACGAATTTGTCATCTAATGCTACTTTGATCTTGATTTGACTGTCAAGTATTCCTTTTTAACAATAGGAGGTATACCAGGTAACTGATGAAGCACCGGCTGCTGTATCTACCAAATTTTTGCACAGTGGATGAATACCAAGGACACTTGTCTGTAAGGAAGAAAGAATTAAATTCTCATTTCCTGCTTTCTAAAGTTATTGCATTGATTCAGAATTTGGCATGAAAAGGTGCAGACCAAAGAATAAATACCCTTCTTTTGTATCATACATCTGTTCTTCCTTAGTGGCTGAAAGTAGGAATTCCCTTTGGCTGCTCTCCAAATATCTTCTTCCCCCCAAAAGTTTTGTACAATTCTAGCTTTGGATTACGAATCAAATATCAGTAGGGGAAGCACTAATGATTTGACTCCCCAAATCATAGATATGGCTACAAATTGTAATCAAAACATAGGTGAACCCATGGATTCAGCATTTCTGGTAAGTTTGCCAATACATTATTTTTAGGGATTTGGATTCTAGCAGAACTTCTAAGAGTTTTTCTTAGGGTTAGGATAATGGTTAGGATTGTTTACAAGGTCAGATGACCAATGCTTTAGTGGTCAAGGTTGAAATAGTTCAGCCCTGATACCTAATGCTAGTGCTTTATGTTATGTCCTGTACTACTTTCAAGACTCTTTTCTTCATTTCTTTAGTTATATCAGGGCTAACACTGACCTTCAGCAGCAAGCAACATACTTGCAAGGGTGAGTCAACCAGTTTATCAAACAAGAGTGTGCTCACGTCTCGTATTTTCTCATTCCTAAATTATTTCTGAAAAGACCAGAAATAACATCTTCAGTTCAACACTAGAAATAGGTGGCAGCAAGTGGGCGCCTGTTCTTTGGGATCATTGTTGATACTGTTTGGTTCTCTGAGGTTGGTTGTTTTTCTGCCAACATTTCATTGCTATGCTAGGTAACATCATCAGAGCATGCTAGATAACTCTCATGCACGAAAGAGCGAAGTTGCTGGTTATTTATATATAGTAGCTTGCCTCACAAAAGTGTTGGCTGGGTGTGGTTTCTTCTTTGAGGCTCCTTTGTTACAATATTATTTCTTCCCTGATTGTTTACTTGATGCAATATCCTGCTTATCCAGAAACTGGCTGCTAGGGAGGACTGGATATCCTGCTTATCCAGAAACTGGCTGCTAGGGAGGACTCAGTTTAGCTATATCATCTCCCCACCCCCATCCCATTCTTGGCCCTTGGGCTGAAGCTGGGTGAAACAATTCTTAAGTAGAGACTTCCTCCATAGAACAAGAAGCAGCTTTAAACTTAACAAAAAGTGGAGTTAACCTTTTCCTGCCAACTGCATCTTTGGTGACAATGCAGGAAGGAAGGAAGAAGCCAATATCAGAAAGAGGAAAGCATAGAAAAATGATGGTTACTAAGCCTTAGTCACCTTTGCTCAGGCCCGATTTATCTATAGCCAAGATATTACAAGATCTTTTTTTAAAAAAAAGTTGCTTTCATCTGGATGGCGATATCCCTCCCCCTATACTTATAAAAATCTTCAAAGGAAGTTTAAGTGGCTATAGATAAGCATCCCAATATGTTAATAATTAGACGAAACTCTATAAAAGTTTTACTATTGGAGGAAGTAACGTCAATACTGCATCACAAAATAATGTGCCAAATCAGAGGCCACCTCTCGTTCTTGCATGAAAGGGGGAAAAATGGTTCCCATAGAAGCAACAGATTGTAGACATGCTCATAACACCCACTCATAAATGTCCATAAATGGATGCTGTTATTACACAGCAATATTTTAGTCAGTTCTTCAATCTAGGCAGACAGCTTAATTTTACACAGAAATATTCTAAGTGTACTTCATCTAAAAGTAAATCTAAGACAGAAAGTTGAAGAAGGGGAAAACAAAGAATGCTTTGTAGGTCTATGGTAAACTCCAGCTTTCCTAGCAAGACTCTTGGGAAAGAGCAATTCCATTGATCATTTTATCCGTTCAGGTGGTATCACTCACACTCACTGCTTCTAGCCCATGGAAAGGGGTTATGTTTTTCCAGGGAGAGCTTTGCATACTTGCAGTGGTATAGTCTGTTTCTCCTCAGCCCTACTACTGGGACAAACAACAGCTGTGCTAGAATATTTAATCCGTGATGCTCTGCAATGTTTTGGACAGTGTCCAGTTTGAACCTAATTGACTGATACCAGTTTAATTTGAAGGCAGAGACTTGGCTAGCAGATCGAGAGCTTTTCTGCAAGTAGCTTTTTAACACAGCAATTATATTTCATTTACTTTTAAGCCATGCAAGATTTAGAAAACAAACATTCCATGGCACAAGAAAATGTTTTGCTTGTCAAAAACCACAGAAGGAACCACTTTCCCGAGAAAGTATAAGTGTGGGTCTCACAGTCTTCAAGCAAGAAAACCACCGAATCCCTCTGGCAGTAGGACATCCACAGATTTCTGACCAAATGACACATTACAAACATGCCCTACACTATGATCTGCACCAAAAAAGCCACTTCAGTTAAACATAATGAGAGTGAAGAAGCCATAACAGAAGGTGTGGGCTTAACACTTTCCTTGTGAGCTGCTACTTCTCTACTTCAAATTGCACTGACCCCAAGTGTCTCCCCCGAGGGGGCTGAACTGAAGGCTTAACTAGAAGCAGATGCAATGTGCACAAGTATCCAATTTCACCATATATTGCATGGATCACAGGAAGGGAAGAACTTTATATGTCCATTTTTCTTTAACTATCTTCTCTTTTTGATGTTATGTATGGTGGGGGTGTATGAGGGAGAGAAGAGAAATGGGATGGATTCTTTGGGGGATGTATATGAAGGAGGAAAAACTGTGCTTGACCAAAACTTTGTGCACTTTCCATCTGCAGTTGCTATCAGGACAAGACCTTTACAGAAATAGTTCTAAAACTTCCTATCCTGATTTTTTTTTTTTTACCCTTGACTTTAGTAGCTTACATTAAAGCACATTACGCAACTCATCATTGATTGCATTTTTGGAGTTTCATTGCTTTCTTTTTAAATGTGTTACCAACCTATTGTTCAGAGGGGGCTTTAGTTTATTAATTATTTATTGTTATGTCACCTTTATTTTTATAAATAACACAAGGTGGCAAACATACCTAATGCTTCTTTCTTTTCCTATTTTTACTACAACTGTCTTAGAGGTGAGTTGGGCTGAGAGAGAATGACTGTCTCAAAGTCACCCAGCCAGTTTTTATGCCTAAGGGGGCAATAAAACTCACACTCTCCTGGTTTCCTGGTGCCTTAACCATACTAAAAACTGGTTCTCTCTTCAGAGTCGCAAAATAACAAATAAACCACTACATAAATCATAAATGAGGTGAATTACAAAGGATAACTCAAGACAACACTGTTGAAACACAAGACACAGTGATAGCAAGAGCAAGAGCACTTAGACTTATATAGCACTTCACAGGGCTTTAAAGCCCCTTTTAAGTGGTTTACAGAGTCAGCATATTGCCCCCAACAATCTGGGTCCTCATTTTATTGACATCAGAAGAATGGAAGGCTGAATCAACCTTGAGTCAATAAGAATCAAACTGCTGACAGTCGACAGAATTAGCCTACATTCCTGCATTCCAACCACTGGGCCACCATGGTTCTTCTAATTGTTAATTGTTTCATCTCAGATGTCTAATAAAATAAAGATTTGCAGTCTGAGTAACTCTGAGAACATCACTGGCAAAAAGACCCCGTTTTTAGATGTTGGCTGCTATGTCTCATTTGACAATATACACCAAAATGTTTCAGCAGCAAACAGCAAGGAGGAATCAAAGAATAGGGAGTCTCAAAGGTGCTTTTTCAAAGGCAACTGGACTGTTTTTTTTCTTTAAGGAATAAGAACAAAACATTTTGCTTTTCATTCAAGAAGCTTCATTGAGATAATGGGCGGATGGGAAAATATGGCCTTGATGACTGAGAATCTCCACAGACAAACATAGGGAGGAATGTACAGAGAAGGTATCCCCCAGTATCAGGCTGTTTAGATCAGGGGTCCCGCCCAAGCCCCGACTCCATGAACAGGCACCAGTCCACGATATGCCAGAAACCAGACCATGCAAATAAGTGAAGCCCATTTGCAGGATGCAAGCAGCATGTGAAACAACGTCCTCCCTGGTCCACGGAAAACTCTCTCTCCATAGAACCGTTCCCTGGTGCCTAAAAGGTTGGTAGGTGCTGATTTAGATCCTTAAAGGTCGAGACCAATATCTTACATCAACTGAAAACATTAGCCAATATGTGACACACAAAATACCTTATTTTTTGGACTATAAGATGCACTTTTTTGTCTTTCAAAAGGGGGTGAAAATGTCTGTGTGTCTTATATACCAAATATTGCTGAAGCCCCACCCACTCATCGGCTGCTTTTTTTTACCTCCACACACCCCATTTTCGGGCCTTTTTTTGGCCTTTTTCAGACCTTTCTCAGGCCCATTTTGAGGCTTTTTTCTGCCCATTTTTGAGGCTTTTTTCAGCCCATTTTCACGGCTTTTTTGGCCAATTTTTGTTGGAAAAACCAGTCTGAAAAAAAGCCTCAAAAACGGGCAGAAAACAGCCTCAAAATGGGGCGTGTGGAAGCCAAAAACTTTTTTTTTGTTGATTTCTTCCAAATTTAGGTGTGATTTACAGTAAGGTGCGTCTTATAGTCTGAAAAATACGGTAGGTCTAATATACTATGAGCAGAAAGTCAGTATAGAGCAGTGGTTAAAACACCAGGCTAGAAACTATGAGACTCTGAACCTAGTCTTGACTTAAACACAAAGCCAGCTGACCAGTTGATGTCTTTCAAGCCTAGGAAGCAGGCAATGGCAAGCTACTATACTTCCAAATATATTGCCAAGAAAACTGTAAGGACTTGCCCAACTGGTTGCCAGGAATCAACAGTGACTTGAAAGTGCCAAAAACAAAACATTGAAGCAGAGCCGAAGTTTGGGGGAAGTAATTTTTCATAAACTAAAGTCCCAAAGGACAGTGCCATCCAGAATGTTACATTTGTCTAATCTGATAGCATGATGCAAATGTCCTAGACATTTGCAGATACAAAAAGTACCTCCAGGCGTAAACGTTTTCAAAAGTATTAAACCCAATATTCATCTGTGCAGAGAAGAGGAGAGAGAATGGTAAGGATAGAAATCTCTTTTAGATGCTTTGTCCATCAGCACTGCTTAATATATTAGGATCTTTTATAAGGCTCCTGCAACTGCCCCCTGCATATATATGAATGGTCACCTAGCTTGACTGAAAAAACACAGCTGCAATAAATGATTGCACACACTGAAGTTAAGTGCATTGTTCACACTCCAGTGCATTGTGAAGCACCTTTTTCAAAAGCTCGGCATAGCTGTACTACTGAACCATTCCCATTTAGTTTTATTCATAGTTTGGTCATTTGCATTACATACAAATAAAGGTTCACAGATGCAGTCTCCATGAAAAATGGTATTATCTCAATTCATATCTCTCATTGCAGTGAAACAGAAATTGAAATAACTAGAGTCACTTCGTTTGCTTTAAATAGATGGATGTATATAAAATAGGATCTATGAACAAAATAATGAAGGAACAGCTGCATAAAGAAGGATAGACTCAGTTACAGTGGTGATGAGGGCACAGTTAGAATTGCTGAAGGACCAGATGAGGGATAGATTGTCATTGGAAAAAAATCTAGACGGTCACTAAGAGTTAATTATCACTGTAATGACAATAAGGCACATAATAAAAAATCCAATCGGTGGAAAGCAACGTTGATGTCATCCAGAAGTTTCCACAATGATCTGGCAGAATTTAAGTTTGATAACTTAGCAAATATTTTGATTTTAAGGAATACTCCACTGGAGCATCTATCATTTCCACAATAATTGCATTGTTTACCATTTGTTCAACAGCCTTATGGTATCTAAAACAATGAATATTTAAGCCTGGAGCAAAAGAAGAAAATCTCTTCAATTCCCCTTTGTCTGAAAGTGTGGAGCCTAAGAGACAATGTCAATCTTTTTGTTAGATATTAATTTCTGGGCAGAAGCATGCAAAACCAAGATATTTGTAGTACCTCTGACATGAGTTCCAAAATATTGATAATGCATAGCTAATTTGTGTTCTAATTTGAAGGGATAAATATGCAACACATTAGATAAAAAATTATGTTTTGCCACAAACTTGGGGATAAAGGGGGGAACAAACTGCAAGTTTGAATAATGGTGAAAATTATGAATTATTGTACTATAATGGAAAAACTTGATCAGTTTTTATCAAAGCTTTTTTGTAAAAACAATACAGTTGTGTGCTCCTAAAACATACCATTTATGTGTTGGTCTCATATTTTCCCTGAAGGAGCTCAGAAGTTTATATACTGTATATGAATACTGATTGAAACAAGCTCATCCTGCTCAACTACATAACTTAATACTGTGCCTTACATATTCTTTGGATCTCTGTCAAAAATCACATTTAATAAATATATGTGGTACTATGCCACCAAATATTATTCTGTAAAAAGTTGTTCATACTACCCTATCTTTGAAATATTGTTTATTTTCTTTAAAAAAATGATGTGTGGAAAATGGCATATGCTATCATCATTTGCCAATTATAGATGAGAAGTAGTCAAAATTGTTTATGTTTGTCTGTTTAAAAATTGTTTCTTTAGTACACAAACAGAAAGAAAAAAAAAGTTAAACTTGCACTTGGCTTATAAACAGCTGAGTAAAGGCTTGAAAGCAGATAGAGAAGACCGTGAGAAAGCTACTGATTCTAAAGAAATAGAAACTTAATGAAGGCAGTCTCTTCATTTTTAAAAAAATTCTGGAGCAGCTAAGTCCCACTGATAGGAAAAATGTTTAATAATTGCACAGTCTGCTTATAGTAAACCAATGCAAACAATTAGCCCAGCTAATGCAATCTTTGCCAAAAATAGAACAGCAATGGGAATCAGGGGTGGTATAAGGGACAAAATCAGAGAGTATGACACTCCACAATCTCTCTCCCTCTCTCCCTAAACATCTGTCCAGCTGTTCCCCTCTTCAGGAATTCAGCTAAATATACAAAAGAGTTCAAACTGCTCACAGTACTAGCTTCATGTTCTCTCTAACTTCTGCATGGAACTGGATATTCTGAAGGAGAGCAATACTTTTGCTTAACTGAACTACTAAAGTCCCAGATCATGTCAAGGAGAGGAAATCAGGAAGAAAAAAGAAAAAGGCTAGAATGCTCTTGCCATTTTCTGTTCAGTCTGAAGCTTCTCACTTATTCAACTGAATACTCTAAGGCCATATATCATATCTCATATCTCATTCCTTAACCTGGGTGGGACAGCTGTAAAACGTAGGTGTTTCAGCTGCAAATTTCCAGGTCAGGAAGTTTCCTATACAATTTAGACTTCTTTTAGAAAAACTAGTGCTAGAGAGGAAAGAAAAGTTAAGAGTTGGAACAATGGAAGAACAGGACTAGAGAAGACACAATAATGTTCACAGCACAAAAGGCAATCTCCTAAAGAAGAGAAACTCATACCAAATGTTATTTTTAAGAGGTCTGAAGGACTTTGTAATATTTCACCCAGACTGTTAAGAGAATTCACAGGCTTATTTTTTTTAAAAAAATGGTTTTAGTATGATTTAATTTTTTTAAAAAAAAACCCTGTATAAGTTAGTATAAAATTTAGGCTGAAACAAAGTATTTAAAGAAGAGAGCATGTGTTATTGATCATGAACATGTTCATGGGTTTGGATCAATACAGTAAGTCTGATCTACTGGCTAACAGGGATGGGATTCCTACCTCTAACAATCATGGGCAATTGGAAACTTGAATAGGATTACTGAAAGGAAGGAAGTGCCCTACTTACTGAGGGAGATGGGACTTGCAGCTCAGACCCTTTTAAAACTTAGTACTTTGTGTAAACTGTAATCAAGCATTTATCTGGAAAGCTCTCTAGGTCAACAGAAGCATCTCACACATTTTGGATTATGTACTGTGTGTGCAATAAGCAACAATGATATTGATGAGACTGTCATATTTCTTGATGCTGTTTGTATTATGTATATCACTACAGTTATTACAGTTATGATATAAGGATGGCATAAAGATGAGGAAATGGGTGAATCTGGTGAAAACTGATAAATATTTGCCATGACAATCAAAGAAATAATTCAGGAGCTAGGAATCTGGATGGCCAGAGATTGCGGTTAGCCCAAGGCAGAACAGAAGAAAGAGAAAGTGTAAATAAACAAGGGAAAATGGTAAAGTTGTCACAGAATGAGATACAGGACTCTGTCACAAAAACAAGGGATGACCCAGAGAACAGGAACAGAAGTCTAGATGAAATGACCATAAAAAGAAGATGAAGAAAAAGAAAAAAAAGTTATTTCTTTAGGGAAGTAATTTGAATAAATAAAAAGGAGTCAAAGATTTATTTTTATTTTTATTGAAATTTATTATAATACAATACAATACAATCAGTCAGACAGTGTTGCTTTTCTACACAGATTAGTTCAATTCTTCCTTTATGTTTCATAGTTCCAAATTCATATATGTATCTTAAAATCTGTATTACCTTTCATCTATTTTTTTATTCGATTATCAATCCACCAGTACCAATCATCCCACACCGTATAGTATTCTGTTTTTCATTTAGTTCTAACGTTAATTTGTTCATTACGACACATTCTAAAACTTTCTGAACAATGAGTTCCTCTGGTGGTGTATCCTTTCCTTTCCAATATTGGGCATATGATATTCTCACTGCAGTGAGTATATGTATAATTAAATATCTTCTCCTTCCCCCCATATTTAGTCTTTAGTATTCCCAGGAGAAATGTTTCAGGTATCAATTCAATTTTTTCATTAGTTGATTCTTGTAGCCAATTTTGTATTTTTCTCCAATACCTCTTCGCTTTGGGACAGGACCACCACATATGAAAGAAGGTATCTTGGTGATATCCAACATTTGCGGCTTACATTTGGATACATTTTTGCTAATCTTGCGGGTGCTAGGTGCCATCTGCATAACATTTTATATTGGTTTTATAATATAAATCTTCAACTTAGAGTCGAAGATTTAACATGGGACATGAATGTTACTTAAGTACTCAAGTTTGAAAGAAAGCTGTCTAATGAGTCAAGCAGACTATAAAAATCAAGGAAAGATAAAAGACAAAGCCTTCCAGTTGGGGCTGGAAAGGTTACTCATAAGCAAAAGGCAAAGGGAAAAACTAGACCTGTCTGCAATTTGGGGTCAATGGAGGTGGATCAGAGGACAGGGCTCACTCATAAAGAAAATCGACCCAAGGTACCAGCTGAAGAAAGGACTGAGGCCAAAAGAATAAGGTGTGATCAGCATCTCACTGCTGAGTGAACAAATCGTGACTGGAAGAACTGCTTAGCAGTCCATTTGGATTTGGGTCAGGGCCAGTGAGGAAGAGGTGCAAAAGGAAATGAGAAAAGAAGAGAGGTAAGAGGAGGCTATTCCTTGACATTTTTGTAGGACAAGTAAGATTGTTGAATTGTGTGAATAACTTTGGAGTTTAAAGTGCACTTGGTTTTAAAAAAAGAATCTCCCTGGCTGTTGGATGACACACATACCGAGCATGCATTGTCCAAGAAAGCTTCTTAAGTGCTTTGGGTGGGAGGTGAAGAGAATTTGAAGTTATTCTTGTATATGTATACACTTGGTTCTAGATTGGTATGTTTATTGTTTAATGTAAGTGCAATCCAGATGATAAAGATGTGTGCTCTATTTATAATTTGAAATGTCTTGGATAATATTGGAGATTCTTGGGAGATTCTGCTGGTAGAAGAGTTGAGACACACATTCAATTGAAGGACTAGGAATTAGAAAAGAAATGTTTCCCACCCTATGGCTGATAAGACTTTTCTCCTTTCCCCTTTCATAGCAGTTTTTCTAAATCACAATCATAAGAACAAATGCCCGAGGAGCTATATAGAAATATAAAATATTTAATATAGAAATATAACTATAAAATATATTTATAAATATAAAATCTTAGCTCAGGTACTAAGGTCTTAACTATAAAGTATGACTAATTCAATCTAGCTAAAGTTCATTGGGATTGCTTTGAAATTGTAGAGAACATTTTTTTTTTCATTCTCATTCTCAATTAAGAATACAGGACTATTTTGTTCACAACAGTCTATATTTTATATGAAGAATAAGACAGTTCAATGTTTGGCCACTTGCAGAGTATGTGTGAAGAAGCAGCAAGCATTTGGGGAAGAATAAATCTGGGAAAAACAGTTTATCAATATACATCATATTGAGTTGTTCCTTTGCCATTCAGAACTACCTTCCTACTAGCACGGTAGGTACCTTATGGTTTTTTGGGTCTCCCAAACTATAATGGGAGACTCCTAACCCAGCATGCATTCTGAACAGCTGAATGATAGAAAGAAGAAAAGTTACAGATCTAAGCAACATTCCCCATACTGGTAAGGCATGGATAGGATACCATAAATCCGATCTACAGGCAACCTCAAATAAAGATACAAAGAAACTACTTAAACTTTTATCACCCACACTGACGCTTGAGCTACAATTGGTACTTAATCAATTAAGCATTTCAGTCAGCTGACACCGGTAAACAAACATAAACTGGAACGTCCTCAAGATAAGGGGAAAATCTTTCATCACAATAGTATACTCCATCCCTCATAAAAGTCCACATTTAGGAAAAGATCCACACATCCCACAGGGCAAAGAACAACCTTCCTTTTCAGACTTCACAAGTCCCAGGACAGGAACACTTCAATTTACATATCTGACATGCCTCACAATCAAAGTTCTTTATTACTGTAAATATTACCACTCTTAGTGTTATAACTTTGTGGCCTACCTTCAATTGCTATACTCCATGTTAAGCTGTTGAATAAAGCTATCTTCCTTTTCAAACAGCTACAAGGTATGTTATCTGTGAGCCGGTTCAGATTTGACCCAAGAACTTTTCTTCCAACAAGATCAAAGATATCTTTACTGTTACAACTATTATAGAATTAATAGGTGGTACTTAGGTCCTTGTTTAGGGCTTAGACCCAATTAGAGCTAACACATTTTCTGTGAGCCAGAACTGCGTCTTTTGCATGCCATCCAGAGGTGGTATTCAGCAGGTTCTGACCAGTTCTGGAGAACCGGTAGCAGAAATTTTGAGTAGTTCAGAGAACGGGTAAACACCACCTCTGATTGGCCCTGCTCCCATCTATTTTCTGCTTCCCGAGTCCCAACTGATCGGGAGGAAATGGGGATTTTGCAGGAACCTTCTCCTGGAGTGGGTGGAAATGGAGATTTTACAATATCCTTCCACTGCCACATCCACCAAGCCATGTCACGCCCACCAAGCCACACCCACAGAACTGGTAGTAAAATATTTTTGAATCCCACTACTGATGCCATCACTTAATTTGCATTAATGATTAAGAAAAGCAATTGAAATGCCAGGCTCTCTTTAACTCATGTAGCATGGACTACTGCCAAGACACAGCAACAGATCTGGTATCTATGCAGACTGTATCATGTTGGGTTAGAAGTACCAGCTAGCCTGCAGAATTCAATGTGTCTCTCCAGGACCTTGGATCACTCTTTTCAATAGTATAGCATTGCTGCATTTCCCTCACTTTGCTCAATCATAATTACAGTATTATTTCTGACATACCAGTTCACACTTCTGGACAGTCATATTCATTAGAAGATCCAGAAAAGATAATTTGTTAGGTAACAAAACATGTTTTAACAATCCCAAAGAGAAAGAACGTGTTCATATAAACTTTAGCAGTATTCTTTGTAAGAGTGGGAGCTCCCTCTTTCATCACTTGTTTTAAAAAGCAAAGAGGACAATTTGTTGTTCTTCCCCCTTCATACTTCTGGCTAGATCAGTATTTCTCAACCTTGGAAGCTTGAAGATGGGTGGACTTTAACTCCCAGAATTCCCCAGCCAGCAGCCATCTTCAAGCTTCCAAGGTTGAGAAACACTGGGCTAGATTAAGGTGATATTTTTGTCCTGTTCACCTTCCAAAGTTTCCACGGTTATGTTTTCCCCCCCTCAAGAGAAGATAGCAAATAGGAATTCAGATCATAAAACTGATGCAGTTGTTCAATAACTGAAAAGAACTTTGATGGCAGTAAGAACCGATATTAATGTTCTATTTAGCAGTGCTTAGTACCCTTCTGAGTCTGTACGGAACGGTAGACAGGGAGCATCTTAACTCAAGTTTCTAATCGATTTTGTAAAACAGCTTAGAAAGGAACACAAATAATGATGGCAGGAGAGAAGATCATGAGCTCTGATTTGATTGGAAAAGAAATGGTGGTTTTGGAACTGAGAAACAAGTAAAGGCAACATACTATTGGAAGAAATATCGGTTTGGTTCAGTTCCAAGTGGGGAGAAAGACACTGGAGACATGGAGGCTGATTGGAGAGATGGTTAAATGGTGAAGCAGAACCATCAAGCACATGGTCCTAGTGCAGCTGAACACATGGAGTTGAGAGAGAGGGTTATTTATACCCTCTTTTGGGCTTTGAACTTGAGCTTCCTGTTCCTGTGCAAGCTATTGACTGCTGTAGGAGTCATAGCTAACCTTGTAGGTTTTCTGAGTCAAGCTTGGTTGAAGCTTGCTGGGTGATTCAATGTCCTCAGGTGATTTTGTAATCAGTGAGCCCTGCTGCTAGACAATCCTATAATGTCCTGGAGGGTCATGTCTTAATCCTATCACCCTGGAGCTGAAGGTCTTTTGTTTCGTAGATAGGCTGGCCCAGTCTTTCTTATGGCCACCAAATATCTGCTGGGGGCAGGGAACTGTTTTCTGTCTTTAAAACATGTTTCGTCTTTTATCATCCAGGGAAATATAATATTCTGCCTTTTTAATATTTCCTAAAATATTTCATTCCTCTGGGAAGGGAGGAGCTTCCCACAATACAGAATATGTGACTAAGAGAGACATTCCTTTGCTGTTAAGATTTGATTTAACAGTAGAAGTCAAATCCAAACACAAAAGAGTATTTGGTGAAAAGATCAGCAGAGACAAAAGTGAGGATGCTCCTGACATATTCTATGTGAATTTATACTCTTACTCATTTCACAAAACCACATACAAGCAAAATCTATTGCAAATTATAGTTTAACCTACTGAAACAACAAGTAAATTAATATGGGTGCAGTATTCTCTTGATTTTATGAAAACAAAGATAATTCTGAAAACTATTCTCTTTCAGATAAATGTTTACAGAATATCTAACAGGCTCAATATAGAATTTTCATTTATTTTCATTTTGAAAGAAAAGTTTCCATATGCAGTCTTCCAGGTCGGAATAAATACAATGGATTTGGATTAAAATTAATTATTTCATGAAGTCAAGTTTAATATCATTTAGGGTCTGCATCTGGTAAATATAGTTCACTTTTAAAAAAAAAAATCCTGGTGAATACATTGCTAATGAATCTGAGCAATTGCTTCTAACTATGAAAATGTTTTACCCTTCCTCATTTCTTGTCATATCCTGCAAGATTACTACCAAAATAAAATTGGGTTTAATGGAAAATCTTGATTCCTTTAATTATTCTAAACATGGCAACCATAAGAATATAATTCTTGGCTACCAATATTTGCTTTCCATCCAGGTGCTTCTTCTGTATTAGCTGACTTTAAGAGTCTTTTGAGAAATGCTCTTCTTGCCAATATCCTATTTTCACTATAGCCACTCAGAATTCATGAATGTTGTGTTATCAGGGTTCTTACTTACTTGAAGTGCCACAATTCTGCGTGTTTTATTCTATGCCATTTCCTTTCTTATGCACTAAGGTCTTAAGCTACAGCAATAGGGAATGGTGTTAATGAGAAAACTGGTTCAGGCAGTATTTCTCATTCATGAATATGTCACTGGAATCAGGATCATTTGAAACTTTTTTTTTAATTGCAGCAGAACAATTCAATCAGTCCATGGAATAAAAGAGGCTTGTATTTATTTATAAATGTATTGAATTTATTTACGTAGTTTTTTTTAATGGTACTTGGGTACCATAGATATGAATTTTCAAACATAGCCGGGAACTGTCACTTCATTCTTCTAAGGTCTTGGATACAATTTTCCAGAAGATGTGATATTTGGGTCATTTTAGTGCAGAAACCATTTCTATGCTTCATGCAGAGTGTCTGTTTTGTGTACGTGCTTGTATAGGCATAAGACAACTGAGTGTTATGTGAATTTTTTGTTGAGAAGTAAACTTTCTCTCCAAAAATACTACTGCTACATGAGACAGCTGGCTTACTGCTTAACGTAACTACACTGATGTTATTAATATAAGACATAAAAGATTTGAACCAGATATTTGCAATAAATTTCAAATGCAACAGTTTTCTTCTTTTTTTAAAAAAAAATCTTTACAGTATAAATGGAAATTCCTTTGGTTTATTTAAAGAGAGTTGTTCAGAAATATTGCTTCTCTGTTACAGAGAAGAGTGAGATATACTCTCAGTGTCTCTTGCAAATACAAGGAACATCGCTTTTCTTTACTCAGCTGGGAATTTATCTCTGAAGCCTGCTTGAGCCTGAGAATTGAGGCTGAGAAAAGTTGCTCTTTTCAGGACATATTGGGCCAAGCTGACTACATTATATTATATATAGAGTAGAGACAATACCCTAGATATTTAAACACTCATCTGGATTTTTAGTAAACAAAAGTTTTCAAACGTTTATTCTCAAAATTTATAAGAAATCAGTCCTACTGGACAATGATACTAAATGCATGCTATCTTAAGTTTTAAGAGAAAAAGATACAATGGTCTATCTGCACGAATTAGTCTGTTCCCTATGTTAGCTTTTAGGTTCTCATAATAAAATACAGTCTAGTTTAAAAAAGAAATAGGTTTTCATTTCTAATGAATGGATAATAGCAACATTTAGGGGTTTTTAGCAATTTAGCAATAGCACTTATATACCGCTTCACAGTGCTTTACAGCCCTCTCTAAGCGGTTTAGTGTCAGTATATTGCACTCATCAATTTGGGTCCTCATTTTACCAACCTCAGAAGGATGGAAGGCTGAGTCAACCTTGAGCTGCTTAGAATCGAACTCCTGGAGTGAGCAATGAGTTAGCCTGCAGTACTGCATTCTAACTGCTGAACCACCACAGCTCTGAATAATATGTTCTTAAAAGAGATATAATGTTGTTCTCTTTCTGGATCCAATGCTAGTAATTTGACCTTATATTGTTTAGGGGATGGCTCTTCACACATTACTTCTCAGGTTTCAAATTTTTTTTTAAGAGCCGTAACCATTAGAGGAGAACGCTGTTATTCCTCTCAGCCAAGGCTTTTGGTGGCCAACTGTTCATGATGTTACTTTCCCCACGTTCTTTTGTAATTATATTTGTATTTTGGTCTGTGACCACAAATAAAAGTATATATATAATGTTGTTCCATGGGTCAGGCATGTCTTTTACTGAAAAGGAATTTAAGCAATGCTCATAGACCCAAGTCATAGTTGAGAAAGCTTAGGGATTCCAGGTATCTAAGGCTTAGCACTTCCTTGGTCCATTGCTTCTGACACTGAAGCTGCAAGCAAATGAAAATAACAGAGTAAATTTTCTTAGTCCATTTGCTAACATCAAACAAACTCATAAGAATCTGTGTCCTGCTGAGATTGCCACCTAATGGGTACAGATTCACACATATATTTCGTTACAAGTAGCAAGATCTAAGCCAAGTTGACTAATGCTCAAATGTCGTCTTCTTCTTCTTCTTCTTCTTCTTCTTCTTCTTCTTCTTCTTCTTCTTATTATTATTATTATTATTATTATTATTATTATTATTATTATTATTATTAAATTAATTTCTATACCGCCCTTCTACCGAAGGACTCAGGGCGGTGCACAGCCAACAGGAAAAAAAATTTAAAAAACACTTTAAAAAACATATTAAACAATTGGCCTTAATCTTTAAAAAGAAACCCCAGTTAAAAATCATGTCTAGGCCAGCCCAGCTTGTTGGAATAATAGCTGGGCTGGCCTAGAGGGCACGGCCTAGAGGGCACGTCTTGAGGGCATGGCAAAAGGTGCGTAGGTCAGGGATCCTCTGTATCTCTGAGGGCAGTTCGTTCCAGAGGGCAAGTGCCCCCACAGAGAAGGATCTCCCCCTGGGGGCTGCCAGTCGACACTGTTTGACCGACGGCACCCTGAGGAGTCCCTCTCTGTGGTAGTGTATTGGCCGGTGGGAGGCTATTGGCAGCAGAAAGCGGTCTCGTAAGTACCCAGGTCCTAAGCCATGGAGCACTTTAAAGATGGTCACCACCATGTTGAATCGCACCCGGAAGACCACCAGGAGCCAGTGCAGCTCACGCAGGAAGGGTGTTACATGGGTGCATCAAGTCACTCCCATAATCGCCTGTGCAGCCACATTCTGGATCAGTTGGAGCCTCTGAGTGCTCTTCAAGGGGAGCCCCATGTAGAGAGCATTACAGAAGTCCAGACGGGAAGTGACAAGGGCATAGTGACCATGCACAGGGAGTCTTAGTTCAAGAAAGGAGCACAACTGGTGAATCAGGAGAATCTGATAAAAAGCCCCTGGCCACAGCAGTCACATGCTCTTCTAGCGACAGCTGCATATCCAAGAGGACACCCAAGTTGTGGGCCGTCTCTGTGGGGACCAAGGTCTTGCCCCCAATAGTCAGCGTTGGAACCAGCTGGCTATACTGGGACACCGGGAACCACAGCCACTCAGTCTTGGAGAGGTTGAGTCTGAGCCTCTTACTTGAACCCAGCTTAAGTATAATGACCCTTTCATACAAGATGAAAGGGAGCATCTGAACTGAAAAGGATGATGGTGGAAAAGCCACTGCTTCAATCTTGAGGAAAAGTAACTGCTAGAACTCATATGTGGCTATGAAATGAAAAGAGGTGTATTTTAATAGGAAACTTTCCCCAGGAAGCTCAAACAAAGCTTTTTGTGGTTAGAAATATCATCTTCATTTGTAAAATTAACATTTAAAAAGTAGGAAATATCTTCTTTAAGAAGGAGACTTAAATATTCCACTACTTTCTCATTTCACTGACTGTTTCCCAGACTGTTTTTACATGGATAAAGTCTTGCATAGGAATGATGAATGCACTGACCTGTGCATAGCTCAATAGTAGTGAGTACAGGGGGAAAGGACAGTTGTGCCACTAGATCAAAATACCAAAAGGGATGAAAATAAATCTAAATTCTGCAGACTACATTGGAAGACCACCATTTTATTAATAAATTAATTATTGTTCAGAAAAATAATCCCACCGTACTAATTAGATTACCTATTCCTAGATAAAATGGCTAGCTTATTGACAGCAGTTAATTTCACAGAGAAGAGCATGAAATAAACTGGAACCTATTTTTATAGGAATTATTAAAGTTTCTTCTGTGAAAGTGGAGAGAACCACTGACAGAGAATTCAGCCTCGTTTTGCACATGAAAATATATCTATAAAGGGATTGCAGCTAAATTAAATTTGTTATGAATGTTCCAAGGTCTTTTACTTCTTATTATAATGTTCAGATAAATTTTATCACTGTGAAATACCTGGGCCTCAACAACATACATTATTGTTTAACTCTGTAGGAACTGACTTCAATTTGCCTCAACAAGGAGTTCTACACAGCAGAAGGGATGTGATTCTGTTGAAAATTGCTTTGAAGAAATATTTTATGTCTACTTGAAACATCCTCATTTCTTTTAGCTCTGTTATATGTTAAATGTTAGAAAAAGCCTACTTTTCAGATTCTTCACATATACAGAAGCTTCCATTGACTTGGCAACTGCTGGAGACAATAAGAAAGTCTTGCAAAGTTAAATGCATGCTTCACTCAAATGTTTATGGAACAAAAGTTCCATCATAGCTCTACTATAGATCATAGAAAAATAGTGAAACTTTTTGGCAAAACATAGTCATTGAATAATTAGAAGCAAAGAGATAGAGCACTGATTATCTACCCAAAATAGATAATCTACCTTCGTTCTGTGTATACAAACACAGCACCTGAAAGACAATGCCAGGCTAAAATGACTTACTGGTACAGCATCTGTTGATGGTACATGTGGAATAGAGATGTCCAACCAGGCATAATCAATCCAGGGTAGTCCCACAGATAATTTTTAAAACATTTGTTGCAGAGCTTAATACTATTGAGAAACAGCAACATAAAAGATTTCAAGTGTTCCTTACCCCTGGGATGAGGTATTTCATCACAATTTCTTTGCCTTTCTCTCCCAATTTGTCATCTGGAAGTACTTCATATTCTACCTAGAAAAAAGATGCAAAATGATAAATTGTATTTCATATTTTGCACATGCATAAATATGAATGCTCACATATTCATATACTGTGTATAAATATGAATGCTCACAAATTCATATACTATGTATAAATATTCATATACTTTTTCAGTGGTTGTAAATAAAAACCACATAGCACAAACATTGGTTCCCTCACATACAACTATGATAAAGGAACAGATGTGTATAGTGGTGTATTTCTTTGCTCCTCATCATAAGGTGTATATGAGGAAAGACCATAGTAACAATAAATATACTTTTCAACTGTTTTGAATTTGTATAGAGATGCCATATCTCTATACAAGAAGGATCAGGTAGCTTGCACTATGAAAAACTCTACCTAATGAGACATGCACTCTCAAAATACTCTTCAGCCTTAAAGGTCAACTGTCTGCTGAAATTTTGGAACAAACTTAAGTGGATAGAAAAAAGCTAGAAATGAAGATCCAAGTGGGACCTCTCAAACTAGGCAGCATCCATATTAAAGGGAAACCAGTTTTCCATATCCTATCTGCATATGTTCATTCATGTGTGTATTTATATGTTAATATTTAGATTAGTTAAAATGATGTGGTTTTGATATTTTCAGTCTAAACATGGTTATAATTCCATGGATGTGTGAAAACGATTCTCAAAGGTTAGAGTCTCCCAGATAAATGCCAAGCCTTCTTAGTAATGACAGACAATGAACTTTGGCTCTGCAAAAATATATATTCAATGTGGTATGACATAATATAATAAATTGTATTTCATAATGAATTGTTTTAAATGGCAAATCAGCACTTTTAGCAATCTAGTGCTTTTGTGGGTAGAGATTTTCCCACCTGTGAAAGATGCTACAGATCTATTTTTAAAAAGGTAGTTCACTATTTGAAGGCATCTTCTTTTGAAAAGGTGTACCAAGTTTTATTTAAAAAGTATATGTAAAAAGAATAGCAGAAGTCTTGAAACTGTTCCTCAACTTACTATATTTCAATAATTAATTTATTTCTATTTATTTATTTATTTAATTAAATTTATATATCGCCCTACTCCCAGACGGGACTCAGAGCGGTGAACAGCCAAAATAAGATACAATAATATAAAAGTTAAAAAATCATTTAAAACAAATTAAATAATTTGGCTCAAACAATTTAAAATCCAATTGTATAAAATTTAAGACCCCCATATAAAAGGAGGTTAAGGCAGACCAGCTTGTTCAAATAAAAACGTTTTTAAAGCGCGGCAAAAAGTACGCAGGTCCTGTAACCTCCTTATCTCAGGGGGGAGCTCGTTCCAGATGGTAGGTGCCCCCACAGAGAAGGCTCTCCCCCTGGGGGCCGCCAGTTGACACTGTTTGACCAACGGCACCCTGAGGAGCCCCTCTCTATGGGAGCGGACTGGTCGGTGAGAGGCTGTTTGTGGCAAAAGGCGGTCCCGAAGATACCCTGGTCCTAAGCCATGGAGTGCTTTGAAGATAGTAACCAAAACCTTGAAGCACACCCGGAAGACTACCGGGAGCCAGTGCAGCTCGCGCAGGAGGGGGGTCACATGGGAGCGCCACGTCGCTCCCATCACCACCCGCGTGGCCACATTCTGGACCAGTTGGAGCCTCTGGGTACTCCTCAAGGGGAGCCCCATGTAGAGAGCATTACAGTAGTCCAGGCGTGAGGTGACGAGGGCATGAGTGACCATGCGTAACGAATCCCGATCTAGAAAGGGACGTAACTGGCGAATCAGGCGAACCTGATAAAAACTCCTCCCAGCCACGGCCGTCATATGCCCTTCTAAAGACAGCCGTGAGTCCAGGAGGATGCCCAAGTTGCGAACCCCATCCGTGGGGGTTAATGACTCGCCCCCAATAGTCAGAGATGGCACCAGTTGACTATATTGGGATGTCGGAAACCACAGCCACTCGGTCTTGGAAGGGTTGAGCTTGAGTCTGTTCCTCCCCATCCAGATCCGTACGGCCTCTAGGCATCGGGACATCACTTCGAGGGCATCGTTGGGGTGGTCTGGGGTGGAGATGTACAGCTGAGTGTCATCAGTGTACTGATGGTACTTCACCCCAAAACCACGGAAGATCTCACCCAGCGGCTTCATGTAAATGTTGAACAGAAGGGGTGAGAGGACCGATCCTTGCAGCACCCCACAAACAAGGGGCCTCAGGGTCGACCTCTGCCCCCCTGACAACACAGATTGCGACTGGTTGGAGAGAAAGGAGGAGAACCACCGTAACACAGTGCCCCCCACTCCCAGCCTCTCCAACCGGTGCAGCATGATACCATGGTCGATGGTATCTATATATCTAAATGCAAATTTGACAACTTTGCCCTACTGAATTCATGCTGAATCATCTTTATGAGAATAATTTCAGCTTTTAGGAAACATGGTAGCATTTCTTATTAAATTTATCAACAGCTGATTTTAATCTAGGACATATTTAAGAGGAAAATATTCATAAAAAATATGATTTGTAAATATGGAGAAAATTGTTTTAAAAATATCACCCCCACCCCAAAAATCTGGATCCACACATTCCTTTTCTACATCCCTTCAAAAAAATTATTGATCTACAGGTCCATCCTTCAACTTGGTGTCCTCCAGATGTTCAGGACTTCACAGTGGTGTCCAAATCAAACCATTGTGATACCAAATTGATGACAATGATGCAATCTCACAAATGCCACATTTAAGTATTAGCATCAGGATGTCTGATTCAGATATGGAAATTGTGACATTTGCGTGATTATGTCTGTGTGAACGTGCCATTCTTTTTCTATCCTCCCAATAGACACATTTATTTCATCTTCCAGGCATTACTGATCTTACTATCTAGGAATCAACAAACATCTCAGAATTTATAATGTTCAAAAAGAGTTTTAAAGATTTTGGTTTTTCATCTTCATAAACTACATCTAGGGCACTCCACAGTTCATGGAATTAATGTAATTAATTAATGAAGTTCTAAGATCCTCACTGCTTTTTCAAAGAGGAAATACACGCTTTGTATTCAAATCTAAAACTGTTTCTGTCATCAGATCACATGGGAAGAAGGACAAAGCAACTGGGAAAAACCTTCTGAAGCTGCCTCTTCAAAGTGATTTGATGAAAGGCATTTCATGTGCACTAACGCACACACTACTCCTTCAAATATTTTACTTAGGTTCTTTAAAATGCGCAGTACTTCCAGAAATAGAAGGCCACTGAAGTCAAAATAAGGATAGGGAAAACTCGAACTGCATTCTTCAAAATGAAAAAGGTATTCTGCAGTCACGACATAAGCCTAAGATTGAAAATCAGGCTTGCCAGATGCTACATCGTTTCTATCCTGCTCTATGGTGTAGAGAGTTGGTCTCTGACAAAAAGCCATTAGAAGCATTTGAAATGTGGATTTATAGGCAGCTGTTACATATAAGAAGTTGGGTTGACAAAATCAGAAATGAGAAGGTGATAAGCTGCTGGAAAAGCCAAGGGAAACCATTAAAACCATAAAAAAGCGAAAGTTAGAATATTTTGGACATGTGAGACAACAACCAGAAAAATACAGCATACTTCACTTAATCCTACAAGGGAAGATTGAAGGCAAACGAAGTCCAGGCAGAAGGAGAGCATCATGGCTTCAAAATCTATGGGACTGATTTTGACAAAACTCAGCAGCACTTTTTTGTGTGGCTGTTGATAAAAATAGGATCGGCAGCATCTGATTACGGATATTAGCATTAGAATTCTTTATTAGCCAAGTGTGATTGGACACACAAGGAATTTGTCTTAGGTGTATATGCTCTCAGTGTACATATGGTACAAGAAGAAGAATAGAAATGAAATTATTCCTCCTCCATCGACCATTCAGGTTTATAAAAAAATGCATTATGTGAAAAACATCCAGGAGAATTAGATTCCTGATTTGGCCAAAGAGAACTCTCATGACTACCTGAACAGTTGATGGTCCACACAATGTCCTTAGAGTATTATATCACCTTCATTTCAGACCATGAAAATGTTCTTGGTGGCAGAGTAAAACTGTTTTTCTATTCCCCAGAGCATTTCAGCCCACTGCAAATGAGGTGTCCTTTTTTTACATCACCTCAAAAACAGACCTACAATGAACCAGCCATTCTTATCAGAATATTATCTCAGAATATTTTAAAAATCAGCAGTACAATTACATTTCCCTTACTAAATAGCCATTATGAAATAAACTTTCATACTGCACGATAAGCATGCTTTAGATAAGAAACACACTGACTGTTAAAATAGACATGACTACGACCCTTCCATTCCTATTAAATGCAAGAGGATGAAGCAATTAAATACCCATAAAAGTCAGTACAAAGAGACTTGCAGCGTTCTTTCATAAAATTTGTTATCCATTTAGATTTTATCAGGCCACAGGTCATGTTTCTCTTCAAAGCACCAATAGACAAGAATGTTTATAGCATCTTAATGATGCTTTTTCCATCATCCCACCATTATCACCTTTGCAACTCATTTCAAAGATTAAAAATCATATGCATAAAAGACCTATTTTAAAAAAAATAGCTTAGAAAATCTGGATTCTTATCTTCAACCGACACAATTCATGACTGCTGCAAAGAGAGAATAGCATGTGGCAAGGAAGCCGAAGTCCTGCTGATATACAAAATATTTTTAATCTAAAGAGGAAATATTTCTACTTTAGTTTCTATGCATTTCTATACACAGAGGCAGAAGAACAGCCCTTGATGTGTTTTTATGACTTAATCCAACATAATTCTGGTCCTAACCATTATGGCTCAGTATATTTCCCTTTGCCACATTTTCTATTTATTTATCACTCGAAAAGATATATTACTTTAGAAAAAAATGAATAGTTTCCTCTAAGAATTGCTTAATTATTATTATTTATTTTGGATGTTTTAATTCTGCTTTTATTATTTTTATAAATAACCCAAGCTGGCAGACACACTTACTACTACTTCTTCCTTCTATTTTCTCCAGAACAACCACCCTGTGAGGTGAATGGGCTGAGAGAGAAAGTCACACAGCTGGCTTTCATATCTAAAGTGGGACTAATTAATCCTAGAAACTATATTATTTAGTAGTGTATATTGGAAGTGGAGACCCTTTGAGAGCTGTATGCAACGGCATTTCATTTTAATGTATGCTGATTAGTGTACATTCAAAGTGACAATAAAGTTATTCTATGACTAAATCTATAAAGGAATAAATTTACAAACTTGATAAAGTGCATTTGTTCAGATATTTTGTAGTCTTAACAGCAGAATATGGCAGACCCCATCAAAACTTCTCAGGTTCAACCCATTTTGGTTGGGGAACTCCCATGACATGTAATGTAACTCTGCCTTATTGTCTTTTCTTCCAGATGATTAAAAAAAGTAACAACCCACAAGGGTTTATGTTATATAAACTGGCTTCAAAAGGTTGTTTCATGAAGCTTATCACTCAATATCCAGAGGTTTTATGAAGAAATAAAAGCTATTCTGGAACAACCAAAATAGAAACATTCTGCAATAGTCCTCTTCCCCAATTCCTCCCAAAGCAGAAGTATTTCATTTAAAAAAATTGGGGGGTGGGGGGCAGAAGAGGAGGATGAACCTGCTAAAATGTTCTTTACCTAACTGCAGTAAATATTGTTCTTTTTGCAGGATCCAATCTGAGTCAGTCACCAGGACCAGAGTTTTAATTTTCCACCGCCACTTGATCCCTCCTCTATGATGTTTCATAGTGCCACAGAGTCATTTTGAGAAAGTTCATGCCCTAATACAGTGCCCGTGTGTATATATGGGTGTGCATGTATGTTACTTTGTAACTCATAAACTAAAAGGTATTCCAGAATGCTTGGATTTCCTGTCCATGTAATGATTTATGGGAGGATATAATGGTCTTCCAGCTTTCTGGGTAATGGCAATATTAGTACTCACAACAGTCTACCCATCTTAAAGTTGCCACATTTGAAAAACACTGACAGACTCTATTTCAGTAATCCAACAAACTGCAAAGCATTTACCTTTAAGAGAGTGGCTCGGCTAAATAGACTGAGACTTGCCTAAGGCTACCAACAGAATTCACGGAACAGCTAATCAATAGACGACTTCTGGTTTGTACTCTCTGAATCCTACATTTATTTGCTTGAGTAAATTCTACTCTGTTTAGTGGTTTAGTTTACTCCAAGTCTGAGTGTGCTTTAGTCAGTGTCCCACAGGTAATGCTATATAGGTACATATTAGTCAAATTATCCACAGTTATTCAACAACATTATCACTCTGTGACCAGCCATTGAAAAATTACAAAAGTATTTGGTTTTCAATTGCTTTTGAATTCTGCGAATTATTTTGATTTGCTTTCTCTGCTATACATGCTATGTTAAATAGCTCCAATTTTAAATTTCTAAGGTGTAAGTTTAACATTTTAGCAACATTAAGGTGGATACTTATATATAAAACTAAATTTTTGACCACAGGGCATGGTCAAAAGAATAAAATGGTGGTCCCAACAGTGCAATCAAATCTCTGCCGGTTTTTATGTGCATCACACTGTTAAGGTTGCCTTCTATTTTTTTTCAGCACACCTGAAGTCATTCCTGATATACTGTATTTTTCGGAATATAAGATGCACTGGAGTATAAGACGAACCTTAGTTTTTGGGGAGGAAAATAAGAAAAAGCTGATTGGTGGGTGGATTGGCCTCCCGGAATACCACCAATCAGCTCTTCCCATGGTCATATGATTCACATTCAGATGCTTGACAACTGACTCACATTTATGACAGTTGCAGTGTTCAGGAGTCATTTTGCGACCTTCCGACAAGCAAAGTCAATGGAGAACCCAGATTTACTTAACAACTGCAGTAAGTCACTTAACAAATGTTGCAAGAAAAGTCATAAAAGGGAAAAATTCACTTAACAAACTTTTCACTTAATGACATAAAGTTTAGGCTCATTTGTGGTCATAAATTAAGGATTACGTGCATAAGTGCACCAGTGTGCCTACCGTCCCTGTCCTAATATTCCTTTTCACTTACCCTTTTCATGTTTTCAAATTATGTTTATACTTTACACTTTTATACATTGATGATACGATTCAGACACAAGTAAACATGAAAACAGAGCCTCAGATAGCTCGACGGGCTAGATAGCCTGTTATTAACACCCAGCTGTCTGTAGTTATGCGAGTTCGAGGCTCAAGGTTGACTCAGCCTTCCATCCTTTCTAAGGTAGGTAAATTGAGGACCCAGTTTGTGGGGGCAATAAGCTGACTTTGTATAAATATACAAAAGTATGAAGGCTATTGCTTAATGCATTGTAAGCTGCCCTAAGTCTCCGGAGAAGGGCGGCATATAAATCTAATATCTATATCTATATCTATATCTATATCTATATCTATATCTATATCTATATATATATATATATATGTAGGTCTTTGGTTATTCGGGTCTTCTCCCGCGTAAAATTGGAAGTGTTTTGGCGACGTTTCAAAGCCGAGAACACCAGCCTGAAGATGACAAATGAGACTTCGTTGAAACGTCGCCAAGACACTTCCAATTTTACGTGGGAGAAGACCCGAATAACCAAAGACCTACATACAAACACCCGCGAAAACCTCAGAAAACTGATATATATATGTATGTATGTATGTATGTATGTATGTATGTATGTATGTATGTATGTATACACACACACACACACACACACACACACACACAAGCCTGGAGATAAAGGAGCCATTTTAACAATGGAACTACAAAAGCTATGCAGGTACTATCTGTGGAAGAACAAAAAAATGAAGGAAAACTCTGTACCTGTACAGAGAGGCCCACAGGTTACAATCAATTCTTGAAGCATTAGGAAAAACCAACTTACCACCGCATCAAGAAACTTAATACAGCATTCCAGCTCCAGGCGAGTCTCGCAAAACTGCCGAAAGAGAAATCTTCCTATTGGTTGCTTGTCACATAAACTGTAATAATCTCTCTCTGGAGGAAATAAGAAGAGAAGGAAGGAAAGTGAAACACAGGAGTGCTTTTTACATCTGGTCCAGTTTGGGAAGGCTGGGTATATGATTTAATTTTTTTTTCACCTTAAAAAATTCAAACCAGTTATGAATGCTGCAAATTTAAAAACTCATAAAGATATGGTATAGAAGTCAGTTTTACTAGAGATCATAACCTGGCTGCCGAGAAATTAGTATGGGATTTAATTAAACACATTCTAAGAATTTTGATTTTACTTTATTTTTTGCCATTAAAGGAAAAGGAAAAATGCATTGTTTCTGGCTCTTACAATCGCAAAAAACAGGCTTAATAGTGTGCGGATAAAACCTGTTGAAATCTGAGAAACAAGACAGGAAGGCTATCTCAGGAGGGTTTCCAGTAGTCAGAAAATCTTAGAATCCTTTATAGCTACTTGCAACAGTACAATGCATTATGCCTTCTAAATGCTTTCCCACTATCTCCAAATGTGGGTAGTACAGTTAGTCCTTGATTTAAAACAGTTCATTTAATGACTATTCAAAGTTAAAGCCGCGCTGAATAAAATGACTTATGACCATTTTTCACATACAACCTTTGCAGCATCCCCATGGACATGTGATCAAAATTCAGATGGTTGGCAACTGACTCATAGTTATGATGGTTGCTGTGTCTGGGGTCATGTGATCATTGTTTGTGAAGTTCTGACAGGCAAAGTCAATGGGGAAACCAGATGGGATTACTAATTTAACAACTTCAGTGATTCATTTAACAACTGTGCCAAGAAATATCATAAAATGGGGCAAAAGTCTCTTAACAAACGTCTCACTTAACAAAAGAAATCTGGGGCTCAATTGTGGCCATAAGTCGAGGATGACCTGTACCTGATATCCTACCAACTGTGCTCTAGTGCTATTGAGATGCTGCAACAGAACAGAACTACCAGTAAATAAGCAAAATTATAATTGCTGTGATATGCCTTTTTTTTGCTTGAAAGAAACTCAACACTAGGATGAGATTACATGGGCACATTTTTTAGCACCTAAAACTGATCCATGTTTAGTGAATAGTTGGTTCTAAATCCTTGCAGTGGTCAGTGAGCATAGGCACGGCATACCGATGTTGGCACTTGGTATCACTGTTCAATATTCAGCATTCATGTTTAAACTGCACTAGCCTTTAAAATAATGGTCCATGTTTTAAGTATTTCATGGGCTGAGACTGGAGTATAGAAAGTGCAGCAACAATGGCCTACAGCAGGGGTATCAAACTCATGTCTTCACATGACATATTGTGACCTTTTCCCCTTTCGTTAAACTGGATGTGGGCAAGGGCAGCACGTGATGCACCTGGGCTGAGGGCTGTGAGTTTAACATCCCTGGTCTACAGCAATGATTCTCAACCTGTGGTCCACAGACTTCTGGGGGCCACAATGTCATCCCCGGAGGTCTGCAAAGGTTTGAAGAAATGATTTAAATCTTGATTTAAGCTTGGGGGGGATTGTGAGCATGGTCTGTGGACCCCAAAAGATATTTAAAGGTGGAGGGGGGGGGTCTGTGGTGAAAAAAGGGTTGAGAACCACTGGTCTACAAGATTTAGAACACAGTTCCAGATGTCTTGGGAAATCTGGATGCAGAAGAGGAAAAAACAGTGTATCATCAAAACACCACTGAATGACTTGTACAACTTGACATCTGCTGCTGCAGCATCTGGACTGCAATAACAGAATACTCCAGTGGGCATTGTTCTATTTTGATAGCCCTTCATTTCTACTATACCATGGGTTGTTTGTTTTTTTTTAAAGTGCTGTAGCCTTTTTAAAAAGTGCCCTGAATTTCTTTGTATTCAAAGGAGCTTCTGGTAATGGTAATGACAGTAAGCCTGAAAAAAGGCATATTAAAAATAAACTGGGATAAATGCAAAAGCAGGCATTCTAAATCATCAAATCCTTGGCAACATTAATTTATCAGAACAGAATGATCTTGGTGGCAATCTTTTTTTTTTTGAACAAATCCATAATTTCTGCTGTCTTTTAAGAAGCACAAAATGATTTCAAAGTCTTTGTGCTTAAAAGGAAGGTAAAATGAAGTAAATACAATGGTCTATAGTTCTGGGATGATGTATATCAGGCCCATGAGTAATTTGCTGGAAAATATATGTTTATGAAGTAAGTATACAGAGAATTGTTCCAAAGGTACTTCACATTTTAAGTGTGAATGAGAGATATTCCTGACGCTAAGAAATATATTTTTATCCCTCATCTTTTTTGAAGGACCATTTGAAAAACTGAAAAAGACTTCACATACAAAGTACTTGAAACATGAGATGAGGTTTGATGCATTAGCAAGCTTCAAGATTAATCTTGAAAATACTTTGGTAACACTGTAACAAATAAGAATAGCATGTTATTTCAAAATAATTATGTGAAGACATAGAATTAAATTTAAAAGCAAAGATATGTCAAAATGGGACAAATTACAATTGTCATGTTGGTAGAATTTCTCTGATTAAAGTCAATATTTTAACTAGATTGTTATTTTTGTTCCAGACAATACTTATTTTGAAAATTGATGTACCATTTAAACAATGGCAGAAGATATATCCAAATTTGTATGGAGGGGGGAAGAACTTGAATTAAATATAAAGTGCAACAAGATGCAAAGCAAAGAAGACGATAAGACTTGGAGTCATATTTTGTTGCCTGTTGTTCAGCTTGGATGGATTTTGTTAAGGAATAGAAGGTTATTGGTTCTAGAAGGCCATAATTTGAGATTTGGATGGCACCAGTACCAATGCAATGGTAGCTAAGGTGAATGTAGTTTAAAAATCATTATTAGACGGGCTCTACTTTAAGACTGTGGAATAAATATAAATGAAGATTTTTGCCTGAAAACTCCTTTGTAGCTTTCTGCCCAGGAAGTATTTTATAGATGAGAAATGACAGGTAAATATAAATTGTTAACTTACCATGATGTATTAGAATTTTCTTAAAGGATTATAAAATCGAATGAAAAGAAGATTTCATGTCAATGGTTTTTAGAAAGATTTAAAGTGAATTTTTATTGTAAACCACCCAAAGTCACTTAGGTGAGATGGGCAACATAGAAATTTGATATATAAATAAAGACTTTTATGGTTACAAACAAAGTAACACTGTGTTAGAAGCAGAATTATGTGCTAATGAACATGTTATTGTTAAAAGGTACAAACTTGTGCTGAAATATGAGACTGAAGAACAAGAAGTAAGTCTGTATGATAAAATGACAATTGAGACCTACATGATATCATGACTGAGAGGCTTTGAGATATCAACTGGCCGTCAACTGGCTGTATCCGTTTGTTCAAAATTCACCCAGTCCTGAGTAGCCTTTCTGCCTCAGAAAGGAAGGCTTGTCACACACAGCAATCCACTTGCGCTTTGATTTGTCAAGTTCACAAACAAATTTACAGCTGTTTTTATGGAGATGACTTAAACATTCAAACGTAGTAGCTGCCATTTAAATACAATAATGACATGCACTGATCCACCTAGCTTTTAAAAGGTTGAAAACTGTTTCCCTTCAAATACTGTTCTGAAGACTCTTTAAAAAGAACTTATCCACTGTTTGATTTGAATCAATAAACATTACATCTGCTGCTAAATGTTGGACTAAGAGGCATAGCTAGAACCTCAACCATTGCAAGTGGAGTCACTAAGAGAGGATAGCAAGAGTTCATTTTTCGTACTGATAAAGTTTAAGCACAAAGGATCATCTTGGTATTCACTTCTCAAAGAAATTTAAGCTCAGTGTTCATTATTCCTTGCAGAACACCCACCGTATAAACATGGCCAGAATCCAAAAAGCTACTTTAGCAATCTTAAAGCTCAAGCACACCTGGCAAGATTTTGACTTTGATTTTCTTTGAAATACACACCTTTATGTTATAATGCAAAATGATTTTGAAAGATGTCTCAGTGCCAATATGGAGTGAAGGATTAGTGTTGATGTTAATTTCTCTTTATTTGCAAGGAGGATAATCCAGTCTTAGTATCTGGTTTCAATCTAATAAACAAATGCCATTTTCTCTTACTCCCCAAGCCAATGCAGCCAGTGAACTAAATCATGCTGTACAATCTTTTAGGTTACAGTTATTGTGAGAACCTATTCATAATATACTTTCCTTTTTTAAAAAAAACCTCTAAAAAAGGGACAAATAATTTCCCCACAATTGGTAAATTATGTGACATAATGTCAATCCTGAGTCTTAATAACCATATAGAAATATTTCTCCATGACATTCTGTTCCTAACCTGGTCTTTCAAGTCCTCCAAAAGTGCACTTATAGCCACTGTAACAGACAACACAACATGGGCTGCTTGTCTTCTCCCTCTCTATTCCTCACAAACTATCTCAATATCTAATACATAAAGTGAGAATGATGATGATAATCTTATTACATAGTGATATATACGGTTTTCCCTGTGTACTTTATAGAAACAAAAGTTGGATCTTGAAGAAAATCAGAAGGCTGAAAAAGTATTGATGCTTTTGAACTAAGGGTGGGATAATAATACTGTGGATAACTTAAAAACCCCAACAAATAATCCTCAGACCAAATCAATCCAATGTGGTGGATCCAGGAGAGAAAACCTTCAGGGCCGAAATGATGTGTCTCAAATTATCATATTCAGAATACTTTATATGAAGTCATGGCTTTATTGAAAAGTCTGTAATGTTGGGAAAAGTGGAATGAAGTAGAATGAAAGAGGACAACCAGAGCAGATTGATTAGGGGCCCTCATGAGAAACTGGGATAGTTGTGAAGGGTCACTGCCATTGGCTCAGCCCCTGCAACCCCCCCCCCTCCAACATCATCCTTCCTCACCACTGTCCAACCTCTTCTTGCTCCTACTCCCCTGCTGTTACCACCACGGGACAGACAGGGACAGCTGAAGTGGCCCACAGGCCGTAAAATGATCTCTGTGTTTGCTAAAAGTTGATAACTTAATGGTCTGTCAATTGTATCACTCAATTACATAACAAAAATATGTGTTCCCAATCTCCCAAGCAAACATGGAGAATAACATTGCCTAGATATTCAGTGTAGCAGTTAGTTGATTTTGGTACTAGTTTAAATCCCAGAAAACTGGCTTATACAATTTGGTATATTTTATAAAATACAGTAAGAAATGTGATTTAAGTAGCAAAGGAGAAAAAAAGCCTTCAGCACTTTTCCTTCAACTTGGTCAGTGGCCAATCATGAGAAAAATCACTGAATATTTTATGGCATTTTTGAGGAGCAACAAGACTGACATTCTGTTTAATGGTAAATGGAAATAACCCAGATCCAGCATCACTAAAGTGAAGGGAAAGGAGGAGGAGGAGGAGGAGGAGGACGACGACAGCAGGAGCAGTTGCGTGGTGTTGTGGTGGTGTTGGTTGTGGTTGTTGGTATGCCAGTTTAGAGAAGAATGGATGCAGAAAGATTCTGGAACTTCAGTAACAGATGGTCAATGCCTGGAATGCACTACCTGCCTCTGTAGTTTCTTCCCCAAACCACCAAAACTTTAATCTTAAACTGTCTACTGTTAACCTCATCCCATTCCTAAGAGGTCTGTAAGGGGTGTGCATAAGTGCACCAGCGTGCCTACTGTCCCTGTCCTAATATTCCTTTTTACTTACTCTTTTCATGTATTCAAATTACTTTTACCTGTTATCTTATATATGCTTGACAAATAAACTTATGATTATGATTATGGAAGTGAGAAGAGTTATAGGTTTTCTAATCCAAATAGGAAACTGGAAGCAACATAAGGAAAAAGGATAATTGGAGAAGCTCACTCCTGATAGTAAAACAGAACAAACTGGGACTATTATTCAAAAGTCTACAGGTGTCTGGGTAGCTAAACAATGGCCAGGGAGGCTGGATGTGCCCTCTGGGGTGTGGGAGCCCACTGAATTGGGTATTGGAAAAAGAACCCTGTGACTGCAAAACATGAGTAGGGTCCATTTTTTTCATTGCTACGCAAATTTATGCTATAGGTATGTGAGGCAATGCGTTACCTTTGGGATGGAAGTGTATATGTGCATAAAAATATGTGGGCATGATGAAGAGAAAGGCACACTTTTCACACCAAGAAGAGCAGTCTATTATTTTACATAGGCTTATATAAAGTTTGGATAAAAAAAATAGTAATTATGCCATTGTGGTACATACCACCACTACTGTACTGGTACAGAAAGCAAATTCCAAAAGAAGCTTTTATGAACATTTGCATTTAAATAAATCTCATCAACGTTCAATTTTCTATCACAATACTGAAGACCATTACCTATTTGTAGAGTTAATCATTTGCCAGAGCTTGTATATTAAATTGCAAACACTTCCAGTTAGTTCTACAGAAAAAGAAAGGCTTTTTCTTTCATTCATCCATTTGAATAATTCAAAACTGTCTAGCATCGTTTTATAATACAGGATTTTAGAATGGAAACTCTGACAAATCTTCAAAAAAGTCCCTGGAGCGATTGCAGCTTTGATGCATATGACTCTGGTCTAATTAATTAAAATATAGATGCAATCAAGATCTGACGACAACATTCTTTTCAATTGCTATTTAAGTCTTGCCAGTTTAATTCCTCTTGCTTGTCAATTATATGTCTCAGAAGCACATGAAAATCATTTTCTATCTTTACTTATAAAATGTGATTGTTTGGTTTTTGACAAACTTTGTTTTGCATATCCAACATTTTTTTTTCTTTTTGTTATCTCTCCCTTCATTCAGAATTTTATTCAGGATGGAACCATTCTAAGAAAGTATTACAAATAACGTTGCTATGTCTTACAGTGAACTATGCTACAGTGGTTAAAAAGGGTTTCAACAAACATATGATGGAATTTCCCCCCTTTTTAATGCAGAATTAAAATGTTTTTCATACAAATATTTGCATCAGAATATTTATGTGTATTGTTTTTGCAGATTTGGCAAAATAGGAAGAAGAATTACTGCATTTTTTCAGGCCCACTGAAATTAAGTTAGTCGATATCAGGGTGAATTTAATAATTAAACTGAAACAAAATTGGAAATTACCGTAATACACAACTCAGACCAGAGTTGTGCTACAACTCCTTTCTGCTACAGTTAATGGATAAAGTACTGGAAAAATCAGATTTTTTTACTTTTGTATATGGCAGCAACAGCATGACTTTAGCATGCTCAGCTATGGAAAGACAATTTGGTCTAATGGTTAGGATTCCAGGCTACAAAGAAGGAGACTGTGAGTTCAAGTCCCACCTTAGTCAATGAAAGCCAGCTGGATGACTTTGAGTCAGTAACTCTGTCTCAACCCAACCCAACCCACTTTTCCCCACAAGATGGTTGTTGTGGGGAAAATAGAAGGAGGAAAGGCGTGCTGGATATGTTTGCTGCCTTGAGTTATTTGAAAAAGACTTTGAGAAACCTACAATAGAGGAATAATTAGAAAAGATGATGGAACTGACGGTGATGGCTAGATTAATGGCTCTTGTCAGAGAAAAGTCACTGAATGAATTTATCTACAACTGGAAGTCCTCTTTGTAAACATTGTGTAGAAGATGGGGAAAAAAATCAAATTGTGACATTGTTTTGCTGATCATTAAAATTTGAAAAGGATAAAAAAATATTTTTGGGGGGAAATGGAAACTGTACCATAGTGTTAAACTAAGAATTAAATGTGTTATATTGTTGTAGGAAGTTGTTGGGAATCATTATTTGAATACGTTTGGGTTTTTTTCTTTATACCTTTCTACACCTCTATTTCTGTTTCCTTTTTATCTTTCTTCTTTTTTTTATATGTATTTTTAATAACATTTAATAAAATTATTATGAAGAAAACATTATCATTATTTAACATTTCTACAATTATTAGCTTTCCATTTATTTTGTCAGGTGTAAGGGAAACAAACACATGCCTAAACTGTATCTGTGATAGCTGATTAAGTTAAAAACAAATACACAACCCAATAAAGCCAATTAAGTGCATTCATCATAAAATATCGTTTAAAACTATCTTAAAATGACCCAGAGTCTCCATCAAGAGCCTTGGTGACAAGAGCCTTGATGGTGCAGGGGACTAAAGTGCTGTTAAAGTAGCACTTAGTTGCCAGCTGCCTGCAATTACTGTGAGTTCAAATCTCACCAGGCTCAAGGTTTACTCAGCCTTCCATCCTTCCAAGGTAGGAAAAATGAGGACCCGGATTGTGGGGGCAATAAGCTGACTTTGAATAAAAAAGAACACCGCTGGGGGGCGGGGGGCAAAAGTCCTATTAAGCAGGTATATACAAAAGTATGAAGGCTATTGCTTAACGCATTGTAAGCCGCCCTGAGTCTCCGGAGAAGGGCGGCATATAAATCAAACCAATAAATAAATGAATGAATGAATGAATGAATGAATGAATGAATGAATAAATAAATAAATAAATAAATAAATAAATAAATAAATAAATAAATAAAATCTGTTGAACCTCAGGAAGCAATAAACTGTATAATTTGGGAGGAGGTCTATGCAAAAAATTTTTTTTTGGTCCTTCAGATCTCTCAGCAGCTTTTGATTATTATATCAACAATAGCTTCTTGTTGGAGACGGAGCAGCATCCTTCAGGGTTGGCCTCATAACCTCTAGATTGTATCAGAGATTTTGAACATGGTTTGGGGGGGGGGGAAGCTTTTTCTGCCTCAATACTCTGACTCTGGAATCCCCTTCCCCTGGAAACCCACACTGGCATCAACACAGTAAGCTTTTCAGTACAAACTGAAGATTGGTTTATCCTTGCATTTAGAAATTAAAAGTTATAACTTAGCCTTGAAAAATATGCTCTCATACCACACTTATTGTTGCTCTAATATTTTCAAGTACTGTTTACTATATTTCCTTTGTTAGTTTTATCTTTTATAATATGTACTGCATTCTGGCCTGAAAATTCTTACAGTCGTATGCAATATCTAAACATTTTAATTTAAAAATTAAAATTAGATTTACATTAGATTTATTATATATATATATATATTTAAATTAGAGACACTACAAAATTGGAGATTCTTGATAGAAGAGATGCATTGGTATGATGATTCTTATACATTGATGAACAGTGAGTCTATTTTAGCCACTTGTATAGTCTGATCTTCTCACATTTATCCATTTTTTTAAAAGGCAAGAGCTTCTTAGATTAAAACTTCTAGAGCAACTGTTTTCAAAAAAGTGAGGATTGAGTAATTGACCATGCCCTTAAAGTGCCAGCAATATCAAAATAGGAAATATAATCCACTTCAATTTATTTTTTCTAATCATGAGTTACAGGATGCAGGAATGGTGGAAAGTATTACATTTAGAGAATGCCTATTGCAAATTTATTCTAGCAAGCATAATGCTATGATAGCAAAAAAAAAAAAAAAAAAAAAAAGTGGATACATGAAGAGAATTGTTCCAACCCTAATAAATGGAAAGTTTCCCTGGCATATGGAAACTTTGGTTTTGGATTGCCTAACTACTGTACCAGTTCAGCATGAAAACCAGTTCTGTTTGGATTGCCTGTTAAGGCGCTGGGCTAGAAAGCGGAAGACTGTGAGTTCCATCTTAGCCATGAAGATCAGCTGGGTGACCTTGGGTCAGTCACTCTCTCTCAGTCTAACTCAACAGGGTTGATGTTATGGAGAAAATAGGAGGAGGATGTTGCATTGAATACGTTTGCTGCCTTGAGTTATTTATAAAAACAATAAAAGTAGGATACAAATAAATAAAATCTAATATTGTTTGTCATCAGGAAGAAAGGAATATGCAATCAGAACAGCAAGTGTTCATGGAATGGTACATTTCTTCCAATAAATATTGCCATCTAATACGGCCTTCCTCTTTTGCTTTTGACAAATGGCTAATGCCATTTGTGAAATTTCGGGGGTGGGGGGGGTGGGGGGGGGAGATAAGTTAAGCAATGCCAGCCCACCATTTTTATATGCACCTTTGCATATAAAAGCTAATCTGTTTGACTAAGTCATTTCTCCTTTGACATCTGCCTTTTATTTCTCTTTGCTTATCTAAAATTCGAGGAACAAAAAGATTAAGTGTGCTGAAATTGCTGAATCTTCTCAAGACAAACAATGATTCATTGTCTCCTGTTTCACGAACTCATTCAAGGATATGAAAATTACTAATAATGCAAAATAATGCAGAATAGTCTAACTACTCACCCATTATATTGCACAGCTGCTGCCAGCAGCAACCAACACGATTTTAATAAACAATGTTTTCAACAGCATTGAAAACATTGTTTACTAAAAATCCCACTTTGATCGTTCTCAAAATTGTCTCTCTTTGGTTGAACTGAGCATTTGGGTACAATTAGAGGCCAGTTACAATATAACCTATGAGCCTCTAATATACGCTGATGGTCATGATCAGCAAGCTACTGCAACTCTGCTTCTATCAAGGATAATGTACATTAGTTTAGAGGTGGACAAGATAGAATGAAGAGGATAAGAAAAAGGAGTCATCTTTCAATCTCAAATACATTTTATCTATCTATCTATCTACAAGTACAAAGAAACAAGTAACAGTATAGACATAGACACGGACACGGACACATGAAAAAAATTGGCACAAATAAAAGGATATAAATAGGCAAAACATAGCAATAAACACATAGAATGATTACATATAAACGGGAACAGTAGGGCAGGGACGGTAGACATACTGGTGCGCTTATGCAGGCCCCGTTATGGATCTCTTAAGAAACATGAAAGGTCCACGGTAGACAGTTAGGTATGAGGATTAGCAAGACTAACAACAGGATCAGGTAGAGCATTTACTACTCTATTGCAGAAGTCATATTTCCTACCATCAAGTTTAGAGCAAATTACACTGAGTTTGAATCTATTGATAGCCCTTGTGTTATTACGGTTGAAATTAAAGTACTTATTTACAGGTAGGACTTTTTGGTAAATAATCTTATGACCTAAGCATAGGTCGGAATGTAGACGGCGTAATTCGAGACTATCCAGACCTACAATTTCAAGCCTGGTGGTATAGGGAATTTTATTTCGAGCAGAAGATTTGAGTACTCTTCTAGTAAAATATCTCTGGACCCACTCTAATGTATTGATGTCTGAAATACAATGTGGATTCCAGGCAGGTGAACAGTATTCAAGTATAGGTCTGGCAAAGGTTTTATATGCCCTAGTTTGAAGTATAGCATTACCAGAGAGAAAACCGTAAAAGGAGACTGACAACTCTTAATGCCTTTTTTGCAATGATATTACAGTGAGCGCTGGGACTTAGATCTTTTGAAGTGAGTACTCCTAGGTCCTTGACAGAGTGTGGGTCAACTTTTAGATCGTAGCTGGTTCTGAAACAGCTATGAAAAACACCTCTTTATAGAAGTAATTAAAGAAGTACTGCTATTGGGATAAGTGAAAATAGAAATAATCAGGGCTGTCAAACTGGCAGCCCTCGAGCTTGATGTGTCACACGGAGGCCATGCCCACTGCAACTCTGCAAAGAGGAAAAACGTCGTGAAACATCACGTGATGGCAATGTGACGTGGTGGGTTTGACACCTGTGAAGTAGATAATGGTAAAAAAAAAATTGTGAAGTTATCAATTTTCCAACAGTTCATTGTATATCTCCCACCAACACATACAGACACACAGACATACACACATGCAACTATCATCCATCAGGGAATAAGACTAAAATATCAGTTTTAGAAAAATAATAATGGGCCAATTTTTTGCATTAATGAGAAATACCCAAATGAAAATGTGAATATTGGATTTTGGCAATACTCAGAATTTTCTAAAATAAAGGATCACAAGCAAAAGTTTTATTATACATTGTCTATTCCTAATTTCCAAAGGATTTTCAGGAGTCTTCTACAACCCAAAAAGTCAAAAGCATCAATCCTCTTCCTATTCTGCTTCTTCAAAGTTCAACTTTCACTTCCATAAAGTGTCACAGGAAGCAACATGACTTGCACAATTCTGATCTCTGTAGATTAAGACACATTATGATATTTGTATATTTTCTCCAAGCACTTTATGGCACCTGTACCAAGTGCTAATCTGCAGGGTATTTCTCAACTGCTTGTTCCTTTACTGTTAATGGTTGATCCTAAAAGGCAAAAGCAATACACACTTTGATATGTTCATTATTAAGTTCTAAGGCAATGACTTGTCTTCTTGGTAAATTCCAGAGTTTGTTCTGACATCCAGTTTGCTTTCTTCTCTTTCTTAATTTATATTCACATTCATCCTTAAGGCCTTTTTAAAGTTCATTCTATAGTATCTCTGGCTCTCTGTCAATGAAGTTTAGCACATCAAAGTGTATCCTGATGTTCTCCCTGAAAATAGTGAGTATATGTTCAAGGTCATAGTGTGTAAACTTTCTTCTTCTTTAGCTTAATTTAGAGTTTGCACATGAGCAGTTTGTGATTTCTTCCACAGTCAGCACCTGGCCATGTCTTTCATGCTATAATGGAACTCCTTTGCCTCCTTTTAACAGTAATATAGTCAATTTGATTTCTGCATACCCATCTGGTGATGTCCATTATAGTGGCATCATTTTTATTGTTTGAAGAAAAGTGTTAAGAGTGCTACGAAGAAATCATTGGAATGGCAGAATTTGATAAGCTCATCTTCTGCTTATCTCTGCCATTTCAATCCAACTATATTTTCCCCTTTCATATTTCCAGATTTGGTATTCCGGTTATCACACATAGTACCTCTTGCTTGCATATTCTGCTGATTTTGAATTGAACTTGATCATAGACGTCATTAACCTCCTCTTCTTCTGCATCAGTGATTGGAACATTGACTTGAATGTTAGTCATTTTACAGGGATGCCCACAAAGCTAATCAATATTATTCAGCATTGATTACATTGTAACCAAGTACTGTCCTTGCTATATCCTTCCTAACTACCAATCAACAGCAGTTTTATTGGATCCTGCTGGGAATAGAAACTTTTGGCATACACTTGGCACAGAAGGCCTGGGGAGGTAGAATATCTATTCTTGTCAACATGGAAATTGTAGATTGTTGAGCCCACTTTGCTTTTGTTTTGTTAATTTTAATTTTTTATTTTGTTCTGATCAACTGTATTTTTCTTTTTGGGAGTTGGTTTTTAATTGTAAACTGTCCAAAGTTGGGAATTAGATTAGCCTAGTAATGCAATGTAATGTAATGCAATGCAATGCAATGCAATGAATATAATATCTGAAATTTATCATAAAGGTAAATGGTAAGCAAAATGAGAATTATGTACAAAAGCTATAACTTTCTTGTATATAAATATAATAAGTTTCTTAATTATAGAGAATAAGATTTGGTCTCTCTAACCTAGTGTAGTATTATTTGACAGAATAACAGTCTCTAATATTGTTTTAGCTTTGTTTTCCCTGTTTTAACTGAAAGAACTAGAACCCATCTGAATACAAGCTACATGTTTTGCAATTGCAATATTTCTTGTTAAATGAAATCCATTCCCAACAGGGTGGGAATAGGTAGTTCTCCAAATTTTAATCACCGTAACTTCCATATTTGCACACTGCACATGCTGGCTAAAACTAGCTTGGAATCTAACTTTTCTTTAAGTGAAAGTTTACAAAAATAAAGAATACTGTGAGAACTTTTATAGGCTTGCAGGAGTTCAGAACAACTCCAATCCTTGTGATCCAACAAGGTCCTAGAATTTAAAACAATGCATTTTCTGACTTAGCTGCAGTAGAATCTACATTATTAAAAAGTTATTTATCTTTCTTCAATAATCAAAATCACAGATATCGTGGGCAGTCATCTCCCATTAGACATGTTTCGCCCTATCCCTTCTTCTGGTTTCATGTGGTCTAATAGGTCCATACGAAATGTCCACAGGTTGGCTTCATTTGGCAGGACTTAAATTAAAGAGAGTTTTCTGCTTCAGCAGGAATTGAGTGGGCGCTCAAAAACTACTTAAGGAAAAGGATTTTGGAGTAGACAGGACAGTAAAGCAATGGAAAAGGCAGTACCAATGCATGCTCCAGAAATTATGCCTTTTGTTAGAACTTATTGCCTCCTGCAGTAGTGTGTTAATCACCACAAAAGCCTATGACCAGGGTTAGAAGAATTGAAGAAAACACTTTAAAACTTGATTACATATAATACCTCCTTCACAGTGTATAATTATTTTTAAAATTACTTTTATTATGTAAACTAATAAAAAAGGGCAAATGCACATCAGCATTAAAGGATCAACCGAATTGAAAAATTAATAAATGAAGCAACCAACAGTGAACAAAAATGGGGAAAGAAGTTTGGAAATCATGTTATCACAAAACTAATAAAAAAATTGTTCATATTGCTCAAAAACCTTCTCTTCTCATTTTATGAAATAAAAAGTAATTAAACAAATGAAAAATAATATAATGCATACCAGATAGAAATTTCCCTTTTTAATGTTGAATAGTTATTATTTTAGCCAACCTCCATCAAGAAGCCACAATTTTTGATGTATTTATAGATTCCAGATATTGAGAATATAAGGATATAAACATATTAAAATCAGTGATATTAGCATCCTTAACATTAGTGATCCAGAAACGTACTAAAAATTGCAAATCCAAAAATTGGCCAAGACAAAACCTCATGGGTTAATATTCCAATTCCTGAGTTAAAGCATCAACAGCAAAGTAATTGTAACCAAACTTTACTCAACACTTTCCAAAGGATCCTCAACTCTCTATTTTAAGAAATATTCTATTTAGGAACCACAGATAATTCCTAAAGAAGCTTTAATCATTGTGGATCTTAAAAAGTATCATCTTTGTAGCTATCAAAGGACGACTGAATGTCTGAGATCTAGATAATTTCAAAGATAAGCAGACTCACCATGTAGTCAAAATATGAATTGGAGGAAGAGACTACTTCATTTATTACTTTTCCAAAACTTTTCTGTTTCGTGGCCAGGCTGGGGGGAAGAGGGGAATTGGGCCCCCCAAGCATTATAATTCAATAATTGAACAATTAATAATGTACCACATGAAGTAGGTCAATGAAAATATCAATTTTTAAAAACACCTGGGTCTGGGTAAAAGAGCTCTTGAAAGACTAGATCAAGGCAGACCAACAATACAGCTTCATTTTTATAAAAATCTTCCTGCCTTCCAAGGTATTTGCTGCAGAAAAAGACACTCAGCTTCAGAATTCAAACATTCATTAACTCAGTTTCTTCCAATTTGGTGCCCTCCAGCTGAGCTTAAACTACAGCTAAAGAATTGTCAGCCATCAGAGTTAATACCCAGATCAGCTGAAGACTTCTGAGAATTGTAGTTCCAACAACCAGACAGCCCAAGGCTGGGGCAGGCTGACATAAGTACTTACACCACTAGTGTTAACAGAGATTCATATCAACTAGGCATCTCACTATTTTAAGAATAATTGTATTTAGCATCCTTTCAGAGAAAATATGAAAGCAAATCTCATCCAAACACTCAAGAAATAATTTGTCCAAAATACTTGTTTTACCGCATAAAGAAAAGCACCCAGACATAACCCCAATGTTTTGGCTTTTTCCAGAAGGTATACAGAGAATAAATTGAACAGACCACAATTGATTTGTTTTGCAATTGTAAGAGGGTAACTGATCCCAATCATCCACAGATGTGGTACAGACCATTGAGTGACATTTCTTGTGGGGTGAAATTAAAGTATGTCACAATTTTCTCCTTGGACATAGTTGGGACATGCCTTGTAAGAAATAAATAAAGTGGCTGGTTTTCACTGTTCCTTCTCCTGAATTTTCAGCTCCTTGCTGAAATGATGTTCTCATCTGAACTTCCTGACGCTATGACGACAACTCTGGAAGTCAGCTCTTAAAGTAAAGGAAATGAGGGTGTTGGGAAGGTTGTCACTTTCTTTTCTGCCAAAAAGCCAGGAACATTTTCTTCTCCATTTTCCACAATCAGCCAAACCACGATTAAATTGCATGTTCAAAATGTCAAAGGCAAAAAGAAAAAAAAAACCTGCAAAATGATATTCATTGTACCAATTTCAGATATTTTGAGTTTTGCAGTCTGTTCTACTTTTCAAGGGATCATATCAGCCCATATGTCTTTTTTTTTTCTTCAGACTTCAAATACTTTTTAAAAAGAAAATGCTGCACTATACTTTCCAGCTCCATTTTCCTTGTAGGGGAGCAACTTACAGGGCTAGTGCTGATCTATAAAGCTTTCTAGGGCTTGGACCATATTCTCACATTGGAATCAGTCTACCTGGGAGAAGATGCTAATGGCTCCATCCTTAAGAAGCAGAGATGCTTTTTTCCCAGAGCAATGCTGCTTCTTTGGAGTAGCCTCTGAGTGGATTTTCAGGCTGATTCCCACTGAGATTACTTCCTGAAACAATCAAAATGGAGTTCTTCTAGAAGACATTTGGCCTATGATTTCATCTTGTCTGGGTTTATAGATTGTTTTTATTACTTTGTTTGCATTCAATGCTTTATCTAATTAGATTGTGGGGTGTTTTCATTGTGTGTTGTGTATTTTTATCACCGTGAACTGCTGATTGGGATTTCAGCAGCCTCCTAGATGTGACACATCGACAGAAAGGTAATCTTGAAAATACTCATCGATTTCTGAAAAAACAGTTCATTCTGTTCTGGCATGGGTAACTGTCCTGACCATATTTATTTTAAGTAAAAGAGTCTCCAAATAATACTTTTAGAAAAAGGATACATATGAATCCAGAATCATGATGCTACGGGCATCCTGGGAGGATGAGTAATACACAGGAGTTAGTTTTGTTTCTGTTGGATCATTTTCCTGTTTTATTGTTTTGTGGTACTGCTTTGTAGCTACTGCTTTTACTGTTGTTATGAGACACCCAGAGTTGCTTAAGATTAGTGGCCAGTTAAATCTTTTAAGCAAATAAGAACATCCATTTACACTCTGAATGTGGGAAAACAAAGGTATTGAAACAGGTAGTAGCTATTTTGCTAGATTGTATTCAACTTGGCCTTTCACTTAGTGAAAACACTTCTGCCTATGGAAAGGTGTTGGTGCTTTTAGTCCTCTACTGCTGCCCTTTTGTACTTTATCTTATCAGATTTTTGTGATTTCACACTTTTCCAAACTACTTTTCCAAACCAATTTTCCAAACCAAACAAATGTAATCTCAAATGTTTATATGAAACTGAATATATTATCATTGCCTTCATAAAATTGGTGCAAATAAAGTATAACCTCAACATTCTAAGAGAAACTATTTTAAAAATGTACAAAAAATTCTAGCAAACAAAACTGTCTAATAAACCAGTGAAGAGATTTGTGGCACACTACAAATTAAACTTTTGTGGATTACAGTCACGGGCAGAGTCAGATAGGTGAGACATAAGTAAGTGGTTCCTTTAATGTTGCCAAAACAGTCAGGTCTGCCTTTTTAGAGCTTAACTTTTGTCTACATTGAAAAGCCCCTACCTTTGTTTTCAAAATTAAGGACAGGTTTAACCATTCCATCTACACATAGATTACTGCTGTTGGGAATTTTAAAGAATGTATGTGCAACCTGAACATTCAAAACAAAGGTAGTTTTTTGTTAGCCAGCTAGAAGTGTCTCTGCTCCCTATGACCTTTATAGAGTTGGATAAACAGCAGGAAAGCAATACAAACGATCAAGCATAAAAGAAACTCAAAAGGGTATACCAACACAACTTGAAGCCAAGGTAACCTTTTAAGCAGTGAAGATGGTAGACAAGATCAACTAATGGTGAAGCAATAGGAGCATTCTGAGATATTGGAGATGATCAGAAGAGAAAATGAAGAGAAAATAGAACTACTGAAGAAGTGTGAGAAAATGTGAGGGAATATGAGTTTGACTCATAGAAAGGGGAGACAAGCCATTTTAGAAAAATATCTTGAGTTCTAGGAAAGTGGACTGGCATAATTTTATTAGGATATTTATAGTGATTGCTTCCCTTTTCCCAAGAATAAGACTCATTTAAACCCTTTAAACTGGATGTTAACAGTTACACAATTACATCTTGTCTTTTAGAGTTGGCCCAGGATTTGTTAAGTCCTGTAGTTTTGAAGTTTTGAGCTTCAGTTAGGAGGACACAAAGCACCTTTTTTCTATATTCCTAGAGCTAGACTGAAGAGAAAAATCCTGGTAGAAGAATCTAAGAAGAAACAGAAAGTCCACATGTTGTCAGATCTTTGAGGCAGGCCTGATCAGGAAAGAAACAATGCAAGGATTACAGGAATTCTTTTAAATGCCATAGGGTATAATAAAAAGAATCCCAAAAGTCTGCTGGCATTTCCTTCTGCTCTCTTTTATACCAAACAGAACAGGACAGGGGATGGGGGTGGTGAAATCTGTTCCTTGTGTTCCTTCTTTCTCAGGAGTGAGTTGTCTTATTCTTTTTCCTGGTGATAAATGCTATCTCTGCATTTATCTACTCGAAGATGCTGTACTGTCAGTCCTATGTGATGGTTCTGAATACTGTAAGACTTATGAAATTGTATAGATTTTATAGAATTATCCTGTTAAGTCTAGGAAGATTTGGTTTTCCCACTAGAATTAATTTTCAGTCTGTTTTCCACCTAAGATCCTATAATGACTCAGCTGCATTATATCCAGTTTGCAGTTTTTAAAATTAGTTTGGGACCATTGCTGGGAAGTGAGATATCCATTAAAACAGGGGTCCTGAAACTACAGCCCGCAGGCTTCATACGGTCCACTGAAACCATTAATCCAGCCTGCACAGGACCACGAGACTGCCCTGCCTACATTGCCCTACCCACCTATAGGCCCCCACACTTTGGCTGAGCACAGGACTTGCCTTTGCCAGCCCCATGGGCTGGAACTGGAAGGTAAAGCCAACATTTTTGGCCTGCAGAATGTTTCTGGAGGTGGGGGAGGTGAAAAATGGGGTGTGCGGATGCCCAGGAAGGCCAAAAACGGGCCCATTTTTGGCCTGCAGAATGCTTCTGGAGGCAAGAGAGGTGAAAAACGGGAAGTGTAGATGCTCCAGGAGGCCAAAAACGGGTCCGTTTTTGTCTCCCCCATCTCCAGTAGCACTCTACAAGCCAAAAAGGGGGTGCATAGAGGCCTCCTGAGAAATCTGTGTGCCCCATTTTTGACTTCCCCCACTTCTAGAAGAGAGAGAGAGAGGGAAAGAGAGAGAGAAAGAGACAGAGGGGGGGAAGGGAAAGAGAGACAAGACAGAGAGAGACAGAAAGAGAGAGATAGAGATAGAGATAGAGATAGAGATACATAGAGAGACACAGAAACAGACACAGACACAGACACACACAGACTTGTTGATTGTAAGCTCCTTGGGGCTGAGAAGAATTGCTGCAAAACTGAGTTTCCTGAAGTGGACCACTAGACTCCTACACAACTGAAAAAACAATCTAGTAAAAGGTCAACCAAAAGAGCAACATGCAAACAAAAGTGAATAAAACACCCCCAGGAGCAAAACAAATTAAAGTTTAATTTGTGTGCATTGTTTAATGGACTGCTAAATTGGCCACACCCACCCAGTCACATGACCACCTAGCCACACTCACCCAGTCACATGACCACCTAGCCACACCTGCCCACTCAGTCTGGCTCCACAACAGTCTGAGGGATTGTGAATTGGCACCCTGTTTAAAAAGTTTGAGGACCCCTATACTATATTTATAAAATGTATAAAAGTTTAGTGAACAATATGCTGAAAACTCTGGCAAATAAATATTCCCAAATAATTTCCAAGAGAGATAAAGTTCCCTTTGGCATTTATGATATATGCACTGATGTAAAATTCATTATGTGCAACCAGCAATATATTTCAGCTAAGGTGTTTTTTGAGCAATCACATCGCATTCCCAGAATTTTATGAGAGAGCCAGTGTGGCACAGTGGTTAAATGTCTATGGAAATTGTCAATCATCCAGGTGATGGTTGTCCTAAAGGTGCGTTTCAAAAGGCAACTGGACTTTGTTTTTTCCTTCTGAAAATGTTTCACTTTTCATACAAGAAGCATCTTCTGTCCTGACTGAATGGTGGGGAATAGAAGGAGTCTATTCTCTTTGCAGTCATCTGGTTGTCACCTGAAGGTCAGTCATTAGCTCTCTGAGAGTTGTTGAGGCCACTTGGGAATTTATCTGTATCTTCAGGATCACCTAAATCAGAGTGCAAATGGGTGTGTGGAGTCTTCTTGGGACTACTGAAAGAACTATGTTGAAGACAGGATATAGATAGTATTGTATCTGTCTCCCTCTGTTGAGAGAGGGATGTTCAGTTTTACCATAGATGGCCTCTTTGACCCCTCTTTTTCCTCTGGGACACAATAGTTAATGTGTTGGGCTTGCATTGGAGAAAGTTTTCTGGTCTGCCCTTGGCCAATTCTTTCCCTCAGTCTAAAGTGCTAAAGTGGCTCGCGTAGCTATTGTGGTGAGGGAGGAAGGAATATTTTGTAAACGGCTTTGTACACTGCTTTATGTCCTGAGGAAAATGTGGGGTCCCAGTCTGATAATAATAACAAGGATTTAGAAATTTTCATATTGTAGTCCCCGTTCTCTCATGTTTTTCTAAGGCTTCTTCCCCTTTTTTTTAACTTATTGAAAAGAATCAAAATAGTTGTGCAATGTTTCTTGACTGTGCACGTCTCCATTTGGAATCATCCAGTAGTTCAAATGCAAAAACAAAGAATAACCTCAAGACGTAGCTTGCTTCCAGTTCCTTTTGCCAGTTAATTTGCTGATAATCTGTATTTAAATATGTCGCTTTCAGGAATGCATTTCTAATTAAAGCTCCACCCCAAAGCCCTTGACATGAAGCTTTCTTTTCAATGTTCCATCATAGAAACTTAACAAAATCCCAATTGTATTTGTAATCAATGTTTGAATGTACAACTTCCAGCTGTTGTAGACATCCAGAAATTGTTTAGTTTTCAATAATGCCTCTTGCAATATACTATTTTTATTTAAATGATGTGCAACTCTTCTCACAGTTTTTTTAAAAAAACCTCACTAGTAAATGCATTATTGAATCATATAATATAAATTATTTTAGATTTTTAAACTTTAACTTACAGGATGTTTTGTCCCTTGAAGAGAAATTTGTGAAGTCATTTGGCAAATTAAATTGGCAACCAACCCCTTAATTATATGAAATAGAAAAACCTCAATACCACATTGGCTTTAATGGGAATGGGATTAGGAACTCTCCCTCTAGGTGTGGTCCTTTCCAAGCCAAGGTATAATGATACATAAGAGCAGAAAACCCCAGAAATGAGATAATCAAGAGAGAGAAAGAGAAAGAGAGGAATTGTAATATCAGGTACTGAAATGAATAAACAGGAATTAAAAGTCATTGTATGTTTTGCTCTTTAATTCTGGTGCACAATTAAACATTTTATTGACATATTAAGATGACTTTGTAACAGGAAGAGTTCCATCAAGGAATTTGTGAAGCTTCTCATATCTAGCTGTATCTTGTTCAAGGTTGACAAGAACCTAGATCAAAATCTGCTGAGGGTAGGATGGTGGGTGTGGAAAAGTACAGAGATATTTCCAGGAGTGGGCTGCTGGGGGTTCGCAGTGGTTAGGGAGAACCTCTAGCTAAAATTCTGTGCAGTTCAGAGAACCCCCAAATCACACTCCTGGCGGGATCTGCCCACCCTTCCCCTCCCTGCTTTGGGTGCAGGTAAGTGCATGGCGTGCGTGGAGGCTCAGAGAGGTCAAAAAACGGGCCTACCGGAAGTTTGGGAACAGCCTCCAGAGGGCATCTGGAGCCTGGAGGCTCGAGGAAAGTCTCCAGAGCCCGGGGAGGGCAAAAACTCCCTCCCACGCCGTGGTGGAGGAAGCCAACTAGGTCATTCCCACCATGGCCATGCCCACCCAGCAACTGGGCAGAGAACCCTTGCTAAAATTTTTGAAGCCTGCCCCTGGATATTTCATTAGTCGTGGAAGAGATGAGATTCTCTTAGTTTTGGCCAAATCTCAAAGGCATCCTTTGACCTAGGGGTCAACAGGCAGCACACCTTACCAACCCCTAGAGTTTTTTGCTTATATTATTATTTGGAAAAGGAAAAGATTTGTATGCTTGTATGAAGCTGTGGCCTCCAATGACGTGCATAGTAAGTAAAAAGATTTGTACACGCATCTCCAAGTGGCAAGAATATAGTGTCTCCACCAAGGTTGGCCCAGCCTGACTCTCTTGTCTTTTGGGAAAACTTGAAAAATCTGGTTTTTCCAGCAGTTCCTCAGCCAGGGTGAACCCCTATAAGCAGTGTGATACTTTTATCTTGTTTACTATTTTTATGATATGTGTGATTTGGCTTCTTTCTGTTGGTTATCCATGATTTGGTGTTACATTTTTGCACTGGGGGTGGGGTCAGGAAAGGCGAAAGAAATAATTGTTGAAATTGTAGTTGACCATAAGAAGGATTTATTAATTGCTCAGTCTTACTAGATAAACCCCAGCAAATAAAACTAAATAACATTTATAAAAGCATTTTTCTGCCCCAATTTCAACTAAGCACTTGGGTACATGTCACAAAATGTACTGTGCCAGAGAGAACACTTGAGATCTATAATGATGTATTTATGTCACTTTATTACATCATTGAGAGCCAGTTTGGTGTAGTGGTTAAAGCACCAGGCTAGAAAACAGAAGACCATGAGTTCTAATCCTACTTTAGGCACAAAGCCAATTTTCTTTCAGTCCTAGGAAGGAAGCAATAGTTAGCCACTTCTAAAAACTTTGCTAAGAAAATTGCAAACTGTTATTCAGACAGTTTGTGAAAATTGGACACAACTGAACGGAAGGAAAAAAAAACCATTATTACTTACCAGGTTATGATTCAACATCTGCAGTACCGGAGGTGGACAGAAATAAACAGGCCACAAAGAAGAAAGTCTTTGCAGCCCAATATTAAATGATTCAAGATCTTGTGTTACTACCAGAAATGAAAGCCAGGGGCCAAGATTCAACACACAACTGAGCAGCGGTATAATTACACAAAATAATCTTTAAGCCAATGACAGGCCCAAATCCAATAATGGAACGTGGCAATTCTTCCAAGGTTTTTTAATTGTTTCATACCTATAAACAAAATCTTGCCAGACTGAAGGCTCTACTGTCCCCATCTATATAATATACTCTGTGAACTTATTAGGGATGGGCTGCCTTCATTCCCTCTCACATATAATATCCGGACTGAGTTGCCTCTTACTCCTTGGAATGTACCCCCTCCCTCTTCACTACATCCCATAATGGCCAAAGTCAGCAAGCCCTCTAGGATTGGATAATCTTTTCATCAAGAAATGCAAATTGCCTCAAATGCAAAAAGGAACTTTCTAATCACTATCCCAAAGGTGTTTTTTCAAAAGGCAACTGGACTTTGTTTTAGGAAAAGTGAAATCCACTTCCCTTTTGAAAAAGCACCTTTGGGACAATCATGACGTGGATGACTGAGAATCTCTGTAGACAGTTTTCTAATCACTACTATTTTTATGTCCCCCAAATAGATATTAGGACCATCACATGGATACAGGGACACCAGATATTAGCACCACCAGAGGATACAGGGACACAATCTGGAGAGACAGCAAAATAGATTCTGTTAGAGCAAGTGTCCCCAAACTTGGCAGTTTTAAGACTTGTGGTCTTGGACTTCCGGTTTGGCGCTGCAGTGATCCAGTCGGGGAAATAGCAGGGCTCTAATGAGCCCCGCGAAACCCCCAACTGTTGAGCTGCCGCCGACAGGTCTGCGGACCGATCCTGTCCTGTAGGGACAGGTGAAAGAGAGGGACACCTTGGACAGCTGAGAGGAACGGGCAAGTTCCTTGGGGCTGGAGGAAACCCTCTGAGTCGGCGGCGGGGATGCAGAAGCCATGGCGGCTGCCTTGAAGCCAGGGCATTGTGCAGGAGGAAGATTGGAGAAAAAAGAACCAAGTGTTTGGAAGCCGGGTGAGTGATATTAACCCAGGTGGGAACAGCGCTCAAAAAATGGACTTTTACAAGTGAGCCCTTAGCCTTAATTAGGGCCTACAGATTATTGGGGCAAAAAGACAAGTTAATTTGCAGGAGGAAGAGACCCATTAAGGAGTTACTTTTATCATGGACAGATTTGGAATGACTGCCTGTTGAAAAGTTACAAAACTTTGAAATATCTTTAAATTGGAATGGACTACCAAATGTTTAGAATAAGATGTTGGATTGTATGATAAAAAATGGTGATTTGATGTTTTTTCTTTTTCTTTTTAAAGATGTAAATGGATGAAATTTGGAATCAAATTGGTTAAAGAAGTGTGGGCAATTGTACTTATCTAATACCAGACCAAACCTTAGCTCTTAAAAGATCTATTTTATGTTTAAAATGTTTAAAAGCAAATAAAATATTTTTTTAAAAAAAGACTTGTGGACTTCAACTTCAAAGTTTAAGTCCACAAGTCTTAAAGCTGCCAAGTTTGAAGACCTCTGCTGTAGAGAGTAAGAGATAAATGCAACAAATACGCAAGAACCATTGCTTAGCAAAGATGGTTGAAATTTGGGAAATCCTGGGAAGTAAGATAATATTCAAAAGCAGCTTAGGTAGATTTCTCCCTAAGTCATAAGTATAAGAAGGGGGGGGGGTAGTCAAGCACAATTAAAATTCTTTTAGTATAACCTTCTTAATAAAATATGATTCTAGTGGAGTTGATTTTTTCATCTGATTTACCTACTGTAGTCTGTCAGATCTCCCAGTGCAAATCTTTTCGGAAGAAGCTACTATTAATAGCAGATAGATACATATGGAGACCATACTGTACCTTCCTTTTTTGCCTCTGCTATTTGCAAGTTGGTCATTGTTTATTTAGTTAAGTTGACCTTTATTAATTTATTTAATAAATTATTTATTAGGCCGCCTGACTCCCAAATGATTCTGGGTGGCTTACAATTAACGTCAATGTATCAAAAGAATACAACAGATCAGAACAGCAAAATACAAATACAAATCACATCAAAGTAAAACAAAACGAAGCAGAACAAAAAGAAGCTGGCACAATTACTCTGTCCCTAAGGCCTGGAAAGACAAGCAGGTCTTCCATAATTTTCTGAATATACAAACGTATCTTTTGAACTTAATTGAATGACAGTTCAATTAATTATTTGCTAAAAGCCCTCTGTCTGAGCACAGTGCACAGTGCAGAATCTTCTCATCTGAAAGATAATATGAAATAATGTTACTGTATTACCCAGTAACTTATTGTATTACCCAATAAGATTGTGATAGACCCTGAAGCACCCATCTGCCAACTTTCTATCCTTTTCAATAATAAATATTGTGTAGGCTGGTTCTGTATCTGGGCTACAATGAGCACAGTAGTGTATGCAGAAACCTGTCTAGATTACCATTAGCTAATATAACATACTTTTCAGAGTATAAGACACACTTATTTCCCCCCAAAAGAGGGTGGAAATGTTGGTGTGTCATATAGACGGAATATGGCCATTTTTGGCCTCCCAAACCACCCTGCACGTCCCATTTTTGCTAAAGACAGGGCTATTTTTTGCACATACGAGACGCGCAGAGGGTTTGGGAGACCTGCAGAGTGCTCCTGGGGGCTGGGGAGGGTAAAAACAGGACACCGGGGGGGGCGGGTTCAGGAGGCCAAAAACAGGGTCCCACAAAAGTGGGACACACAGAGGGTTTGGGAGGCCTGCAGAGTGCTCCTGGGGGCCGGGGAGGGCAACAGCCGGACGTGCAGAGGCCAAAAACTTTTTTTCTTGTTTTCTTCTTTGAAATCTTCGTGCGTCTTATACTCCGGTGCGTTTTATAGTCCAAAAAATACAGTATCTCATAATCCTTTCTTTTCTTTTTTCTCCCCTTTAATGTAGCTAAAGTAGGATCTGATAGATGACCACTGGATAACTTTCTATTCACTATGTTCTAAAAACAACTATATTCTGAAAGCAGGAAATACATTCGGCTGGAGAAAATACAAAGTCAGCTTAAAATCCTTTGATACTCTTAAGAGGCCCCCTAACTTGTCAGAAGAAAAGGAGCGTCCTAATGACATATAGCTAATGGTGGTTAGGTCAAGAATAGCCACCTGGGCTGGAAGTAGTTTGTCAAAAGAAGAATTCATGCTTCAGTAAGAATTATGATTGTTTGGCAAAGATAATGTAAAACTTTAGTAATTAGGAAATGTCAATTAAAAATAACAAATGTATGTTAACCATATATGGAAAGTTGCTCTGTTAGCAGAATCCTTTGTTTAGAAAAGTATAAAAATTGTCATGAAATCACTACCTCTTCACTCAGAACTCAGATGGGAATCGAGTTCCGAGTCTTGCGCAATAAACCTAACTCTATCTGACCCAATGAGATGTCTCTTATATCCTTTCTTCCATAACACCTTAAATAGACACAGATCACTTGGGTGTTATTATACTTTACCTTGTTATTATATTTCTTTTGAGTTGGTTGGATTATGATTGCATCTATTTCAAGGCCTGGTGCACTTATTTCAGGGCCTGGTGGCTCAGCAGACTAATGCATTGTGATTAACTCTAGCTGTCTGCAATTACTGTAAGTTCGAATCTCACCAGGCTCAAGGTTGACTCAACCTTCCATCCTTTCTAAGGTAGGTAAATTGAGGCCCCAGTTTGTGGAGGCAATAAGCTGGCTTTGTATAAATATACAAAAGTATGAAGGTTTATTGCATTGTAAGCCGGCCTGAGTCTCTGGAAAAGGGCAGCATATAAATCAAATTTTTAAAAAAAAATAAAAAAATCAAGTCCTAGTAGGACTTCAAAAAGTATTAAATTCACAAGTTAGAATAAACTGTTATAAAGGTTTATAGTTTGCAATTGTTCTTATGTACTTATCTATCATTATTTAGCTTAACTATTTGTAGCATTCAGACTTTGTAACATGTTTTATAGGTTTTTTTCCCTTGGCTTTTTACTTTAAATATATATATTTAATTCTATTGCGCTGGTCTACAACCAAACTAAAAGTAGCAAGAAAGCAAATAAATAAGTAAAACTGTCTTAAAAGGATGTTTCCTATGGTACCTTGTGATTGTAATATATTTTGGAACAAATTCAGCAGACATAATTATATTTAAATAACACATGGCTGGGAATTCACTGCGGAAAGTTTATGACTTTCAAACACAAATGAAACCAACTATGCAACTCAATAGTGGTAGTGCTGGGCTTTGATTGCACAAACATGTCAAACACGGATGATCTAAAGCTATGTCTTGTGGGAGATTTGCCTATCCTTTTGAAAGAGCAACAACTTGTTTGTTTTTCCTCTATTTTGCTGCTACAAAAATAGTCATCCATGGATTAAGCTTTGTGAAATGAATTATATTAAAAGAATGTGCACTGAAATCATTTGGACTCATTTCCCCTGTGACCCCGTAAAGTCCTGGAAGCTGTCGAGTTCAAGCATCTTCCTCTTTTCAGTTTCACGTTCCCTTAACTAAGTTTTCTGCATATTTTCTGTGGTGGTATGAAGTGTGGTGGTGGTGGGGGGAGAGAAAGTACATTTCCATCTTCTTGATTGCTTCCATTGCAGTCCATCCAAATCTTCAATGGCAGAAAATACATCACATATCATCCAACTCTAGGACAGCACTCAAGGAAAATATATTTCAGTTTCCAAGATTTTAAGGGAAGAGATCCAAGAATAGCTAAATAATAATAACATTCAGTTATACTAATCCCTACTTCAACTTGTATGGAAACTGCTATTCAGTAACAGAGGTATTTCAAAATATTAAGAAGGTACTGTGAACTTTTGCTAGAATTGCAAACGCTGGAGAACTGGTGAACTATTTTTTGTTCCAAGTGTGATGTCTAAGAAAAAGATGATTGTTTTTGACTGGATGGAAAGCTATAACTTGGGAGGGATAAAATCATATTATTATTTATGCTTTGTTTCTGTCTGATAAAATCAAGATTTATTTAATTTCTTTCAGCCCACTTCCACTCAAAAACATCTTTCAAAGTGAAAGCCTTACCCCAGGGGTGGGGAACGATGGCCCTATTATGCCTTGTGGACTTCAACTCCTAGAATTGGCTCAGAAATTCTGGGAGTTGAAGTCCACAAGACAAAGTTGCCATCATTCCCCACCGCTACCTTACACCTCTGACTAGACTAGAGTTTATTAATCAGGTGCCAATTCTTGTGACATACAGAATTTTCTTGGTGAAAGTTGTGAATTATAAATCTGTCTATTGTTTCCCAGTTTAAAATGCTTAAGATGTGAGCAAAGCCAGAAATGCTGCTTTTGGAGTGAGATCACCAAGTCAAAACAAAATACAACATATACAAAATTCTGGAATGTGGCTGAAATGATTCCTTCTTTTCCAAAGCTTTCTCAGGACAGTTCAGAAAAATCTGCTCCCAGTCTGAAGGATAAAACATAGGTCTGTAACTAGTAGGCAATCAGAGCTCCCGACAAACATCAAGGATTAGAAGACTTTGCATACATCAAAACTGCTTCCAGATGAGACAAGTGCTTTTATTGTGGCGAGGAAGGGGGGAGGGGTTGCAATGTAGGAAGCAAACTACAGACGTAAGTACATAAACCTGTTTCCACTACTGCAGAGGTGGGGAATGATGTTTCGTTTATGACTTGTGGACTTCAACTCCCTGAGGTGCCATTCTGGGAGTTGAAGTCCACAAGTCATAAAACAGCCATCATTCCTCACCCCTACACTACAGTATTAGTCAATGGTACTAGCTAGTGACTGACTCTAAACAAAATATATTTTTATGAAAGCCAGAGAGGGTTTTCTTTTCTTTCTTTCTTTCTAATGTCATGGAATTTATTTATTTATTAAATAGATTTATATAGCCACCCAATTCACACAAGGTGACTCCAGGTGATGTACAACATAAAATATCCACAGTTGAAAATCCAGAGTTTAATGCACCCCAAACCCCACCCCCATACCACGGTGGCAACAACACAATCAGACACATTTAGAGATGAGATTACAATTATCTTCGATCATCTCATTGACATTAAATATGCATTTTCTTCTCTGTTCATGGTGTTAACGTACTCAGAAACCAACCACAAGAACTTAATTTCCGCTAATTCAAGCTATCTTTTAATAACAGGCCATACATCTTTCTGAACGTTTCACAGGAAATAACTATAAACCTCAAAGCATGGGTTTGTTTACTGTTTTACTTCAATTAATAAAAGTGAGGCTATCCATGCATGATCATAACAGTGCTAATTGAATTTTTCTTATTTCCTCAGTCAAGTAGTGACCTGACCAAAAACAACCCTGAGGCAATATATCAGGTGGAGACAATGAATGGAAAGCAAACTGCAAAACTAATAATGAATGGATAACGTTCCTCTTTTTGGGAAGACCAAGAACGTTGTGATTTGATGGAACTGATGAGATCCTCAAAAAGATGACAGTGAGAAATTAAAAACAAACAGACACAGTAGTGTATGAAATAATTTATGGAAAAGGTAGAAGCAGTTTGCAAGGACAGAAAAGTGGACTGAATGATGTTGCTATAAACTAGAAATGGCTACAGTTTCGGCACGTGTCGTGTCTTGAACATTTTTTACCTATTACCTTCTGGCTGCTTGACTGTGTTTTCTACATGTGTGCATGTGCGCATGCATTAGATTTGTATCCCACCAAGTCTAAAATCAATTTTAATTTATTCCATCCAGAAGAGCAATTAGATGTTGGTCAGAAAGATTCAGTCATCTTTCTGACCTTATTTTAAATACATCTCTTGATATATAGAGTGGAACTCGTAACTCAAGTGTTTAGTGGCATATCTAAATCTTAGTCCAACTCATTATGGGCATCACTGTATAAATGATTATATTTCTTGATGAACGATTTGGAGTAATGCCAACCATTCGTGCATCGTAACTGTTCCAATATTTAAATTTCTATAAACTCCACCCTTTCATCCGTGATCAAAATAAAGCAGGGAGAACTGCTGTTGTGTGGCAGTCTGCAGGCTTATTTATATAAATAAATATATGGGTGAAATAGAGCAGAATAAAAAACTTGAAACAATGCAAAACAATATACAAAGTTAAAATTCATCCCCCAAGATGGACACCTAAGGAATTACTTGGATTTTAAAACTTGATAAAAAGGCAATTTTCACTGCTTTTCAAAATGCTATGAGGAAGAGGTTGGGTGAAAATTCCAAATATGAACGCCCCCCCCCCCCAAAAAAAAGGATGCTTATGTTGTATGCCGCTTATGTTGAAAGATGTGATCCATGACCGGCAAACAAGATTGCTGGGCTGGAAAAAGGGAGACAAATTGCTGATCCTCATTTTTCTGGAATTGCTACTGAAATATAATCCTGCTATATTTCTCTCTGCCTATCATACTGGAAATTGATTCCTTATTCTCTTGATCTCCCCTGATGGTCTTTCAAATTCCCAGTTTGGAACATCCTATCAGGGATTTCTGGTACCTTCTTCTCATCATAGCCACAGTCCAGCATTTCTCATACTCTTATGGGTCCCCTCTCAATTAGAGCTCATAGATTGAGGGTGGACCTTCTTGTATTCTCATGTTGATGATGGGTTCCTTAAAGGGATTAAAATATTGTTCCCAATTGTTCCCGATCATCAATAAATCATCAAGAAGAAATAGAGAATCATGGTCAGCAACAACTGACCATGACTGCAACAACTGACCATGACTGCAACAACTTCTGTATATCTCCAAACAGAACTTTTACATGGTAACAGGCTTCATCTGGAGCAGAAAGCAGTGGCTCCAACTGGGACATCATGGGCTTGCCGATTGCCAGCCCAATGAAAGTGACAAACATTTCTGCTCTTCTTAGCCTTTTCCTGGTTAAGGCCCAAACAACAGTAGATGACAAGAAATGAGATACATGGAGGCACAGTGGTTAGAATGCAGTACTGCGGGCTAATTCTGATGACTGCCAGGATTCTCACTGGCTCAAGGATGACTCCGCCTTCCATTCTTCCGAGATTGGTAAAATGAGAACCCAGATTGTTGGAGGCAATATGCTGACTCGGTAAACTGCTTAGAGGGCTGTAAATCACTGTGAAGTGGTATGTAAGTCTAAGTGCTATTGCTATTATGTATGAGATTCATACATAAATCCCAGTAAAAAGATTTAATGCAAGGAAAAAGGAGTTACAGAATATTGGACTCTATTTCCTATGTATCAGAGAAAACATTAAGGCAGAGTCTCCTGGAGTGATTTGATCCTCTTTCAAAAATTCCTAAAGGTTGGAATAATGACTCACTTAGGAGATAAGGCTGGAATGTCCCTCTGGTTCTTTTCTGCCATTCTCAAATGTTTGAGAAACATTTTTCTTCTTCCATACTCAACAGATTTCTATTACAGCCTAACTCTGTGTGACAAAAATTACAGGGCATCTGACTCCTAGCAATGGGTGTAGAGGTTAACAGTGGACATACTGAGTACCATTTCCTTCCCTTCAGTTGGGAAGGGAGCTTCTCTCTGGGCTTGGCCAGATATGCCAAAAAGCACAAGCCTACTTTTTTAAAGTTGATAAAAGCAGTTTGATGTTGCCAGAGATCGTGCTCTTCAAACACCTCAAACACTGTGACATCTATTCCCAAAAGCCATGTAGAAAGATAGATTATTCTACAGTCCAGAATTTCAGTAATATATGTGTAAATGGAAGTAGAAACCCAACTGTTAAGAAAACAGAGACAGACTGTTCTGTTTCATCTAAAATTTCAGAAAAAAAGCTGTTCTTCTGTGTACCCCTCTCTCTTTTAGCAACTTACACACATAAATGTGTGCTCACTCAACAATTTCTTTATGAATGGCAAACTATATTAGCCCAGGGCATCCACTGTTGTCCTTAACACACAGGTTTCTTTGAAAAAGTAGCATGTAAATAAAAATATACGAATAGTAGGTTTGTACAAAATCTACTAGTATTTCAGGAACTCTCCCAAAACATGATAATCCATTCAATCTAGTTTTCTGGAAGTTAATCCTCCAAGCCAGAAGCAGGAGATTTTTGCATATGCCTAACAATGCATCACCTAGTATTTTTGCATTATTACTTACGGTAATATTTAAAAGTTTAAAAGTTCATTTTGAAGGCTATAGATTTTGCCCGATTTAGTAAAGTTTCCTATATTAAAAATCTGTTTTGTTATAATAAAGGCTCTCAAACCAAATATTTGAAAAACAAAAGCAAGTTTGTACCTATTGTTCTTCGAAGATCTTCACACTGGCTTATATGAGGAAACTTCAGGATTTCCTTCCATTTTTTGCTTTTACCTTTGCGCTTTCCTCCACCTCCTGCAGGAGAAGAAAGGATTCTGTTATTAAGTTTGTTATTATAGCCAATTCTCATTTTCCTTATACCCTACCTCTCTCCAAAGCACATATGCTCCAGCTGTTGTTTGGTACATTCATGCATGTATATGTTTTACAATACCCATTGTTTTCATTATCATAAACTGACTGATGGGGATTTCTAGGATTCAGATAATAAAGATGTGCAACACTTACTGGGCAATTGTAAACACTTCCTCCTCTTGTTCCAAAAATAAGCAAAACGGCCAGTTGCTGCACAGACAGCCATCTGCATAACAGGAAGCAGCCATATGCAGAAAAACTGTGCTCTGTGTGTATGTGTGTGTATGTGTGTGTGTGCGTGTGCGTGCACCTACACCCACACCTCTATTTGCCAGTCAAACTGGGAGCATCATCCAAAGTCTTGTGCCTCATCTACTGAACAATGAGGAATCTCTTCCACTTGATAAACCCCTTATACAACATTGATACCAAAGTACAAACTGGGCTGCATAATTCTCAACCAACTCCAGAGGCTTGTTTCTACTTATCTACAGCTTCAAAAACTTGGTTGTAGATGGCCAATTAGTGTGAGCAATGATAAGCAGCAGTAACACAATCTTTGTACCTTGTTTCACTTCAGTATCATTTCTAAATTTCATCACCTCTAATAGGCATCATACAGACCATTGAGATTAATATGCTTGCCACTAACTTCCTTGTGCCCAAAGCAATGGCATCTGGCAAAAACGGTTTCTAGCATCATCTTTTCCACAGGACATCTTTGCATCCCACATAGAGTTTATAAACATTCTTGGGAAATAAAACTGGTGCCTGGAAGCAGCTCAGTGTTAGAATTAATGCATATTTGAAAACAAAAGCATAATTTGCAGAACAATCCATTAATATCAACTAGCAATCAGAAGACACAAAGAAACCCCTTTAATCTCACACCACATGGACAGATTCAACCATAGTTATAATTGGGAAACTGTGAGCACCGTAGACCAAGCTAAATCCAAAATTCTTGAGCTTGTTATTCAGACAAATCAGCCATCAATATACAAATAGAGAAAAACCACTTTTACACACCATTCATAGGAGACAATAAAAAAGGTAAAAATACTGGAACACATTCTCTCTAGCAGCTAAACACCCAGCTAAGCAAGAATTAACATGAGACAAATAACCAAGCAGAATACCCTAAACAAAGAATTACCAATAACAAAACCATATATCAACCAATACTGGCAAGCTATTGTATATGAACAGGGACACTCAAAAGAGCCTGAGTAGCGTAGGGGGCTAATGCCTCCTACTAAAGGCAGCAATTAAGATCCAGCTGCCTGCAATTTCTGCGAGTTCAATCCTAGCCAGGCTCAAGGTCGACTCAGCCTTCCATCCTTTCTAAGGTGGGTAAATTGAGGACCAGTTTGTGGGGGCAATAAGCTGACTTTGTATAAATATACAGAAGTATGAAAGCTATTGCTTAACGCATTGTAAGCCGCCCTGAGTCTCCGGAGAAGGGTGGCATATAAATCAAATTTTTTTAAAAAAGTACTAATGATGTTACAAATTGGGTAATTAAACATCTACAAGCAAACAATCAAGAAAACATCAAAGACTCCTATAAAAGCAAAGTTAAGGTACAGTATCAGACAGCATTCCAGGGAATTGAAAGGAGTTGGGTGGTGGAGGAAGAAAAAATTAACTCGAATGCCTTTCAGTTAAAATTACTCTTGGGGATTAACACAAATCACCACTGCAGCTATTCCGTTACTGCAGGATTGTGTGTGTATATTCACAATATACTGTTAAAGTTTAAAATGTCAGAATTAATGTATTTATCAGCTTCCAGCTTGAATTCAGCAAAAATCACTTACATGCTCAACGGTAATGGGTCCTGATAAAAATCTTTACTGGTACTAGGAAGAAGTAGTTGAATTTCTCTATCAACACAACTATAGTCTCTCTCTCTCTCTGTGTGTGTGTATAGTATATAGGGAGAGGGGGGAGAAATTTCTGGTCCCATACACTTAGATGATACATTCTTTCTTCAGCAGTTACTGGATGTTAAGTTTTCAAAAGAACAAAGTATTAGAACAACAAATGGTTCTTTCTCCTTGTTTATCCTTCAAATAATGCCAAATTTAAAGTATTGATAAAAGAAATAGAAGACTGTTGGAGCAGAATTTCTCACCAAAGAGGAATTACCAGAGAGAAAACCCATATCTGCTTATCTGCAATCTGTGTAAGCAAGCCACTTCCACTTGCCTTCAAAGATTGGACGTTGTCTTACCTGAACGTCCTTTTTCTGAGCGCTGCGTACACTATCCAGGAATGGGTTAACCTTCAGCCCTTGGCAGTGAACTGAGTGATTAATTTAAATAAGTTTCCCCTTCCGGCTCCTTAGCCACACCCCCAATCCCATGATCCCCAGTCGAACGAAGAAAAAGCAAAACGAACTACTCATGAGATACAACACAATTTTATTGACTAGAAATCCAACTTAAACATGGAACTTGCCCAACGGGGCCCAACTGGCAGGAAGCTTAATCAAGGGGGTGGGTCTGGATAGTGTACGCAGCGCCCAGAAAAAGGACGTTCAGGTAAGACAACGTCCATTTTCCTGTGCGCTGCTCCCACTATCCAGGAATGGGATATACCCAAGCTTAGACCCCATGGGTGGGAAGCTGACTGCCTCCGGAGGTCCCCTCCATTACCACCTGCTGCAAAACTCTGCGGCCAAAGGAGGCCTCTGCGGAGTTGAACTCGTCTATTCTGTAGTGGCGAATGAAGGGGGTGAGTGACGACCAGGTCCCCGCTCTACAAATGTCCACTATGGAAGCTTGCATGGCCCAGGCCGCTGTGGTGGCTGCACTGCGTGTGGAGTGCGGGAGGATTCTGCCGGGCGCTGGTTTGGAGTCCAGCTCGTATGCCATGGCAATGCAAGCCTTGATCCACTTGCTGACGGTTGAGGCAGAGATTTTCTGGCCCATGGATGTTGGATTGAAGGACACTAGGAGCGCCTCTGTGCGCCGAAAGAGGGCCGTCCGTCGTATGTAGATGCGGAGGGCTCGGCGGACGTCGAGAGTGTGCCAGCGCTTCTCCCTAGGATCCCTCGGTGATGGACAGAAGTCTGGTAGGACGAGTTCCTGGGCGCGGTGGAACCAGGAGTTCACCTTCGGGATGAAGGCCGGGTCCAGGCGGAGGATAACAGTCGAGTCCCGGAACATGCAGAGGTCCTTTCGTACTGACAGCGCTGCCAGCTCCGACACTCTCCTGGCCGAGGTGATGGCCAGGAGGAAGGTCACCTTGAGAGATAGGAGCTTGAGGGACGTTGATCTCAGGGGTTCGAACGGTGGGCCTGTCAGTGCCCGGAGGACCAAAGGCAGGTCCCACGAAGGGTAGCGATGCACTGTGGGGGGCCATAGGTTAGTGGCACCCTGCAAGAAAGTCTGTATGCGTGGGTGGTGCGCTAGGGTCCGGTATGGAGCGCATGAGATGACAGTGGATAAGGCTGCTGTCTGCCTCCTCAAGGTGGCGGGTGCAAGTCCCTTGGCTAGGCCCGAATGCAGAAAAAGCAGGATGTCTCCCAAGGAAGGTGATGTGGGGTCAGAGTGCTGGAGGGCGCACCAGCGACAAAAGGCCTGCCAGGTCGCTTCATAGATGCGTGTTGTCGAAGGGCGCCTCGCTGCTTGGATGACGTCGACCACACAGTCTGGTAAGTTATCTTCCCTCAGGGTCAAACTCCAGACAGCTCAAACTCCAGACAGCTAATTGGAGCCACTGGGGGTCTGGATGAGTGACCGCCCCCTGGCGCAGGATCAGCTGGTCTGGGGGGATTACCCAGGGCTGGGTCACTGAGAGGGCCACGAGGTCGGCATACCATGGTCTCCGGGGCCAGTTGGGAGCCACTAGGATGAGGCTGGCCCTCTCTGCCAATAACTTCCTGATGAGGCGTGGCAACAGGGGGACTGGTGGAAACGCATATAGTAGGCCCCTGGGCCACCTTCAGCGAAGGGCATCGTGGTCCTCCGCCTGAGGCGAGGGGTATCGAGACACAAAGCGACGTAACTGGGCATTGGCTGGTGTCGCAAAGAGATCCAGCACTGGAGTCCCGAAGCGTGTTGTGAGCTGTTGAAAGAGGCGCGGGTGAAGTTGCCACTCTGCCTGGTCGATTGTCTCTCGGCTGAGCCAGTCCGCCCGGACGTTGGTGGACCCTGAGATGTGGTCCGCCGTGATCGATAGCAGATGTGTTTCCACTCAGCTGAACAGGGCCTCGGACTCTGCCATCAGGGGCCGGGATCTTGTGCCCCCCTCCCTGTTGACGTGGGCCTTGGCCGAGATGTTGTCTGTCCATATGAGGACGTGTTGCGCCTCTACTGCTGACTGGAACTGCTGTAAGGCTAGGCGGATCGTCCGTAGCTCTAGTAAGTTGATGCTGCTGCCCTGTTCCTTGCGGGACCACTGACCTTGTGCTACTAGGTGACCGAGGTGTGCTCCCCAGCCTCTGAGACTTGTGTCGGTGGTGAGTACTAGTCTGTCTGGCTCCAGGAAGCTGGAGCCCTTGCGGAGAGTCCGTGGCGTCCACCATCGTAAGGACCGGTGAACCTGGGGTGTGAGTCGTACCTTGCGGTTCGAGTCGGCTGACCCCGACCGTTGGAAGGGGAGGAGGAACCACTGTAGGGGCCGCGAGTGTCTGCGTGCCCACGGTACGATGCCAAAGCAGGAGACCATCTTCCCGAGGAGGCTGGAGAGGCGAAGGAGCGGCGATCTTCTCTCTGCTAGGACCTGTAGTGACAGGGTGTGGATGCTCTGGGCTCTGTCCTGGGACAAGAACACATGCCCGCTGGCTGAGTCTATCACCGCCCCCAGATGCTGCAGTCTGGTGGATGGCTGGAGCTGGCTCTTTTCGAAGTTTATGCTGAAGCCGTGGTCCTGGAAGGCTTTCAGCACCCGCTCCCTGTCTCTGATCGCCTGGTCCCGTGATGAAGATAGGATCAGAATGTCGTCTAGGTAGCAGAGCACTCTGATTGGGACCGCTCTCAGCCTGGCCGCTACTACCGCTACCAATTTGGTGAAGGTACGGGGCGCTGATGAAAGCCCAAAAGGCATCGCCCTGTACTGGTAATGTTGGCCCGCATACTCGAATCTTAGGAATCGACGGTGGTCTGGCCGAATGGGCACGTGGAGATAGGCCTCCCTGAGGTCTACCGATTGCAGGAAGTCTCCCTGTCTCACCCCGGCTAGGATGGATCTGAGGGAGTGCATTTTGAACCTGTGATATTTTACCGACAGGTTCAGGGCTTTTAGGTTGAGAATGGCCCTCCATCCCCCGGAACTCTTGGGGACCAGGAAGAGTGTTGAATAGAAGCCCGAGCCCTGTAGGCCGGGGGTACTGGCTCTATGGCCCTGACCTCCAGGAGGTGCGCGATCTCCTGTGACATGAGTCGTTGCAGTTCCTTGGAGTGCGGGAGAGGGCAACGAACAAAGCGGTGTGGTGGTTGGCCGGAAAACTCGATCGATAAACCGGAGGAAATTGTGCACCTCACCCATAGATCCGAGGTTGAGAGGGCCCATTGATGGTGGAAGTGTAGCAGTCTTCCTCCTCTGGCCCCCTCTGTGAGCGAGTCACTTGCCCCTTCTGGTATTCTTGAAGCCGGACCCACGGGAGCCGCGTCTGGATTGTTGATTTCTACCTCTGTCTCTGAACTGGTGTCTCTCCTGGAATCTGTCTCCCCCTTGGTAATGGGGACGTTGGAAGGAGGACCCCCTGGGTCCTGAGCCAGGACGAAAGGGCTGCTGGGGGTAGGGGGAATACCTTCGCTCCTGACGGCGGAGGGTAGAGGGGAGGATTTTCCTCTTATCCTTCCCCGACCAGCAGAGGTTCCAGAACTTGGCCGAAGAGGTCAGGGGCCTTATACGGAGCCGCTGCCAGTTTCCATTTGGCTTTTAGATCCGCTCTCCAGGGGCGAACCCAGAAGAGTCTCCTGGCCGTAATGTTGGACGCCAGTGCCCTCGAGGCAAACTTCGCGGAGTTCAAAGAGCCATCCGCGAGGTACTCCGTAGCCGCTATTATTTTGTTGATATCGTGTTGTAGTCTGGAGTCCTCCGGCGGGAGTCTCTCCTGCAGCTGATGGAGCCAAATGAGGGACGCCCTACTGAAGAAGGACGTTGCTGTTGCTGTTTTGACTGACCAGGCGGCAGCCTGATGGGTCTTGCGGAAGGCGCCCTCTATCCTCCTTTCCTCTGCCTTGAGTGCGTCTAATGGGTCAGTGGATATCACTGAGCTGGAGGATAGAGCCGCTACTGGCTGGTCCACTGAGGGTAAGACTAGCAGGACTTCTAGTTCAGGGGCGGCGCAATACAGCTTCTTGTCCAAGCTGCTGGCTGTTGCTTGAGAGGCCGGCTGGCTCCAGGGATTCTGCACAACGTCGACGAATAGTTGAGGACAGGGAATGCAGTCCTTCTGAGGCTTGGCGGACTTAAAAAGGGCGTCATGCAGGCCCGACGAGGTGGAGGGTGTGGAAACATCCCCTGGTAACCCCTGCTGAGTTGTCTGCCTAGCCTTATGCAGTAGGGATTTGAATAAGGCCGGGCGGAATAGCCCAGTAAAGGCTGGGGTGTCTAGGGATAGCCCCTCGTCCTCTGAAAGTTCCATCTCATCGTGACCATCTTCTGGTTGGTCTGAGTCCTCGGAAGAAGACTCCTGGTCTTGATGGGCCCGCGCCTGCTGGTGTTGATGATGATGCGAAGTCTGTGCATGCAGGGCTTGTGGCGGGGCCTGTGCTGACTGTTGAAAGCTTGCCGCCAGGAAGGAAGAGAATGCAGACGCCAGCATAGCCTGGAAATCCACCTGATGTGGTGGGATTGGTGAGGTACCCTGGTCTGAGGGGCCCGGGCGTGGAACCGGTGTGGTTACCCCTGGTGGGTCTGGTACAGGTCTCACGGTTGCCTGAGCATGGGGCTCCTAGGTGCTATGCGTGGACTGGCCCGGGGTCCTTGGAGTTCTTGTGATGGCTGTTGGGCTGGAGAAACCCGGGTCTAGGCCTCCTGGGGGCGTGGGGACCGGATCAGGGCGCGCAGGGTCGTTGTTTGTAGGCACTGCTGCTTCAGAGCCTTCTCGCACTGGCGTTCTAGTGCCTTGTGCCTCCTCAGCTCATCCTTTTCTTGAGCGGACAGAGTCCTGTCTGTAGGGGCTCTGTGATCTGAGCTGCTGCGTTTGCTGGAGGACTTTTTCCCCTCCTTGGTTTTTCGAGGGGGGCTTAGCTCAAGCTCCAGATCCGAGGACCACGGGGAGTGGGCCATCGTTTGAATGTGTAGGCTCTGAGAATGTGGCAGGCAGTTGCCCCCTCAAACCGGGTTTTGCGCGGCCAGGTGGTGGAGCGCGGTTACCTGGTGGCCTCTGGGGCTCAGGAGCTGTGGTGAGCACCCGTCTCTAGGCCGTTGCCCTGCAATCTGGCGCCTGCGCTGCAACTGGTTCCCTGGTGGCCTAGGGAGACGCTGTTGCACGCTTCAGCCAAAATGGCGGCCCGAGGGTCCGACCAAATTGGCACTGGCACGTGGCTCTGGGCTCTGGCGTGCCTTAGTGATGGTCTCACAATGGCGGCCCGGGGGTCCGACCAAATGCCGCGCTGTCTCCTCCCCAATCTTCCGATGTTTCTGTAGTGCAGTGGGGAGGAGTGGGGGGGCTTCAGGCGCTCCGGCGCTGTTGCAAGGGCCCCCCCCTAGGTGGCGCTGTTGAGTTGTGGGGACCACGTGGCTTAGTCAGGGGTCGAGTGCCACGTGGCCGCCTGATCCGCGCCGCTCCTGGAAGCGCGGGCGGCCGCTCTGAAAACCGCCGGTCAGCTGTAGATCGGGCGGCGGTGAAGGCTTCTGCTCTGGCGCTTTTTTAAAAGGCGCGCCAAGCACAGGCGTGGGCGGGCGAAGCGCTGGGACCGCCGGCCAGCTGGTGAGTGCTCGCCGAGATCGCCCCGCTTCCTCCTCGTAGCTACAGGCGGTGAAGCAAGAAAGCAACGAAAAATAGAAAGCTTCTGCTCAGGCGCTTGTTTAAATTGCGCGCTGAGCTCCTGCGTGGGCGGGCGGGTCTCGGAGCCCGCCGGCCAGCTGGAAAGCACTAGCGGAGCGCTTCAAACAACAAGGAAAAAAGAAAAAAACCGAATACAAAGAACTACTCAAGAACAAAAATAATAAAACCTAGGAGCCCTCTGGAAGGGGAGAGAAAGAATTACTATACTAACCAACCAATAGATAGGAAAAAGGGAGAGGGAACCCACTGAAGCAAATACCTGAACGTGGAGCTCCCAAAATCACTTCAGCTTTTGCCAGGAACTGAGTGAAGACGGGGATCATGGGATTGGGGGTGTGGCTAAGGAGCCGGAAGGGGAAACTTATTTAAATTAATCACTCAGTTCACTGCCAAGGGCTGAAGGTTAACCCATTCCTGGATAGTGGGAGCAGCGCACAGGAAAAAAGTAGATTCACATGGAAGGACTAGATTGATATAGTTAAGTGGAGGAATTAAAGGTAAACAACATTTTAATAGTAATAGGAACCTGTGCGCCCAACCAAAAGGCTGGGTCCAACTTTATGCACCATATGAGGGTTGCTGAATAGTGTTTAATAATGTTTAAATGATGGTATACAGACCTGGTATGTAGACAGCTAGACAAAGGTTTTCTGGACCACAGTTACCACTCCACCATTTAGGAGAGAGGTGGGGAACTACAGTCCCTTTATGACTTGAGGACTTCAATTCCCAGAATTCTTGAGCCAGCTATGCCAGCTCAGAATTCTGGAAGCTGAAGTCCATACATCATAAAAGGGCCATAGTTCCCCACCCCTGACCTGGGATGAAGCAAGGTGCTAGCACTGTATTCTACTTTAGATTTATATATAAAGACATATTCAAATTTGTTCTGAATTTCTTCTTTACATTTTGACCTATTGAGTGTTCACATTTTTAATCTTATTTTTCTTTTCAGTATCACATCTTTTTGTTCTTTCTCAGCGCAATCTCTGCACTTATTGTCTGTAGTCTTTTAATGAAAAGAGGATATAATTTTGCCTTGTCCTACATTTCCCAATTTGTTTACCATGGCATGACCCATTAAACACCATCAAACTGGTGCCTTTTATTATTTTATTAAATTTGCTCTACAGCCCAGTAACCAAATCTCACAAGCTAGTTTATAAAAAAGAACATTAAGTTGTAAAATGCCAGAAACATTCTAAAACATAATGCAACACTTAAAAATGTATCTAAAAAAACTCTCAAATAATAACATAGACATTTTAACGGACAATAAAAGATTTTTTCAAACATGATAAGGAACTAAAACTCCTAGAAAACACATATATACAAATCTGTTTTCCTTAAAAAAATTCACATTATTCTGACTTCTATCTTTTTCTTTTGATTCTTGATTTTATTCAAATTTATTACATTAAAAACATTTTAGGAAATGCCTTAGTTACAAATCTAAAAATTCCGCTTCAGAATCCTTTATTTTCTAACCTAGGATTTTGTAAATATATTAACTTTTATTAACAGGGGATGGTTGGGGTTATAGTTGCAATTCCTACAGTAATATTCCTAGGGAATTTACTGAACTGGATAATCACTAGAGCAACAAGCAACAAGCAACAAGACTTATCAAGTTTGGCAATCTGTAAATTCCTTTACTTACAGCATCAAGGAGAATATGAAACAGCAATTACAGGCATTAAATGAAGAGGAATAAAAACAGTTTGAAGTAATTATTGCGCAAATGAATGAAGCAGAAACAAAGAATTGTTACCATGAGACACAAATACTCTGCGCAGAAAAGATGCATACAAGCAAACCCAAGCTATGGTGTTTTTTTAGAAATTCATTTCTGCCAAGCTCTAAGGGAGAAAAAAGGCAGAAGCGTTCCCTAGTTACAGCGATGATTGGTGTACAATTCAGCCAATGGCTTCTCCCTTCCAGTTCCATGTCCTACAAGAAGAGCATCTCTTGATGACTCATTTGCTTGTATCCAAGTGCAATATAGCAGCATTTTCTTCCCTGTGACGTCTTTATGTTGAGGTTTCCAATCAACTGCTTTAATCTGGCTGACCTTTCCAGTTTTCAGCCTCTGTCTTGAAGCTATCCTCGCTTGCTTCAAATGCAATTAGGCATGATGACAGGAATATATGTGTATATACGTACGTGTGCGTGCATTAAGAACACGAGGCTATGAAGGACATTATGCACCAAAACAGGTAAGATCAGGTAAAGTGGCCAAACCAAAAGCTAAAATGAAATTTTCCTGATTGCGGAAGGGTTCAAGTGCGGAGTGCGGAAGAACTTGAACCTCACTGGGTCTCAGTGCCTTTTTATGCTAGGACACTCACCGGATTCCCACTAATGGTCTTGTTAACAAAAACTGAAAAAATCATCACCCAGCATGTACCATATTTGCTATTTAGTTGTCTGGGAATTTTCTGGTTGAACATATGTGTATTTTATGCTCTTACAAGGTTCAATTCCTAAGCTTCTAAATAAAAGGCTCAGCATTTGGACAGAGCTCCTTGTGTCCTGTTTTTAGTCACTGATACTCAATGGTTTAGAGCATTATGAGGGTCTACCATGTAATTTCTACTGCTTCATTTTGAGACCTAGGAAGTAGAGATGGATATTTGAGGTTATGTGGGAATCTCCGAATAGCAGAACAAATCTGACTGTTGTTTAGTTAATTAAGTGCAAAGGTCTGTAGGACTCATGGCTTTACAGCAAGAGTAAGGAACCTGATTTTGCCCATTTTCAAATGTTAGGTTGAACAAGTCATAACTAAGAATGGGAATGTGAGCAAAAAGACAAAATACAAGTGGCAATAAAGAAATATGTATGGAGGTACACATTAGCTCTGTCCTCAACTGTGGCACTTCAATCTGTGCACATTTCCTGTGGAAGTCTGTAGGAGATATATAAACCTTCAAGCAATCAAAACAATCTTCATTAAACAGAATTCCCAACTGTTGTAGGCATGTATCTATGTACATTCATCTGAACATACACGCATGCCCTCCTGAAGACTTTATGTGAATCGTGAAGAATGGAGCAAACAATAGATCAAACTGATTTACAATGTAGTCTGACATTTCTTGACCCACTTTTAAATCGCCATACATTCAGAAGATTGCTATAACAAAGTGCATATCATTATAAAATCTACTTGCATGTAAATTACCAAACGACAGATCATTCTTACAAAATAAGAATAATTAAGAAATGTTTCCAGCATCATTGCATCAGGGCATTTGTTATATGCTACTGCCTAATAAAGTTCACTTCTGTTCTAAGGCATTGCATTGATTATGTGCCATCAATTAATTGTTGACTCGCAGCAACCATATACATTTCAGATATTATCAAGTAAATCATTATGCTGTGGTCTTTTTCATTCTTATGGTGCCTCTATAACCATGTTGTGTCAAAATTATTCCTTTCACATGCCATTGCTATTAATATGAAGTGTTAGATGTAAACATGGAGTATATTCAGGAGCTATGAAGGCTATATTTTAGATGAGATACTGTTGAACAAGAATATACAGCTATACATGGTGTTTTGGGTGGTTAAGGTAAAAGCAAAATCAATTCTTTAGGCAATGCTACATGCCACATGTCCTATTTTTAGGACATTCAAGAAAAAAACAACACCAAATGCTGACAAAAAGTAGAAATGCATATTCTATCCATGCCTCCAACCCCCACCCCTCCCCGGCTCCCTTATACTGTTCAATGTGATACAGATTTTATTTATTTATTTAGTTAGTTAGTTCAATTTATATGCCGCCTTTCTCCGGAGACTCAAGGTGGCTTACAATGCATTTAAAAAACCATTATAAAAACATTAAAATTAAAATATTAAAATCCATTTACACCATTCATGGCCAGATCTCACAAGATCGCAACAGCGAGATCAACGGCCCCAGTCCTGCCGGAAAAGCCAGGTGTTCACCGCTTTTCGGAAGGCCAATAGGGTGGGGGTGGTCCGGTCCTCAGGAGGTAACTGGTTCCAGAGAGCTGGGGATCAGGAATTGTGTTCAGTTAAGAACTCTCTCGTATTCAAATTGCAAAAGAACTTATTTTTGAGTACCTGTTTTATATATCTGAACCCAAAGCACTAAGTTTTTTAAAAAATTGGAAGATAGCATGCAATCTGTACTGATATTTCTAAGAGTAAATAAACTTTGATTTTGACCATCCCAATACTACACAGAGAGAGAGAGATGTTCATTGTTTGTAGTCTCTGATCTTCAGGTTAAAACAGCATTATCTTGGTAGTATAATAGTAGTTCTCATTACAAGGGTAAGTATATGTCTGACACTAGATAAAGGCTAAAATCCTCTGTAAATAAAAACTGCTTGAAGATTGACAATGAACAGATGTTCTGGTGTAATCTTTCCCTAAGCCCAGCAGTTAATGATGTGAAGTCAGAGGTCATGGATTTAATTATACAATGAATAACATTGATTAATGGCTGTTTCCTCTCTTCTAATGTTGTTCACACAAGCCATGATGCCATGTACTTACAAAATAATGTCTGTATGTTGGAAAATAAAGTGGATAGGTTCCTAACCCCTTAAGGCAAATGAGGGATGATATCTTGATTCCTTAAAAGCCAAAGACATTCCATTAATGCTAGTCAAAACTGAACACTATGTCAAGGCTGAATTAACTCTTTAGTGGCATCTAAAACATTATTTGATATCCTCACCTACTCACCCCCAGTCAATAATCCAAGTGGAATTTCTAGACAAGATACTTTAAATAATAGTAATTCCAACTTTCATAGACATATCTAGTTATCTAGATTTCTTCTTTTTTTTTAATTTAGCAAATTACTGCCTTAATTATTCTGGGCAAGGACTTACGTTTATTGAGGATTGGGAAAGTGATCCTGTTAATTGTCCTAATTTTGAAACCTTGGTACTATTAATTATCACTTCCCTCTTCTACTGTGGTTTGCATCCTGGAAATAAGGATTATAAATTTTTTAAAGTCAGTTTTTTAATTCTAATTACAAGGGTCCCATAAACATAGAAATGATTCTTAAGTACCAGATGTTCTGAGCACTATTGTAAAATAACGTCCAGATTTCAACTGTTAAACTCACTTAACAAATTTCTCACTTAGCAACATAAATTTTGGGCTCAATTGCGATTGTAACTTGAAGACTGGCTAATAGAATCTGTTATCTAAGACTTTCAGAGATAGTTTACACTTCTGCTTATATACTTCCATAAAGAGATGAACAGAAAACACTTTATGTAACTGAGGAATGTAAAGACAAAAGCATCTTTGTGATTAAGCACACTAAGCAAATAAAAGTTTGGGTGCTAAAAGAAGTACGGTGGCTTCAGGAAGAGCAGTCCACTCTGGAAAGACAACAGCTCAGATTTCCCTTCATTTATCCTAATTCCTAACCCATTAAGTCCTTCTTGAGCATAGCAGCAGTGGGGGGATTGTAGCCGTGTCACGCTGACACTGATCGGAAAAGATGATGCTCTTCAAAGTTTCCCAAAAACATTTGTAAGAGCTTTAAATAAATCTTTAAAGCAGCTTTCTCCTGCCTTTAGATGTGTAGTTCCCCCTCCCCCCCACACCTTTGGACAGCTACAACATATAATTCATACCCAATCTCTTGAAATAACAGTTCTGCTTCCTAGTTGACCTGAACAATATTTGGAGAGTTGCCTTGGAATTTAAACATTAATCCTATCATTAATCTCTTGGGTAACACATCATTTTAAATGTCATTAGACATTTAAACATAGTAAAATTTTCCTGTCAAGAAAATTTTGTTACAGCTCTTAAAACTATGAAAATCCTGTTTTGCTTTTTAAAAAGGAAGAACTTTTGGAATATAGTTGGTCAGAGCAGTATGCAGTACTCTACACCTGCAGAAATACGGTATTTTTGCAGAGCACACAGACTTCAGATTTCCTTCCTGGAGAAGAGCCTGGATGATTTTCTATCCTCCTCCTCCTCCTCCCCCTCCCCCCTCCTCCTCTTCCTCCTCCTCCTTCTTCTCTGCCTAGACATTCTGAAGATATTTTAAATAGAATTACATATATATTCCGGTTCTTGATTTACATTCAATTACTGCTTTTATACATTTGTTTAATGTTTGCACTCTACTATATGGGTTATGCATGCTGGCACAGACACACTGTTAGTGATGAAGAAACATTTTAAAGAGAAATTGTGTGGCTCCTTTATTCTTGGCCAAGGTCTAATTGTAAGAAGTTGGGGAATGCAAAGATTTAGTACAGCAATCTCCAAAGCGTGCCTCCGAATTGTGCCAGTGAATTCTGAGAGCTCTGAATGTGAGCCAAAGGAAATATACTGAATATGGCTTTATTTGACCACCTTATGCCAAGTTACACCTTTAGAGCATTGAGCTCAAGAGTACAGGCTCTGATTGGCAGGAGCTTTCTAGGATCTCCATGAGGGAAGAAGCCTCTCCAACTCCATCAATGGGTCATTTTTTTTCCTGAAAAAAATAGTCTTTATCAAACCAGAGATACTGTCTGCATGCCAAACCTGTGCTTACCATCGAATTATGAGTTATGCATTACCACTGTGTTATATGTCAAGCATTCAACTATTCATTTGTTTTATGCATTGGATTACACCATAAATCTTGGAATAAAAGAAAATAGTTGGATTCCTACAATACATTAAGCCAAAATAAACAGATTATGTTCTGACTTATTACAATTTGTGAGCTGCCTTCTTAGAGGGTAAGGCCTGCTGTGTTTGCATGCACTGGTCATGAACAAATGTGGCTTTAGGATTTGGCTTGAAAGAGCCTATTTTTGGACATAATGCTAAGGAAATCATGAAAGGCATTTCCATGGTTTATTTAGCCACTTTGCCAGAAAAGCCAAGCCAGGAGTTTTAGTTCTGAATAATTCAGGTCTTACAATCTGAATCAGACAAAAATGGAACAAGAGGAAGAGGTTAGCATCCATTTTATTTACTTATTTTAAACTATTTTAGATTAAAATAGTTGGCTTTGGAGTCAACATTTTGAACAACCTTTTTATTTATTTTTTTGCCATATGTGCAATGCTGAAATCTTGTCAATCTATTAGAGTTGTAGATTAACATTTATCTAATAAGGGCAAGACAAATGCTGCACAAAAAATTATACTGTCCTTGTACCAAAGTTGTGAAGAAAATGGTAACTTGAGCCCAAACCATGTAAAATAGTTAACCTGCTAATCAAAAGTAAATTGGAACTAATTTATTTACCACTATCTCTACTGCCTTGGCAAGATTTGAGACTATTGATATAAATTCTATGTAAACAGAAGTATTGTCTTTACTTCACAAGCCTCTGAAAACAGGCCTCCTGCAGAATCTTTTCAAAGTCCAAAAAGAAAAATAAGACTACACTGTCCAGTACAATTCACTATGTTTGAATAAAGCACTAGCCAAAATAATCAAGTTAATAATGTCACTTCGATCCAAATAGAGTTAAATGTTTGGTTCTGGGAATTCAAATATGTCTAGTTGAAGAACTGCCATTAAGGCAATTTGTTTGTTTATATATCTCACTTTTATTTTTGTACACTCATTTTTATTATTTGTACAAATAACTCAAGGCAACAAGGCTTTGAGTTATTTGGCAAAAGACATATCTAACATACCTTCCTCCTCCTATTTTCCCTACAGTAACAACCCTGTGAGGTGGGTTGGTTTGAGGGAGTGTGACTGTTTCAAAGTCATCCATCTGGTTTCCATGGCCATGGACTTGAACTCCCTGTTTCCCGCTTTCTAGTCTGATGCCTTAACCACTAGACTAGACCAAACTGGCTTTCAGTTACTATAAATAATACATTATTTATACATTATACATTACTAAAGAATTTTAATCTATTAATATTTTTCTAGATTCTGTCTCAACCTTCTTTTAATGGAATAATTAGTTCTACTTAACTTGCAATAGGAAGGTACTTACTAACAGCCATTTGATTTAAACAACAAATTCCAGAACATCAATAACTCATCCATTATTGCAGTGTTTCTAAACTTCGTCAGTTTTAATCTGTTGGTTGGGGAATTCTGGGAATTGAAGTCCACACAGATTAAAGCCGGCAAGGCTGAGAAACGTAAGAATTGAGAAACAGCTTTCCCATGATTTCAAAATAATTACATTAGGTAGAATAAATCGGAATCTTTCAAAAAGACAAAAGTATTTTCTTCTCTCAACATTTTTCATGAAGAAAGAAGATAATGTAAACATGGCTAGCAAGAATAACAGCTGCATCATGAGCTCATAACCAAGACCATTACATTCTCATGCATTTAGAAAGATATTAATCCAGTGGAAGATTCACAAATATTTTGCTTTTGGCACAACTATACAGTATTTAATATGCTTAAGGTTAAATAGTTTGTATAACAGCATCAATCTCCAGTTTCTATTTATAAGTAGTGTTATAAAAAGTTTTTTGGAATAAATAGCTCCTTTATGTAGACATTGTAGAGATTTACTATTATACTATTATTCTACCATTACTATATTTCAAAATATAGTTTCCATTTCACGGTTTTAATTCCATCAAATTACAAAACAATAGGCCATCTCAGACAACTCTGAGAACACTTACAAACTGCAGGCATTTAAAATTAGCTTTTAAATTGCAAATTTTAGTTAAATTAAAATTAAAAATTAAATTTAACTTTACTCCCAAACTAATTATTTCTCCGTATTTGCTATTCTACAATTCTTTGGGAATTGGTTATTATTGATTGTGCATGTGCTGTTCTTCTTATAAACCTGCTAGTCTAGAGCAGGGGTGTCAAACTCGCATCTTCATGGCGTGGTCACATGATGTATCACAACTTTTTTCCCTTCGCTAAACTGGGCGTGGGCATGGCCAGCACATGATGCATCTGGCCTGCGGGCCGTGAGTTTGACAGCCCTGGTCTAGAGCCATGCCTCTCTATCCCCCAATGTATCACACAATTGGTTGTATCTCCAACTTTCAGTTCCTAAGTCTGAGACACCAGATTCAAAAGAACAGTTGTCTAAACCAAGTGATTGGGTGAATGCATAGATTATTATTCAAGAATGTCAGGCACAACCACACCTAAGAGTTCAAATTAGCTACTTTATTGCTCAGTGCCTATTTCATAATAATCTTCTGAGACTGGCAGTTTCCACCTGGTCCAGACTAGATAAGATTCAACAGCATTAATGGAGAATCAGATCTTGCTTTCTTGTGCCTATGTAATGGTTTCAGACCAGTGGTGGGTTTCAATAAATTTACTAGGAGTTCTGTGGGCGTGGCATGGATTGGTGGGCGTGGCAGGGGAAGGATACTGTAAAATCTCCATTCCTACCCCATTCCAGGAGAAGGATACTGTAAAATCTCCATTCCCACCCCACTCCAGGATAAGAATACGGCAAAATCCCCATTTCCTCCGGATCAGCTGGGACTCAGGAGGCAGAGAATAGATGGGGGTGGGGCCAGTCAGAATTTTTACTACCGGTTCTCCAAACTACTCAAAATTTCCATTACCGGTTCTCTAGAATTGGTCAGAACCTTCTAAAACCCACCTCTGTTTCAGACTAATTCCCTTTTTGACTGCTCCCCTGGCTTGGCCAGTATCCCTCCAACAACAACTGTAGTTATAGTTAAGTAATTACTTTTACATTGTCAAATAGCAAACTTCTTAGAGGAAGGTATGGTCATAATAAAATACTGAAGGCACAACAACTCTTTCAGTGATTGCATGTCTCTGAAGTAAGAATCTAGTTCATAGTTCTGGATAAAAATAGAAGGTTGAACCCATATAATCAACTGGCATAACTTTAGTAGGTACAATGGGACTTAAAAGTTTGTGAATCTTTTTGAACTTTTAAAATTTCTACATAAATATGACTTAGCATATTATCTGTTCACCATTCAAATCCCAATATTACCTAAAGAGAATCCAATTAAACAAATGAATCAAAAACATACTTGTTTGCTTATTCATTGAATAAAATGAATACATTCATTCTTCATTTTAAAAAAATGATCCAAAGCTACCAAGGACTTGTATGGAAAACAGATAATGTGATAGGTCATATTTATCCAGAAATATTGAACATTTGAAAAGGTTCTCAAACTCTTAAGTACCACTGTAATTCTCTGGAGGAAGGCTTCTAATGTATATTTTCAGTTAAAATGAACACTGAGAGGCACTATGTCACCAGATTTCTCCTGTTAAGATTCATTGGATGTGGGTTCAATTCCCATAGAAAGTTTGAACCCTTCATTTATAAGAGAACCAAACTTCAATGTTTCAAGTATGGAGTAAGGATAAAACATGTGGACCTGATATTGCAGAGTTAAATTGCTATTTGTGGGTAAACTCATCAAAGAATTTTAATTTAGCAACCAACATAATCTGCTTTACAGCCATCCCACAAGGACTAGAAATTGAATCCCTCCAATCTGGAAACAACAGCAATCTGGATGAAAGATTTGTCCCTGGAGTAGAGGTCAGATCAGCAATTAGATGGCTGATAAGGCTACCAACTTTTAATACATAAGCAGTTAGTCACATCCTGCTAATCTTTGATCTTTGCCAAGATTCTGGCCAGGAAATAAAGGGCAGAAACATAGGTCCAGTCCAACAAAAAGAAAATGTAAGTAAGAAACTAAGAATCTATCCTATCATCCTGCAAAAAGATAATACATTGTTTGTTTTTCCATGATGCAAACAAATTGTCCCTGGATTAACCTTAATAGAAATTGGTGAGGGTGCAGTTTATATTAGTGCGCAGCCATTCTGGTATAGCTGAATTGATCAATGAGAATTTGTCACTTCTAGGCATATGGATTGCCAGGATAAAGATGGAGTGATAAAAAGACCAATGCAAATCTATACTTTAGGGTGAAAAGGGGAACAGACTTTGTGTCATTCTTTTTGTTAATGTACCAAACTCTCATTAAATAGCCTCGTTTTCCAAAAGCCGACATATTCAAATTTGTTGATGTGTGTTGTAACACTTCCACTTTGGATCAAGCACATTGGATGTAGAGAGTGATGTGAACTCTCTAGCTGGATATAGATATATCAATTGTAAGGAAAGGCACAACTCCAGTAAGATAAGACTGAAATATCTCCAGGGGAAGTTTAGTTTGGCACACAGAGGAACTAAGAAGAGGACCTGCCCTGGGAGAATACAAGTGATTAATGGGCATGAAGAGCAATTGCCAATTATGTCCAAAATGGACAAAATAAATGACTGAAGTTAAAAACTTAGAAGAATAAAATGGGATTTGATTCCTAGGCAGATTTTATGTTCAAGTAGCTGAAGTATTCAAAGTTATGGCAACAATAGGAAAATGTTCTTCTGGTGGTATATTTTGTTACCTTTATAAACTGTGTAATTTGTGATGGAAGAAAAGAGAAAAATGCTCATGATTGATCCACAGTCTAAAACACTGCAAGCATACACAGGCTTGGGCTTGTGATGAGACATTTCAATTTAGGAAGATCATCAATCCTGGGCTATGGAGAAGACAAGTAGTAAAAGATGAAATTGGGAAATGGATTCATCGACCACAAAATAAAAAAAGAACAGTGTAATATATTGTATAGATGTGAACATGCCAATTCTGGAGACAGGAATCACATTCCTTTGTGGCTGAGATATTGAAAGGAACAATGATATGCCGTAGAAGAGTGGCCGGTGAATAAGACACCGTTCAGATGTTGAGTGAGAATTCAATGATTCTGATATGGTTAAAGAACAGGATCTCACTTGATTCTTGAAACAGATAAAAGGACAGCTTGGACAAATAGATCTCGAAGGATATCTGTCTAAAACCTCTCCTTCCAATATTAAAATCTGTACCCGAAGAACAACCAGTGAAGATTGGATGGAACAAATTGCTAAATTTATCAATAGTGGGATTAGATGTGGTGGAATTGTAGGAGACTGTTGTGAAGAAGAACTCAAGGTTTCTACAGCCAGAACTAACAAGGCATTTGTACTTTTTCCAACCTGGTTGGCTCTGAGCAAGGCATGGCAGGCTCCTTGGAAAGCTTTGAATCTTTAGCAGATGATTTTCTTCAAGCTGATAATGGTGTAATACAGACCTGAAAATGAATGAGCTGCCAATTACTTTTTGGGAATAGTAGGAAACCTGAGGGAAAAGCAGGGAGTTATAATAATTCAGTCTGTCACACTTAAAGCTTGCTCTAAAGAGTACAGCTTGAAAAGAAGAAGAGTGATTGTGATGACTCTGTTTAGGAAACACCTGGAAAAACAAACTCTATTGCCTAACCTTGACCAAAGCAATAAAGATGCTTATCTGACCCCTTTGCAATACTGGCACCTGCAATGGAAAGGCGGGGTGCCCATGAAGAGGTTTTTTTTTAAAGAAACTATGTTTAGGATTCATAAATATAAGAAAAAAATGAAAGAAACTAAAAATATGTTCGAGATGGCATCAACTGCGTGGGTTGTGGGCTTTTGCAGAGCCTATTTGGAGCCTTCTAAGTGTACAGAATCATTTGGTTGGAAATCATATCTGTAACTGGAATAGCTCCATAAGATTCTAAATAGGGTCTTTACAGGATTATATTTCAGATGTAGGTATCATAAGAAAATGCAGGTATCATGATGAAAAATCTGTTTTCATCATTTAGAAGAAAATCCTGGATTTTCATTATTTTATGATTGAATAATACAAAAATAAAGTTTCAAGGACAATAGATTTTTCCAAATTAAATCTGAAGGGAGAAATGCATTTCTCCACATTTCTATTTGCTTACCACGTATGATTCTTTATGACCTAGAAATCCCTGATGTCACAGCAGCCTCACAGTGAATGGATTTTAGTTCCAAAGCCCTGCCAATTCTCAAAGATATATTCAACAAAACGGGGGACATTGTAAACAAGCTTGACAGGAAGTTTGTTTATATCCACCACTAATTTTACAGAATAGTAGGCATTAAAAAAAACTGAAACAAAGATGACAGACTCACATATTACTTTTTCCTTATTTTATTAGGCCTGAGAAAACAGGCCTAATAAACTAAAGAAAACTTTAGTTTTTGTGATTTCCCTGGCTGAATTTAGAATTGAAACAGCAATGACTTGGAAACACTTGTAGCCTTCACTTCCAGCATCCCCAGCTCACAACTCACACTCCTGAAATTCAGCAGCAAAATGGCCAAACTGAATTCAAATATATCTAATTACAGGAATGATAATAATTTGTCTCCAACAGGTCTCCCATTCTCATTTCGAAAAACGTTGATCATGTTTCCTTTAGACATTCTCCTACAACTATCCAGAAGATTGGGAGGATGAGTTAGAGCCTCAAGCCCTCAAAAATTTCCCACCCCTGCATTAAACCACACATCTTATCTTTAGAGGCACTAAGCATGCAGTATGTTTTGTTCAAATTAGGAATACGTGCATTCATCAAATCTCATAAAGCTTGACAGGTCTTGGCTCTGACTGAAATTCAGAGCTGAATGTATATGTAATTCATTCTTCATTCACAAAGCATGAGAATCAATTCCAGTTTTCCCCTATACTCCCTGCCAATAAAGAGAAAATCAAGGAGTACTAGGAGGAAAATAGACTTGAATCATAAAAAATTCTGACTGCTAAAACCCCAGTAGAGAATTGTTGACTTTCATAATCTATGCTCAACTGGAATTACAAATCCAAGAAGAAAATCACACATAAGGCATGTGCAATGCAGTTGTACATCTATATCACACAGCCATACTAAATACAATATATTTTTTTTACAATTGACTGAAGATACTGTCTTTCATTTAAGGATTTCAAATGAAACATTGTCTAAAAATAGCTTTCCAGAGCTCTGATGGTTGATCTGAATATAGTTCGATCTTTAGGGCTTCAATTTAAATGCCAAAGGCCGCAAACACATTAAAGCAAATATTGAGCTTTAATGCTGACAGATGTGCTATTCTTAAAAAAACAAAAGCACACAGCAGGTTGGAATGAATAGAATGTTTCGGCACAGTCTTCAATCACAAAACAAAATATTTTCTTCACTAGAATATGCGGCAAGATCACCAGAACTAATTAGCTACATCTACAGGAAAAAAAGAAAAAAAAAATTAAGAGGATATTTTAATCAGAGTATTTAGTGAATGTTTGACCTTCAGAAAAAGCATCCAAATATAGACAATGCATGTTCCAATATGATTCTTGTGAGTTCTACCAAGAAAATCAAACACGTAATTACTTTTAAAGGGGGGGAAAAATTCTTTACCATTTTGAAAACATTGGATAAAACTCTGCTGACAAGATCAATTTAGACTCCAAACTTCTCTTATCCTTGAGAGACAGTATATCTTGCTGACGTCAATAGAGGCCCTGCACACGTAGGGAGGTTGGCATATCAAAGACAAGATCTGCCATGCAGATCCAAGTAGGGAATTTGCTCTAGGAATTGACAAGTCTCTGGAAGGTTAGATAAATTAGCCATCTCTGAATCACTGAAGAAAAAATAATATGCAAACATGAGGATAGACTCCTTTCCATCTCTACATTGTGTCTTACCATTACAATACTGCACTTATTCTAGTATGCTTAGTCAGACAAACCACAAGTTTTTAAACATATGATGTCTTTGCTAATGTACCTGATAAATTATGTCACTGATGGTTGATCATCAGAATAATGTTACTGAGTCTGCGCTATCTGGTTTATCCATGGCTGGAGACAGAACAGAAGTGTTTTTTTTCCTGCAGAACCAAAGGTAGTATGATAAATACTGTTACTAATGAAGTATATATTTATTTATTTTGATCTACTGTCAAAAGTGAAGCTTTTACTTACAATCTGAAGAGCTCTGTCATGCTGAATTCTATCTCACTTGGAAGACTTAGAAAAATTATTTACAAAACAGAGAGGTCAACAGATGGTCTTTTCCATAATATTAGAGATGTTTATGGCTACATTCACCACTACATAGTTCATAGCTTATAATTCAGAATGGGCTAATAAACTGTGTTCAGATAAGTCATAATATAAAGATTGAACATTTGAATATGACAAATGGACATTGTGGGCTATTTTTTCCTTTAAATGGCCAATGCTGGCTTTTTAAGAAGATATACTGCATAGTGAAATCTATCCACTATAGATTTCACTATGCTATAGTGAGACTCATATTAAATCTCACTATGAGATTCATATTAAACACACTTCAAAAATGCCCCACTACAATAGATCTCATAACACTATTAGAATTGGTAAACAACTTGCCTTAATTAAGGAGGGAAGAACTTACATTTTTCAAATAATATCAGTTAAGACTCCTGCCTTGTCTGACTGGAGCCCAATTTTATATCATATCAAATAATTCGCAAAATATTTTGGGTTTAGAGTCTAACTATATATTACTAAAAAACAAAAATGGCTTTTTTCCATAGTGTTAAAATGTTCCTTGTTGTTGCCAGTTAGAATTATAAGAAAGAAACAAGGGGTATTACTCCAATGTAAAGAAATATTCAAACAACCATTAATTGACAAGAGTCAAGCCATATCATTGTAATCCACATTCAGAAACTCTCACGGCCAAAAGAACTTTGACTGTTTATTAGCTAGTAAGGTTTTTACTGTTGTTCTGCTCTGAAGCCACAGAGGAAAATAAAAAAATGAAAATTGTGCGTATTAGTGAAAGAGAAACATTGGAACAGGGATGTTCAACCTTGGCAGCTTTAAGTCCTGTGGGCTGATGATTGCTGGGAGTTGAAGTCCGCAAGCCTTAAAGTTGCCAAGGTTGGACACCCCCTGTATTGGAAGTAAAATAAAATATATAAAGAATAAACAAAGGGAATAATGAATTGTTTTTGTAATTGTGTGCCATTACATCTGAGCTAGGTGAGTTTAAGAAAATGTATTACAAGGAGAGCTGCCCAAACTTCCCTCAAGGCTCTTGTTTGAATCTGTGGTTTTTGTCAATGACGGGGCCTTTTATATGGTTGAGTTGCCCTTGAAATGCTCCTGAAGCCAGCCGAGTGTACAGCCAGTTAAAGGAATGAACCACTAATCCTCACCAACCAGAAATTCCTCCAGAACCCACAGGGATTAACAGTGATAACATCTCTTGCCATGTATTAAACACTGAAACAAATAAACATAGACAGTTACCATATTTAAACAGTCAAGGACAGATGCAATCTGCTGGAATAGCTTTATGAGCATATATACACAAACACACATGTGCACACATATATACACAAAGCTGACATAAAAAAAAAGTTTGCATTTCACTGGACAGCACTCAAAGTGTGATATATCAGGAATGGAGTTAGGCAGCAAATTTTACAGTCTTTCCAAGTCACCATTGCTAGGCTGATTTTGCACAGTTCCAGTGAATCCTTTCTACCTTTATTTTCTACAAAATTTGTAGAAAGCAGAAGCTTCTCAGATGGGCTATAACCAGAGTGCTTTGCACATAGAAATATATGTGTAAGTTAGGAGTAAGGGTAAGAATAATGTCCTACCTGTTAATGAGTACTTTAACTTCAACCATAATAACAAAAGGGCTATCAATAGATTTAAACTCAATGTAATTCACTCTAATCTTGATTGTAGGAAATAAATTGCAGCCATCAATTTAATGTACTTCCTACTGAAAATAAACTATCCCAAATTGCGCCAATCAGAATTTCAGAGAGAAATTTATAAGAATGGCAACAACTTGTCAATAAATTTCTGTGGGGTAGAAAAAGATAAATAGGCAAAATAAAAATTTCTACACATTTCAAAAAACTATATCATAAAGCAAGCTCCTTGGCATGGATAACAGATAAAACCCCCAAATTGTAAAATAGGGAGTTTGGAAGGACTTCATAGATATTTATGGTATGGGGACACACAAGATACAAATTTAAAAGGACACAACCATAGACAAAATTTGATAAAAGCATGCAATTCCCAAATTCCCAAAGGGAATTGTAAATCCAACAATTTCACCTTTAGCTTTCCCCACAAATCCTTTTTATGTTGGAGGCAATTACAGCAGGAAAAATGTAATTATATATGCAGATATGGTTCATTCAGACTCCAAAACATATTAAAGATATGTTTTATCAAGAACTACTCAGTGAAGGCTGAAAGATAACTTGCTTGGAGTACTTACAAACTGCTAGAAGGATAAATTCGTATCTCAAGAAGAGAAATAGGGATATTTAAAAAAAGACAGAATTTGAAATGCTTGAACAAAACAACAATACCTATTAGGGCATATAATTTTGTACTTATACATGACATGGAGACAGAAGAAAGAGAAAACTGTATGACAACATTGATATAATCTGTAAAGGAACTCATAACAATGGAAAGAATTATGGACCCTCTAATATTATGTCTGAAAACTTTGTCTTAGTTGTATCTGAAAAATGAAATTTCTTTTTGTGATATTGTAAATTGTAATTAATATAGGATGTGTCTTTCCTTTTTTCTCTATAACTGATTTCCAAATTATCTACACAATAGACTGTTCATAGCTGTTCATAAATATAGTAATTTAATAAATATAGTAAATATAATTGTATTGCAACAATATAATGCATCAAAATTAGAACAATGTAACATAAAAAGAAACAAGAATGCAAAATGAAAATAGTATAATAAACAGATTAAAATAATGGTGAATTTCAATTTTAAAAAGAGAGGGAATTAAACATAAAGCAAAAAAAATTTTTGAACAATTCAAAACAGCATTTCCACAAGGAAAGTCTGAGAGAAGAAAGGTGCCTTTAAAGATGTAATTATAATCACCTCATGGTTTTCAGGAAAGAGTGTAATGCACCATTGAGAAATTCTATGACAAGCCAAAGAATGTACAATACGGTTCTTGGTCCAGGGACAAAGTTCTTTCCCAGAACTGACCCAGCCTATAACAAGAAAGGTAATACTGTACACTGGGAAGTTCAGTTTAAGCCATGTATTTCCAAAGGAAACCTTGTATTTAGTTCAACAGCTAATTATCCTTTGGCGTTGATGCTTCAGCAATAGTATCACTTGAGCACTGCCAGGTGCGCCATTCTGCACCCGCTTTGGCCTCCAGACTAAATGCAAGGGCAGCTCCAGAACATGAGAGCATTATAGCAATCAAAATGTGAGCTACCATGTAGTTAGCATGTTCTGCGCCTGTGGTTTGTGAATGAAAGTTATCACAGTGTGAGAAAGCCATCCATAATGTAGTGTAACTGAAACATTGGTTAATCAATAAAAGTATTACAGTTCAATGGGGGGTTGTTTCCATAAGTGCATTTGTTCAATTTTTTTCCTGCAAGTTTATGTTTGCATAGAGTTCTAAAAAAGTGAACAAAAATAACACATCCAATCTGCAATTGGACAGTTGCATACACATTTGAGCATATTCTTTCATATTATTGTTAAATGGAAATTTTTATAATCACCTATTGTCAGTTTGCATATACAGGTAGTCCTTAACTTATAACCACAATTGAACCCAAAATTTCTTTCGCTGAGATAGTTGTTAAGTGAGTTTTGCACCATATTACGACTTTTAATGCCACAGTTGTTAAGTGAAGCACTGCAGTTGTTAAGTTAGTCACATGTTAAGTGAATCTGGCTTTATCATTGACTTTGCTTGTAGAAGGTCACAAAAAGTGATCACATGATCCAGGAATACTGCAACTGCTATATATATGAGTCAGTTGTCAAGCGCCTGAATTCATGGGCATACTGCAACAATCAATCATAAGTATGAAAAATGGCCACAAGTCACTTTTTCAGTGCCATTGTAACTTCGAATGGTCATTAAATGAGCTATTGTATGTCAAGGACTATCCGTAATTTTGTACTGTCATATGAATCTGTGTATTGCTTTATATTGCATGTCTGATAATTCCTTGCTGCTTGTACCTGATGAGAGTTGAAATCCATATGCTCAGAAAGGCACGTGGCTGTCTAGTCCTTGCTTAGAAGTTAGACTAGGATCAGGGATTCAAATTCAAATATCACTCAGGCATAAAGTTTACCACATGAAGTCCTATCAATTACAGCTACATCGCAGAATTGTTCTGAGGGCACAAAAGAGGAAAAAATAGAACCTTGTAAACCACAATAAGGTCCTTCGAGGAAAAATGGCACATCATCATCATTATCATCAACCAATATCATCATCAAAATCCCATTTCTGTTTGCTTTTACATCTTCCTTTATAGATCACAACAGATGTTTTGCTACAAGATTTTTGTTTGGCAGCTTCTCGTTCCTCAAAACCACAAGAATTTTGGCCATGATACTTTAAAGTGTTACGAGTGAGCTCTCTTCCTCACTCAACCCTATAATAGAATAACAGAGTTGGAAGGAACTTTGGAGATCTTCTAGTCCAACCCCCTGCCTAGGCACTACACTACTTCAAACAAATGGTTATCTCATATCTTCTTAAAAACTTCCAGTGTTGAAGCATTCACAACTTCCGGAGGCAAGTTGTTCCACTGATTAATTGTTGTAATTGTCAGGAATTTTCTCCTTAGTTCTAAGTTGCTTCTCTCCTTGATTAGTTTCCACCGATTGCTTCTTTTCCTGCCCTCAGGTGCTTTGGAGAATAGTTTGACTCCCTCTTTTTTGTGGCAACCCCTCAGATATTGGAACACTGCTATCATGTCACCCCTGGTCAGGGGTAGGTTCTACTTACTACTGGTTCACAATGGGATTGCTCACGCTTTGCTCACACGCGCTACCCCACTGAGGCAGTGGGTGGGGCCTCCCACCGGTTTTACTACCGGTTCTTGCGAACCGGTCCAAACCAGGGCCAACCCACCACTGCCCCTAGTCCTTCTTTTCATTAAACTAGATATACCCAGTTCCTGAAACCATTCTTCATATGTTTTAGCCTCTAGTCTCCTAATCTGATGTTCTTCCCAACACCATATTAGTAAATTCTCGCTGAGAGCTTTCACTGTGCTCATTGAAAATGTCTCTGTTTTGTTTTGTAGACAGGGAGAGAAAAGTCTTCGGATGTCTAAAATCCATTAAGTGTAGCCACAATGTCCAGTGTTATTAGAAACCTTTCTCAAAATGGAACAACAATGAAGTTTTCTTTAACAGTGACACTGGTTTGTTTTAGGCATGTAAGATTAAGCTTTATTACTCTCTTATACTAGCCCTTATATTTATTGTTGCAATAAATCAGAAAACTTATCTGACCTTTGTTAAGACCACACTTATCTATTTAGACAAAGAATATTTATACTGATGAAAGGGAGAATCAGCCATACCAGTGAAACAAAATCCATTCCTAATGTGAAAGAATTCTGGCAGGACTGGAAGAGTGTCAGAGGAAAAAAAATCTGATGGGGGAAGGGGAGATATGGGGAGCTGGAGTTAGAGGATAAACAAACGAAAAGGATGAAGCTCTGTTTTCACAGAAAATAGGAAGCTGTCTAATTTAGTTCAGAATAATTAGAACTGCAGAAAAAACAATTGCTACCAACCTGCTTTCCATTGAGGACCTGTATACTGCACAAGTCAAAAAGAGGGTTCTGAAAATATTTACAGACCCCTCGCATATTTTAAATATGAAGTTAGTTTTTAAATTTTATGGCCACTTATATTATTATTTTATGAAAATTTTAACTTTTGTATGTTCGTTCTTAATTGGCTGTACACCGCCCTGAGTCCGCAAGGAGAAGGGCGGTATAAAAATTCAAATAAACTAAACTAAACTAAACTAAACATCCTGGACATAAATTGTTTCAACTTCTACCCTCAAAACAACACTATAGGGCATTGCACACCAGAACAACTAGACACAAGAACAGTTTTTCTCCCCATGCCATCACTCTACTAAACAACTAATTCCCACAACACTGTCAAACTATTTGTAAGGCTGTATTTACTTATTTATTTAGTAAGTAAATCCTTACTTATTTAGTATCCTATGACTACCCTGTTTGGCCCAAAATAAGATATCCCCTGATAATAAGCCCAATTGGTCTTTTGAGCGCATGGCAATAAGGCCAAGCGCTTATTTCAGGATCCTATTTAGTAAGTAAATCCTTACTTATTTAGTATCCTATGACTACCCTGTTTCCCCCAAAATAAGATATCCCCTGATAATAAGCCCAATTGGTCTTTTGAGCGCATGGCAATAAGGCCAAGCGCTTATTTCAGGATCTTATTTTCAGGGAAATATGGTATCACTAAAATAATCTTATGATTTATGATGAATGTATTTCTATGATGACTATGATCATAATTTATCATTTATAGCTTTTGTACACTGAGAACTTATGCACCGAAGATAAATTCCTTGTGTGTCCAATCACACTTGGCGAATGAAGAATTCTGCTCTATTCTATATATTTTTCCTATTCCTCTAAAACAGCATCCCCCAACCTTTTGTGTATCAAGGACCAGTGGTGAAATGTAAAATTTGTTACTACCAGTTCTGTGGGCGTGGCTTGATGGAGGGGAGGTAATGTGACTAGGTGGGCATGGCCAACTTTTTTTTTTAACTTTTAAAAGCATTTTTTCTACAACCTGTTCAGCTGAAGAGAATGCAGAAAAAAATGCTTTGAAAAGCCTCTGACGATCAGGCAACTCAGCTGGAATCGTCAGAGGCTTTTAAAGGCATTTTTTTTTCTACAACCTCCTCGGCCGAAGAGGTTGTAGAAAAAATGCTTTTAAAAGTAAAAACAAAAACAAAAACAAGCCTCTGATGATCACGCAGCTCAGCTGGGCATGGAGAGCAGGGGGCACAGGAATTTTTGCTACCAGTTCTCCGAACCTCCTGCTGCCATCGCTATAGGATCAGGTGATCCAGTCCGAATCAGGAGCATTTAACCCATGCCAGGGACTGATTCCATGGAGAAAGGGTTTTTTTGCGGACTGGAGGGGGCATGGTTTTGCGTGCTGCCTGCATCCCGTGAATGGAGCTTTGCTTGTTTGTGGGGCCCAATTGCTGGCATGTCACAGACCGATGCCGATTTACAGACCGGGGTTGGGGACTCCTGCTCTAAGACTTCAGATAAAGGGAAACCCTTCTCCCCTAAATGTAGAGCAATTTTCCTGTGTGCAACCAGTCAGTTTTGCAACGAAAAACTATAAAATTCATTTATAACCCTCCAGAGATTTGGATCTAATTTCAAAATCTATTCTTAAATTGGACTCAATCCCAGCTTGAAACAAACCCTCACAACATCCTATGACAAATGCTGATTCTACATATATGACTTAAAAACTTTCTATATTATTCTGACTATGAAACATGACTATGAAACATTTATTGCTTATTCCTATGAGTTACTGTATACCTTGTCCATAAGCACTGCTGCGTAAGCACTATGATCTTGTTTTTAGCCCATACATATAATTACTATCCACATTTTGTTCCCTTCCAAAAAATGTTAAATCATATTCATAACTTTCAATTCAATACAACCTGTAGTGGCAAAGATTTGTTTACTCCAATTTACTGTTCTTCACAAGGTATATGATCCACAACTCCTGTCATCCTACATAGTAAGCCATTGTGTAATATTAAAAGGCTTTGGAAAATTGAGTGCTTATTCATAATTTAATGAACGCTACATTTGGCAGAGCTTTCATTCAATAGCAAAAACTCACTAACAGGATCAATTCAGTTAGTGATATTTAATAAACAAGTTATCATTCAATGTTACTATTAACCTACAAGACTTCTGAATCAAAGCTAGAATCAAACCTTATAGATCTTCACAATAAGGGGATATCAGGGGTGTTTTCATCTGAAATTCTAACTGTAAGTGGAAGTGGTTGACAGGGTAAGAAGCCTTCATCGCTAGCTGTCTCTTACTCCTGTCTTTTTCTATACTTTAAAATTGTTTAATTTGCATAGTTCTGATATATTAATTACTTTCTATTTATCTTTTTATAATCTGTAAGGTGCCCAGAGTCGCCTTATAGACAGCATCCCCCAACCTTTTGGGCACCAGGGACCAGTTCCGTGGATAGAGGTTATTCCGTGGACTGGAGATGTAGTTTTGCTTACTGCTTGCATCCTGCGGATGGGGCTTCAGTTGTTTGCGTGATCCATTTTCTGGCATGTCGTGGACCAGGGTTGGTTCACGGATTGGAAGTTGGGTACCCCTGTTATAGGGGAAATGGCAGCACAAAATTTGAATAATACCAAAGCACAATAGGACCAATAAGACCAAACTAGCCTACCACAAAGACCAAATGAAGAACAGAATAGTTTCTGTTCAAAAGACACAGAAGACATAGAGAATACTATAAAAAAATCAGGTTAAAAAGCAGATAACAATAAGACCTGGCAATGACTAAGAGCAGGAAAGTTGAAGAATGAAACCGAGTTTAACTGTGGCTGCACAAGACCAAGCTTTAAGAATAAATGCACACAAAGCCAGAACTGAGAAGACAGCAACAGATAGCAAATGCTACCTCTGCAAAGAAACTGAAGAAACGATGAATCATCTGGTTAGCTACTATAAGAAGATTGCATAGACTGACTATAAACAAAGACATGACAAAATAGCAACAATAATGTATTGGAAAATCTGCAATACATTTGCCTGCAAACAAGTTCTGGTGGGATCATTAAATAGAGAAAGTAACAGAAAAGGAAGAACCTAAAATAACTGACATAAGATAGCAAAGATAGTAATAGTGTTCTTGGGTGAAATCCCAGAACAACTGGAATACCACTTGAACACCATCAGCATTGACAAAATCACCAACGGTCAATTGCAAAAGGCAGCTTTACTTGGAACAGCTTACATCCTGTGAATATATCTTTTAACATCATAAAACATCACATCTGTCTATCCCAGGTCCTTTGGAAGGATTCCATAGATGGATATAAAAATGCCAAATCCAATTTGAACATCTGGCTGACTGTGCAAAGAACCATAATAATAAAAATTGATATGAAGAACCACAAAATGGGGCCATATTTTTCTAAAATGTGTAATGCTAATTATATGCAGAATAGATGAATATGTTGATTTATTTGATTGATATCATGTCTTCCTCCTCAGAGTGCACTCACAGCAGAAAACAATAAAGAATTAAAGTCTGAATAATTATGCAAATAATTATTATCTACAAAATTTACCTGAAAGATGATCCTGAATTTTAAATAATGTTCTCCCATGAAAAAGGTTACAAGACCATTATAAACAAACAAAATTCAATAGAGAGCCAGCCTTATAATCTTGACCAAACTTTAGGACTGTTACCAAAACACCTAGTTTGAATACTATTGGACATTTACAAAGGGGGAAGGGCCCAGGAAAAAGCACTAGGTTTACACAGGAATATTCAGATTTCGCTCTGCTTAAACTGTAACTACTTGGCTTTAGTAAAAGTATACCTTTCACTACAACTGGAATCAAGAGTCTTTCTTTCCTAAATGCCCAAGTTGTGATGAAGAAAAATGTCATAAGATGACCAGGAAAACTGCTATTGTGGTTAGAATCTAGTTTTAGTTACGACATTCCAAAGAAAAGGCAGGTGAAATTCCATAATACCCAAGGTCTCCTTTAAATGCTGGATAAATGATAAAAACCTATTGATATGGTCACTAAGCATCAATACCAGAATGGAGGTTTCTCCACAAAGCATAGGACTGAAAACTTAATATGATACTTAAAATTCAGCATGTAGGTTATCCTCGAGTTACGAATGTAATGGAGTCTGCCAATTACATTCATAACCTGAGGATTCATAGGAGTGAATTGCGTAACTTGACCACGACCACTCCCTTATTTCGCTCACACATTCGCCAATTGAATGCACAGGTTGTTAAGTGCACATGAGGTATCTCAGGGTGAGGAAGATAATGGGGGTCTAGCAATGGAACAGGCCATTTGCTTTAGACCACCCAAGGCCTCCCCTGGCTCACTGAGACACCTCATGCTCCCTGGGTTCCCCACAATTGCTCCTCCCCTCACATCCTGCCGTGTGTCTCTTCTCCAGCCTTTCTCCCATGGTTTCTTTGCCTGCTTGTAATCTTAGCCTGCTTGTTTGGAAGCCGACAAGACTTTGGGGCAGTGAAGTCGCGTTGCTTCAATCTCCCATCAGCTTGCAAGCACTCTTCGCTCCAATATTGGAATGGTGCAAGCCAACCAAAAGTCTTGTTGGTTTGCAAGCACTCTTGGGCCAGATCTACAGGCCTTGGTTCACAGAGAACAGAGGCCTAAAGTACTATAGTGCAAGATCATGCAAGATCAGTAGTGCACTATTTTGCTACTCTTACGTGATCTTGCACTACTTTAGGCCTGTTATCTGCAAATGCACCAAAGTAGGCATAGGCACTGACAGCTCACTAGATTGTCACAATTTAAGTGAGTTTCCACAGGCCCAATGGTTGTGGATACTGGGGGGAGCGGGGGGGGGGGGGGAGAATAGGCAGGGCGAATGTTGCAGTGCCTCTGCCGTCGTTCATAAGTGTGAACAATGGCTGTGGTGCTATACCATTTGTAATTTTGGGACTAGGTCGTAAGTATTTGGGGGAAGCTATATCGTAACTTCAAACAGTTGCTAAGTGAACTGTTGTAACTGGGGAATTATCTGTAGTTCTTTAAAGAAATTCAGGCAGTATGTATTATGTTGTGGGCTACGGTAAGCAAGAACAGACAGCATAGACACAATAGCATTTATTGACTCAACTGGAACTGAGTAACAACAGGCAATTTCCTGTAATTTATACTCTGGGCCCACAGGGCATCAACCAATCATAATACTTGAAAAAGCCCTCCTAAAAATGAATGTTCTAAGTTTCCCTCCAAAACAGTTGAAGTTAACAGTTAGGGTCGTCTAAAGGTTAGTATCATTTTAGCAGGGCTGAACTCAACTATATGTATTCAATACATAGCAGTATATGAATAATTTATTGCAACAAGACAATTTTATAACTAAGAGTAAAACAGACCTAAATATTTTCTGAAGTTAATCTGGACTCAAGTAATGGTTTGGGATTCATATAAAGCTTATAATAAGGCAACTTATTATTTCTTAAGCTTTTAGAATAGAGTCCCAGATTTGGCCTTGTCAAATGTTGGCAGGAATTAAGCTAGAGATGGCTGTTAAGGATACTGAGCTTGCCTATGACAAGAAAGAGGAAGAGAACAAAAGGTGAGGAAGGCTGGTTTTGTAAATAGCTGCTAGAACAAAAGTGTGGAGGAAAATAAGCTGTAGCTTATTGTGAAAAGAGGAACAGATTGTATTTTTTTCTCCCAGGTTGTGGGTGAGGTCAGTACATCTGCAGCTGTCTGCCATAATTCTGCAAGCTCTGTTTCTAAACTCTTCTGCATGCTAGCTAGAATGCTATTTCCCCCAAAATAAGCCCTTCTCAGATAATAAGCCCTCCCTGAAAATAAACCCTGCCGGAAAATATTTAAACACATGCGCAGCTGGTCCCCGCCATTTTCTCTGGTTAGGGTTAGGGAGACAGAGCTGGAAATCAGCTAAGACAGCAAGAGGAGCCCCGTCTTGCTCCAGGCATCCCAAAATAATAAAACTTCCTCAAAAATAAGGAAGCACTTCTTTCGGGGTTCAAAAAATATCAGGATCTTATTTTTGGGGAAACATGGTAGAAACAACATTTTGACCTTTCTGTTCACCAGGGGAATGTTAAGAGTAAGGAGGGCAAGGCTGGCACTCATAAGGAAATGGAGAAACTGCCAATGCACCTCCTGCTATGAAGGTGGAAGTTCTTTGTAAGGCATCGTACGGGAGTAAATCTACCTTGCTACATTATTCTCTGAAGGGGTCATCGCTAGTTAAGAGTAGCCCCACCTGGCTGGCTCAGGAATTCTGGAAATTGAAGTCTAAAAGTCAAAAAGGGGCCATAGTTCCCCACCCCTGCTCTATTGTGACCTTCTTAGTATCATGAAACATAGAAGTAGTGGTGGGTTTCTCCCGGTTGCGCCGAGCCGGTAGCGGTGACGATATGACGTCACCGAACCGGTTCTCCCCCCACCCTCCGCTTTGATTTGGCCCCACCCCCAATCTATTGCTGTCTCCTGAGTCCCAGCTGATGGCTAGAGGGAAAAAAACTGTTTAAGCTCTTGCCGCGGGGCTACAGCTGATCAGTGTTAAAAGAAAACAAATGAGTAGACCAGTGCCTGCAAAAATACATGAGTAGATCAGTACCTGCAAAAATAAATGGGTAGATCGGTACAGCTCTGCAAGCAGTTAAAAGCCTGGTAGACCAGTACATCTGCTAAATCCTAAATAATTGTCACATGACCATCAAGTCATACCCACAAAATAAGTCACGCCCACAGAACCGGTAGTAAAAAAATTTAGAACCCACCCCTGCATAGAAGTTATAACAAATCATCAGGAAACTACATCTATCATTATTCTCCACAAAGATACTTGATACTTCATCTCACATACCATCAGAATCTGCAGTTTGTGGATGAAAGAAGTCTTCTATTAATGTTTTCTGGGAACGATTCCATTATAAGAAATATCCATGGTTTGTTTCTGAGTAAATATTGTGATAGTAGCAAGAAAACTACTACTGTTGTTAGAACAAATTTATAAACATATCAAAGTAGGATAAGTAGGAATTGAGCTAGTAATGGACTATCTATAAGGCTCCATATGTATACACTCCACGCATAGAAGATAATACATCTGCTGTTGGCAAAACATCCATTGCCTAGTTTTAAGGCATTTAGTAAATCACGTCACTGAGTCAGCTAAACTAAGAAAAAAGATGGGACTTTTGACTTCATTCATATAATGAAAGTCAGGAAGCTGAAGCAAATCAGGTTCACTGCTCTCCAGACTGACCACTATATCAGATTTGACATCAGGAAAGAGGGGAGCATTTGCTGAAAGTGGAATTTAAACTACCGTGGGTGATTTGCATATTTTCCGGTCCTATAAACACAAAATTTCCACTATGCAAGTTGACTTGGGGAAAAAAAAGAGATATATTAAGTCAAAATATCATTTTAGTTCATTTCCATTTCAATATAACTCTATCCCTAAAGGAAATACTATTTTTTCCTAAGCAATTTATTCTTAAAATGGGAAGACAGCCCTAGATTCTAAAAAATCCCACAAAAGAGACAGAGATTATTTTATTTCCTGGACAAATATTCTTCCTGGCAGTGAGACTTTCTCACTTTCAGGCGATGTCCCTTCCAGATGAATTCACAATCCTATGACTATTTCCAAAGCATATATATTTAAGAGCTCGATATGAATGACGTTCAGCTGAACCTATTAGAATAACATGGAATTCCAACAATATCAATGCCTAATGTTCTAAGATTAATCCCTGACTTTATGATTCTGAGTGATACATGCAAGAAAAGTCTCGAATGCTCCTGGCTCAACTAATGTGGTGTTCTATTTCTTCAGGCAATCCATGAAGGAAATTGAAAACAGGCTGCTTTATAAACATATAACAAATCAGTGTATTTCAGCCCTACTTACCAGCCTTCAGGATGAATGCCAGTGTTAATAAGTGATTGTCTACATAAATCACCATATTCTAATGAAGCCAAAATTTAGTTCCATGTGCATGGACTCTTTTTTGTTCTTTTTTGAATTCCAAGTTAGAAGGAAAAAGTTGTGAAATACTTTTGAGATTAAGTAATTTGACTGAACATTCCTTTATATACTACTCAACGAACTTGGCACAGGGAATATTTTTTTGATAGTTACTTCTTTTCAAAACCAAAAATCAAAGCAATAGTTGGAATGTATTTCTACTGAAGTCTACCACTTTCATTTTATCACAATACTGCTAGAGTGGAAGATAATTCTTGTTTTACCAGTTTTTTTCTTCTTTTGAATGCCAAAGATGTAATGATCAAGGGAAAACTGTTTCCCCCTTATAAACATAAATCTAAAGTTTGTGTTCAGCTTAAGTCTATCTTCCTGAATAAGTTTACTAGAAGACAATCCAAATGGAGTTAGTGCAACTTGGTTCTAAATAAATACACGTTTGATGGAGCTGCAGATTTAAGAAACTAAAACATTAAAAAATGAGATATGACCATAAGTTGCAGAGCCTGGCAGTGGAATTGAATTTTGAAGTAGGACAAGAACATTATGAACTGGTCAGTTTATTTAGTGATGTTATTCATCTGGCACAAAATTAAAGGTGAAACGAGGATTTCAGTAAAGTTGTAGAAAGCAAACAGTGAAATAATACCTAGGTCTTCAGAAAAAAATATTAGAAAAAAACAAATATTACAATTAAAAAAAGCTCTTACATTCCAAAACATCTAAAACCAACATTAATATGCACATTATGATATTCAGAAATGTTTGACTATATCAATTGCTGTATTTCATTACATAATTGCACAGAACACTTTCATTACAGATTATTATATATAAAGCACAAAACATCACAGCCTTATACAAAAGGAAAATGTTAACTTGAATGGTACATCCCCAGAAAGTATTAATTATAACTGTGGGATATGGGATGAAGGTGTGGTTACCCATCTAGCCCACAAATACTAGAGTTTAATTGGAAAATTTGGGAGGCAGTTTGTGTACCCAGAATTAAACAAACCCCAAAGTAGAAGAGTAAAATTATAGACAGGAATCTTAATAACGGTAACAAATTATTTTTGTTTTATATATCCCAGCATATCCACTCTAAAAAAATACTCCATATATTCATTTGCCTTCTTCAGCATACAGATAGTCCTCGACTTATAACAACAATCATTTTTCAAACGTACGATTTGCAACATCCCCATGGTCAGTGATCAAAATTCAGATGCTTGGCTACTGACTCATATTTATGATGGTAGCAGTGTCCCAAGGTCATGTGATCACCTTTTGTGACCTTCTGATAAGCGAAGTCAATGGCAAAGCCAGATTCACTTTCTAGCAGAACTGCAGTGCTTCACTTAACAACTGTGGCAAGGTCTGAAATGCGCAAAACTCACTTAACGATGGTCTAACTTAGGAACATAAATTTTGGGCTCAATTATGGTCATAAGTCAAGGACTAGCTGTATTTATTTCTCAAGGTGTATCTTTCTGCCAGAACAACACAAACACTAAAAATTCCACCAAATGGGAATCTCACTCAAGCCAAGTGGGAAGAAATCGCTTTTATAACAGTTTCAATTTACAGCTTTTTGTTGTTCATAGAAGTGGGATCCTAAATGAAAAAATAAAATTTAAAGATGTGTTGGCTTAGTCTTAAATTGATTCCAAAGTTATTTTAAGTTATTAGCAGCAATGCAAATGCTGGGTTATGCTTTGCCCTTTTGCTTTATTGTATTCATTCTTTTATCCCTACCTCCAATTCTGCTTTCTTTTCTCCCCAAATAATAATAGGGTAAATTTATTAAGCAAGGTCTGCCTGACATCATTATTATCCTTTAAGAGTCAAGGATAAATGCAAGAATATTCTTCTTATATAGCTTTTCTATTTCAGACAAAACAAGCAATAAAAGAACATTTAGCTACATCCAAATGCAAGTGCAGAAGAGGTAAAATGAATTAACTTTGACTATCATATGGTTTTTCACCATTTTACTCCTGATAATTCCACATACACATTTACGACGATTTAAGATTCACTGGATGTTACTTATTTCTTTCACAGCCAAGGCTGTGTTTTCACACATTTGATTCACAAGTTGCTGTTTTTAAAACAACTGCTGCAGCAATGCTCATTTTGCTTTGACTGATTTGTCACTCTGTGATTTTGGCAGAAGCCTCTTGCACAGATAAATGAAATGCTAATGGTCAGGCTTTACCAGCTCTTCTCAAAGTGTTTTAGACAACCCTTTTTATTTTGGCCACAAAACAGACGTCATGTTGCTTAAGAATGGCCTCCAGATTCCCAATATATACCAAAAGTGTTTACTAGGTCAGGAAATGGGACAGAGATTCTATCAATACATCCACAGATACGCACTGCATGCCAAGCTTATACATATTGCGACATACACAATGGAAGAAGAGAAGCAATCAGAACAGGCGCAATTTTACAAATTGTTTTTCTCCCCTGAGGAAGATATTTCACTTCTCATCCAAGAAGCTTCATCAGTTTTGGCAGGATGGTGGGGGCAATGGAAGGATTAGTTTTGACAAGATGGGGGAGGGGGTTGGAAAGATCATATTTCTTTGCTGTCATCTAGTCATAAGTACTCTCTCTGAGAGCTCTTGATGCCACTTTGAGGTTTACCTGTGCTCTCAGGGTCACCTGTTATCAGAGTGCAAATGGGAGTGGAATCTTCTTGGAACTGCAGAAAGGATTGTGTTGTAGACAGGAGATAGGTGGTGTCTTAACTTCTTCCTCAGGGAAAAAAACCAGACCAGTTGCCTTTTGAAAAACCACTTTTGAGACAACTATGACCTGAATGACGGAGAATCTACATAGACATCTTTTGGTTTGGGTTTTTAAATTGCCATCCCATATAGAATGATTTAAGAAATTTCCATGAGCTAAAATGGAGAATAGCACTGTACCCCACTCAGATGAAATAAGTTGCTTTCAAACTGCTGATAGTAATGTTACACAGAAGAATACCAAGCCTTGCTCAAGAGTGCAAGGCACAGAATAATGGATATCAATTCTCAAAAGGCAACTTCTCATTTAATATTGGTAAATACTATCAAGTTGGAATTGCTATTCAGCTGTGGAATCAAAAGAGGTGAGTTCCGTTTTGCTGAAAGTGTTAAGATACTGGTCCTCAACCTATGGATCTCTGAGGGGGCCTGATGTTGTCACAGATCTGCAAAGGGGGATCACAGATGCTTGAAGAAATGTTATGATTTAAATCTTGAGTTAACTCTTAGGGCCATGAAACAAACAAAATATTAAAAAGTTACAATATTTATGTAGTTATTTACTGAGCACATCTAAATTATATTAAAGTAAGCAAAGTCCCCAAGGCATGTCACAATTTTTGAGCACCCCTAATGTTTGGAAATTGAAAGTTGAAAAATTTGACACGCCCTAGCACTGACCATGTAGTTCGTGGTCACAAAAGTTACTTAAAAGGAGGGGGGGTCCGTGGTGAAGAAAAGGTTGACCACCACTGTGTTAAAATATTCTGGAATCCTAGATACAGGAGAAGAATTTATTCCCCAAATGGTTGCTGCAGGTTACATCTTTAGCACACCATGGGATTTGCTCTCTTTGCGTTGTTTGGAATCTATATTCTACCACCTTGATGTGGTAATTTTTGCTTATAGTTTGAAGGCAACATTTAGGCTCAAAGCAACTCTTGGCTTTGACTGATGGGCCAAGAGATAGCAGGGGCAGCATTATTGAAGTCTATTTTTTTAAAAAAGTACAACCATCTGAATGATATTAACATATATTAAATAAGTTCCTTTTTACAACCTTGTAATCCCTTAATTCAGGTTAGATTTGAGGCGACTGGAAGTAACATATTTAAATCGTATAACAATATATTAAATTAGAAACATGGGATGCAAAATGCTTTGTAAAATAAGTACAATTCTGTGGCATTTTTGGAAGGAATTTGGCAGCCACATCCATGATTTCTGGTAGTCTTACATGGTGGACTTCTTTTGTATACCAAGTGTAGGAAGAAAGTAGCATCTATAGATTCAACAGCTGCAATATAGTTTGAAACCACACGTTTTTCTTTCATTCAGGACATAGTAGAGTTTCTGCCCAGAGAATAAAAGCAGGAAGTAAGCAAGGAAGCTGATGGGAATTTCTAAAAGAAGAATCAAATAGGGGACTGGAAGTGCCATATTATATTAATTGTTCCTACGTTTAAACCTTAAACCTTCAGATGATAAGGAGTAAGATTCTGCAAGGGAATCACCCTTCACAACAATACCATCATTTTTTGCCCCCTACTAAATCATCCACAATATTAATTTTGCATCTAACAAATGGCATTAAACAGACTGAATCTGGGGCATAATTTTTCTTCTTCCTCCTTGAAAATAATCCTTCTATGAAATACATTTTCCAGATAGTTTGAAATTAGAGACAGGATTTTTGAAGAGCGTGGGCGACACATACAGAAACTCTGATAACACAATGAAGAGATGTTTTTATCCTTTCCACAACACTGCATAGCACTTAGTAAAGCCACAATGAAGAAAATTAATGTATATTAGTGTGGTGAAGAGTATGATTAGTGATGTAATGCATTTGCATAGTCAGCTTGCTATCTCCTGCTCACATCACATTTCCAAGCAAGTTGCAAGTGCCATAGGTTTGGGAGCGTGTTTTGATCCTAAAATGGTCTTATGCTCTCCACCTTTTAAAAATGCTTTAGAAGGTTGACTGGGTAGTGGTATTTTGGACAGAAATGCTACTGACCCCGCCAAAATAGTCTGTTTTTTCTATCACAGCTTTGGCACTGGGAAGTAGGTTTACCTGGACCTGCCTATAATTTCTGTGAATTGATTGAAGAATCTCAATGAACCCCTATTGTTCAGGCTCTTACTGGCAAGAGGCTTGGAGGCAGCTCACATGAGGCCCTTGGTAATTAGGGGGGCAGGTAAGAATTAGAATTGTTTGCTAATTAATTATTGGCATGCTTTGTCCTTTTTTTTTCTATCTTCAAAATGATATGATCCTGTTTTCATATATGCAACAGATTGGACTCATTGTTTGGATTCTGCATGAACCAGGGTGGTCTGATCACAACAACAACAGAACTTTAATCTATAGACCAAAACATCAATTTATGCTTTCAGTGCTACAGCTGCACTTATTACAAGGATAATCTGCGGCTGCTCTTCTGCACTTCAATGCCAATGTTGGGTGCCTTCCATGCTGGCCACTTGCAGCACAGCCTGCTCCTCCTGAAGTAGCAATAGCACTTAGACTTATATACCGCGTCCCAATGCTTTAGTGCCCTCTCTAAGCAGTTTACAGAGTCAGCATATTGCCCCCAACAATCTGGGTTCTCATTTTACTGACCTTGAAAGGATGGAAGGCTGAGTCAACCTTGAGCCTGGTGAGATTTGAACTGCCAAATTGCAGTCAGCCAGCAGTCAGTAGAAATCGTCTGCACCATCGTGGCTCAGTTTAGTGTGAGTAAGCTGGCCTCTTTCCGCCATGCCAGTTAGTCTAGGCAGCCACATCACTACCACAGTAGGCACCTCATTAATAATCTGTGTTAATAATCACACGTTTTCTAATAAATGGTCTCAGCTCCCAGAATTGCCAGTAATGATCCTGCTGGTTGAGGAATTTCTGAAGCTGAAGTTCACATAACTGGAGAATGTTTATATTGTGGATGGCTAGCTGAATAATCAGAACAAGCAAGCAATTCAAAGATGGTTGGGATGAATAGCTGGCAAGCACACCTTCTGCTTATTGATGTTTGTGGATAATGGAAAACAATAGGATTAACTGTGCTGGTGACATTTTGCCCTTCAAAATCTGAGATGTCAACTTCAATCAACATTACCCAATATGTTCAATGGCAATATATTATGTGACTTGTAGTTTAATAATCAAGACAGTATTATGTCAAATTTGGTACGTTCCCAGTACCAGTATGGAAGCCACCTGTGCAGCTTGGTCTCCAGAGTAATTAGCAATGAATCCTGAAGTCATACTTCTTTACTAACTAGTTACAATGTTTGAGATAGGGGTACTTAGGGAAGGTTGTATATATTTGTGTGCGTATGTCTATGTAAGTGGTGAACAAGTGGAAGTCTTTGGCAAGATCTGTGCATTGCTATATGCAATTCAGAGGTGTTAGCTGTTCATTTAGTTGCTAAATTCATTTGTAGAATCTCTCAGATTGGATCACTGTAGTCACCATTATGAGACCTTGTATAATGTCTGAAAGGTACCAAATGAGCTTCTAGTCCATAGGTGACATTATCTTAAAAGAAATCAACTTCAGCCATGTGTATAGAATCACAGTGTAGTTATTGCCCAGCTCCTTGGAAAGAAGCTCCTAATCTTGTCTTCTGGAGTTCCACAATCTGTCCTGCAGCCATAAGAACTGTGGCATGAGATGAGGCTTCCTGCAATGGCACCCATTCCCTTCCTTGAAACTCATGAATTCTCCTAGCATTCCTAGGGCCACCCACTTCAAATAAGGCTCTCAATACATTGCTCAAATACCCTATGTAACCAAATGGAAGCTGCACATTCCTAACAGGAGTAACTTATTATCTGAAGATTTAAATTTAATATTTCCATGGGATTTCTATAGAGCCTAAACATAAAAGGATTCTGAAAGATATTGCTGCCACCTAATTTATCCTATAAGTGTATCCATAATTTGCATTAGATTATATCTGCTTATCTTTGCAGGTTTCATGAGACTTATTGGTTTTGCTTGCTACCTGCCTTGATATTTCCTTTGAGCATATGTGATGTTTTATGGATTAAAAACCTTTCATGTACTAAACTACTTCAATAGTCAGACAATGACATTTATTTCTGAAGTCTTATTCACCTTCCCCCAATATAGTGGTCAAAGTGGTAGCAGTGATAAAGTAGTAACACAGGTAACACAATGGTTCTCAACCTTTTCTTCACCATGGACTCCTTTTAAATACCTTTTGTGGCCACAGAAAATAGCTGCAGACCACCAAGACTTAACTCGAGATTTAAATCGCAGACCCCATGTGATGACAGTGTAGCCCCCTGGGGTCCGCAGAACACAGGTTGAGAAGAACTGAGGTAACATGCTTAAAGTATAATCACTGAAATATCCACACTGCTTCTACTGTGCTCTTGCCATTATACCACATTGTGCCAAGCTGTATCCTGAAACCATATCTCATAAACAAAGATGCATGAAATGGTAATAAAAAGACATTTTACACATGTCCAAAGGCATTCTGTTTCCAAGACAAACTCTTAGCCCTCAAAGTATTATTTAATCTTGGCTCCAATTAAACTATGTTTGGGCACCACCAAAGGAAAGTAGCCAAGTAGAAGAACAGGTTGCATTTTAAGCAAACTACTTAAGACATTCTGTTGAAGTAAAGATCTACAGTTGGTGTTAGGATTTTAGTTAAATAGAGCTGAAATGATCTGCCAAGTCTGTCACTTTAGTGCACAATGATGTGGGTTTTCAGAAATTTTTGAACTGGAAAATTCTCCGGAGAAAAATTCTTATGCAAGAGAAAAAAAACCCCCTACATTACGCAGGATAATTTTTAATTTACATCAAAACATTTTCCAATGCAAATCACCCTATACAAATTAGCCTTAGAGGAATGGCCAGTAACCTGAAGTAAAAACACTTTCCAAAAGTTCGTTTTGGAAATTTTCTACAGTACTTTGTATTACCAACTGTGTGAGGCTGGAACAGCATTATTATTGTTTGCTTTATTTGGTTTATGATGAATTTTGGTCTATGAAATAGCTTTTTTCAATATATCAGACAATGTCCAACACATTTGGATAGGAGGGAAAAAAGGCTGCCCTCAGCGAATCCCTTATCTCAGACCTTCATTGTAATTTCTTTTCGGTGAAAATCATGATGAGCAGGCTTTTTCCAGCAGGGACACCTTCATAATACTTCCTCCAAAGCCTTGAGGGTTAGAAATGGAAGACTTTTCTGACAAGCCAACATTCAAAGTACATCAGATAGGAAAAATCCTGAAGGCTCCACGGATTTGCGCTCTTCATGAAATGAGACATAACACTGGCAAGGTATATTTTCTTGTTTAAGAGACTGACATTGCCTGTATCCTTCAGAACACCAACTATAAAATATGCCTCTCTGTTGTTTTCTTTAATTTACTGCATTTTTCGGACTATAAAAAGCTGTGAATAAGACGCACCTATCTTCTGGGGAAGAAAACAAGGGGGAAAAATCTGCCTCACAGCCATTTACCTTCTTGCAGCAAATAGCAAACAGCCTGGTCAGCTTCAGCACAGACTGATTTAGTAGCTGACTGGCAATTGGCCTCCCGGAATACCGCCTATCAGCTGTTCCAGGTTGCGGGGATTGCCACCGCCCATCACTGCCATTGCTGCCCATCACTGCTACTGCCTTTTGCCACCTCCACATATCCCGTTTCCAGCCTCCACATGTCCCGTTTCTGGCCTCTGTGTGCCCCGTTTTTGGCCTTCGCATGTCCATTTTTGGCCCGTTCCAGGTATCAGCCGCTGCCTACTCCCGCTGCCTGGAATGGGCCAAAAATACCTGTGAATTTAATATATTTAATATATTAAATATATTTAATATATATAATATATTAATATATTAATATTAATATATAATATTAATATAATATATAAATATAATATATTTAATATTATTAAATATATAATTTAATAATAAGCAGATTTCAAACAAACAAAAGGTGAGGTGAGATTAGCTTCAGTGATCACAGGATACAGTACTGTACCTTTGGGGGTGAGAAGCGTGGATAACAATAATAAATCATTGTTACATTCTGAGTTAATATTGTGTCAGTCTTACAAGCAATATTTTCATATAGAAGATATATCAAGCTCTTATAGACATCCCTTAAAACAGTTAATGCTACCTGGAGACTGAATTATGAGACTGATGAAGAACCAGAGCAAAAATATCCTGGCTATGGTTTTTGTTTTCAGAAACAAAGAGCCAGACAAAAAACGATCAAGAAATGTGTTGAGTTCATATATTAGTTATAATGGGGCTTGTTGCTACTGACTTTATGTGATGTGGGAATTCAGTCCTTCTAGTCTATAAACCATAATTTATGGATTAGAGTGATGTGGAAAATCTATTATGGCTTATTTAACAACCTTGCCTCAACAATTGTGGTTATAGCAATGTGTGATCCCAACTCCTTTCTTTCCAGCTGATTTTTCCCCCTAGTGCACTTTGAAGAACAAGCAACTCCTGGAGCTCAGAAATAGAATTTTTAATTCAAAAAGCTGTCAACATCCAAGTCAGTCAATCAGAACAGACCTGGAAGGAACCTTGGAGGTCCTCAGTCCAACTTCTTGCAATTTCAGACAAGTGGCTATCCTGTCTCTTCTTAAAAACCTCCAGTGATAAAGCACCCACAACTTCTGAAGGCAAGCTGTTCCACTGGTTAATTGCCCTTACTGTTAGGAAGTTTCTCCTTAACTCCAGGTTGCTTATTTCCTTGATTAGTTCCCATCCCTTGTTTATGGTCTTGCCTTCTGGTACCTTGGAAAATAAGATGACCCCCTCTTCTTTGTGGCAGCCCCTCAAATACTGGAACACTGCTACATGTCACCCCTAGTCAGTGGTGGGATTCAAGTAATTTAACAACCGGTTCTCTGCCCTAATGGTTTCTTCCAACAACCAGTTTGCCAAACTGCTCAGAAAGTTAACAACCGGTTCTCCCAAAGTGGTGCGAACTGTCTGAATCCCACCACTGCCCCTAGTCCTTTTCTCAAGACTAGCCATACACAATTCCTGCAACTGTTCTTCATATGTTTTTGTCTCCAGGCCCTTAATCGTTTTAGTTGCTCTTTTCCAAGCTCTCACTTTCCAAAATAAGTGAGATCATGTATCTTCTCCTTAATTTCCTTGAACTACAAAATCTTGCCGCTAAATTAAGAGGCGCAATTCCAAAAATACTAGCTTGGAAAATAGTATTTTTCACAATACTGTGAATACTATATATGGCAAACAGCAGGATTGGAACAGCCAGAATTTTGCTACATACGTTAAATATAAATATCCTGAAACTGAAATTAAAGGATAGCTTCTTCTAAATGGTTTTAATCACCTCATCCCTATTCTATATTGCAAAAGTTTTCATTATTTATGCCATACGATAAATACATACATACACACATACATACATACATGCAAAAATGATGGATACCATAACAAGATTTGGGGCAGGGGGAGGAATAATACTTTTATATAGCTGAAAATTCCTTCCAGAATGGATAAGCATTTTAAAAATTATTTCTCAGCTCCAAATCGCAGGAAACAAAAACTTACGTCTTTGGCTGAAGTAGGTAACACAAAAGGGAGTCAAGTAAATATCATGGATCCACCAGTTTCCATATATAGTGCAGTGTATCTGGACCAAAAATAAGGTCATCTATTTCTATATAATATGATTCTTTATGTTAAAGACCAACCTTGCTATTAACACAGAACACTTAGGGAGTGTGCCCAAATAGATGCTAGACAGGACTGGAATTCAACACTGGTGACCTATAAAGACTACCATGTCTGGATTTGGTAGTCTCAAAGACAACTCATATTTTATCACAGAATTATCTAACATAACCTTTTCCATCATTTAAAAAGGATGGTTTAGAATGAGATTCTGTCAGTAAACTGGCCCTTACCGAAATCCAAAATGAAGAAACCCCCATTTTATATGCAGAAGCTCTTAAGTGTAATCACTACCTAATGCACCACATACTATACATAAGGAGAAAATCATTTAAATTTCCTCAGAGAGCTCCTGCTAATCAGAGAGAAACATTTATATTGGGCTACTAGATAAATAGTCTGAGGCAGTTTCCAGTTTTCCCAGGCAGACTCTGGAAGGATGCCAGTTGCATAGCAAGAATCAACTGTCCTGTAAAGACAGGACATGAGTACAAATTATTTGCCTTCTAAAAAAAGAGGAAGCAGGCCAAAGGTTGCAAATCTGGTTTGACACCTGAATAACCCCTGCAGCAGGCAGTGGTGATGCCAGCTCTGAGTAATCACACCATGCTGCTTTTGATCAAAAAGCTGTAATGCTTTCCTTTACACTTCTGAAAAAGCTAGGGCAGTGAATCGTAGAGATATAGCCTCATAAGTCATGCATGCACAGGAAAAAAAGATTCTTCCATCTATTTAAAAAAAAAAAAAACCTCTAGAAATTCCATGAGACTTAAATATTTGTTGGTTTGAGCAGTTGTCATTTTGACCACATTCTTTAGATCACTCCGTAATGAAAAGAATGACTTTAATTAGTTCCAGTTGTTCACGCATCAGTAGACTTTTCCACATGGACAGAGGGTGTTTTGCAGCTGCAAAGCTCGTTGGCTAATTGCTCGTGTTCTGTTTGTGTGCAAAACAGATAAAACCAAATTTAGAAAGAGTTGCCACCACATCAGATAAGAACAGACATATTTTCAATCAGTTGCTGCTGTTCCTGCTTAGCCTTTTTGGAATAAAGTGGTACAGCCACAGAATTCATGGATTGTACAAGGGTTGCATGTCAAGTAACGTCTCCACCTCATAATTTAGGTTACATAGGAATATTTTAATTAATGAAACACACACACACACAAAGCTTCAAAATGAATTCTTTTGTTAACTGTATTTATTTTTTCACATAAACACCACCACTAGCTACACTTCTGTCAACAATGAACTAGCTTCTTCAAGCCATCACAAAGTCACTCCACGTTTTGTGTCTTATACCAGGTCCAGCAGATGTTCATGAAGGTATTTTTCCAATTGTAGGAAAAGTTGGAACTCACATGGCACCAAAGACTGTATGCAGCTGAAATAAAATAGTTTGGTCTCACTTCGCAATTGTCTCTTGGGTGGCTCAGGAAGTACAAGGTCTAGTGTTGTCATGTTGTAGCACACTCTCCTTCTTGTATTTCCAAATATTGTTTAATCAAAGTTTTTAATGATACAGTGTAGTGCTTTGTGTTGATAGTGGTGCTAGGTTCAAGGAAATTTATATGAATAACACCATTTGAATTTTTTAAAAAAACCCATAATTCCTGCTACAGGGAAACCAAGCTGTGGAACATCTTTTTTTTCCTTGCAGGAATTATGGGTTTGTAATGATATTCCATGCACTGATGCTTTGTTTCTGGATCAAAATGATGAACCCCTATTTATTCAGCTGTCACAATGAGAAGCTGCCACACAATGGTGGTGTGAAGAAATTACCTTTAATCTCATAGCAGGACAACAAATCCTGGCAATTTTCAATTCTTGAAGTTTTCATTCCTGCTATTGGCATGTGACAACTCCTTCTTGTAGAAAGCTTCCAAATCCAATATTGAAGAACATCATTAAAGTGACATGCATATTTTATTTATTTGTTTCTTACCTTTTAAATTTTATAAATAACTCAGAATGGTGAGCATACCTAATACTCCTTCCTCCTCCTATTTAACCCAAAAGAGCTGTGAGGTGAGTTGAGCTCAAAGAGACTGACTGGCAAAGCAAGGATTTTGCTACATGCATTAAATATAAATGTACTGGAACTGAAATTAAAAGATACCATCTTCTAAATGGTTTCAATCACCTAATCCTTATTCTATATTGCAAAACAATGGGTATTATAACAAACTTAGAAGCACAACATTGTGGAAAACAGAATATTTCATACAGCTGAATTTTTTTTCCAGAATGGATAAGCATTTTAAAAAATTATTTCTCAGCTCCAAATGGTAGATAACCAAATTTAGTGTTTGGCTGAAGGAGGTAACACAAAAGGGAGTCATGTAAATGTCTTCGATCCACCAGTTTCCATATATAGTGCAGTGTATCTGGACCAAGAATAAGTTCATCTATTTCTATATAATATGATTCATGTTAAAGACCAAACTTTGCTATTAACACAGAACACTCAGGAAGTCTTCCCAAATAAATGCTAGACAGAACTGGAATCAACACAGATGATCTATAAAGAGTACCATGTCTGGATTTGGTAGTCTCAATGTTTTCATGGGATTTTACTTGCTTTATAACCCCTTCAAGCCCAGTAACGCAGCTCTACAGAGATATATAGTTGAAATGGAGTATTTGAAATTCTGCTTTCCTGTATAGGTCTGGCTTCTCTTTTAGCCACGCAAAGGCTTGCAGAACTACCATCCAATGAACACACAGCTTTGGAAGGCTGCAGCTCTTCTACTCAAACCACACAATCTTGTAAAAAACATGCTAAAGGCACTGACTTTAAAAAAGGATTGCAGAAATTCTGCATCCTGCTGTGATGCAATATCTTGGCCAGGATGGAGTGGTGAAACCTTCCTTCAGAAAACAGAAGCACTAAATCGCAAATATTGTTTTTTCCCCTAGTTTAGGACCACAGGCAAGGAAAGTTGTAGTTAAAGCCCAGGCAAGAACTAAATGTATTTCAATTCTATTTAATTATAATAAACTGTATTATGGTTATTCTTTCATCATGCGTTCTATTATTTTCTGTTCAGATAAATCAAATATTTTATTAGAAGTTCTTGTCTGGAAAGGTCAGGCATCCATATCCATGGATTTTGGTGTTAAGTGGCCCTGAGGCTGCAAACCTTGTGCCACATGAGAAACATTATACACAACACTCCAATTCATTTTCACTTCTTATGGAGAAGTATATAGGTAAATACAGTTGAGAGACTCTGATGATTAAGTACAGCATATGGTTTCAGGACCTACAGTCCTCTTCTTCAGATGATAGCAAAAGTCTTGTGAGGTTATCCTTCTGAAAACTATAGTCAAAGTACAAAGTTTTAAAAAATATTTTACTAGAAAAGTTTATCATAAACAAGCTTGCTGAGCCTGTGTCAAATCATCCATACTGTTATTTTATTTTTTATTCCTTAGGTTATCAACATTTCCTTGGGATTTTGGATCCAGTTATTAGAGAATTAGCAGCTGGATTGTTGCATAGACATGAATGCATTACATGCATTTCACCCCTTATATTACATCATGGATAGGATATTTGTACATACTGTACGATCACTTGATACTTAAGCTAATAGAACTTAACATATGAACAGATATCAGCTTTTGACGAATGAAGACAAATAAACTTGACAGTTTAAATACAAGAAGACTGATCTCATATCTTTCCCATTAGATGAAGTTTAAAACCATTCTACTAAAGCTGTATTCAGTTTTAAAAGCTGTAATAGAAACTGCTTTCAATTTCTTCAGTTATTGAGAGTAAACACTGCCAACAATGACTACTCACAGTTTACATTCCAGAAAACATTTGTAAAGTTTATTCTTAAACATAATGATCAGGCTTACAAATTACATCGGGTCATGTTTTATTTAATTATGGCTTGAGAAGAAAGCACAAGGACTAGAGATTAATATGCATCAAACCATAAACTCTGGCGGACAAATCACAATGGCTGAATTCATAGATCATGCTAAGCTAAAATTTACATTTTGGTTGAGCGAAGGAGTAGACAACAGTTTCCAACTTGTGGACCGTATTTTTGTTTCTTGTTTCTTCCTGCTTCTGAGCCATAAGTGGTGTGGCTGGTGGTATGTCACCGAAATAGACACAGTATGATCAAAATGTCTCAATTTTGTCCCATTCAAAACAAGAACTCCCCAAAGCTCACCCTAATCTATTATGAGATGTCTTTGGATCTACCAATGGCATGAAGATAGGTCTTCTGCAGTTCACGGATCGCCTGCTCAACTTAAAACTAAAACAGTTATAGAAGGATTTCCAAAGTAAAGTTTGGGCAGTAGGATATATTCTGATATATCAGAATATTGCCAGAAGAATATAAAATAAAATCAAGAGAAGAGTTTGCAGAAAAAGGATACACATGTCAATGGTTTTCTTACGTACTGTTATTAGAAAAGTATGAAGTAGGTAAAATAATTTTTCATATTGAATTATGTAAGATTGAATTTGAAACATAATTATGTACAGATGATCAATGTGTTGACAAAATGTATCCATTTTTATTGAAATTTGAAACAGAAGAACAAGTATTTGTTTCTTAGAATATACAAATGGTATAGTGGGAAAATAAGTGGTTGAAAGAACTGAAATATACATTGCTATATTTTTTAAATATAATTTTAATAAAATGATGTATTTCTGGTATATATCACTGAAAAATTGTGTAGAATATATAAGGCACAAATTTATGCTGGAAATGTAATCAACAAGAGTCTTATCATGCTGGAAAGAGACATAAAACAGGTAAAGTATAGATGATTTTAAAGACTGATCAATAAACAGTTGGAATAAAATCACGGAACTTTTTATATATGATAACTGCAGTAGGATTATTATATGCACAAAGGTGGAAAGATTCAATTTTAGACACAATATAGGAATGGATTATGAAGATAGCCAAATTGACAGCTTTGTTAAAGAAAATATATTGCCTAAGCTTAAAACTGAGTTTAAACTTTATTGATTTTTTACATGAAACAGGAAAAAAATGAAACTATGATATATGATTCTGATGATTAAAAGAAATAATTATTGAAAAATGTAAGTAATGTTATAACCATAGAGCAAAAGGTTGGAAATAACTTATTTAGATTTTCTTTCTTTTTTCTGCATTTTTGGCTTCATCTTTTTCTTTTTTTTGTTGTTCACTTCTCTTTATGTTAGTTCTTGTTACAGTAATTTTAGTTTCTGTCTTATTTCTTTATACTATGTGTATATGTATACACATATGTACATACATACATACAAAAAATACATACATACATATCTTATTGTTATATTTTTCTGTCCTATTTATACTGTGTATATAAATAATTATGAAATTTCATGAAATTTCATTATGAAATTACAGCTAAAATTCAACAAACTATAGTACGATTAAAACTGCTGAAAACTGAAATGCTGTTCTTGTGTCCATAAAGATCCATAAAGAATGCAGTCCATAATTACAGTACTATTCCATTAACTGATTTTTTTAAAGTGCTAACTAAAATGTACTCTCCTATATTTCCTTTCTGAACCTGGTGCTCTCCAAATACATTGTGACTAGACATCTGAGAGACATCTGGAGATCCACAGATTGTTTTATTATTTTATTATTAGATCCACTGGTTATTTTATTATATTTAGATACTGTCATACTAAAAAAAAATTCCCAGTAGTTTATATCAAAAACATAAATTCTAAAAACAGAACCCAAGTACTAAACTACCATTGCGCAATAGGTGATAGAGTAACTGATTTATTTCCTAAACACCCTTTGGAAATTTTGGACATTTTAGAAAATATCCAAGGAAAATCTACATTAAAAAAGAAATTTAAAAACTTCACCAAACAGCTTTTGACATATGAGCTAATATGATGGCAAAGATATATATATATTTATTACCCTGAGTTTTGAATTGGTATGAAATTCATTGGGAAATCAGCTATAAACTGAAAGACGCACCCTTTAAAAATAGAAATGTACTACGACCATTGAATCCAGTGTTCTTCTTGTTACCTTTCAGATATGTTGAATTATAATCCACTAAAAATGTTCTAATCCCATAAAGACTAAGAGAGCCTTTGTCACTGAAGCTCATCTCAGATTGAAGTCCCAATTATCTTCATCTATTCCTCAGGGAATGGAATGTTTATCAATCTATTTCAATCCTACATTTCTATACATAGGGCTCTCGGAACAACTACCAATAAAACCAAAACAATAAAATTAAATTAAATATGGTAAAAAAAAAATAGATAATTCAGATTAAAAAGACCAGGCGAGGAGCAAATTATGACTCCTTTCCTGAATGTGGAAAAATGGCCGTTCAGTACATTCTAAACAGCTTGGCACAGAAACCCTATGAACATTTGTCATCAGTATAGTTTTGTAGAAATGAAATAATAGAACAAGATGATGTATACCCATTCATCGCTACATATATGAAGTTCTGTTCCACGTACTCACGGTAATCTTCCTTTGCAACGATTGCACTAATACTTATATCCATAAAAAGGTAATATTCTCAGAGCCCAGAAACCTTGTGTAAATAAAGTAATATAAAATAGAATCAAAGAAATATGTAATCTCTGAAGACGGTTTGAATAAGTCACGAGATAGTCAAAACCCATCATCAGGACAGGTAACAAGAGGCAATTCAGACATTGCTTTTTCACTACACAGCTCCATAGGTCTTCTGGGAAGAAAAGCATGAAATGACAGAACACGCGAATAACGTTTCAAGCATAAGGTTTGTCAAAACAGCATGTTTTAAGAAATCATAATATACTGGGTGAATCATTCTGGAAGTTCTATTATAACAGATAACCTAACAACCCATAGCTTGTAAGCTTCACTTCAGACATTGTCTAGCACAGGTTTTTCAAACTGCATTCTAGGGAATCCTAAGGACGGACGGATGGACGGATGGGCAGAAGGAAGGAAGGAAGAAGGAAATCACTTGAATGCAGCCAATTTTCTACCATTAGCACTATCTGACCTGGGGAGGCGGGTCTGGGATTTTTTTTTTAATAGCAGATTCTGCAATCTGAAAAAAAGAAAAAGAAAAATCCTGATCTAGTACTCAGCAAATGACAAAACAAATAAAAAGTATGTATGCAGATCACCCAGTTACTTAAAGCACCCTCACAAATTAAAGACATTTGTTGTTTTCTTTACGTTCTTTATGGATATATAAAGAAGGCAATATTTATATCCTCAACCATCTAATAGTCATATATTTATTTCACACAGAAACTCATCTTACAAACCAGTAATAAGATTTGGAAGTTTTTCTCAAGCCCTAAAATGCCTAATAATGTGCTGCCACAAGGTGGCTCCTCACAGATGTTCTGTGATCACTTTTCTCTCTTAGCATTCAGTCAGCAACTAGATTTCCTTCCTTGCTTAGAAATACTATGGCCTGATTCTAGGGATCCACTAGGGCTGAGATTAGACTCATTTATTTTTAATCCTCAATTCAAGTAAATGGAAACATTGGACTGAAAGCTTTAATCAACATGTAGCGATGCACAGGAGATGAAGATCTTGTAGGAAACAGTTATCAGATTCTCTTTTCAAGTAAAGAAAATTGTTCTCCTACCTTTCTCCCCTGGCATGTGACCTCACCTTTTTTTTTATACCCAATAATTAATTTCATAAGTATCTTCTGGGTTATTACATAGTGAGTGTTCACTGGTTGATCAATTAGTTTTGATTATTAGATAGGGTCTCTAAGAGACACAGCTGCATAAACATCAGAAGCGATTTTCCGGAATGTATATAAGTTATATTAATTCTACTACTACTTCAGTAACTCTTAAAAGGCTCCCTGGGGCAGCCATCCATCCAATCTTTGCTATCCACTTTACACAATTTAGACCAGAATCTTCAACCCAACGACCATTTAGCCTGTATTTTTAAACAGATAGGTGGTGTGGTGTTTTTTTTTATAAAAAAACCCCACACACTTGTTAAGGAAAGGTAAAGAGAGAGATGCTGATTTTAAGTACCCCACCCACCCTTTGATTAAAAGACATTGTGTGGATATGGCACAAGGGGAAACAAATGCCTCAAAAGGATGGTTTTTCCTGGAAGCAGATCCAATTGCTCATCCCAGACCTCCCCCCATTTCCCAGATAAGAAACACTCCCTTAGCATTTGCTAAACCCAAGACATCCAAGCACAGCTACAAGAGATTATAGAAACCTGCGATGCAAACTAGGAGATTGTTCTTTTTCATTCATCAAATGCAGTGAATGAAACCTCCCCTCCAAAGACTGCAAGCTGTGCGCTCAAGGAGCTAAGCTTTATCACCTTTCCGAAAAAGCCCATATTCTCCCCGGAGAGCTTCAGGAAGAGCCAGGAAGGAAAGAAAAAAAGGGAAATCCAGAAGGCATCCGGTCATCGAAGCAGAGAACCCCACTTCCTCACCCAGGCGACCAAAGGTTGTAAAACGGATTCAGGATCGCTCGTGAACACGGAAGAAGTTCGGAATGGCCGTAATTCTGCTAATCGCCCAGGGCTGATAGCAAGATCGTGGCTCCCTCTCTCCCCCCCTCCAAATATTCCCCATACATGTTCTATTTTGCAAATGCGCACATACAGCACCAAACTCCAGGATCTGATGCAAAAAATAAATAAATAAAACAAAACCCACCACCAGATTTCCCTCATTCTTTAACCGGTGCTTTATCGTGCAGCTGCGGGGGGAAGGGTGGTGGTGGAAACGGTTAGGTTTTTCATGTGCAGTTTGCAAGGTCCAATAATTGCCTGCCGCCCTCGCTACGTTTGAACCGCTCTCTCCCCTTTCTTCTCCGCCAGTTTCAGTGACGTGTTTAATGACATTGGTTTAAAATACGAGAAGACCCCTCCGAGCTCCTAATAGCTCGTGGTCCCCCCCCCCTTTTTGGGGGGCATACACACACACACCCCTCGTGCCCGAACTATTCGGATCGGCAGAACGTGCTTCCACCCGTGGAAAGCGAACCTTCGCCGCCGACCTTTCCAAACCCCATAAATCCAAGGCGAAATCCCGCACGTTTGCGGGGCGAGAGTGAAAGAGATGGAGAGTTGGGCTGGGGTGGCAACGGGGAATCTTTGAGGAAGGAACCGCTTCTCCCCAAGCCGGCTTAGCAGAAAGCCTGGCTCTGCTTCCCGCAAGCAAAGCCCGGGCTGGAAGCACCGCGTTCACCCCCAAAAGCTCGTCTCGGGGATCAACGAGGGGATCAACCGCAAACGCTCAAAGCCCGGAGGATGCCGCCTTAGCTTCCCTCATCTCCTTCCCGCCTCCGCCGCTTGGCATCGCTTCGCACAGGTCGAAATGCGACAGGGCAAAGGGAGGGGTGGCAGGGGAGAGATGCTTAGCGCCAAACGAGCTTACCTTCTCTGGCTTTGAGCAAAACCGTGTTGGCCACTATATTCTCCAGCTCCATTGACAAGCTCGGTCGGGACGCGCGGCAGCGGACGATGGGCAGCTTCCAGAGAGGCACTTGGCGCTTCGTCTTCACCGACTACGGCAGCGCGGCACCAACCCCCTGCCCTTAGGGCATTCTTGCGCTGCTTTCTCTGGCTTCCTCCGTTGAGGTCCTGCCTTGAGAAAGAACCACCGCTTGCTCGCTGGCTTGGCTGGCTGGCTTGCCCGCCTGCTTCTCTCCCTCTCCCTCCTCCAGCCCGAAACTCTTTCTCCCCTTCGCTTCGCGGATCTCGCTTACTCCATTCTGGGCGCCTACATGTAAAAGCAAAAAAAAAAAAAAAAGGAAAAGCCCACCCTCTCACCGCCCCCCCTCCTCCTCTGTTGGGAAGGTTTCAAATGGGCGGGCTTCTCTCCCTCCCTCCGCGGGGGTGTGGTACTACGAAGCGGGTTCTGCAGCATTGCGCAGGCGCCATGCTCAACAGCTGGCTCGTTCCTCTAAGCGTGTCGGGAGACGTAGTTTTTTTTTTTTTTTTTGTAAAGGCTGGGAGGGAGGCGATGGGGTTTACCGCCAGCATCCGTTCTTGGCATAGCACATGCAGGCGGGCCGGGGTGGGGTGGGGAGGGTGAGCACTCGGATGCCCGATCAGGTTTTTCAGATGCTTTCCTGGGGTAAGGATGATGGAGCAACTCCAGAGTATAAAGGGAAGCGGAAATAGTCTGGTTTTTTTAAAAAAAATATAATTCTCACGGTTGAACGGAGGAAAGACCATCATGATTCATAATCCGTTCCAGGACTATCAATCTGCTGCTTTGGTTTAATGAAATAATCTGCTGGTGAAAATATTTTGACAGCTCCTCAAATGCTGTTATGTTTCTAATGTGCACAAGTTCCTGTTAAGTGAACAACGAGAATAAATTACATGGGAGCCAAATGAATTAAGCACAATGCCTGTGGATCGTTTTAGCACCTTGAGCTCCACTATGGTTTTAGGAATAATAAAGACTTGTTGATCTACAAGTTTAGACTATATGGCTTGCTTTAACCATGTTGACTGAACACTAATTTTTTTAATTGATTAAACTTATATTTTGCTGCATTCGGACAAAATTGGATGCATAAAATATAACAGTTAAACTATTCAGGTTATGGTTTAATAATGGCATCAGAAAACCCTAATGAAAGCAACAAACAAGGAAAACAAGAAGGTAGCATAATGCCCTCTGGAAAATTCCATTTTCAGTCATTTCCCTAAAGCCCACAGTCTGATCTCTATAAGACCATCCCAGAGCTACATTTTAGCCTAGCCTCTCTGGCTTCTGGAGAGATTGAGACAGTGGTGGGTTTCTACCGGTTTGTCTCAGTTCGGGCAAACCAGTAGTTGTGGTGGTGGGAGGCCCCGCCCACCCACCCGGATGTCATCACAGATGCTCTGTGCATATGGAGGGTCTGTGCATGCGCAGAAGTGCCATGTGTAAGCAAAGCGAGTGTGGGCATGCACATGCTCACAGTTCCGAACTGGTAGTGAAGGTAAGTGGAACTCACTACTGGAAGGAGACCATAAGAAATTGCTCTTTCCAGTGACTCGGGCTGATTCTGGTTAGAGCAGGCAGTCCTGCAAGTCCAGGTGCCAAGTCATGGAGAGTTTTTAGGTCAAGTCTAGAACCTTAATTTATATCCACCAATGAAGGACCCACAAGTCAGTGTCGCATGCTTCCAATTTCAGGAGCCAATAAGTAGACAAGCAATAAAAACCTGGACTATTTGCAGTTCCTGAATTCTTTAAGCTGCATGTAAAGCACACCGCAGTAGTCCAATTAGGAGGTAATGAGAGCATGAGTTACTGTACATAATAGGTAGATCTTCTTGAACCAGATAGGACGACAATTGGCATTTCAGCCAAATATGGCTATCCTTTAGCCATAGCTTCTACTGTTTCGTCAGGCCCAGCCCCAGAATAACACAGAACAACCCAACCGAAGTTTATTTCTTTTATTTACTTATACCATACAGAATTTTGTCCAATGAATGCTATACTACGGTACTCCAACCCTAACAGATATACTTTGGAAGATTCTAGGATTGGTTACCCTAAATCTCTTTCTCTGATCCAGCTCCAGTTTACCTGTTACCTCTTGTCTTGCCCGATTCCTTGGAATGTGCTTCCTTCTTCCTGGAAACTGCTCTTCACTGTAGTCCATCACACCACCTCCTTCATAGATAAAATCCATCAAACATAAGCCCTAAAGGACCCCCAGATTCCAAAGCTGTTCCTTTATGACAATGCTTGTCTATACAACAGTAACACTGGCATTGACAGAAAACACCTACAGTATTGGAACATGAATTCTGTCCTCGTTGGATTCAGCTTCAATGTCTTCTCTCCCACCTAGATCTTTACAGCCTCCAAATACTCAAAGGGCATCAGAAAGATCTCCCTTATGGTTAAATTAACTAATATGAGCATCCCAGACTGCGGGATGATCTTGGCCTGTGGTTTCATATAGATGTTAAAGTACTGGGAAAGAGGACCAAGTTTTGTGGCACCCCACATATCCATTGGGTTAACCTCTCATAGCCCTTCACAAAATAGCTAAAAAATGCCTAAAACCACCAATGGAGAAAGAAGCAGAACCACTAAGGGTCTTCATTCCCAAATCCATATGTGGTTCAGTAAATTATCATTGTTGATGGTATCAAAAGTCATTGAGAGATCCAAAAGGATGAAGAGCAATGCACAGCTCTGATCCAGGTCTCAACCCAAACCACCCAAGGGACTCACTAATGGTTCCATTGTCCCACATGGGTCTGAACCCTGCCTGAAAAAGGTCCAAATAACCTTCTTCTTCTTCTAGAGGACTGTGAAGTTTGTCTGCCATAATTGTCTTAACAACCTTCCCTAAAACGGTTGGAGGCCAAATGATAGTTATCCAAAACTCTTAGATCCTGTAATGGTCTCTTCAAAAATGAAGGTCAGTGAGTACAGGGTGATAAAATTGGCAGGGTGATAGAATGAGCAAATTGCAGGCAGTCAAGTTGGCAGTGCAGGATAGCAAGACTAGCAGAAACAAGAGAATGCAAGGAATCCAAAACAGAGATAGAGATGTGGGGAGACAGGTGATTGTGGGATAGTTAAAAGGAGACAGTCCTTTATCTTACTGAGTTTAGGGCTGGGAGGAACCAAGCTAGAAGCGGCTTGGATTAGAGTGGATTCAGTTAATGACAGCTGGCATTACTGTTGTTAAGAAATGCAGTCACATGACATCATGCTTTATGATTGCATTGTTTAGGGATGGAAATTCTGGTCACAATTAGTCATAACTTGAGGACTACTGTACTTTCGCTTCTTTCCTGCCTCGGCGACCTTCCAAATGGATGCTTTGTTTATCCTAGGTTTTCATGAGTCCCTTCTGGGAGTAGGGCAGTATATAAATTTGATAAAATAAATTTGATAAATGATACACTGAAGCAAACCAACGATATAGGATGGTCTCACCCAAATATGCTAAACTAAAATCAGTTTGTGCCTCTGTGTGTTGTGTGAATAGCTGTAATGTAAAAAAAAAAAAGCGTATGAAGCAAAGAAAGTATTCATGGACAAGTTCATGCAGATTTCTTTGAAACACAAGAGGAGGATTTGTCATTTTTTTCCTTAGTCTAACTTAATATCCTAACTGTCCCCAGAGGTCTCCCATTCAAGTACTATCCAGGTCTGACCTTGACTGCTTTCTGACCCTGGATGACATTAACCAGGTACTGCTATTCGTTGAGGCAAAAGGATTTTTCTGGTGGTAAAATGATACTCTTAATTATATGTATTCAGTTTGATAGCTAGTAATCCGTCTTCCCTAATTAATATAATAACTAAAACTTCCAAGTAAATATGACTAACCATTCAGAAGTTATGCATATTTGGAAATATAATTACTTGGAAATAGTATTTGGATAATGGATCGAATTATAGAATGGCAAGACAATATTAGGAATATTCTACTATGCAGCATGAAACAAAAATATATGATTTCATGTCACAGCTATTATGAGGCCTAATATAATTTCCAACTGATAAAACACATCAAAATCTTTAATTATATGTATTGGATATATGTCACACATCTCTAGGAATTTAAAGTAATCCTGCTTCCATAAAACAAAGATAGGTATGAGATTGTTTGGATTGAAAAATAGTAGTTGACCTAAAGTAACCTAATTAGCTAATGGGTGAGTTTACACAAAGCAATGAACCACAGGCTACTAAACCATATTTTAGTCAATTGACTCATGGTTCAGGTTATCAGGCAATAAACTGTTAACTGTCCGTTAACAATGACAGTTTTTCAAAATTTGGAACGTGCCCATTGACCTAAAAAAAAGGGGATCTATGGCATAAACATTTAAGATAACAGCCCATTTAACCAGATGCACGGACTATTGATTCAAGAAGATATTTCTAGAACGGGCAGAGTCTTAGGGTGGTGTCAAGAAAGGACTCAGCTTGGTATCCTTGTGTTCACAAATGTTCCAAGTCCAGCCTCGCTTTGAAATCCATTGACTCTTATCTAGTGACGATTTAGTGCTGACCATCAGTTGACTAGATTCTTGTGTATAAGTTTAAGCAATAAATCTTAACGTAAGGTCCTGATTCTCTATGCCTGACAGTATTGAGGCAGAATAGCAAAAATATGGGTTAAAAGAAACATCTTTTCTGAGACTGTGGGTAAAGCCCTTCTCATTTGTAATCTGTGAAGGAATCCTGATTTTTGCCTGAAACCTTCAAACCATATATTTTTTAGTAGTTAAGCTCATTTCCTACTGTACTGTGTGCATTTGGATAATGGCTGCTATAATGAGTTTAGCTAATAAAAAAATCAATTTACTAAAAGGTAAAATTTCTCTATCCTATGCCAAATGCTATCATTGAATCTTTTCTTTTTGCTGTTTTGTTTTCCTGGATAGAAGATAGAAAAATAACTAAATTTGGATAGGCATGAGGCCAAACTATGCCCATGGTGCCAGTGTGGAACCAGGGCCTATTCCGAAATATGTAACAACTCTTTTTTTGTTGGTTTTCACAATGTTTTTATAATATCTGGATTACCTGCCCATATGGAGTGCAAACAAACTTGCTATAGAGTGCCGTGGTAAAAAAAACAAATCCTGTCTTTTGTTAAAGCATCTGAAGCTACCTCTAGTTTCAGAAGATGGAAAGGTTCTGATGGCTTATTTTTAAGACAAGTTCTGATTTCAGTGAAATGAAGTGGTAATGCCATCTGAGTTGCTTCAGGAAAAGAATTCTGCAATCATTAGTAACTTAGAAATCACTTTCTGGTTTTATAGAAGAGATTCATTTATGCTTTAAGTATGAAACTGAAGAGTGGCCTATGCAATTATTCCTACTATTAGATCCAGAATGGGACAACTCACCATGGTCAACTCCCTGTGGCCAACCCACTTAGCCAATTCGTCATGGCCAACTTGCCGTGGGACAATTCAACCATTCAATTTAATTATTTAAAATAATTAAAAATATTTGACATCCTTTCTTTAATGATTCTATTCCACCATTTCTTCAATATTAGTGTAACTCTTGTCCCACAGCAAGTAGTGTAACTCTTGTCATACAGTGAGTTAGCTATGGCAAGTTGGCCATGGTGAGCTGGCTGTGGCAAGTTGTCCTAGACCTATTGGATTGCCTACAGTTTAGGTCGATTTAGGAAGAGAATTTCCTGATCGCCTAATTCCACATTTTCAATAATTCTGGCACAAACATGGAGTGTCAACCAATTAGGGTGAATCACATGGAAAGCAGTTTTAAATAATTGCAAAGATCACATGGAAGCAATTTTCAGTGGCCTTTAACATAAGTGGAAGTTGCTGCAATATATGAACCAACCCTAGTTGTGTCCTCTTGCTAATCGTGCCTTTTCTTGTAGTTAAATCTGTTTACTTAAATTATTATGAAATCTTATGAGAAATATGACTCCAATGCTTACAGTTTGGAAGCAAGCATATCAAGAACCTCTTTTAATTCTTGGAAATATTAACAATCTCAGTTCAACCACAGCTGTGCTTGAAGTCAATTTAATTGACCAAGACAATATCCATGCTAGACCTTGAGTTGTACCAAAGTGCCATCTAGTGGCATTCCTATATCAAATGATGAAGCAAGTCTGTGGCTAATCTTTGTGGCAAACATGTCACTAATTGAATTAAAAGAACAGCAATGTGATCTACACAATCATTTGACTTAAAAAAAAAGAGAACTCAGGTGGCAAACTTATGCCATTCATATTTATTGAGTTGGAATTCTCATTAGACTTGGTTGACATGACCAATTTTAATGGGATTATGAAGCTGTAATCCAAAACAATTTACACAATTTACACCAAAAAGCATTAGGTAGTACTGCATTAACCTAGTGAAGAATGTATACAATCGATGTGTCTCAGCAATAATTTCTTAGACTTTCACATTTATCTATTTGAGTTTCTAGTATATATTGTCTCCAAGGAAGTATTTTATAGATTTATATTTATGGGCTGCCATTCCAGAGTGTTCTATCCCAAAGAAGTGTAAACAAAAGAAAACGTTCTAAATCATGAAATAATTTTGGTTCATTTGGCAAAACTGTAAATAAAACAGAAGAGGGATGAGAGAGAGAGAAAAGGACTGGCTTTTGTCCAAGTCATGAGGCTGCATTTAGATACAGTCTAGTGGAATGTGATAGGAGACAGCAGACATGCAAATTGGACTATAAAAGACTTGAGAAGGTTTCAAGTTGCACATCTTCAAGGATTGCATAGGAATTTAAAGAGAAAAGTAGCCGGGTCCTCATTTTTGAACTTATAAGTTGGTCAGCATAAAAGTCCTTGATGGAAGCAGAAATAAAACTTCTTTTATATGTTTGTGAAATGCATCAAATGAGCATTTATGTCTATAGAATGGCCCTTTTTATAAAATGGATAGGAAATACTAATTTAGGTTAATGGTGATTTGATTAAACCATATGATATTCAGAAAGGAACAAAAGAGGACTGTCACCTGCCTCCTTTGTTGTTTATTTTAGTTCTTGAAATTTTCATTAGAAATATTAGACAAGAAGATAATCGAGTTAAAAATAAAAAACGAGACCTTTAAATTGGGAGTTCTTGCAGACTATTTGGTTTTGATCTCACCCTCTAAAAGGAATTTCTAATGAGAAATCTGAAAGCGTGCATTAGCAGCTTTGACATTAATATACAGACAATAAAGATGTTGATTAAAATACGACTGCACAAGATCAAGATGTCGGGATCTGAATAACTCTGGATTCAGAATTGATAAAAAGATTAAATATTGGGGTATGATTTCAATTAATATGAGCTGTATACTATATTAGAATAACTATGTTGCAGTATGGAATGAAATTAAAAAAGATATGCTGAGCTGGAAAAAATTACAACTGTCAATGAAAGGAAGAACTTCCCTGGCCAAGATGAATGTCTCACTTAGAATCTTGTTAATTTCAGACATTACTTTTACTGATGACTGGCATACTATTTAAGCAATGTCAAAAAAAAATCTCTAAATTTGTTTGGCTAGTCAAGAAATCGAGAATTGGATATAAACTCCTGCAGGATGTTGAAGAGTTAAAGACTTTCAAAAAGCAAAACAAAAACAATATCATAGGGAAAACCAATGTCTGCAGGACAGTGGTGGATTTCTCCCTGTTCGGCCTGGTTCGGCTGAGCCGGTAGCGGTGACGATACCGGTTCTCTTTGTTTGGGAGCTGGGCCCTCCCGCCCCCTCCGTGTTATTCTAACCTTTTATTTGGCCCCACCACCAATCTATTGCTGCCTCCCGAGTCCCAGCTGATCGGCTAGAAGGAAAAAAATTGTTTAAACTCATGCCCCCGGGCTTCAAAGGACCACCCTACAGCTGATCAGTGTTAAAAGGCAGTGTGGTGGTAGACTGGTGCCTCCAAAAACAAATGAGTAGACCGGTGCCTCCAAAAATGAATGAGTAGACTGGTACAGCTCTGTAAGCAGTTAAAATCCTGGTAGACACTACCTCTGCTAAAGCCTAAAGAATTGTCACATGACTATCAAGCCACGCCCACAAAATAAGTCATGCCCACAGAACCAGTAGTAAAAAATTTTAGAACCCACCCCTGCTGCAGGATTTTGGTCTTTGTGGGCATAAATATGCTTCAGCATATTTTCCAGGGCCTTCACTGCTTATCTACCAAGTGCTAGTCTGTGGCATACTTCTGGCTCTTTGATTTTTCATAGTTGCTCCTAAAAGGCAGTTATGTGTCTTGTCACTGTGAAGGCTGGTTGCTGAACCTTTTGTATTAGTTTGGTTTTCTTGATTTTTAATCTTAGATCTATTGTTTCCCACTGTGTTCCTTGACTCCTTTGTTACTAGAGCTTGTAGATAATGTATTATTCATTAAAGAATAGGATTCTTATTTTCTGTCTCATTCTCAGAGAACTTCAGGATATCTTTTAATGTTCATTTTTAACTTGATTTTGCTGAAAGCCTGCTGAGAGTATTTTGTGTTTGTTCTTTTCTCTTATACATTGCTGAATTATTCTGGAACCTACCTGACAATTCATATTTTCTCATTTAAAAAAGACTCCCAAAAGCAGTTTTATTAGATTTTTCAATTGAATTCAATGGAAGCTTCAAGCTATTGATAGATAATCATATAATAAATGACAGGGTCTTTATATCACTTTGAAAATAAAACAGTGTGAAAATCCCACATGCTCCAAGAGAATTCACCAAAATAATTTTTTTGTTTCGAAGAAAAAGAATCAAAAGCATTTCATTTTCCATTAAATTGAATGAGACTTGGTGAAAAAAGTTAAACCTTAATAGGATCTTGGCTGATGTACCAGCTTTAGCTGAAAAAAACCCCCGGATTCTTAGCCACCAATAGTACCGATGCCTTTCCATAGAGTCACACCTCCAGGAATAGGCAACATGTAAGTTTAGTTCATTAAAGAACATACTCAAAGTAAATATTTTGTCTCTAATGAGATTGGTTGATTTCTGACTTTATTGCACTTCAGTTTAACTACATGACATTCCAACTTGTTGACTTCTCTCCATCCTAATACCTTTGGGTACCTCATTTAGAATTCCAAAGCAACTTAGGAGTTTTGGCTGAAAAGTAAAAAGTTTTTTTAGCTACTGTTATGTTACCAGATCTGGACTGCAAAAATCGGGATAACCATAATATATAGAGGCTTAGAGATCTCAATCTCTTTCCTATCATCTAATGGTCATCCAGATTTTTGTAACAGGTTTAACAGGTGATACTATCCTGCAAGATACACTAAAATTTATTATAGTAGGATAAAGCTACTCTGCTAACAGAATTTTATCTGTAGGGAAATATCTGTATTTCCCTTTCATGCATCATTGCAAATATGGAGTTCATGTATCATATTGAATCTTAATTTCATTACCTATGGTTGTTACAATTTTTTTTCCAGAAAATATTAAACATAGTTTACAAAGTTACAAACCAAAATAGCTGGGTTGGCATGGTACTGCATATAGAAAACAAACTATACATGGGCCTGGCATAAGGTATAATGCAGGCCAGTATGACTTCTCCAGAGTATTCTTGTTACTGGTCTGCTTGTTTGACCAGCTTTGGAAATAATGGGGTAAATAATTCCAACAAAAGAATTGTTTCAAGTGTTACAGTCATTTATTTTGATGCATCCAAGTCTTTCAGGAAAAAAACCAGGAAGAAAGATACACTCCAGATAATATCTAAGCATTTTTTAAAAGTTTTGTTTTATGGTTGCATCTTTATAATTTTTTTATATTGCCAATGTAGAGAGCCATATTGTTTATTAAGTAGGCATTTGGAAAACACACACACGGATTTTTTTCTTGATGAAAAGTCAGTATTCTTATTTCAGTATGCATTAGTCAGCATTGGTGTTTTTAACTCATACATTGTCTGAATCAATAATATCCCCTTCTCACTTTATGGCTTACCATAGCATTCTCTATTCTAGTAGGAAATTCTGAGATGCCAAGGTTGGGAAGGTTTGTGTAATACAACATATGAATCTAGCCTTCCATTCTTATCCTCTGCAGTACCTTCAAGATGTTTTGGGCTGGAATGTTCAGCACCTCAGATCACCACACAGATTAGGCCTGATGTTTGAAATCTGTAGTTCATAATCTACAGATGGTGACAGAATGAAAAAAGCTACGTATCTCATACCACATTACATACTCTCTGTAGCACAGTGGCTAAGGAATGATGACCCAGCCATGGAAGCACACCAGGAAACCCAGGGTCAAGCACTGTCTCTCACATAACACTACCTCATAGTGTTGTTGTCTTCAAAGTTCTATGTATATTGCCTTAATCTTCTGGAAGAAAGTTGGAACCATTAAAACACATAAAAACAAAACGGGACTAGCTTATCTGATTTAGGAAGAAACCATAAATGGAAGAACATCATTACGTTTTATGTATTTAAAAAAAAATATCAATGGGATATTTTACAATACTTTTCTGCTGTCCTTACAAAATTCATTAAATGGTCATTTCCATTTTTAAACTCAGAAACAAGCCGTTTTTCCATGACTGACACTATGACTTGTTTGTAGATAATCAGCATTATGTGCAGCTCTCCCAATCATTTTATCTGTAAAATATCATATCTGATGGTTGTTTTGTTTGTCCTGCAGCTATTGAGTATCAAACATGATGTCATGAGACTGACAGCATTCTTTAAAAGGAGGCTTAAAAGAGCTGGCTTCTAAGCATAGCTATAGAATGGCTTCTGAATTACATGCTTTGCATTATTATCCTTAAGCAGCTTTTTAAAAAAATGATGCATGGCCAAATGTGTTGGATACCTCTTACATGTATATTACGGACCATGTCAGGAAGTACAAGAACTGTAGCAGAGAAGGTATGAATAGGCTCTCCTTCAGAAAAATGTTATCGTATTATATGAACATTCATACCCTTTGTTGCCTGAAGGAATTAACAGATATATGGAAAAACAACTAAGGAGGCAAAGTGCAGGGAATGATAATAAATGGATTAAGCGGGATGAGGAATCTGTGGCCTTAGAGGTGTCGATATGGTACAAGCTCAATAGTGTATCTTTTCTAATTTGCCATTGTAATGGTATGTAAGAATGACCTTGGGAGACAAGGGAGGGAGAAGAGATGTCACCTAGGAAATGATCAGGTAAGAGACAGGATAGCCCACAGCCGCATAATAGACAGAGAAAGAAACTCTCTTAATTTATCAGATGGGAAAAGAGCAGTTTTGTACTTTGTAAGATTATGTAAACATAGCTTTACAATAAAGTAGAATTTGCTCATCTGGTCATGTTTCATGTTTGGACCATACCTAGGAAGGCTGCCAGCCATGTAGCCTGCCAGTAACAACTGGTTACTGTCAGTTGTTGCTCAGCAGATGGGAACGACTAGAGTTTCCGGTCAACTACTAAATGTTATAACAATTACTTATGCACCCTGATACAGTTATACTCTGAGCACAAACAAATCATTTCTGTAATGACGTACATTCAATCTGTTTGAACAAGAGTAGCACCTTTAAACTTTAACTTTAGTTTATCAGCCTTTATTTACTCTATGCAAGGGCAGTTAAAATCCCCTATCTGCATGTTTAATTAGAAAGAGATTTTTTTGAAATAAAAACTAAGTGATTGTCAGACAAATTTCATTGGAGCAGGGCTTGAGGAAAAATGGAACATTCAAATTCTGAAGGCATAAAGAGAAAACGGGTGGGGGGAAATCTCCAGTAAACCTTTGCTGCAGGATCGTTCAAGAAAGAAGGGGTGTTATATTTTTCCTTTTGGGAGGAACTTAAAAAATGCCTTTTTGGTCACCACAAGCTGTAACAGTGGTGATAGTGGTCATCTTTCAGAAGACTACCAAGGAAGCGTTAGTACATTTTTCAGTATATAAACCTGAAATTTGGCCTCCCTGTAATGAGAAATGAGGACGGATAAAACGAAGGTCTACGTTATGAGCTGTTGCAGCCGATGAGTCATCGGCTGAGTGGGCTCTTGCAGGTCTGCAGCTGTGAGTACTGCAGCAACAGACTGTCTCCTGTCTCTACAAGAGAAGGGGAGGGGGGTGTAAAAAAAAAACTCACCCCAATTTTCAAACTGCATTTTCTCAGACGAGAAATACAATTTTAAAATATTATTCGCAGGAGGCATTCTTACATACCACTCTACTCTTTATGGGAGTCAATGGCCCCATTGTTGATATACAGCTCGGGCTCCAGAGAAGGCTTCTGCAGTAAAGGATGCTTGTTGGAGTCGAGCAATTCAGTAGCTATTAAAACACCCTTAAGGGTCCCAACTTCCATGAGCTTGTGGTGGTTGGAAAAATGTAAAAAAAAAAAAAAAAAGATACAAAAGCCCTTTTAACTGACCGATTGGACAACATTTATAGAGATGCAAGCAACTATTTTCCAAAATGAATCCTAATAAATGCCATTCAAAGTCAAATGATTGCCTCCCAGGATTTATTACTGCTAGTAATGTACCAAAAATTGCAAACAAATGACATCAGTGAAATGTAATTATGTCTGGCAGTTGTGGTTCATACAAATTTGATCCAAATTATATTGAGTAAAGTTTTTTTTATGGAAAAGTTCCTCGCCCTCCCCTTTCTATAACATATAGTTCACAATTGTATCTCATTATACTTTTTAATGTCCTCCTCCCTTAGAATAACTTAACATTCTGCCTGTCCATTCTGACATATAGACTCAGCATTCCATGATGTGTTGTAACAGTGGGTTGGGAGTATACTGGCCTCCTGTACAACATCTGGCAAGCAGCCCGTAAACCACTGTTTTTTTGAAAGAGTGTGCTGCCACCTAGCCACATTAAGAGGGCAATACATCTTGTTTTAAAAAGCTTGATAGGCTTTCAAATTTAACATTTTATATCTGGGAATCTCTCCCAAGTCCTAGTAAATTGCTTCCTTGTGATTCTTTGTGTTCATATGTGCATTGGTGCACATGCACCTGGAAGGTATCAGTGAAGTAATTTGGGAATATACATCCAGAGTCACCAAATGTGTGAATGTCATCCCTGCGGTCCAATGAAAGTAAGCTGCCAACTATATCAAGGAATTGTGATATAAGAAGTTGTTGGAAACTGACGATCACTTTAATAATGACAAAGGCATCATTTCAGGAGAAGGGTATAATAAAACTCCTGTATTTTATCAAGAAAACCACATGGATCAAGAAAACTACATTGAAGCTTGATTCAAAGAAACAGCTAGCACAAGTATTAAAAGGAATTAAAATGGAAGATTGGGCTGGAAAATAGGAACAGCAGGCTAAGATCAGATACAAGCAGGCTAGAACAGAACAAAGAAAACAGCAAGAAAACAGAATAAAGAAAAGACCAAGAAAAGAATAAGAAGATCAGAGAATATCTGAGCAAGAAATATCACATGGAAACAAGGAAGATTAAGGAAACACTGGGAATAATAAAGCAGCAAATAACATCTGTAGCCAAGGTCAGCAGATAGGAAGATCAAATTGCACTCTATAGGCAGAAACTGTAATTTCAATTGAAACAGAAATGTTTCTATCAATTCATTAAAGGAGAGACTGCAATGAACCATCTAACATCTGACAACAAAGAAACAGTGCAGTTCTGGGCACAGATATGAGCCAACCCAAATAAATACTTCAAGAATGCAGCTTGGATAATAAAGAAGCTAGAACAGCAGAAATGGGGGGGGGGGGGGAAGGAAGATTGCAGTAGAAGGTGAAGATGAACTGCATGATTTTTGGTTGAAATATTTGACTGGTCTTCATTCACTCATTGCCAAATAGTTTAACAACGTACTATCATTAGATATGTAGTTAGAATAGTGCACTGGACTCAAACTGATCTAGAAGCCCTGTACAGGAAGACCAGAATAATAATAATGATGAATCATGCTCTACATCCACGCAATGACACTGACAGACTCTATTTACCAAGGAGCATAAGTGGTCATGGAAATTTGTTTCAGAAATCCAGATAGTTAAGGAAGAAAAAAGGGCTTTGGAAAAAATATTTGAAGAGCAGTGAAGAAGATGCAGTGAAACTAGTATTCCATGAAGGCTAATTAAATACCAAAGAGATCTATAAGAAAGAGAAGATAAAAAATACCACAGAGATTGGGCAAAGCAAAAAAACTAGCAGACAAAGCAGATATCAGGACCTGGCAATGGCTAACAGCAGGAAATTCAAGAAAGACAGAGGAGCTAATTCTGGTTGCACAGAACCAAGTCTTATGAACAAATACCTGTAAAGTCAGAATTGAGAAGACAGCATCAGACAACAAATGCCATCTCTGCAAAGAAAGTGAAGAAATAGTGGACCATCCAGTTAGCTCCTGCAAGGTCACACAGACTACAAACAGATTACAAATAATGGCACAACGAAGTAGCAACAATGGTGTATTGGAATATCGGCAAGAAATACCACTTGCCTGCAAGCAAAAACTGGTGAGAACCATAAAGTAAACAAAATAATAAAAAATGAAAAAAGCTAAAGTATTTTGGGACTTTAAAATTCAAGAGAGAAGCACCTGACACATAGCACCTTAGACTTAACCACTATTGATAATAAAGACATTGCAATATCTGGAGACAGCAGAATGTAAGAGAAAGAACTGAAGAAAATCACAAAATAAAAATACTCAAAAATAGAGGTGTAAGAACTTGGTAAAAGAAAATAAAGGTAGTATCAATAGGTACAATCCCAAAAAATACCTGCAGTATCACTTGAGCATGATAGGCACTGACAAAATTACCACTATCAATTGCAAAAGACAGCTTTACTTGGTATAACTTACTTCCTGTGAAAATATCTTTAATATTATTAAAGAAACATCGGTCTATCCCAGGTCCTTTGGTAAGGACTCAATAGATTGAAAAAAAAAAGTGCCAATCCTCTGGCCAAATGTGCAACATACCATAATAAATTTCGCTATCAAACAGCAAAAAATGCTAATAAAAATCTTATATTTGCTTTATACAAATGATCTGAAGCTTTATGGAGAATCAGAAAAAAAAATCCAGTCATTAACAAATGGTTTAAGAATTTTTAGCACATATATAGCAATTAAATTTGGCCTATAGTAGCTACTACTACAGTAGCAGTGTATTTATTGCTACAGCCAGAGTAGCAATAAATCAAAGTAAAATAGTGAATAGTATTGGAATTGAAATGCTGAATGGTTAAATAATCATGACTCATCATGATTAAAACCTACAAGGATCAGGGTATTTTACAGTTAAGTAATATCAAGCATGGGCAAGTTAAAAGTGTAATTAGTAAAGAATAAATAGAAACAATGTGAAAATTGCTAAAACCAAAATTGAATGATAGAAATACCATCAAAGCCTTCAATACCTGGCCATACCTGTGTATGATATGCTGCTGGAATTATTAACTGGACACAAAGTGAACTGGACTGTTTGGATTGAAAAAACAAGAAAATTACATCCTCAGAATGATATTGATAGATTATATTGATCCTGCAGAAATGGAGGTAGAAGTATACTTCAAGTAAAAAAATTGTTAAAGAAGAAAATCATGCATTGGCTGATTATGTAAAAACAGCTAAGAACAATCACTGATACAAGTTAAACATTGAAATTTACTGAATGCACAGGAAACAAAATATTGAATATTGAAATAATGTAATAAACATGAATAGAATAGAATATTCTATTAGAATATTCTAATAGAATAAACATGAATAGAATATTGGCATGGGAAAGCATTACCTAGTCAATTTCTACAAAAGATTGAGTGGAAAATGGATAAAGATAAAACCTGGCAAAGGTTTACAATTGAAATATTCAAAAAGAAACTAAAGACTTGAATTTGGCTGATGAAGAGGAAGCTTTTTGAACCAATGTAATCCAGGCCATAATTGAAAAACCATGCAGATTGTGCAAAGCAGCAGAAGAAACAGTAAATCATATACTCAGCTTGTTCAAGAACATCATACAAACATAAACAGCTTCATGACACAAATACGCCAAAGTTATTCACTGGAACATCTGTAAAATTGTCAAAAGCCAACTGCCCAGACTCCATCCCGCAAGGGATTATGGGGTCATTAAAAGATGATGATACAGGTGAAAAAGTAGTAAAAAATAAGCAGAATAAAATATTGTGTGATTTCCAAATACATCCAGATTTAACTATGGTTGAAAAGACAAAAGTGAGGATAATTGATGTTGCAATATCAGGAGATAATAGAATACAGAACTTGAAGAAATCATAAAGTATCAAGATCTGAAAACTGAAGTTAAAAGATTATGGCATAAATTGGTAGCAGTGGTTGCAGGGGTCATTGACAAATTGGGTACCATATCAAAACATTGTGGACAGCACTGAGAAAATCTATGGATTGACAAAATTTCAATTTGTCAATTACTGCTTGGATTTGCACATATACTATGTTGATACATTATAATATTTTAGGTTCTTGGGAAGAACTCACATGTAAATGCCCGCAAGCTAAAGAACTGACAGGTGTGATTTCACAATGTTGTTTATATAATAATAGTAATAATATACATACATCTCTAATATGACAGTTATTCGAGTTTTTGCCCTAACTACTGATGCAGAAAAAGAGGATACTGACTACTTGTATGGTTAAATTCTGGAATCAACAGAACATGCAAGCAAGAAGACTGGAATGCCAGGGTTGGAAATAATGAGAAAACTATTGTTGAACTATATATGGATTAGAAATAAAAAAATAAGCAGTGGACCAATTTATCTGTTTCTGTCAATCCAATTATTTTATTTACATTGCTACTATATTCTTCAGACAACCAAGATGACATTTATATAACGAGACAACATCAGATAGAATACACACAAAAAAATCAAATTAATTATATTAGTGGTACAAGTTTGTGGAAAGCTCAGTTATAATAACAAAGATGTACCCAAGGATTTATTGTGCAAAAGATAACAAGCTACTCATGGGCAAGTTCCAAATCAAGCTAAAGGAAAATAACAAAACCAACCAGGTTCCATAATATTATCTTAAGCATATACTTACCAGTTTCAAGCAGAATCTAGATAAAGAATCAGAAGCTAGAACAAAATCAATGGACCTGTTAAGGATTCATGTGAAAAGAGACTACCGTGTTTCCCTGAATAAGACCCAACCAGAAAATAAGTCCTAGCCTTATTTTAGCATGCTCCTAATATAAGCCCTACCCCCCAAAAATAAGCCCCCGTTAAGGTTGTAATCAGCTGTGTGTGTGTGTGTGTCCAGCACCAGAGTTAGCTACAGCCTGAGAGCGCAGGTGAGTTGATTACCTGTCCAAGCAGCAGGTGGAGGCAGAGGTGCAGGGGAGGCAGGCGATCTGGTTGTGCTACATGGGCTGCGGGAAAGCCGAGTCAGTGGAGTGGAGTGGCTGACCAGCCATGGGAGGCTCATCTTTGAATGGCGGCACCAGCAGCAGATAGAGGCAGAGGCATGGAGGAGGGGGGGTTGGGAAGGCAGGCAATCTGGATACGCCTCATGGGCCATGGGAAAGCCAAGAGTTGATGGGATGGAGTGGGTGGGTGGTCTGTACAACTGTCTCTTAGCTTGCCCACGGCCCACGCTGCGCGTCCAGATTGCATGCCTCTGCCTACGTCTGTTGCTTGGACAGGTAATCAACTCATCTGCGCTTTATGGGCTACGCAGGCTGCACAGCCCCAGAATGTGCCAACTAAGGAGCTGGCAGGCTGCAGCTAGGCACCATCAGCCTGTTTGCGCTCGCCACCTCTTGTGCACATGCCAAAGAGTGGCGTGCTCAGCTGGGCTGATCACTCTGATCTCCTGTTTCCCCCAAAATAAGCCCAAATGCATCTTTTGTAGCAAAAAAAAATATGACTGGGTCTTATTTTCCAGGAAACATGGGTACTAAAGATCAAGAAACAGAAAAAAGTGAACTGTATGCCAGAATAGATGGTGATAATTGCTAAGAAATAAAAAGAAGCCAGAGTCACGAAGCACTGAATCATAACATCTATAAAGAGGTAAAAATGGTAACAGATATTGAAAAATAAGACAGGTTTTCAAAATATTTTAAAATTCAGAAGGAATTTTCAATCATTAAATGGTATTCTAAACTAAAGAATGCCAATGGACAGATAGTAATTGATTCAAAGATCAAACAGAGATACAAGGAACATAGTGAAATTCTGTACAATGTGTATATCAACATCTAAGATATCTTATTTCTGCAACAGAAGAAAATACATGTACCTCAAGGATGAATTGTGGAATCCTTGCTGCTGTCTGAGTGTTTGCAGGTGTTTGCTTGCAGATTTTTCTGAGCTTGGCTATTCATTTTCCAACTCTTCATTACCCAATTAGGTAAAATCATCTGAATGTGGAGTTTGCCCTGCCACTTTTGTTAGGGTGTGTGGTTTTCTCCTTGGTATTTCCTTGATTAGGTATGGACATGGACAAAGAAATTAAATGCTGGTGTTTAGACCAGTAAATTTCAAACACCAGCATCCTGGCTGGGGAATTCTAGGAGTTAAAGTCCAGATTCATCAAGTTTGAAAAACACTGCTGTAGGCCCTTGAGTCTGGCCAATTATGAGTTCAGACTGACTAGTAGGAAAAGATAGTTTGTTATTCTGCAGCCACACATTGCATGCTGTATGGCCCCAAAAGATCAGTAGTTTTGAATAGGCTACCTAGGAATGCACAATATAGTCCTTTGTTTTATTCATCAAACAGTGACAGGCTTACTAAGATCCCAGGCATGCCTTCACAGAACATAGGTAACCACAACTTATTCTGGCAAACAATTATTTAATATAATTATTTAATGGGGATTTGTACCAAAAAAGATGAACTATTAGTTAAGACTAACACAGACTATGTTCACATGTTAAATTAAATTATGGTTGGGTAAGATGTAAGTAAGTGTAACTTGCCTTCAGACATTGTGGTGACTGCATCACTAGAGATATTTAAGAAAAGATTGGACAGCCACCTGTCTGAAATGGTATAGGGCAGTGATGGCTAACCTTTTTGCCGTCGTGTGCCAAAAGCGGGGAGAGCGTGTGGGGTTTGCATGCATGCCTGCCCACACCTATAATTCAATGCGCCCTGCCCCCTGCACATGCATGCGTTACCCCCCATGCTCCCCACACATGCACATCACCCCCCCACACTCCCCCACTTTTGGCACGCAAAGGCCAGCTGGGCCCATTTTTCGCCCTCCCCAGGCTCCAAGAGGGTTTCTTGGAGCCTGGAGAGAGCAAAAATGCCACCCCCCTCACAGAGACCCTTCAGAGGCCGGAAACAGCCTGTTTCCCGACTTCTGGTGGGCCCGGAAGGGCCCTTTTTTGCTGTCCTAGAAAGCCTAGGAGCCTAGAAAGAGGCTCTTAGAAAGCCTCTGGTGCCTGGGGAGGGCAAAAACGGCCTTCTCCACCCCGCCCCCGGAGGCCCTCTGGAGGCCAGAAACAGCCCGTTTCCCGACTCTCAAAAATCAGATGGCTGGCATGTGCATGCGTGTTGGACCTGAGCTAGGGCAACGCTCGTGTGCCCACAGATATGGCTCCGCGTGTCACCTGTGGCATGCGTGCCATAGGTTCGCCATCACAGATATACGGTCTCCTACTTGAGCAAGGAGCTGGACTAGACGACCTCTAAGGTTCCTTCCAACTCTATTGTGATTGACTGAAAGATAGCCTTTATTGTCACTTTTTTCTGTGAACACACTGGCACACATGAAAAAATGAATGTGTGTGTGTGTGTATATATATATATATATAATATACACACACCATATTTTCCATAAAATAAGACATCCCCTGATAATAAGCCCGGGGCAATAAGGCCAACCGTTTATTTCAGGGTTCAAAAAAATATAAGACAGAGTCTTATTTTCGGGGAAACACGTATACACATCCATACACGCACACGCATACATATGTATGCATACACACATTAATCACAGATGATTTAGAATATATAGCTATACTTTATAGTACTTCTGGGCATCCTGTGATCCTAATCTCAGGCGATTCTATGTGCAGTGCATAGTATCAAGAGATGCCTCTTGTTTTCCAATAGATCCAGCTGCAAATTCAGTGCCAACTCGAGAATAGGACCGAACTACAAACTTTCACGGGGCCCTTTCCTTACTCTCGGGAAAACCCACATTCTGCAAGGTTGGGCCGATCCCACCCGCAGCTCTGCCGGCCTATCAAAAGCCCGCCCCTGGGGTTATGGGGATTTCGCGGCTCCTCCCCGGTATCTCCAGCAGCCAAAGCAGGAGTGCGATCCGCCCCCTTCGTTTGCTCTTCAAGCGGAAAATGGCAGCCGTAACAGGGGCACTCCGAAGGTTACTGAAACCCACCGTAAGTGCGACCACCTCGCTTGCCGCGCCGTCCCGAAAAATGACCAGTGCTGACCTCGGGCATTGCTTCGCTTCGGCAGGGCGGCTGCAGTGTTGGGGCTTCTCCGTTACAGCATGAAGGCCTCGCGGCGCTTCTCTCCCCGTCCTGTTTGCTAAATCCGGCGCGTTCTTTGCACGAGAGTAAGCCGAAAAACCTCGCAGGATCTAATAATGGCTTGCTTAGGGGACGAGGACCAGATTCCTTTATCGATCCCCTCGCTCCCCCGTCTTGAACCTTTGGCTGCTTTTTGCAAAATGGACCCATCACTAGTGTAAAAGGAAAATCTGGGGAAGGCACCGGTGATGGGTCCATTTTGCAAAAAGCAGCCAAAGGTTCAAGACGGGGGAGCGAAGAGATCGATATATATTATATATATATTATTCCTTAATACTACTCGAGTCTTATTTAAATTATAAATATCGAGTGTCTCTTTCCCCACCCACCCCTTTACTCATCCAGATCTTGGGAAATCCTCCATTCATGGATCTTGGGAGGAGAAACGAGCTCAATCTTCTCATCCTTTGCAGGGATCTTTCCCGAGCATCTCAAGCTGCTTCTGCTCCGCTACGGTGCATCTTTCGCTTGCATGTTACACTTTGGTCCCTGCTGCCCGTCTTCCTCTGATACCGAGCCATGCCTCTTTTCCTAGGGTGGTTGGACCGGTGCCACCTTATGGAGAACAAGCGCGGTGGCCGGAAGGTGTTTATCGGCAATGGCGAGTGGGCGGAAGTGCACGGCCGACGCGAAGCCCTCTGTGCCTCGGTTCCATTTCAGTACTAGTAAGTTGCCCGGTCTGAAAGCGAATGAAATCGCTTATAATCAGCACCTTGCGATAGTCTCCGATTTGTTCACGGGTGAACTCTAAATCCTCACTTTAAAACTCTTCTTCCCACGTTTACTGGCCAAGGGTCGGTCTATCTGTCTCCCCCATGCATGTTGTCTGTTTTAGTCTGCAATCATTTCCATTTGCAGTGACCTAAAAAGTAGAAGAAATGTTGGATTATCATGTGCAGATGGGATATATGTGCTCTTGTCCCACAAGGAAAGACCAAAACCCATGGGTTAAAACTATTAAGGAAAAAGGTTTAGGCTAAATACCAAACAAGACATTTTTGAGCAGTGGAATAGGTTGCCACTTGATGTGAAACATTTTTCAATTAGATTGGATAATCATCTTGTCAGATATTCTAGACTAACACAGTCTTTTTCAAATTTGGCAACTTGGTAGCATGCTATTTTGTGATTTTGGACCTTGCAATCCACACACATCTTACTGCTGCCTACTTTAAAAAACAATTGTTCTAGTAGATCCTGCACACCAGAAATTGGACTAAGTAACCCAGAAGAGCCCGTCATCTCAATGATTCTATTACTTTGCTATTTTCTTGGAATATATTCCAAAGTTGGCACAATGCTGTAAATTGTATTACTGTTTCTTCTATTTTTTTCAGACCTGCTTTTCTGTTATGTCAATTAAGCATAAGTTTAACGGGTGTAGGGTTCAACATGTTTTTACTATTGCAGAATTACTACTGTAGTTATGACATGTTATTTTTAAATTATTTCAGATGGGTATAAATGGGGACAGCCATTCAATGGAAATATCAGGGAGTAAAGACTGTGTATAGATACACAAAATATATACATCAGTACTACTAAATGTTTCTAATAGTTTGCAAACAGACTGGTGTGTGGGTATATCCATGTATTCAATTGTATTTGGCAATAAGTTAGTATGATCTCTTTTGTATAGAGGAATCTGCATAATTTTATTTTAAAATAGAGTTAAAATTTCAGGTACTGGTAAATGTTTTTTTCTCATCTTCATTGAGTTAGCCTTGGTGAAGGCAAGAATACTTTTCTTCCTATTTACATTAAGGTTCAGGGCTACAAACTGCACATTTGTATGAATTCTGGCCTTGGGTTGGAGCAATGCTGGTTTCAAGAAAAATAAACATCCTGAACATCAACCTTCACTAATTGGCTATCTGACAAATATGATGGGCTTCTTTCTCCTTTAGAATGGCTGATGCATCTAAAGGACTTTTCCCAATAGTAGACTCTTCAGTGATTGAAATTATTGTGACATCCAAACAGAGGAGATGCTACTGGCACACAATATATTCAGTCATAATATGAACTAGATAATGAGCATTTATTATAGACTATAATGGCTAATTCACATCGTACTGAAGTCTCAGCCTTTGGGAGAATTGTAAGAATATGTAATCGCACTCTTACAAAATGGCTGTCTTGGGGTAGGTGTAGCCGGTCATAAAATATCATTTTTAAAAACAAAGTACAGTTTTTTAAAAAATGTGTGATTGCACACTATTACTTTTTTTTTCTAAAAATGCTGGGGTACATTTACTGAGATGTCTGTTCTTTTCTTTTTATGAATTTGCAAGTTAAGACTTTTGCTTGTTTCTAATCCAAATACAGTATCTGCATTGTAACACATGACTGTACCTAATGATTACTAGGTGTCGCCAGGTTTGTTCCTGCTGTCACTCAGCGTGCTCCATTTTTTAAGGGGACAGCTGTGGTGGATGGAGATTTCAGGGAGCTCAGTTTAGATGACTTTAAAGGAAAATACCTGGTTCTTTTCTTCTACCCCTTGGATTTGTAAGTATTTTCATATACTGTATCTCTTACTGTATCTAGACTTGGCCTTCATGTTTTGGGCAGATAATCTTGTTTGTTAATTCAACCTGACTTGCGTTCTAGTTATCATGTAACAGTGGCCTTCTTTGTGTACAAGTTCAGTGATAAGAAATAGGCCAAAGACATTATCATGAATGCCTTTCCAGATTAAGGTAAGGGTATGTGTTGATACTATTATCATCATCTCAAATTAATCCATGATAGCTTGAAGTTGTTTTAACTGTGATGGATTATAATCTACTACATTGTATGTCCTTCGATGTTGTCAAGATGCTTTTGAGGAAAAAGTGACTGGCCCAGTCACCTAGTGGACTAAAAAATGAATCTGCCCATTTCTACTCCAGCCTCCTAGCTCCTCCTACCTTCTCCTACATTGGCTTTCATATTCAGAGATTTAAAAAAAATACTTGGAATATTAATTGCTTATTTGTCTAGATAAAGTGGCACATAATTTGTGGATGAAACAAACAAGTAAATTATATAGTTTAGGCAAACTATTCGATTAGTTTGGATTAAACAAATATACACACTTAATTCTTCAGTAATTATGTTTTGCAGATGTGAGAAATTTATTGTCTCAATTTTAATGATCCAGATGCCATACTGTGGACAGTGCAGATTAGAAATTAGTGTATAATAAAATCTGCTTTGAGCATGAATTATAGGGTTGTGCAGTGATCCAAATTGAAAGGACAAATGTGATTCCAAGTACTATACACATAGTATCTGAAGATTTCTTAAATCATAGGCATCCTTTCCCAGAATCTTACAGTAGCTACTCAATTCCAGGAAAAGATGCAATTGTTGAGAGGTGCTACTTATAGACTTAGATGTACTCCAGATCACATTTTGCCTTTGTACAGTAACAGTATCTGGATATCTGCATATAGTGCTCCTAATGAATATTATTACAATACTGCATAAAGAGTCCAGTAAAATATTTGTAAAATACCTGTCAGATGCATTTGATGTAGTATGATTGCTAAAACTAGACAAATTATAATTTGAAACTTGTATGATCCCCAAATCTTACATTTCTTATCTTATGTTCTATATCTTATGTTTGCTATGATGCTGTGGCCTGTCCCTAAAAAAGAATTGTGATGAAACAGAGGATGGAACATTTGTGGATTTCAGCAGCTTTATATGGAATACAGACTGCAGCATATTTTTGGATTTTTTGACAATTATGATAAGGGAATGATAAATAGCGATCAGATAAACGCTATAAACATTTGATAAAAATTGGGGATTCAATTTTGAAGCAACATTTTTGGCATCTTTTCTAGATTACATGCCATTATTCTTCTGAACTTTGTCCTTTCTATTTATGTGCCAAGGAATTATTTGGATAAGCAGGGTGCCTCAAATGGATAAATATTTCTTTTGGTCATACTTTGTACAATATAGTGGTATAAAGATTTTTAGAGGCCTGTTCCATTCTTTTTTATTTTCTGTCTGTATTTTTTTCCCACTAGCACTTTTGTATGTCCAACAGAAATTATAGCTTTTAGTGACAAAGCAAATGAATTCCATGATGTGAATTGTGAAGTTGTTGCTGTATCAGTGGACTCTCACTTCTGTCATCTGGCCTGGATAAATACACCAAGAAAGGTAGAAATTAAGTTTCTTACATTATCATTTTATTTAATTATATCTATTTATACAGCACCACAGAAGCTAGCTAATTTGACTGGGATATCAAATGTGGGAAAAATTGCTTTTACTTATTTGGATATTTATTAAAATCTTAAATACTGAAAATAATAAATATTTAAAATCTGTTTAAAATCTAGATTCATCTTATTTACATTAATATTAGTTTGGTATATAAATATCTTAGTTTCTTAAAGGGCAATGTTTTTATAAGATTTTTCTTAAAATGTAAACAGAAATTTGATCATTTTTCAGCTGTGAATATTTATGCTTTTCCTACCAGATAGGCATTTCACTTTCACCTAATAAAAACGAACTATTCATGGTTTCTGCTGTTCCTGAAATTAATTGAATTGTGCTTTCTTCTCACCAGTATTGTGACTCAGTTATTTTCATCAAATGCATCAACATTTGCATGAAATCATGATGTCAGTGTGCATATATCATAATTGTTGTATCGTTGTGACCAGCTTCAGATATCACTGTTCATTTTGTCTAATCTACTCTAAACCATAAGAAAAGGAGTGCCCAGTAAGAAAAGGAAAGATAAAACAGTCTAAATTATTATGCTTGGTCATTGTAGGAGAGGCCCAACCCCAAGGCCATAAGTAACTGATAGCTACAAAAATTGCTACTATTTTAAGTCTAATTATAAAATTCTGAAATGGATAACTATAATCTCTATTAGTAAATTAAAAAAGCAATTATGTGAAATATATAATATGCAACCAAGAAAATTGTGTCTATTATTCTGTTTATATTAATGTGACTTAGTGGTCAGATTTTAATCATCACTTAGGACATCCCTCAAGTGGGACTATTGATTGAAATAGTGGTTCTTTCTTGCTGACTAAAAAGAATCAAGTCTCCTGGAAGAATTTGGAAGGCCTGGGCAAATTGGATCTTGTTCTTACCTATTTCCTGAGCTTTTCTGTCTTGGGGTTCTGTTGTTTTTTCTCTAGAAGACCTGGTACGTAATCTTGTGCCCTTTTATCAATCGAACCTGTAAATTGTTAGAGTCCTAGATTAAAATCTGTGCTTCAGAACACTGGCCTGTACTTTAAAATCATTGCTACATTATTTTCATATCCACAAGTAATTCTACTATGAATGGGAAATGGGTTAGGTTTTTAAAACATACTTTACTAGCTTGCGTATGCTACAGCCTTGAAGTCTGTCTAGTCCTCTAGCTCGATTTATGAGTGTATGACAGGGTTTCCACAACTAAAATGCAAGTTGTGACCACACACTATTGTCTAGGAAATTATCCCTAAACACTAATGAGATTTGCTGGCCTTGTTTCAAGGACAGGTCATTTATCTCCTTGGCTCTGTGATGTAGTTAAATTGAGCAGATGCTGCAAGACTCCTGGGTAAAGGCAGCTGTGCAGGTGTGCATATACCTTATTAATATCAAAATTACAATTAAAATTTACAATTTTAAAATTTAAAATCAGATGGCTGAACTTTTATTTATTTTATTTTTTATCTCACCTTTATTACTTTCTATAAATAACTCGAGGTGGCAAACATATCTAATACTCCTCTCTTCTCCTATTTTCTCCACAACGGCTCTTTGAGGTGAGTTGGGCTGAGAGAGAGTGACTGGCCCAAAATTACCCAGCCAGCTTTCATGTCTAAGGTGGGACTAGAACTTAGTCTCATCATTTCTAACCTGGTTCCTTAACCACTAGACCAAACCTCTATTAGTGGCAATATTTGATGCCCACAGTACAAATCAATAAATAATAGCTTTTTATTTCTGTTTATTTTAATGAAAAACCGCTGAAGCCTCAGCATAATTGGATCTATGTCCTTTCATATGAAAAAGGCAGGTTGGTTTTATATACGCCATCCTACCCTATTGTGCCCATTTGATGGGTGAAACTATAGCTCCCATTTTTAAAATCAATTGCCTTTTAATGCACTGGTAACAATTTAATCATGAATTGTGAGAACAACAAAAATGTTCTTTTTTGGATAACTTTTTAAAGTTTTATTTCCAAAGTTAAAATACAGAACTTCAACAAAAAAAAAGGGAAAGGAGAGAAACAACAACAAAGCAAAAACTGAACAAGACAAAAACATTGTGCAAAACACAAATATGTGTATGTGTGTGTGTGCGTGCACACACACACACACAGGATCCATCATATATTAATTCAGTAAACCCACAAGTGTTGTTTTCCCAAACACCCAAAGAGTTTTTGCTCTTGCTAGCTATAATATTTTCCTTTTTGCCATCTTGGAGAGAAGGTTCTATGAAATATCGAAAGATTTGAAGCTCTTTGCTTGAGGTTTGGGGGAAATGGAAGCTGGGCTATATGTTGCTGGGTTGCCTTTTGTATAGAAAACTCTAAGATAGGTATATTTCCTCGTGTATCACAATAGCTGGGCAGGCAGACGTTGATTACTTTAATCTCTTGCTGGTTAATAAGAAGGAAGCGATTTCAGAGACACTTCTGTGTCAGAGCTCTGATTAAACGTAAACTGGTGCTCCAAGTGAGGAACTAAGCCTTACTTAGGTTTCCAAAACTCAATATATACTGTGCAAAAAAATAAAGGGAACACAAGCAGTAGACATCCGAGATCTGAACGAATGAAATAGCCTTATTAAATACTTGATTCATACAGTACTTTTGTGGTCCTTTTAGGTGTTTGGGCAGTGTATAAACTACTGTATGTAAAGAACAAAGTATTTAATAAGGCTATTTCCTTCATTCTGATCTCGGATGTCTTCTGCTTGTGTTCCCTTTATTTTTTTGAGCAGTATATTTTTCTTCTTTTTTTCCCTTTCTTTTTTCTCCCCCTCTTCTGCCTTTTTTTCCTTTTCCTTTTAAACATATACATGCCATTCTACATATTGTTGAACCTATACTGTCTTAATCCCAACAAATCCTAGCAGACCTTCACAAGTATTAGGCTTAGCATAGCTTTATATCCTAATACAGAGAGTCCTTGACTTAACAACAGGGTTTTTAGTAGCTTTTTAAAGTTAAAATGGCACTGAAAAAAGTGACTTATGACTGTTTTTCACACTTATTACCACTGCAGCATCCCTGTAGTATGACCAAAATTCAGATGCTTGCCAACTGACTCAGCAGCAACCTTCAGTCATGTGATCATCTTTTGTGACCTTCTGTTAAGCAAAGTCAATGAGGAAGCCAGATTCACTTAACAACTTTACTAACTTAACAACTGCAGTGATTTACTTGACAATTGTGGCAAGAAAGGTTATAAAGTGGGACAAAACTCACTTAACAGCTGCCACATTTAGCAACAGAAATTTTGGGCTTAATTGTGGTCTTTGGGTAGAGAACTACCTGTAGTGTTTTATTAATTATTTATTTATATCCCTGTATGGATATCATAGTTATCTGTAGCATTTAGATTATCCGTTTTAAATTCATTGTAATTTAAGTTTCTCTCATGTTTTAATTCCCATATCCAGTAATTTTATGTTAATAATTCTATATTTGTCTCATTTTATTTTAACAACATGATTTTTATTTTCACAAGTGATTGTTATAGTATTGGTCTGCTGGGCTGTGACAGAAATAATTAATAATTACAGCTCCCAGAGTCCCAGCTGACACAGAGGTTTCTGGCTTCTGAAAGCTAGTATGGATATTCTTCATATATGTTATTTATCACACAACGTAAAACTGTTCTGGATTAGAACAAAATTTGAAGTTTTCTTTCTAGACATACTTAAATAGATCTTTCTTGGAAGTTTTAAAATGCAGTTGTGACATCTACCATACTTTGGTAGTGTCATTTATACTTTGATAGCATCTTCCCCACCCTCCCAATTATTTAATCTATTCCATTATATTTATTATAGCTGCCCAACAAATATTACAACTTTGGGCAGTGCCTGTGACATCACTGAATGGTGGCTAAAGACCTTCAACATGTTTTTTTAAATTAAAAAATTGCCAAAATGTTGTGTAAACTTATCATTTATGGACTATTTTAATTTGTATATTTGTAATATTTAATGTTAATAAACATTATACTATAAATATAGGAAATATATTAATATAATTAATATATTAATGTATTTAATAAGGATCTTGTAGTAATTCTGTGTACAAATCTGAAGAAATAGGCTTTATTTGGGAGTAAAGAATGGTTGGAAAACAAGGAATTAAGTTATTTCTGGAGTCTACAACATTTGTCTCTAATATTTATATCAAGGTACATTGCTTATAAATAATAGTAATAACAATAGTGATGATGATGATGCATGAAAATCTATCTTATACTGATGTTGGATTTTCTTTCTCTAGCTCTTAATGATTGTTTGTGAGGGATATATACTCACTTTTCATTCATCATCTTTTGATTAATAGTAAAAATCTGGAAGGCTGCAGAAAAGCTAAAATGTTTGTCTTTTTCCTTAGACTGGTGGTTTAGGCCACATGAATATCCCACTACTATCAGATATAACAAAACAGATTTCCCGAGACTATGGTGTTCTCATAGAAAGCTCTGGGATAGCATTAAGGTAAAGAATCTTGTTACTTACCTTGAATGTCTCTAGTAAGATAGGATAGGGATTTATATATGATGCCATAAAATACTCAGATAGATTTTAATTTAGTACATTGTGTGAAGTTAAGTGTTGCAGTTTGTAAACCTAAGTTTCTGATTTAGTACATTGTGTGAACTAAATCTGTCTCTCCTTGAAGCTTGCAAGGTAGTCCATGACTTTGGGCTGGAAAAAAAAAGAGGGAGGGGAAATAAGCTGCTTCTGCTCTTTTCCCCTTTTTCGCAGCACCAACCTAGCCCATTTGGACCAGGACCGCAACACAAAGGGGCATTTTTCCATGTTCTGCCACCTATGAGCTGCTCCCCCCCCCCCCCCCGCTTTTTTTACAGCACAAAGCCAGCTCCATACAGCCTAGGAGTATGGTGCAAAGGAACATTTTAAAATGCTCCGACCTCTTTAAACTGCTTTGTGCTTCTTCTTTTTTTCTTGTTCACTCTGTAGACCAGTAGCCAGGTCGGCTACAGCTTGTCAGCAGTGGGAGCAAGAAGGCAGTGGCAAAGGTTATCTGGGACTATGAAGTGCTGGACAGCAAGGGTGACTAGGACTTGGTTGGGGTGGCTGTAGCTTCCTTGGGCATGGCAAGGAGAGTTTGGTTCTGGAGCTGCTTGCCATCTTGCAGAAGAGACAGTACTAGTTGTATCAGATAATATTTTTAGCAGATTCTTAAAATGCCATTTAATCTGCTTTAGCCAACTAGAGAGAGAGATTAATTTTATTGGAGTAGTAACTTTACACACACAGAAACCACAATCAATAAGAGTTTTCTTAATCGTTTACAAGATTTTTTTTTAAAGTTTGAAAAATATTTTATTTATAGAATGTAGTACAGAATAAAATACTGTATGGGGTTTTTTTTGGTTTTTTTGCTGGAATCTCCTGGATACAATGTAAGACTGGAATATGTTAGGTCTCTCCTACCATGCGTTCTGTTCCCCTTCCTCACACAGGCAAACACACAACCAGGCACGCCTGCCAAGATTTTATTAAGCAATCAGACTAGAAACCCTTCAGATGAGAGTTTTGGCAGTAAACTGCGAAATGCCTGCCAAGTCAGTTTTCACTCACAGTCAGTAAGAGAGAGAGTTTATCCTCAGTCCAGTTCAGTAGCAAAAAGTAATCCATGAAGCAAGACTTAGCCGAGGTCCAATCCAAATATGCGCAAGCCAGATTTAAGGTAATGCGGGGTGACTCTCAGGTTTTTAACTTTGACCGTCACAAAGCCTGAAGAGCAATCACACCCACTTTTATTTCTTGTGAGGTGTGGCTCAGTGACTCAGCACAATCTCTGGCCCTCTCACCCCTCTTTCGTTGCTGCGCACGCTTCCCCCTCCGATGCTGCCTGGGATCAAGCTAGGATTCATCATCCTCACTCCCTATCTGTTGTTGTTCCGATATGCTTTTCTCCTGGCATATCCCAGGCTGTTCCTCTTGGCCTTCGGATGGAACCTGAGGCATTGCCAGAGAGGAGGGTCCTGGAGAGGGAGGCCTTATCAGTTCCTTCCCATCACCTTCTGAGTCCTCTTCCTCTGTTAGGACAGGCTCGGGAGTCAGGGTCACAACACCATGCAAATCTAAGAGCTGAAATGCCCTCCTTCCCTCTTATCAACTATCTATGAATCTGTCTGTCTGCCTTGATTACAGTTGGTCAGTTAAGGCTCTTTTAAACATTTTCATGCTGGTAAACTTCATATATAAATCTTCATATATAAAAGATAAATGTGACATCTATTACTGATGTGCAGTATTTTTTTCTTGCTGTATTTAAACTGACAGTCTGTTATGGCTTCAGAATATTCAGAGTAGGTATAAATAATAATTTAAAAGACTAGTGGAAAATACAGTGGAAGCTACATTAACCTCCCAATAGAATTAGAACTGGCTCTTTTCAAGCAAACAAATTACATAAATTCAACTGCCTTTTTCACTGCTATCTGGTAGAGAAAGAAAAAGGGGATACCGGTAAACATGAGATCTCAGTGTGTGTTTTATATTGTAAAGCCATTTTTGCAGGAAGTATATTTTTAATTTAAAAAAGATGCATTTACTTTTTTTTAAGGGGCCTTTTTATCATGGATCCTAATGGCATCGTCAAGCATTTAAGTGTCAACGATCTCCCAGTGGGTCGCAGTGTAGAAGAAACACTTCGGTTGGTGAAAGCATTCCAGTATGTAGAAACACATGGAGAAGTCTGCCCAGCAAACTGGATTCCAGACTCCCCCACGGTATGTTATTAAAGCTAATATGAAAAACATAATGCTCCTTGTTTTAATTATAGAAAATATTTTTCCCCCTCAGTATCTAGAGTTCTCCCATGTACTACTACTATTGCATGCCAGGTTGTTTAGATCTGCTCTCTTCCTTATGATTGCATGCCAGTATGAGGGAAGAAATTATCTATACAATGTAGTTGTCACCACACAACAGCAATTCTGACTGCAATGTCCATTGCTAAATGGTGTAATCCTAAAGCGTGATGTGATAAGTGACCACGCTGCTTAGCAATGGAAATTGTTAAGAGAGGATATCATAGGGTTGCCATTTGCAGCAGTCTGCCGGCATCCTCGTTGGCTTTGCTTGTAGAAAGCTGACAAGGAAAGTTGCAAATGGCAATCACATGGGCGAGGGATGCTGTGATACCATAATTGAGGACCGGCCACCCAGACCACAATCAAACGACCACAGAGGACACTGCGATGGCTGTAAATCCTATGAACTGGTTGTAAGTATTGTACTTGTTCACTGTCTTTGAACAGTTGCTAAATGAATTGGAAGTAGGTATGCTTTTAAGTTCCTTACTATTCTTGTAAGAGATAAGAAAGGGATGTTTGATATTTATGTGCATAGGGATTCTGTACAGCAATTAATTAATTGCCTTGATCGAATGCATAATTCAATACTTATTTTGTAACTCTTTTTGTTTTGCAGATTAAACCAAACCCAGAAGATTCAAAAGAATATTTTTCAAAAGTAAATAAATAGAATGATGAGCTGTACGGGCTTAATGATTGAATCTATTTCCTGAAGCCAGAATCAAATACCCTGTGAGACTAGCCATGATTACAATAAAAACCACAGAATGTTTTTGGCTTTGCTATGACAAATGTCTAAATGTTCACAGGACTTTTGCCTTCTTCCATAGATGAATTAATTTAATCCCAAATTAGTTTAAATAGCACATATAACCTACAGAACATACTAGAAAATAATTCTCCTTTAAGTAAAATGATCTGCATTTTATATTTAGTGTGGAAAAATAGTGATGTTCTTTATTTTAGTTTGTAGTATATTCAGGTTTCCTATCTTCATAAACTTAATGAAACTATAACCCAATTAACACACATTCAGTAAATTAGTTGCATTCATAGCATGAATCTTCATGCCTCATTTTTTCACTCTTTTGACAAACAAACCACCATAGGATGTCTCTTTGGGAATTATCTTTTTGATAATTGAAAAAATGATGAAATAATAATTATTATTCAGCACAATAAATAGGCTATTAAATATTTTGGAATACTGAAATGAAAACATTAAAAAATTAAGAGTAATTGAAGAATATATGCTATTATTTTATAAATAAAAATTTGTAAGACAAAGTCTGATAATACCAACACTAAACCTTTACATGTTTTGGGAATGTTGCTGTGAATATTTAGTAATACTTTGAGTATAAATTTTCAATACTATACTGATGGAATATTAATTTTATAGAGAATTTATTATTGTGAAAATTGTCGGAGCTTATTTTTGAACAAGATTTTTCACATCACAATTAAATGCATAACTATGAAAGTTAGAAACTTTGAGAGAACTTCAAAAAGAAAACTGGATTTTGCTATAATTACATGTAGTGTCACTTTTTATTTGCTTTCCCCTGCTTTGATGCTTAATGCTCTCTGTACTAGCAGGATATTCCTAGTAATCATTTGTGGGAATGCATGGAAGCACTATTTGTATGAACAGGTGTTGCACCACTGGTCTTTTATGAATAATTGCCATGTTTTATGCAGACAGCAATTCAAGAAGAGGATGTGGCAGCCACAGAAATGAAGCTATCTACATTAGTATTGGTGCCACATAAATGAAGCTAGCTAAATCAATATCAGTACCATCTCAAAATACTTGTTTCTGATCCTCCCTGATTCATTTAGTTACATTTATTTGACTGAAATTCCATTTTTTTTCTCTAGGAGGTCTGGATAGTTTAAGCAAGTATCTCTCCTATTTTATTCCCACCCCAGCAACCCTGTGAAAACTAAGGAGAAATTTCCTGGCAGAACAATTAATCAGTGGAATGACTTGCCTCCAGAAGTTGTGGGTGCTCTTTTTAAGAGATTGGACAACCATTTGTCTGAAATGGTATAGGATTTCCTGCTTGAGTAGAAGGTTGGACTAAAAGACCTCCAAGGTCCCTTCCAATTTTGTTATTCTGTTCTCTTATTTGTTAAACAGGTTGGTTCTTTGCCCATTGTTATCCAATGAGTTCTGTGATCCAGTTTTAAATTGGGATTTCTCTGGTATTTTGAATTGAAAGTTTATTGTATCTTTTTTTTTCTGTAAGGGGGGATGGCATGATGGTGTGACTAACCACAAAGCCCTGTTATATAAGAAAACAAACTGGTAAAATTCTTCTAGCACAGGGGTGTGAAACTCAAGGCCCATTTTCGCTGACAATGTTGCAGGAGGCCGTCGCGGCCGAAAACGGACCTCCAGAGCCCATTTTCACTGTTAGAGCGCTGGGGCCAACCCAGGCACCCCTGGCACGAGTAACATTGATCTGGCCATGCCCCCTCCCCTCTGAGGTTAAACCCAATCAATCCTTTTTGCCATCTCATCCTTTTAGGTCTAAGTGTCCTAACACAGCAGTAGATTCATTTTTTTCTTCAGAAAATGAATATTTTAAATAGTTCTGGAATTTAAAAGGATTCTTGGAAATTATGTTTGAACCTGGATAGCTCAGCAGACTAAAAGCATTGTGATTAACACCAGCTGTCTGCAATTACTGTAAGTTTGAATCTCATCAGGCTCAAGGTTGACTCAGCCTTCCATCCTTTCTAAAGTAGGTAAATTTCGGACCCAGTTTGTGGGAGCAATAAGCTGACTGTATAAATATTCAAAAGTATGAAGGCTATTGCTTAACACATTGTAAGCCGCCCTGAGTCTCCGGAGAAGGGCGGCATATAAATCAAATTTAAAAAAAAAACAAATGTAGTCATGCTCAACATTCTAGTTTCTAATTTTGTTATACCCTCCCCCATTTTTTCAAGATTAAAATATATATTTTTTAAACAAGGGCATGAAATCTGGTAGGCACTAATGGAAGGGTCTATAGTTATCATAGAGGTGGTGAGGTCATTCTGTTAGAAAACCAGATATATATTTTTCTGGATGATTAATAGCCTGATGAGGGCCGTGTTATAAGCCTTTTGAGCACATGGATATCTTGAAAAAGGAATAAATAAAATTGCATAATTGGTCACATCTGTTTCTGCACTCACAAGCTGGGATAGTGCTTATGTGCACAATAACATACATTCCTTTTCAAGCTTCTGATTAATCCTTGACTGAATTACTTGGCTATACCCTTGAAAATGCTTCTGTACCATTAACTCCGCACAAGAAAATTGCTTGGAAAGATTATATAGTGCCCCTATTCAGTATACAGGTTTATTATTTATTATGAATTTGACCTGATGTAATTATTTCTGAATAGCTGTGAAGCTGCATAAGCCATTTCCTGTCATTGAATATCCTGGAGGAAGAACTCTGTGACATCTCTCATTCTGAAACATGACACTCTCCAGTACATAGGAGGGGATTTTTTTATTTTTTGGTATATTTTTGGTAGTAAGATCATCATTACATTCTTATCAGCACACTCTGGATATGCAAAATAGGGGAGAACGTAAGTGAGTCTGTGAATTCGATTTTCTGGCCAAATCATCCAGAACATAAGATTTGGCAGCATACAAATGCTGTGGTAATTTGGCAGCATACAAATTTTAACAAATATGATAAGAGATTGAACTACGAGAATGCCATTTGCATCAGGGTGATATTAAGAAAGCGCTTGAATTAGCTCAATACAAAATGTCCAGATTTCATGTGTTTCATATACGATTTATTCAGTTTGTAAAAAATTGCATATTCTTTCATTTTCAAAGCAAAGCTTTTTTTTTATTGCCTTTCGGCTGGGGTAAAAAAAATTTTTTTGCCTTTCATCTGGCTAGCTAGACTGGAAATCCAGCCCTTTGATTCCCTTCTAATTCAGCGTATTGCGGGAATTGACGCAAGTGGGTTACCCACGTCTTAGTTAGCGCGATGCAAACGTACTGCACGATTCGTGCTATGAGCCAGTTAAGCGCGCAGTTTGATCCGAGCCAGAAACGTTCGCTTCGCATCGCACGCGGTCATCATCGCGTCGCCTGCCAGATTCACACAACGCGTGCATTAGATCAGTTGCTCAGTCCCTAAATTATGCGAACCCAGCCTAAAACTTCCTACCCGTTCATTGAGAGGCCAACCGCAGTCTTGATAATGACCGCAATTGTTTGATTTCAAAAACTAAATGAAAAAGCGTGTTGGCTGGGGTGTTCCTATATTTATTCCTAGCCTTGAAGCTAGGGAGGACTGTCACCCTACTCCTCACATTTTGCGATCCGCCCTTTTTCCGGGAAACGGGGGAGAATCTTTCCATGGGGATTCGAGTTTTTCGGGTGAAAATGGGAGTGTTTGAAAAAACCCTTTGAAAATCAAATCGGCGTCCGAGGAACAAACGAGCAGCGGTGAGCATGAATGACGTCAAAGGCGAGGGAAGGGATGATCCTGCAATCGCGAAAAGATCTCCACGGGTGGGTGGGTGATTTTGCCGACGTTTTCCGGAACCAGCGGCTTTCCGGCGCGGCCATCTGAGCATCATGGATTTGAATTTGCAGTTTTGGAGAAACGAGGGTCAAGTACGGAACACTGTACAGCTTTATACTGCGGTCGCAAAGGGGCGGGGATCAACTTTCTAGTGCAGCCTGGAAGTGAAAAGATGAGCCGGGCGGGAATTGTGGGAGGGGGGAAGCGAGGCTTTGCTCTCGGCTGGCGTGGGGAAAAGGGCGATCGAAGGACTAAATGGCTTCGCCCTCGCCCTGCAGCCGTGGAAACTGAGAGGCAGGAAAAACTGGCGGGTGGGGTGGAAGGAGTTATTTCTTCGATCCGGCAAAATACACAAACTAGTTTTAAAACTAGGAAGGAAAAGCAGCACAGCAAGAAGTATGACATTCCCATTCCAGAACACTCAGCAAATTATTAAATTCAGTGTGATAAAAACAGTGTAATAAATGAGAGCACGTCAGATATATTAAAGGTGTTCTTTCCTAACGTTTACTCGGAAGTAAGCCTTGTTGATTTCAATGGTGCTTACGGGCTTTTTAATGGATATAGTATCACCCTGCCTATCTGGATTAAATAGCATTTGTATGACTACAACCACAAAGCTTTTCAACTGTCCTCTTATCTTTTTTGAGATTTAGGGCAATCTCATTGCCTTAAAGAAAAGGGATACTCTGATTGTATCTGAAAATTTGGTCTGAGAGCCATATAGTTCATTTTAAACTGCTTTGCAGAGTTCTTGACCCTCTACTGCAAATATTTGGAAGCAGAAGGAAAGGGAACGGTTTATGGATCTGTTCTGTTTGCTCTTAAGTGAAACCTATACAACATTAAGGGTGAGAAAAACAAAACAAATGTCCCTTTGGGTACTATAGGAATCCTGAAATGTACTCAGAGTTTCTGTGTTGCCCGCTATCAAGACAATAGGAGAAAGAAATAGAGGCTGTATGCCTTCAATTCTGTGAGAGAATTGTATTCTAAGCTCTGGGTTACCCTCTGGATAACTGTCCAACATTTGCCGTTCTCCTTGCCCAGTTGATTTTCAGTAAGCTAGTAGAATTGTAGAACAGGTGTGGCTTAATAGAAATGACTTAGATGAGCTTGTTTTTGCGAGTAACACTATAATAAAAGTTGATAAGCTTAATATTTTCTCATTAAAAACAACTCATTCCCCATGCTTGCAAAACAGGTGAGGATGAAAGAATATTTTAAGCCATACACCCGTCCCCCAGTTGATTTTTCTTGTCAAAAGGATGTGATCCTTTATCTGAGTTATTGTGTTTCCATGAATCACATACCAGAAAGATCAAGCATGAAGTTTCAAAGGGTTGTGGGGTATGTTTTTGATGGATGACTTGACTATGCCGGTTATCTTGTTTAATCAAAATAGCACAGGTTTGGGGTAATGGAGAGCAACTTTGGCTTTGATGCATGGATAAAACTACTGGGTTTATGTTATTGGGCAATTTTGACTAATTTCAGTATCACTGCAAAAATATATTCAAGCTCAGGTATCTTTTAAATATCTTTCTTTAGACTTTTTACGAAAGGTTGAAGCACTGGATAGAAATTTTGGACCCCGTCGTCATATTTACACGTGAGGTAAGGAACCTAAGGGTAACAATATTAAAACTTGAAAGTAAGCTATAAAGATTTCTGTGGGCATGTTCATATGACATTAATAATTTACAGGTAGTCCTTGTTTACTGATTGCCTTATTTACCAACCATTTGAAATCATGCTAAAAAAAAGAGTTGATTGGATTGATATGGCTGGCATAGAAATTGAATAAATGACAGCTTTGTGATTAATCTTCGCATTTATGACCATCACAGCATCTCACAGTTACATTTGTGTGTTTTACAACTGACTTATGATAAGCAAGTGAATAGTGAATGAAGAAGTAAAATGTAAATTGCAGTCACAGAGCTTAATGATGGAGTGCAAGTCCCAATTGTGATCTCAGGCGAGGATTACTTTTGGATCAGGGGTGTCAAACTTGTGACCCTCGGGCCGAAATGCGTCACAAGCAGGCCATGCCTACCTTGGCTCCGCAAAGGAAAAAAAACATTGCAATACATTGGGATACGTCATGTGACACAATTGAGTTTGATATCCATGCTCTAGATGTTGCATCAGCTGCAGCCTCCTGGTCTTTTCTTCTTGGCTATTTTAAAGTAGCTAATTGAGCAACATTACTTTGTCTATTTGCTTTTTTCCTCCAAATTCAAATCAAGGCAATTAATATTTTGTTCGGCATCAGAGCTACTATATAAAGGATGTGGGAAAATGAATGTTTTTCTAAACCTTTAAAAAAACAAAAAAAACCTTCCTTGCATGCATGGGTAAATGGAATAGTAAATTTTGAAAGTGGAGTACTGAAATATAGCTGCTGAAACAATTTGTAGCCATTCCTGTAACCTGCTTCATTTCCCTGGAGCAACAAGAGCCATAAATTAACCATTAGTTTGAGACTGGATATAATGCTAAACCAAAGCTAGATCAAATAAGTCAAGTGCAAGCCACAGTTTCAGGCTGCATCATTAAGACAAAGAACCTTAATAGTGCATAACATTTTCTTGATTCAGACAACATACAAAATACAACCACAAGGGCCATGTAGATGGAAGAATAAAATCAGGCAGCTTGCATAAAAATGATTGTTAATGTAACATGCTTATTCTTTTCCCACAAGTTTTCAGCCTCAGTAATATTATTTTAAAGAAAAAAAATAAATTTCAAAGTGTTATGACGTATGTAGTAACAAATATTTGAAAGAAAGAATTTACCCATGTGTGTTGGCCTGTGATACACAGAGCGAACCACTGCATTGCACCAAATTCAGGCTGTCACCAAAAAAAGCAATTCTTGCTTTTAGCTTTGAGGCTCCTTGCACTTATCAGTCAAAAGATATAGGTACTTCAGCTTTTTCTATTTTATGTATATATATAAATATATATATATCCAACCACCAGTGGGAAAGAAATGGTGCTGTTTGATTCATAGTCAATATATTTAAGGAAGATTGAAACAGGTTCTCCGCATGAATACATAAATGGTTTGGGACTGGAATGAATATGCTATATAGATTACTGCTCTGGACTCCTGACGTTTTTTCTCCCTTTGAAAAGTCTTGCAGATTGGATTGGAGCAGAGGTGAAATGCTCCTGGTTCGGACCGGATCACCCGATCCGGTAGCAATGATGGCAGGTGGTTCGGAGAACTGGTAGCAAAAATCTCTGCCCACCCCCCATGCCCAGCTGAGCCATGCAATCATCAAAGGCTTTCTTTTTACTTTTAAAAGCATTTTTATTCAGCCGAAAAAATGCTTTTAAAAGTAAAAAAAAAAAAGCCTCTGAAAATCATGCGGCTCAGCTGGGATTGTCAGAGCCTTTTAAAAGCATTTTTTGTACAACCTCTTTAGCCGAAAAAGTTGTGAAAAAATGCCTTAAAAGGCTCTGACGATTCCAGCTGAGTTGCCTGATCATCAGAGGCTTTTTTTTCTTTTAAAAGCAAAAAAAATGCTTTTAAAAGAAAACAAAATCCTCTGACGATCAGGCAACTCAGCTGGGATTGCCTTTTAAAAGCATTTTTTTAACAACTTCTTCGGCCGAAGAGGTTGTAGAAAAAATTCTTTTAAAAGTAAAAAAAAAGAAAAGAAAAAAGTTGGCAGAGAGAGAGAGAGAGAGAGAGAGAGAGAGAGAGAGAGAGAGAGAGAGAGAGAGACAAGCCCCTGATGCTTTCTTCTGGATCTGTTTGTGTCTTAGAAGCTGCTCTGAGTTTGTCCTTTCACAGTCCACTGTGAAGAGTGGATTAGAGAAAAACCATGCCCAATACTGGTTGGTTGTATTTTGTGTCGCAAAACACTCAGTAGAAAAAAATGATAACATCAGAAGAAAAGAAATGCTTATTTATAGGGAAAAAAAAACCCCAGTTTAATTCCATTTTTCTTCTAAATACAGGCGGACATTAATGCATCGAGAGATCTTTTACTGAATAGTGGAGAAAATGTAACGTCTTCACAAGATAAAAAGGTACAGTGATTTGAACATATTTGTATATTATGGTGTGCATTCTAGTGTGCAAAAATGATTAGGTTTCTCATTGCTGTGCCCTGATATGTAGGCTGAAACTTGAGGCACGGAGAGAGGAACTTACTTCATAACTGTCTTCATTTTGATTCCCACTCTCCCCAAGTGAGGCTAACCACTGGCTTTGTTCATGTGATGTTGTCTGTAAAGTAGTCATGCATTGATACTACTGAACACATTTCTAGTGTGACATCAATAATTACCCCTGTCCCGTGACACCACACTTTGAACATAGTGATCTGAAAAGCGAGCAGTTTTTGTAGGTTCTGTGTAACCATGTATCTCAGTGGTATGCAATCTCTGGAAGTGTGGACCACAGGACATAGTTCAACAGAAGTAACATGAGTAGAATTTCTACTGTATCTCCAATCTTTTTAAGACCGGGGACTGATTTTGTGGAAGACTATTTTTCCACAGACGAGGGAGGGAGGGAGTTTGTGTGCTATCTAGATCCTGCACATGCACAGATGAAGCTTTGCTTGCTTGCATGGCCCTGTTCCTAACAGCCATGGATCGGTACCGGTACGTAGTCCAGCTGTTGGGAACCCCTGTTCTATAGAACCTGTTTCGTTTCCACTCATAGAAGTCCATAGGTATGAATCAGTGTATCTTAATGTAAAAAAGATCAAATAGATGCTGAAAAGAAAATAGAAGTATATAACGTTTGGGGGAGCCATAAATACTGACAGAACCACAAAGTCACCTTGTAGGAGAGATGGGTGGCATAAAAATTTAATAAATACAAAAAGTTTATTAGTTTTAAAAAGATATCATAAAAGAGTGACTGTAATCACACATCACGGCAAATCAGTAATGCTGGCTAATGTAGGCTTATTTATTCCTAATATAAGTGGATCAGCAAATCTTCAAATATTTTTCTTTAGATTGTGTTGCATCTGGAATCCTGGTTGGCCCAGCTAAATATATCTAGCTTGCTCTTAGTTTATAGGGATCAATAAATAAAAATATTAGGTTTAAAACACTAGAAATTTATCTAAAGACACTAACAAGTGAAGTGAACAAATTTTGAGTACCAACCCAGAATTCATTCATGACAAGCCAATTTTAAATATTACTTCTATGTATCATATATATCTATATTTTATGATCCTATGATTTAAATGTCACAATTACTTTAGATGAGTTGAAATACAACTTGAATGAAGTTGCCAGATTAAAAAAAAGTGATCTAGGATATGGGTTATGATATGGCAAATTATGTGTAAAACCATCATTGAAGGACCAAAAAACCCAAAACATTTTAAATAACCCCATCAATGTTTCCTGAAAAGCTAAGCCATTCCACAATATATATTCAGCTATAAAATAGTCTCTGACCTATTTCTAAAATACTCCTTTCCAATGTTTTAGGTCAAAGATGCCTGGAAAATAAGCCTGGTGAGTTTTCCTATTACATTTAAGAATTATTTTAACTTGTTCTTTTCATTTTTTAGTAGAGATGTCCCATAATCCTTTGGGATTATGTATGTATGTTTCTTTCCTCAGAGCTGTGTGAATTCCAGCACTGGTGATACAATTCCATTCTACTTTAGAGGAGGAGGTCAGTTTCAAATATCATTTTATTGCAATTTGAAGTCAGGTTTTTACAATAATTGTTTACTTGTTTGATCACCCACTTTCCATTCAGAAACTCAAGGAACTGTATATAAGCGTCTTCTTCTTATTTTATATCTTCACCACCACCCTGTGCAGTGGGTAGGGACATTGGAAATGAAGGGTCCAGCAGTAGCTTTGGACCTCTGTGATTGATGATGGATTTCAATTTAAGTCTTCCCATTTATAGCCCACCACCTTAATCACTTCCTCATACTGTTATTAGTACTGATAAACTGATATATAATAACAGGAAGGAAAATCAATTGTGGTATAAAAGTTATTATTACTGTCATTAATGGAGATCATCCATACCCTGCATTTATTTTCTTGTATTCCTGGAAAGCATGTTAGAATTTATACATTTGTTTTTATTGTTGATAGTGAGTTGATAAGTATGTGAAGTGAATATATTCCAATAGACGCAGAATAGCATTATAAATCATGCTAAATTTTAAGGTAGTTTGCTTAATTTGGACTTAATGTGTTACATGCAGTCAGCCATTGTAGTTGGTAAACAAAGATTGTGGCTTAATTTATTGTGTCGACTCTGGTGGTTGCAGTTTATTTAGTAGATTGTAGTTGAACAAGTTGCACGGTTTAACTAGATATCTAAAGTAAATAACCATACATGTTTTCTTAAGTGCCATAATAACTATTATACATTAACAATATCATAATTTAAAAAATAGCCCACTCCATGATTTTTAAGGCTTCATTGTCAATTTTTAAATCTTTGACCTTAGCAATATTTGTCTTGTTACGACTTGCTTCCAGCATGTAGGAATGAGGAGAAAACTAATCGAAAATCTGTTGCATTATTGAAGCAATTAATTCCTAGAGTACAATTTTGCCTTCTTTTAAATAACTGACAACCTCTAAAACTTCCATTGCTTATTTAGCATCAGTAATTTTCTAAAGTAATGAAGTATAAAACTAAAAAAAAATCCATAAGGTTCCATAATTCATGTTTTTTATTCTACATACAGGTAGTCCTCGATTTACAACAGTTCATTTAGTGACCGTTCGAAGTTACAGCAGCACTGAAAAAAGTGATTTATGACCATTTTTCACACTAATGATCATTGCAGCATCCCCATGGTCACGTGATTTATATTCAAATGCTTGGTAATTGGTTTGTATTTATGACGGTTGCAGGTGTCCTGGAGTCATGTTATCCCCTTTTGTGACCTTCTGGCAAGCAAAGGCAATGGGGAAACCAGATTCACTTAACAACCGTTTTACTAATTCAACAACTGCAGTGATACACTTAACAAGTCTGGCAAGAAGAGTTGTAAAATGGGACAAAACTCACTTAACAAATATCTCACTTAGCAACATAAATTCTGGGCTCAGTTATGGTTGAAAGTTGAGGACTACCTGTAGTGCCTAATTTATCATTACTATATATGTTGTAATTTTTATATTTCTATCACTCCCTTCGATGGACTTGTTCAACAACTTTGCTAACTGGACAGTTTTCTTTCATTCTTTCAAAGGTTTTGTGGGTATTTCTGCTTCATTGGTGAGTAACAATGAAAATTTTCAGAATATATGTATTGGAGTTTTAAAGTGAATAAAAATATAAATCTTGATACCATTGTACTAATTGTTCCTTTTTTTAAATTGGACTCAAGTTAGTCAATATAATTTGCATGCAGTGTTTCAGTGCAGAGATAACACATATTGCTGACAATTTCTGGAGAGCAAACTGGTCTTTGCACCAGTATAATCCAAATTGGCCACACAAAAGAGGGAGATACTGGCAATTTCTGGACACCTTCGATTCACAAGACACATTTCTTAAGAAAAGATCCTATTTCCTCCTAAGCAGCCCAGTGATAGTCACATAGCACAAAATGTTGATGAGTGGAAAGGAGAAGAAAACATTTGACTGGGAAAGGCTCATGAAATCAACAAACATAAATGAGGAACAGAATTTGGAAACAAAATTCCAAACAAAATAAACTGCTTAGATGAAAGAAGAGATGAGATAAAAAGAACCTGAGGGCTGACAAAACTATTCCATTCGATAGCACAGTGATGGCGAACCTATGACACGCTGCCACAGGTGGCACATGGAACCATATCGGTGGGCACACAAGCTCATGCATGCACCGGCCAGCTGATTTTCGGGCCTTCTAGGCCCACTGGAAGTAGGAAAACAGTTGTTTCCTGCCTCCAGTGGGCCTCCGGGGGAGAAGTGGGGAAGGCCGTTTTCGCCTTCCCCAAGCTCCTAGAAAGCCTATGGAGCCTGGGGAGGGTGAAAAACGGGCCTACTGGGCCCACTGTGCCATCACATGTCAAAAGTGGGGGAAGCATGTGCACATTCATGGGGGGTGGGGCACATAGAATTATGGGTGTGGGCATGTGCACACGCGACCCCCTCCGTGCTTCCCCCGCTTTTGGCACGTGATGGCAAAAAGGTTAGCCATCACTGCGATAGCATTATTCATTAGTACATATTGGGAAAGCATTATAAAGCACTTTAAAGCATTTTCATATATAATATATTTCGTATAAATGTTGAAATGCTTTTTTTCACCTCAAAATATTGAATAATTTTTTTTAAGATAGTCAGGATTGGACTCAAGCATATTTAGCCATCAAGTACTCTAAAGTAGACATAAAACATTACAGGCCCATTGTAAATACATATTTTGATTTGCATGAGTGTATAGATGAAGGGATAAAGGTATAGATGAGTGTATAGATGAAGGGATGCAGTGGCTCAGTGGCTAAGATGCTGAGCTTGTCGATCAAAAGGTTGGCAGTTCAGCAGTTTGGATCCTTAGTGCCGCGTAACAGGGTGAGCTCCAGTTACTTGTCGCAACTTCTGCCAACCAGCAGTTCGAAAGCATGTAAAAAAGGCAAGTAGAAAAACAGGGACCACCTTTGGTGGGAAGGTAATAGCATTCTGTGTGCCTTTGGCATTTAGTCATGCTGGCCACATGACCATGGAGATGTCTTCAGACAGCGCTGGCTCTTTGGCTTTGAAATGGAGATGAGCACGGCCCCCTAGAGTCGGAAACAACTAGCACATATGTGTGAGGGGAAGCTTTACCTTTATAGATGAAGCAGCTTTGTAAATGTAGGAGTTGCTTTGTTTTTTATTGTGCGTGAACACAGTTTTATTAAGATTATTGTGATGTGTAAATTGCCATAACCCTTGCTTCATTTATCTTATCCCAAAAAATATGGAGGCCAAAATATGATTTGAATGCTTTTAAGGGCAGTGGTAAAATAATAGTCTGGCACAGTAAAGTGGTACTACCAGTAGAAGACGTGATATGTTCAAGCTTCTTTAGTCTATTGACTGTTTAGTTAGTTAGTTTAGTTTATTAGATTTATATACCGCCCTTCTCCTGACGGACTCAGGGCGGTGAAGTGACTTGGGAGCAGTTACCTCACATGGGATCCGTGGTGCCAGTAGCAAATTTAGATTTGGGCTGGATGTCTGCTTCTGGAACTATATGATGGTCCTGTAGCAAATTATAAAATGATCTAGTACAAGTATATATCTTTGCAATATTATCCAGACGTGTTTCCCATATAAATTTCTATTCACAGGCTGCAATTGCTTCCTTACCATACAAAACATTTTTATCATCGTTTTTCCGGCAGGTACTGACCAAACCATTCACTTTTATTAATTTGTTTAGGTTAATTTATTAACTCATATTGATATTATGCATTTGTAATTTCAAATTTTACAGTTTATTTTCCATGCGTATATTGGTGGATTCAGTCTGGCAAACAGGAATTCTGTAAAAAGACAATTGGAGAATGGTGAGAAAAACGTAAGTATATGTGGCAGATTGGAACAGATTTTTTTGCGGTGTAGAGAATGGGTGTATTTTCATGGTGTCACATTTTTTGTTTACAGGTATTTCCATTGAAACAGGTATTTCTCTCTGTTGGGAGCACCCCAGGTTTGGCCTTAATAGGAGTATGTATTACCAATTTCTGATTGATTTTTGTTTTCTAATTTTGCTTTTCTTTCAAGAAAAAGTTGCATGGATTCATGTTTGGAGCTATTTGTTAATTTATAGAAGGTACTGGTAATGTGATCTAAAGGTTTTCCGACATTTTTTTCTAAATGAGAAGGAAATTTATGTTCAGCATCTTTGTTTAAAATTGCCTCCAATATGTGCAAATTCAATGGGTAATGCCTAAATTTATCATGCTTATTCATTGAAATGTGAGCTAAACGTAGTGCTCTTTATTTGTATGTATTCTTGGTTTTCCATAGATTTTGTAGTGTCTCTGCTCTTCAAAGTTTGATATTCCCAATCTCTTGTTGCCAGACTCAAGTCTTTTTTGCCTAACTATTTATTTTTACCATGTCTACATTGATAAACAGCAAAATGCTATGGAGAGCATGTACTAATGAGGAAGAAAGACAATCCATAGAGTTTATTATGTTTGTTCAATTTCAGTATCTATAATTAAAATATTAGTATTTTAAACATGCATAGGCTAAGATTAAGACTCATAGTTGATCAGAATATCTCTAGATTGCTGTTTGATTTTCTTAAGCTATCAACAGTTAACCTATTTATGACTTGAGGCTGACTTGCCCCTTCCTTTCCCCCAGTCTTTATAGTAAAAGTCAGCAATCTACAGCCCAGAAGCTGGATCTGGACCACCAACCCAAATCATCCAGCCCATTGTCCTCCAAAAATATATCCATCTGCCACAGTTCTAAAAAAAAATTGGCATTCTCTCTCAGACTTGATGTATAATCACACTGCTGTAAATTAACAAAAATTAATATTTTGGATGGGTATTATGAGCCCATATATATGTGTTTATGGGTTACTCCCAAGTCATAAGATGCTCATTGAGACTGCTGAGCACAGTCTTACATTTTCCTTTGACCATGGCTCACTTTCTTCTAAGAAGCCTGTCTTTAAGGTTCACCACGAAGAGTTTTCCTAGTGCCAGAATATTCATGCAAGAGAGAGAGGGAGAGGCCATTTGCTTACAGACTTGATCTCTGGCCTTTGAGTGGTAGAAGGTTGCCAATGCCAATCCCTGCTGTTGTGACTAAAAAAGGCCTGATGGTGGTGTGATGTCACTAAAAGGACAGTGCTACTTTGACCGTTGTGTTTTCCGGTTTGGAAGACTAGGAGTTAAAGGGCAGAAGAGGCACACTAAACTTAATAAAAGACTAACGTCCTATTTTAGATCTTACTTTTAAGTGGAGGGAGGACCAGAAAAAAATGAGGATACTGAAGATAGAGTTACTAATGTCACCATGTCCAGATTGATAAATAGCAAAGTGCTGTTAATACCATGTACTAATGAAGGAGAAAAGAAAAAATCAGCCTTTTCCCATGAAATAAAGCAAAATAACAATGTCAATGACCTCTCTCGCCCTGACTCCCTTTCCCTGTCCCCCTTCGTGCCCCCCCCCCCCAACCTGTTGTTTTTAGACTCTCCCACAATATGTTATAGAGCGTAAAAAGTCACTAAATACTCCAGGGCATTTCTTCAGCAAGTTCATGGCAAGTGCTTTTTTTGGTGAGTAAAAGAGTGACAGTTCTTTAAAACATTAGTTACAGGTGTTGCCTTATGCAATTTTTGCTGTGTTTTATCAGGTATAAACATTCTTTCAAATATAATATTTATGTTGTAAACATATTAACTTGAAAATGTGACCATATTGTTTAAAAATTGTTCTTGTTTGAAATAAATCTAATTCAAATGTTGACAAACACTGCATATTAATAATTTATTGCTGGAAATCTGCTACAGAGGTCCCACTTCGTTGTTTTATTATCATTTGTTTAATAAGCCTCATGCTAGAGGAAAAAAATTACATTTTAAAATTATGAATAGATTCTGAATACTGGGCATATTTCCTAGATATGTTCTTTTAATACAAAACAATCATTCTAGTTATATTAAGATTTTGTTCATATTATCCCTAAATGTGACAATAATAGGGCAAGACCAATTAACATGAAGTAATATCATTTGTCCTGGATTTACCTCTAAATCTTAATCCTTGCTTGATAAAAGTATTAAATTTGTCTTTGTCAAGGTGGTTTTCAAGTGTTTTTGCACCTTTCAGGTATAAAAATCCTATTGATCAGTAAAATATAAGATAGCGATTCCAGTCCAACCCATTTTTATTATTAATAAAGAGCCAAACATGTTTAGGCAGAGGCTTAACACATTTTATGGGAGTGCCATCGTTTGGCTATCCTACCCAAAGATTGCTCTTCTTTTTTCCAAACTTCTTTGATTTTCTCCTGAAGTTCAATGACAAGAAACTTTAACTATTATGTAGAATTGATAACGTAATTTCAAAAGCATTGCCTCCAATTTCTCATTCCTGTAGTTACCCTAAATATCTGGAATAAATCTAGCCCATTCTCCTTGAAATAATTGTAGTTACAAGTTGTTCACACATCCGTTAGTTTCAAACTCCCAATTGTTTTAATTCCCAGTTTATTCTGATAAAAGGGGATGGGGCTTTCATTTAATTCAGAAGGTCACATGGCAAGCTTATCAGAATTTCCAATAATTAGCATCTGTTTTTTTATGCATTATTGTACATCACAAACATTATATTACTGCTTCCTCCGGGTCTCTGTGGGTGCATCCATATATTTCTTTTCTAAAACTGATGCAGAAAATTATGAAGAAAATTAGAATACTAGAAAATTATGCCAATTTGACTGAAGTTTCAGTATGAGCCAAATAAACACTGGAAACTAAACGTTCAGCAGTTTCTGCATAAACCAACTGATTATCAAAATCATAATTTCTGGAAGAGACTCCAACAATTGCAGCAAAATTTAAGCAACAATGCATTTCTTTTTGTGTTTAATTCTACAATGTCCACCACAACTTAAGTCACTGTTCTGCTTTGCTAATATAACTGTTTTCATATGAATTGAGAGTTAGGGCTAATAATCCTTGTTTACATTTCTCACCAAGCTGCTTCTGTCCTCTGTAGGTGTTCTCTGTGCATGCAATGTGTTCGCAGTCAGGAACTGGGAACGTGAGAATGGGATTAAGGTCATGCATAGCACGGGTGAAGTTATTGGAATGTCTCAAGTGGCAGGGAAAAAAGTAAGTGAAGGAACATGTTTTCCCGGGCTTGTTTTCCCCCGTTCTGTTCCATATGAACTAAACACTTCTATGCTGAATTAAATCATCACAGGGATATTAGCCATTTAGAAGGAAAGCCTGTCAAAAGCTACCGTGACAGCTATGCATTACTTCTATTAAAGGAGGCAATAGATAGTTTGAGCTACTGGAAATAGAAGTGGAAAAACTTCTGTGATTATGCTTGTATCCTGTTTGTGGATTTTGATTTGACTCTTGGATTAGAAAGGCATTTGATCTGATCCAGCATGATTATTTTTTTTGTCCTAAATTTCTGTATTTTACATTTACATTTAGTAGTATTCTCCCCATTACTTATTTACCAGAATTTCCTTATGAACATGCATTTGGTGTGTTTCTCCCCCAAAAGGGGAAATTTTTGATTTGGCCCTTTGTTTTATGGGGCTTCCCAGGCTCTATAATCATAATAAGTAAGACTAATTGCTTTGATTGTAATTTTCCATTTGTTAAATCCATACTGGCTTTGAAGACTGGATTGTCTTGTATTGTGATTTTTTTTCATTTAGTTCCAAAGTCATTGTTTTCTTATACTATACATTTGTGACATATATACCTTATCTAATGGAAACACATATTCTGGTAGCCCTCATTATGACAAAGATGGTCTCAACAGCATTTTAGAGGATTTGTAATTAGGATAAAACTGGTGCTTTAACATTGAGATGTACAACTCCTAGTTCACATTTTGCTAAACTGACTGATGCATTAAGTTTTGTGATACATCTACTTTGATTTTCAATTCTACCAGCCATCCAGAAGCTCCAAAAAGTTGCCCATAATACTTAGCACTGGTCACCCTCTGATGCCACATTAATTGGACATGCTTGCTATGGCTTTGGAAGGCCAAAAACTGGAGGCCAAAATGTGGCATCCAGATTAATGAAAATGCAAGCACTTAAGAGACTTGAATACGTTGTGATTCTGACTTTCCTTTTGTATGCATATCTGTTTTTTCTCCTTCTGCACAGGCTGTAAGAGAAACAGCATTATCCAGGGGTATACTTTTTGGCGTGCCAATGATTATTTCTGAAACTGCTGTGTATCTCATAAATCGGTAAGATAAAAAGGTTTCCTCAACCAAATAAGCAGGAAAAAAGCAAATACCTATTATCAATAAAGAAATAATATCATAAACGGAAGTATAACCTTCTGTTAGCCTATCTTGAACATTGGTCAATTACTTCTTAGTGAGACTTGAGCCTGGCTGCTGATCCTTCTTGTCTAGAAGAATTTAGGACCAAATAGTAGCCCTGAATGCTCTGGGAAATTTTTCAGAAACTGTGGCTATTAATTCTATTAAGATTGTGATCTCACTTTGAATTGATGCAACGAGAAGAGCTATCAACATTGGCAATGCATAAAACTCTGATCGCCTATTAACTACTAGGTACATTTTCCATGATGGTATTCTGCTAAACCATTTAAGAAGCATTTAAAACAGGTGGACAATGATGTCCCCTTTATGTCTTGTGGACTTCAACTCCCAGAATTCCTGACCCAGCATGCTTGGCTCAGGAATTCTGGGAGTTGAAGTCCAGAAGCCATAAAAGGGCCATAATTCCATCCCCCACCCCACCCCTGATAGATCACTTCTATCAGTATTTGATCCAGAGCATTAAAATCAAGAAAAGCCAGCTCATCTTACAATGTCAGGTGTGAACTTCTAATAGGCTGCATTGGCCTTCTTTTATGAAATTCTCACCCAAAGAAAGTACAACTAGATTCATTCTGTCTTCATTAGCTAACTGAAGATATATACGTGATCATTTAGTCTTTTGGAGGATATATCACACTATATCTCAAGTTCAAATAACCTCTTAAGTTTCTTACTGTAGTTTCCTTTTTAAAATGAACTTAAACTCCTGTACTAATTTTCAAGGATTGGTGAGTTTATGAAGGTGATAATGTTTTATTATTAGTTTCTTGTAATTTGCTGTAGGGTCTCCTAAGAAAAGAGTGCTAAAAAAATAAATAAAGGGGACTCTCTCATTCTGTACAGATTTTGTGGGGCTATGATTGGAAAAATTACAGCCTAAAATAAGAGATTCTGAATGGTAAAATCAGGGAGACAAGAAAAACGTTTGTTCTAAAATGCTTTCTATATTTCTGTATGTCCATGCTTCCAGGATGTCCTACTGAGCTCTGAATCTGGAAGAGTATTTTTGCAGTCCACCCTTCCACTCCCACCTATCAAACTGTCAATAATTGGCAGCAAACCATCAAAGGAAATGTTAGGCTACAGTTTTTTTTATTATTATTATCTCTTTTATTCATTAAACATGAAACTTAGTCAACTGAACATTTAAAAATGTGTCACTAATACTATTGACTGGTGCTAATGGTTGATATGGGTTGCTGCCAGCGTCCCAAATATCTTAAAATATATGATGTTCTGAGTAGTGCATTTTTTGCAGTTCCGCTGGTGTTATTGCAGGAAGCTGCAATTTCTTGATGTGTTTTGTAAAATTCTTGGACATAGTATTGTTATTGTCATTATTGTTATTGTTATCATTATCATAATAATAAAAAATACCCCTCCCAAGGAGTTGGAAGTTCCATGCCTTTCCTTTCAATTAGAATTTAGTATCTCCATCTTCCCTCTAGTGCTTGGCAGCCAAAATAACAAGAATAATTAATGGTAAGTAGCTGTGGAAAGTTTCCTGGTATCCATCTAAGAGTCCAGGTTATCAATGTTTTTCTGGTTTTGGGGGAGCAGCTACAAAAAAAAAATCTGCACTGTTAAGTCAGTAATTCCAGACATCTTGAAGTTTTATTGGTGCCATGCTGTGTAATAACATGCCCTTACAATCTTTTGCAGCAGAAGAGTTTTCCCACAACCATCAATGTTTTTGAGAGTGTTCCTGGTATATTTTTTCTGTTGGTTAATATTGCCCGTTTCACTTAGTTGGACTCCACAGTTAAGAGAGGTAATCAGCATGTTTTATTTTCTTTGTCACCTTCGATAATCGGGTAGATCAAAGGGGTAAATGGCATTGCAAATGAGCAAAAAATATAAACTCTGACAAATAAAAATAAGGATTATATTTGCTGGGTCTCCAAGTAAAAAACCATTTGTTTAATGGTGATGCAAGCATGGAAGCTCCCAGAAACTGTTAAGGATTAGAGTTGGACTACAGGTAGTCTTTGACTTATGACCGAAATTGAGCCCAAAACTTCTGTTGCTAAGTGAGACTTTTGTTAAGTGAACTTTGCTCCATTTTACAACCTTCCTTGTACAGTTCTTAAGTGAATCACTGCAGTTGTTACATTAGTAAAGTGATTGTTAAGTGAATCTGGCTTCCCCATTGACTTTGCTTGTCAAAAAGGTACAAAAGGTGATCACATGACCCTGAGACACTGCAGCTGTCATGAATATGAATCAGTTGCCGGACGTCTGGATTTTGATCATGTGACCATGGGAATGCTACAACAGTCATGTGACAATCAGTCATAAGTTCCTGTTTTCAGTGCCGTTAGAACTTCAAAGAGCCACTAAATGGTTGTAAATCAAGGATTATCTGCACGGAGATGTTCACAATTTCCAATTTCTTTGTAGAGATGGAAATTTAATAGCTAGGGGACCAATAGAACCTCTTTCAAAAAAGGAGGATGGAAAGTACTTAGATGATTTTAGATGATTTAAGTGCAGTATGTAGTATATTACCATATTTTCCTAAACATTTCTATTGATTTCAGAGGATTTGGGAGTATTTCAGTATAAGAGACAAGATTTTTATTATTGACTTGTCTTTTGCGTTACTAATTCAGAAACAGCAATGTGAGATTTTGATTGAATCTCAATCAAAATGAATTGTAAATTGTAATATTTGAATTGTAATGAATTGTAATATTTCAACATCCTATGTTATGAATTCTGTAACTCATGTCTTTGTACAGAAGTGGATCCAAGTGGTTAAAATAATCCAGTAAGAAATTTAAAATGTTCTCTTATTTTTCAGATAAAGCGAAATGAGCTTGAGCCTGATCTTGTCTCTTCCACTAAAGAAACGACGTTTTTTTTTTATAGGGGAGTTTAATAAACACCTTGATGGTTTTCTAGGATTGCCATTCTATAATGATGAAGCTGGCTTTTATGCATAAAAGAGGAACTCTGGTAGTAAGATGAAAGTTGGTCTGATGTATTTTGAATCAACTGTAACAAAAAACTAAAACTAATTGGGGATGGGGTGGAAAATAATCATGTTCTTATTGATACTTCTCTGTACAGAAAGGATTTGGTTTTGTGATCTACTTATGTCCCAATAATAAAAAGGCCGTTATTAAAAAAAGAGATGTCTTATCTAGAAATGCAAACTTGCATTGCAATCTTTTATACCTTTTTTCTTTTTAAATGGAAGAACATATGCGATAAAATGAGATATTGGATTATAGCTGGGGACTCACACATTCAAGGCCATTCTCAGCCATGGAAAATTACTCTGATTTTCTATTCCTACTCTTTCTTTCAGCCCAACATGTTCCTTTTGGAGAAAGAAGTATTGCATATATTGCTTAGGGCTTCTGGAGAAAACACAGAAAATAAATAAAATTAATTATATAGAATAAAGTCTGCCCTGGTTTATATTCTTGCTCTTCTAATGTGCTAACCCTTAATTTAACTGATGACTTAGTCCTTATTACAGTCTGTAGTGGGGTGAAATTCACTTACCTTCCTTACCAGTTCTCAAATGTGCACGCACTGTGCTCGCTTCGCTCACATGCCATCAATAGCACATGCACAAAGTCTTCTGGGCTTGCACAGAGGCTTAAAATTGTTGCAAAAAAGCAACATCATGACATATGCATGGGTGGGCGGAGCCTCCCACAGCCTCCGCTACCAGTTCGCCAGAGCTGGATAGAACCAGCTGAATTTCACCTCTGGTCTGTAGCCCAAGTCTGGGGTTCAGCCCTGTCTTTCTTGGGAATTCCCAATGCCAGAACCTATTTAAGGTGAGCAGATGTTAGCTAAGTGCCCCTACTAGTTATGATATAGAACAGGGATGTCAAACTTGTGGCCTGGATGCGACATGCGCTTGCCATACCCACGCCCGGTTTAGTGAAGGGGGAAAAAGTCGTGATATGTCACGTGACGATGCGAGTTTGACACCCCTGACATAGAACCACAGTTGCTTACAAAGAAGTCCCTTTCTTGTATACCCAAAATGGGAGCCAACTATTAAATGCATAAATCAATCTTTTTTAAAAAAATGGAATTTGTTTGTTTTTCTCCTATTTGAGTGGGTACAATAGGGATTATGGGTTTGATTACAACAGCCTTGTCCATTTTTCTAAGAGCTACAAGTTGTCAGATTTTTTGTGTGTGTTTCTTATAGTTAACTATAAAAAAATAAATACAAGGATGTATTGATTTTAAATGCTGATTGATAAGGGAAATATTCTGTATTTCATCCACATATTGACGATGAAAATAATACTATCAAGGAAAAAGATAGTCATATAAAATTAAATTAAGTTGGTTTTTAAATTTTTAAATTATCATATATTTTGTACAAAAGCAAGTAACACATTCCTGAAAATAGGAAGTGCTCTGGTCATATTCATATCCTAAATTGATTTTTTGCATTCTCCTGTATTACATATATGCAACTCATAAATCAAAAACACAATTTTCAATATTGCTAGTATACATCATTGATCATAGTTAAACAGTATTTCATAAAATATTAGTAGAAATAAGTGTTTAATTTAAAAAAGTCTACAATCACATGCAAGGGTATATATTTGTGAAAGCAAGAATCATGTAAATTTTAAAAGAAAGTGCTACTGCATAGGTTCCACTGTTAACGGATTTTTTAGTTTAGATTTATTTTTTTTTACAAACCTCTTAGTTTTATAATAGTTTTGAATTAACAAGCTAAATCTTCTCATAAAAATGTGTACAGCCAAATATCAATGGCTATTGAAGGGAAAGGCAAAGTTAAGCAATAAAAAAATCCAGTCCTATATTCTGCAAAATATCAGATACATGCTGACATTTTACAACCCACAAGGAGAGTAGTTTAAGAAAAACAGGAAGAAACGATTACAGTAAACCTCCTGGTCCTTTGAATGAGGAAAAAGAATTTTATAGCTGTCTTCCTAAAAACAGCAGCTACTGGATATATTAATATACATATCTGCCCTATTCAATAGGACTGTTTTATAAGTAAACAGCTCCCAAACTCAATCAGGATCCATCATCACAAAAACTTATATTCTTATTCTAAAAACCCAAAATCCACCTATGTGAGATATGGCTAGCAGGCACATTGAATATTTGGCAGTGTAGCCAATAGATGTAATCTGTCAAACATCCACAGTTTGCTTGTGGGAAGTTACATTGCATATACAACTCTTAGGTTCAGTCCCAAAGGTGCTTTTTCACGAGGCAACTTTGGACTTTCTGGTTTTTCTTTGAAAACATTTTGCTTCTCATCCAAGAAGCTTCTTCAGCTCTTCAGAAATGTCTTCAAAGAAAAACCAGAAAGTTCAGTTGCTTCTTAAAAAAGCACTTTTGGGACAACCATGATCTGGATGACTTGAGAATCTCCATAGACTCTTAGGTTCAGAGCATTAGTTGATGTAACTGAAGCTCTAACTTTTAGCCTCTTTGCAAGTTATCGATGTGCTAAGACTAGTTGGAATAGGGGCAGTCTGCTAGGAATCCTGAGGGTTGTGTTCCCAAAACACAGTACTTGGATATGCCAAATTGAAGAAGGCTTATTTGTGTACTTCTAAGAATATTCATGTCATTAACAATTCAATTATTAATTTCCATTAGGATGCTGATTGGGCCTGGCAATTACTATTTCATCCTAATGCACAGCTCAAACCATCGTGTCTTCAAGTCTTGTAGGAAGAACTGACAATGGTATACTGCAGTCAATGTTTTATGACAATGATGTAATTTCAAGTCTATCATTGTTTATCCTCTTCAGAAACGTATATTTTTTTTAAAAAAATCTTCTACAGAATTCTTTACATAAGCATTATAGTAAAGAAGATTTTGTTTTTAAGTATTCCGCTGAGGTTTATTTACAACATCAGATTTTAAGCATTTGTTCAGCCGCTGCCAAATGATAAAGGAAATTTTCCGTTGCTGGTGGGAATCGCTTTTGTTTCAGTGCTTCTAAGTTAAGTGATGGTTTTTCACCATCTTGAATGACTTCTGTGAATGAAGCCAGATTTGTCAAGATTTCCTTTGTCTTCAATGAAACATCCTGCAGACACATTTTAGAATAAAGAGAGCAAACATGAAATAGTTGGTAAAAACAAAAGCTGCTCTTACTCTGAGATTTATCAGCTGTTACGTAAGTATAAAAGTTTGTAAAAATAATAAAGGTGGGATACAAATAAATAATAGTAAACCAATTTCTGTACTCTTTTCTGAGATGGAATATTATTGGAATATTTAAGCTAGGTTTATGTAATTTCATATTACTGCTACCGTTCTGAATCAATATAAATCTAGTGGATTCACACATACAATCACACAATGTCTAGGGTTATGCATAGCATTTGAAATGTGTTAGATGGTACTGACCAAACTCAACCGCTGTAATTTTTTAATTAGCATTTTAGAACACTGCATATATCCTACCAATTGTGGCTTATCAAAACAATAAACAAATAATGGTAAATATGATGCATGAATTCAAATTATTCTCTATAGACATGCTTAATTGATAGATTGATATGCAGCTTTCTGTTAAGGTTGTTTTCCAGTGCTATTTGAAGATGCCATGGACTAAAATAATATATGTGGTATACAATACACAGTATTTGTTCATCATCAAAAAGGGGTAAAGTGCCATAAGTAATGCATAAAGATAGTTCATTCATTTAGTGACTGTTCAAAGTTACAATAGTAACTGCACAAATAGTATTTACATTGACTTTCGGAGTTCTGACTGTTGTAGCATCCCTGCAGTCACGTGATTATGATTTCTGATGTTCCCTGCTGATTGTCCACAAGTCAATGGGGAAGCTAGCCGGAAGTTGGGAGTCATAGTCAAGTGAGGTCTTCACACTTAATGACCTGCATGGTCCTTACTTAACAATGGAATTGGGACTGTCAGAATTTCTGTTGCAAAGTGACACAGTCCGGTGATATCACACTTTACAATGATGCTAGCAACGGCAATTCTAGTCCCAATTGCCATTGTCCCAGTAGCCAGGGGCTATCTGTATAGTTAAATGAAATAAATTATCAAATGCAGAGACCTGTGTGTGTAACTGTGTTTGGCTATAAACATCTGAGAAACACAGAGGTCAAGAAGCAGGAAAATAATGCAAAAAGAGTGGGGCTGTATAATGCATACAAACTAGGACTTTTTTGTCTTTTTCTAGAACCAATTATATTATTTGTGGTTTATGTTATAGGTTTTTTGCTTCTTATCTCAAAAACATGCATTTAAAAATAAATTAAGGAATCGAAAGTAGCAAATATGGTCAAAGGATATTTCACTGATTGGAAAAAGAGTTACTTTGAGGCCATAGATGACCCATTCCTACTTCAGATTATCAAGGGGTAACCAGCTCTGCTCAACTTTTGACTCACATATTTATTTAAATAAATTAAGGTGATGAATATTTCCAATTTAATTTATGAAGAACTTACAGTTCCACATTATGAATAGACTTAAGGAACAGTGGCTTGCTTTAAATCAAATTAATTTCAGTTCCAGATATGTTATCCAGCTTTGTTTAAACAGCAGGCTTTAATCTTAAAATAAAAACCAGTCTCTTCTCTGCCTTCCATAGAAAGATACGTAGCCTGAAGTTTTGCCAGAGCTTAGTCAGTCTTTAAACCATCTTAACCCTGGCTTAAATACTAATAACTATAATTCTAATCTGGGAGCATAATAGTTTAGATAACAAAATAATATTAAAGACTGAAATAATACAGAAGCTTAACCTTTATAACTTGACTGTTTGATTTCTCTGGATCTTCTGCAGACTGAACGATTAGCTGACCAAGTTCTTTATGCAATTTTCCCATTGTCATTGCCTCTGAGGAGAAAGAGAAGTACACCATCGCTCATTTGTTTATGTAAAAAATGAAAATAAACATATAATTCCAAAATAGAACTGCAATCACATCAAAATTTGGGTCAAAAGACCATATCCCCATTCAAAAGACCACTCTGCCCCACAAAAGGTACACATCTCTAGATCAAGATTTCTTCATACTGCATTCAATGACAATGCTAAAATTTTGCTTCTTTGTAATTTAACAATAGAGCTGAACTGGTAGAATTTCCCCATTCTGCTATCTTTCAGGATCCATATTTCGGTTTCTGTACAGTAGCATCATTTCTCCCAATCAGAAAAGAATACTATGTGGTGGCATTGCTTTTATCAAATGAGACAATTAAATGAAAAATCCCAAAATAACTTTTATTTTAATTCTTCCAAACCATTCCTTTAAAATAAGTATTTTTCCCTATCTTTTTCCATGTGCCTGGATCAGGAAATTAGCATCAACACTAAAAACTTACATTTTAGTTCATTCCATCTTATGTTAACAGTTTTCTGAGTATTGGAACAGAGGAATGCACTAAACCCTAGAGGATATTGAAATTTCCCACACCACTTTCTACATTTGGCAGGATATTGGAGATTTGACAGGAGAATTAGAACAGTAAGGCAGCGGGAGACATCATAGAATGCCGTTACACAGGATTCTTCTTCTTGCCTTTTGGCCTTATCCTGGGGTCCTGGATGCCAAATTGGCTAATACTAATAATAAGATCATGTATCTCCATTATCTAGGTACAAGTAGAACTGGTGCAAATAAACTAAACCCTGGTTGGGTGAAAATATAGAAAAACATTTGTTCTCCCAGGCCTTATGTACCTAGCAGCTATAACACCAAGGAAGGTGGCTTGTTTCCCTTGGAGATCTTTACGGTCATCAGATACACTGATATACGACTGGATATTAGACCACGTATTTTTGACTGGCCATGAGGGAATGGGGTCTGATGTTGAAACTCATGGCCATCATGACAATTATGAGCTTTCCTTAGGAGACCAGAGCCCAATTCATACAGGAAGCTATGCGTTACATCTTGTTTTTACTTCAGAACAGTTGGAACAAGTTTGACAGAAGGGGGCATTTCCATAATTTTTTCATGATCAGATCACTTCCTAATCAGTGTGATATTACACGTAGTCCTCATTTAGACAGTTCACAGGGGGGTGAAAAAGTAACTTTACGACCAATCCTCACATTTACAACCTTCCCAGGTCTATAAAGCAAAGGAAAACTAAAGTAGGATCGTAAGTTCAGCTGTGGCAATTGTTTCACTTAGTGACTTGAGTTACCAGTCCCAACTGTGGTCGCTAAATACGAACCACCTGTAGTTAGTTCTGGGGATTTCCAGAGGGAAGAAAAATACCAATTAGGATTTTTGGCCTTAGACACCTCAAAATTCAATTACTTTTAAGAATTTTCCCAGTGCTTTGGGGGTCAATTTTATCATAATCATAGCTTATCTCTGGAATTGCTCCAGAGTTGATTCAGAAATGATTCCTCTTAGTAATCAATCTAAGGGGTCTTCTTTATTTTCTAAGGAACTCTGGGAAATGAATTGTCAGAAAAGAAAAGGAGGATTGAATTTAATTGAACATGTCACAAGCCTAGTTTAAGCTTGGATATATTAGGAGTGAAGGACCATTTTTAATGATTAAACATATTATTTTATAATATAGTCAGCTACCCAGAATCATATCCCATATGCAAACAAAGACATCTTTATATCTGTATATGAGGAAAGTAAATGACATAGCCCACAAACCTTTTGCTTGGTGTGAAATGGTGATTTCAGTTTCAGCCAGGTTGACATACACATCATAAAGATCTATCCTATTGTTCACTTCTGAATCTATACATCCAGCAATGTACCCTGATAAGAAAAGATTTTACTATGTTTCAGTAAATGCATTCTCACTAGAAGTACTTTAATATGGGGTTCTTGGTGGTCTCTGAGCTTGGTTGTTTTCTTGCAGAAGTTTTAATTACCAAACTAGATACCATCATCAATGCTAGCAGAGAGTGAGTTTTGCTCTCATTTTATATACTAATGGCTTGCCCTGTCAGTGTTGGTGGGAGTGGCCTTGGTGATTCCTTCATTGGGATATTGTTTGCTTCTGGATTGTTGTTGTAATGTTAATCTTGCTAATTTCTGCTCATCTGGGTGTTGAGTTTTTGTGAGGAGGTCTTTTGGTGTTCTTTTTTTTTTGTTTCGTTTTTGGCTTTTTGATTATCTCTTTTGAATGGTATGTTGATATTGTTCTCTATGTGCCCGTTGATGGCCGATTTGTGTGACTCAAACCAAAAGACCGCCTCATCAGCAATCAAACCCTAGATAAACAGAGATTAACACTATATCAACAATTGATAAACAAACAATATCCCAATACCAAATACCAAAGTACCAAATAGCCCAAATCAGGAACCACCAAGAACACTAACAAGTCCCACCAACTCTAAAAGGGCAAGCCACTAGTATATAAAATGAGAGCAGACCACACTCTCTACTAGCACTGATATTGTATAGTTTGGTAATAAAACATCTGCAAGAAAATAAACTCAGAGAGTACCAAGGATCCCAGAGTTAACCTGAGCTACAAATATTCTCTTCCATTATTTTTATATGAATTTAAGAAGTTTAAAATGACTTTTATTCATTTTATAGTTTTAAACATGCATGATAACATTGGACAACTACCAGTATCATAGGAATTTACCTAATAAATAATAGGTACCGAATTCTATATTCATAGTCCACTATTCTACAAGAAACTCCAAGCAACTACTTTTTGCAATAGATAAATAGGAGGAATTGTCCAGTACTGCAATTTCCGAACATGCCTTAGTCAATTGTTTGTCCTCAGTGACTATGGCAGTGACTATGGTAGTGATCCTTTGCTAAAATTGTTTATAATATTTGAATATGTTATTATCTGCCCATAATGACATAGATGGCTATATAGATTTAATAAATAATGAACTATTTTTTCCATTACCACGAAAGTTAATTTAGTCATTCTGTTATGTAACGCTGATTGATATCCATTATCAGTAATACCTGGACACATTTTTAATGCTTCTAATTCATCATCATTCAGATGTATGTATGAATGAAGAATTGACCAATCTTGTCGGTGCCACACTAAGGCTGGTAATGCTCTAAAAGAAAAAAAGTTATATTATTTTAGTACAATGGGTCATATCATCTCCTCAAAGGATGCACTAATTGGTCTTGTCCTCATTGTCTAGCTTACAATGGGATCAGGACTCTAAATCATATGACATAATTTCAGTCATAGATAATAAGTCATCCAAAAGATGAAAGGACATTTCTTTATAATATACTATATGGATGGATGCATGGCCAGCAGGCATTCTCTTTAAAACTGGAATTTTAGAAAAACAATTACATTAAGTGTTAAGAAATGTTTTGAAGATGTCAACACTGTTGAGCATTGCTTTTACAGAATCTATAAATCCACTATTTATTTTACAAAATGATTAACCACAATAGTGGATAAGTACACAGAGATTACTTTGACAATATTAACAGGACCAATTATCTTAACAGACTGTTGTCTGTTTCAAAACAAACTCATTTCATGCAATGTCTTATTCAACAGTTTTGTCAAATTAGAATTAGTCATAAATCATAATCATATTTAATAACTGCACTGGGGGATACCAATACCTCCACCAAAATTGATAGCCCAAACTACTATATGTACAGAGAGCAAAACCCCACTCCCTTCTAGCACTGAAGATGTTAGCTCAACATATATTGAAATTTCTTCAGGACAGACAGCCTACCAAGGATTCCACAAGTGATCCTACTTTATTCATATATATATATTCATTTCTATTAGAAATAAATAATGAAATTTGGCCGGGAGACTTGAAAATGAAATTAAGTGAAGGGGTACCTTTTATTTCATCAGTATATTTTACCTTGTAAATTCGAGGATAGTTTCTATTCTTGGGTGATATACTACAATTCTTTTCTTTAACATGAGTGCAGTATACAGGATGACTGTTTCCATTCCAAACTGAAACACTATATCTAGGACAATCAGAAGTTAAACAGAATCTTAATATAACACAATAGAATTCTGTAAAATTAACAACATAATTATACAATTATAATTTACTTAAATTCACTTTTTATGAAGAGGCAAAATTTGTTCAGCTTTTACAGAATACTTCTTAGGTATATCAAGCTACAGTTTTGTTATTACATCTATATCATGGCTTGTTTAACTCACAATAGATTCACCTAACATGCCAAGCCATTGTTTATAAATTCCAATGTCCAAACCAATAATGCATTTATCTTACTTTTTTTTTAGAATACAAACATTCTATCTCTATCTAAAGATGTATCTTTTACATCTTTTTGTTTTTGAAAAAGTCAGGCCAGCTGGCTTTTATTAAAAACCATCCTACCAATTCAATTGATGCCAGGGTGTTATTTTTCTCAACATCTGGAGGGAGAGGACACAAAAGGGAAACCCAAATCAGGCTCTAAAAAACTCTTGGGACTCCCAAGAATCCTCTTATGCTGATGTCAGCCTTGAGAAAAAGCTAGTGATGCAACTAAGCATAACCGGTATTTTAAAAGCAGTGGTTGTTGTGCTTTCAGGGTCTGCTTACTTGGAAATAAATTTCATTGAAAAAAAGGGAGTTTATTTTCAAGAATGCATAGTTTTAACCCAAGCTGTATCACTATTTTTTTTTTAATCTCACCTTTGACTGAGCCTGCAAGATAAGCTTTTCTGATATCAAAATCTTTGCTTAGGAAAGAACCATTTTCTTCACTCTGACAAATCCCCTTTGTAAGGACAGAAATGTAACTCTCCATCATTTTTACAGGACTCCCATATTTCAGGTATATTCTGTAAAATAAATAGAGCTTTAGTAATCTGGGCCAAAAAGAATAAATATAAGGGTTTTTTTTACCCATGGAAACATTCACCCACTGCGGTTTTGCAAGACTCACTAAACCCCAAAATGTCATATGTGCTCCTTCCTCTTATTATCTTGCTTATTTTGCAATCAGTAAAACTTTCTGTTCAGAGGATTTCTTACAATTAATTTCAACATCTTCATATTTTTATAATTTATAATTTTTAAACACTACATTTTATAATTTTTTAAACACTACACAGGATATATTCTTTCAAGTCCATCTAGCCCCCATAACTTTCTAAAATCCACATTATAGTTTCCTTTTTGCTGTTTTCCACAAAAGTAAAGATTTTTCTTTTTAAACCATAAATTTAGATCGGTGTTTCTATCATCCAAGGTGGAAGGTGATTTTCCTAGTGATATAGTAGAGCTTGTACTTTGGAAGACTCCTTTTAGAGAGAAAGTAGGCAAACCCAATGCCTCCCAGAGCTCTCAAACCTGCTGTAGATTGCTGTTTTATGATCTCTTTGCAGAGAGATTCTGTATGGAGCAATCTTGTGGGCAATCCCTTTTCTTCTCCTTGATCAGAAGAATTCTGAGGAGCCAATCCTTTCACTGGCTCCTATTTCCACCATAGTCATTAGCTTGGCAAAAAGCAAAGCCATGTTCAGTCTGCCATTGCTGATTCTCAAAGTATTACCACTATTAGCAATAATCTAACCTGGATATAATATGAATATAGGTAAACTGGTTTTTCTCCAATATATATATATATATATATATACTGGAGTATACACACACACACACACACACACATATATATATATACTGGAGTATACATATACTCCAATATATATATTGGAGAAAAATCGTATATATATATATATATATATATATATATATATATATATATATATATATATATATATATATAAAATTTCTATAGCCAGCTAGAACTGCTGTACATGAAATTCTACATGCAGTTGGAACATGATCTAAATCATGCAAGAAAAGAAATCTTGCTAACTTTATTGTGAATAATGTGTTTACAATAGAACTATATTTGAGAAGAAATATACTTCAATTTATTTACTTCATGGTTTCCTGTGTGAGAACTGCTAGTAGGATACTATTATGCTAAATATTATCATTTTTGCAGTTTTAGTAAACCTTTTACTCACTTGAAATAATAAATAATTATATATATAATTATTATGATGGCAAGTAATCCCTTCAAAAATGTTTTCACCTCTTAATTGGGAATACATTGCTGTGCAAAAGGTTTAGCTAATAAACCACGCAGTTGTAGAAAACGTATCAAGCAATACACACCTACAGAGAATCCTAGAGAAGGCTGCATACTTTTCCGGATTGAAGTCTTTAGTTGTTATGACAATGGAAAAGTGGGTTACCTATGCAACATACAAAAAAAATTTAACGTCCAAATACTTTCTTGTGAAATAATAATATAAACAACTGGAAAGGAGAGACAATTTGGTAGATAAAGTTGCTTAGATTTACTTAAGAGCGTAAATAGGGAAGGTCCAATCGTGGTGTCTGGGCAGTGAGTTGTGGGGAAGATTGTTGAGAGTAGTTAGACTGCTGAGGATCTTGAAGGAAGTAAATTATCTGGATCTGTTTTAATCAGAGCTGAGGCCCTTCATGGGTCCATTGAGTGCATTGTTTTTGCCCATCCCTAGAATGGAAGGCCCTTCAGGAAGTCACTCATGCCCTACTCCCCCTCATGAATGAACACCTATAATATTGTGTATATGAGGCTGCTTTTGAAGGCCACAAGGAAACCATAGTTGGTCCAGAATACTACAGTGGAGGAGGGATGAACAAGTATACCAGGATATGAGCTGCATAGTTGCCAATTGGCTGCTGGATGCAATTCAAGGTACTGTTCATCATCTATAAAACTTTGTGTCTCATAAGAACTGCTTAATTGAAGAACTGCTTATCTTCAATAGTTCTGCCTATTTAATAAGATCAGGCACCTTGTTTAATTGAAGGGCTCTGGATCATGAAGCAATGTCATCTATTGGGATTTAGGATGTATGCCTTCCTAGTTGTCATACCTGCCATCTGGAGTAGCATTCCTCTCAGGATGTGCATAGGTCCCAACCTGATGGAGTTCCAGAGGTCACCAAAACCATGGCTTTGCTCCTAAGCCTAGGGGTAGGATGGCTGCTGAGCCCATCAGTTTTGCTTTGGGGCATTGGGGGGCATTCTAGATGCTCAGAATTATTCAATTTTGTTTTTGAACCACTGAGCATCATCAGGAGCTAGGCAGCCCCCATGTTTAAATTAATCAATAAACTATGCCTACTACATCACTGAAAATTTATGGATACTCGCTACAGACAGTTACATCTTGAAAATAATGCAAACATCCAGTTTAACTTCAGTTGATGTAGCATAAAAACACAGTTATTTTTTTTTTCTATCACAATTTTCCAAATTGCTTTTGTTATATGTATAGATATAGCGTACTGATAGGGTATCCCTTATGAAATCAGCAGACGTAAAAATCCAATTAATCATAGAATAATGAATCTGCAAATAAAATCTTTTTGTCAAGTCCCCTTTCTCCAAATTTCATTCTTACCCTTTTCAAGGTAGAAGCCTCTGGAATTTCCATGGTTGTAATGTAAAACCATGTTAGTTTGTACTGACCAAATAGGAAAGTGTGAAGCTGTTTATTCTCATCTGTAAGGCAGCATTTTCTCAATAAGAGGTCTCTGAATGCAGTCGTTGTAGAAGGGTAACACCAAACCCATAGAGCATCTCCATTGGTATCTTTTTCTATGGTGGAAAGATGTTCACTGTGAGAATGCCAACAGCAGCAAAGGAGTAAATTGATCAGTTAATCAGATCCAATTGTGCATTCAATTTAATGCCCACTTTTATTACACATTTTAAAATTATCCATTTCTTTTGTAAGCCTTAATAGTTCAGGAAATTAACTCAGATTTATGATAACATACATACATGTATTTTAATCTGAAATGTGATATTAATCTGGAACAATTTTATTAAAAATATGAATAATCTCTCTGGCCTATAGCCACAGCAGCAAATTCTATATTTTAGCTAAAAGCACATTTAATTTAAAACTATCACAAACTCTATTTCCTTATCTAGACTTCCTCTTTCCTTTGCCGTTTCCCTTGTATTAAACTTTACACTGTACTCTTCTTGTAGCAAGAATCTCCTATACTAGAATTTGTAAAAGGTAACATGCATTGGGTGTGCTAAATAACAAAAATTTATTTGTTCAGTTTTCCTATTATTATTTCTCTGCTAAGTGAAAATAAATGATGGCAAAAAAGTCTTCCTAAGTGAAGCCTTGATTCAAGAATGATTTCACATCAAGGGAGATCTAGTAATTGGTGACAAATTAAGACATTTATCCTGAGCATTTTTATAGCTTACCTACAACCAGTATTATATGGGGAAAGCAACATTTATTTAAATCTTTCCTGTGCTATTAACTGCATTCTATTACTTTTCCACTCTCCACTCAGAAAAGGATTGGGATTTTAGATAACCAGAAAGGGATCTTTTGCAAATTAGAGGCTATATAAGGCCTTTTTGTAAATTAACAGGAGATGGGTACAGGTACATTCACTCAACATTCAGAACCACTATTACTTTAAGCATACCGTAATTAACTGCAATAGCTAAATTCAGAGACCACCCTAAATTATAAAGCGGATGGGTTTATTCTAACTTTGTATATTGTGAGCAATGCTGCCTGTAAAGTCTCCTTTAAATCAAGTTCAGCTTCTGATGGCTACATTGGCAATAATACAGAAGTAGTTTTGTCACTGCATTCTTCCAGAGCATTTCCTTTTTCAATTCACCGCCATGGGATTTGCTTTGATCTTCTATGTCAGTATTAAACAAGATTGAATCTTGAACTTTTTTTTAAATTTCCCCACGGTGGCCTAGGCGCTGTGCTCTAGCTGTACTTATTAAAAGATAAGTTGGTATTCGGATAACGGGGGTGATAGTCAAAAGAACCACCCTAGAAGAATGAATACTGCCCCACTCACTTATTCTTGTATAGCAGTGTTTCTCAACCTTGGAAGCTTGAAGATGAGTGGACTTCAACTCCCAGAATCCCCCAGCCAGCAGCGCTGGCTGGGGGATTCTGGGAGTTGAAGTCCACCCATCTTCAAGCTTCCAAGGTTGAGAAACACTGCTGTATAGAGTGAGGGAGCATGCAAAGTCGCCCTCCCCCCCACTCCTTTTCTTTTCCAGCCTTCTCCTCTAATCTTTCTGCATGGGCATAGACGGACCTGAAAGAGTGTAACAATCCTGTTGGATCATGCATATCACCAAAGGCAAAATCCTGAAGGCTCTCTACTTGGGGCAATTGGAAGGGGAGAAAAAGAAGACGTTGCCATTCATCTGCCTTTCCCCCCCCCCCCCCCCTTCACGAATACACAATTTTCCCGTTTCAGAATAGAAATAGGGAGGGGAAACGAAGGGGTGTTAACCAGCTCTCCCCCTCAGCCGACATTCCCACAGCATGCAGGCAGGGACGGAGACGCGCTTACCAATCAAGCCTACACCCAGAAGCAGCTGAGCCTCCGTCTCTGCCATCTTTCTCCTCCCAGCGCCAGGATCCCTCCTCTGTTTCCTGAGAGACCCATCATGGGCCTCATAGCGGGAGAATAATGGAGTAACACGCCTCCTGGCTTCCGGCTTGATTTCGGTCTTCGCTTACAGAAGCCGTGGCGTCCGTATACGACTCCCCGAGACTTTTTTTCCTCGTTTCGTTTAAAGCCTCTGGCAGTGAAGCAAAACTTGTTTTTCCTGGCGCCACGGAAAGTCGCCTAGTCCACCTTTCTGCTGAATGGGGAATTCGTATTAGAGGATCCCATTCAGTTAAACATTTCTTTGGGTCACTGCTAAAATGTTCTTACTGCTTATTTTCCCTTCAGGTTTGACCAGACTTTGCTCCCATGATGAAATGTCCATCTTTTGAGTTCAGCTTTCCAGAGCAAGAGAATAAGTTTTTATTTAGCTGCAGATGTTCCGTGTGACCGTACCACCTATTTGGGAGACTTTTCCCCTCATCAATTTTTTGAGGAGTAATTTTCAGAGTTGTAATTATATATAAGTACTATTTTGCCTTTACATCAATTGTGCTGCCAAGAAGCCTAAGACACTTAGCAATCCATGGCCATTGAATTCCAAGCTAGACTGAACACTGTCTCCCACAAATATTACACTGTATATATGGGTTTAGTACTCCTGATATCAACCTACCTTCAAGATCACGGTTACTCCTGGCATTTCCATAATGGAGTTCAAAGGGCAGCCACAGAACTTCTTGTCTTAGTTTTATTTTAATATGTTCCAGAATGAGATTCTAAAAGCTTTTTGTTCTTGTAATAAGATTAGACTTCAGGGATTCCTCACAGAATATAACTTCTACATGAAGCTTCTGGGTGGAGTCATCTGGGAGATAGGGTTTAGTTCCATGTGTATAACTTATACATGCAGTTAGCATTACTCCTTTTTAATATGGCACATTGATGTTCTTAATTTCTATCTTTAGAAACAGTTTGAACATTGCAGTTTATGTAAATGACTTTTGATGGTTTACATTAAAAAATGAAATTCTATGAAAATAGACAATAAAAAGGGCAACAAGTCAAATTAGCAGAATGCTATCCAAAAAAGCCGTATTTGTGGAAAGCCTGATGTGCTTAGGGTGGCTTTTCCACAGAATCAGCATTTTCACTGAAAAGCAGTGACTCCTTGACTTAGCTCCCTGAAAGCATCAGACTTTTAGCAGATTCTCCCTGCTAGATGGCTGGAGAAAAGCAGCACTGTAAATTACATCCAGGTGCCAACTGACAACCAAAAAAGGGACCACAGATCTGTCATTTGCTCCTGGCATTGGCTGCCTAAAAGTAGATAGGTTGTTGCATTTTGAACCAACTGCAGTATCCAAATATTTTTCATAGGCAATCCCAAGCAGAGTGCCTTACAATAGTCTACACAAGTAGTAATAAGGGCATGTTACTGTTGTCACAACCTACTGATCAGGAAATGCTGCAACAGGCAGAAACTGGAGTTGGGCAAAAGTCTCTCTTGCCATAGCTTTCACCTGATGAAATCATGGATCCAGGCATTTTACAGAATTGGGAATAAATATAGCTCACGTTTGGCGGGGGGGGGGGGGTATTTTTCCACCCCAAATGACCAAATAACTCCTCCTAGCATCTTCATTTCAATGTTGAGAAGCAAGGGAGACAAGACCAAACCCTATTGCATCCCACAAGTCAGGGACCAACCAAGCCAGCTTTTCTTCTGAACATAAATTGGAACCATCCACTAAGAAATATAATAGAATTTCTTTATTGGCCAAGTGTGATTGGACACACAAAGAATTTGTCTTGGTGCACATGCACTTAGTGTACATAAAAGAAAAGATACATTCGTCCAGAATTATAAGGTACGACGTTTAATGATAGTCATAGGGAGAAGCAGATTGATTGCAAAACAATACTTTGAACCCCCAACCCTCCAGTCTAAAGATACTGTGGTTGATTGTATCAAAAGCCATCAAGAAATTTAGCAAGACTAGAAGTGCATTTACTCTATTCATGTCTCTATTCATGATTTTCAGGAGTGACTAATGCTATCCTCTTCCCCTAAAGCAGGTCCAAACTCTGACTGAAACCATTTTTAGGTTCACAGCATGTGAAATTGATCCAATACCACCATTAGCCTACCGGGGGTTGAAAAGATCAATAAATCACGTGCTGGCAGGTGTTACACATTGGCGGTTGTGATGCATATTTTGAGTGACAGAGCCATAGCAGAGGGGTGAAAGAGCCACATGCGACTCCAGAGCTGTAGGTTGCTGACCCCTGCTCTACAAGCTAAAAGGGAGAGGGATCCAGTCGAGTAAAAGACAACCAACAACTAAGGTTATGTTCTATATTTTTCTTCAGAAGTAACAGACCTGAAGGAGTCCTAGATAACATGGTAAGACAATGCCTCACCATGAAAGATTCTGTCCATTACATATGTATTTATATGGCTTGAACTGGCATTCACATATGCTTTCAGCTTACTTATTAGTCTAGTTTGATGAACTTGATTTAAAACCCTTGTTTTAGGATCTAGAGATCTTGGGAAGATAATCTGCAAATAAAGTGGAATTTCATCACAAGCAGCCAAATTCTAAAAGTAGACTTTTTTGGTCATATTTCTAATGTTTGATAAAGCCATATTTTGTTAGTATACTAGATAAATCTCAATTAACTTTAATTTTTCGTTATCTTTGTAAAGGTATGTATTTATGTTGCAAAAATCATTTGAGTTATTTTATTTATACTGATTTTAGATGTTTTAAATCTTTGATATAGAAGATTTTGAAATAATCAGAATTGCTTTTTCATGTGCGTTAGAGGCATAGGATAGGATTGGGTAATTTTATTTCTATACCGTCCCTCTCCCGAAGGACTCGGGGCGGTGTATAGCCAGGTAAAAACAGCATACATATATCACAGTTTAAATTTAAAAATTATTAAAAGTATTACATTTAAGGCCAAAATTAGTTAAAAACCCAAAAATTTAAGAATTCCAAATTTAAAACTAATTACAACGCATGAGAAAAAAGTAATACAAATATGCCATCTTTGCATACTATGATATGCATATCATATGACTCCGCCATCCTGTGCCCATGTATCCCAGCATTTGATTTTGAATGGCAAGCAAATTGAAGATGTTACATGTTTGTTGAATGTGAGTAGACTTTCTGTACACTTGACAGCCCCGATTTATGATCCTAATTACAGTTTCATTTACATTGAAGCACATAATCAGACAAATGAGTTATTAACTTTCTCAATATTGTGGCTGAGTTCATCCAGCATACTAAGTCATAAACTTACTGTTTTAAGTATTATCCAGATAGTTGAGATTTGTTCACTAGATGTAGTTAAATTGTAGCTTAACAAGATACATGGCACCACCTTGAAAATTAAATTATAGTAATGATTCTTTTTTGCAACAGAGTGCAATCCTGGATAGGGAACTTTAGCTATTGATGACCATTGTACATCACAGTAAATTAAAAATGAAGCCCTTTAATTAAAGAAATAAAAAAAAAACACGGTTTAACTGATTTGTCATAGTGACCTGGTTCTCCAAGTATACTAGACAATCACTCATATTTTGTAAACAATAATTATGTTTGCATACAGCACCTCAGTGGCTAAACAAGGATCAATGTAATGTCCAGCCTTTGTGACTTTCATAAACGAAAATAGAGCTTTCAATTTGGGTTTTCCTAGTTCTGAGTCAGCATTTCATGGTCTAGTTAGTAAGATTAGTCTATTGAATAGGAACCACAGCCCTCTTCCCTGACCATGCTGGTATATGGTAGGATAGACACTAGCCTAGGCAGGTTAAGTCGTCTGTCCTTAATACGAAACAACTTTTAGGAAGAAGCCGGTCCCAAGGCATGCATAGACGCATTTCTGAATAATAATTCTGAAGCCAAGTTCACTAAGTAGAAAGTAACAAACACCCTCTGAAAATGAAGATAAAGTTCAGAGCTGCACCATTCCCTTCTTCCTTCTTCGCCCTTTGAGTTAGCCTTCACTCCCGCCGACAGCCTGAACTTTCCGCACATGCGCACACTTAACTCGGGGGTGGGGGTCACAGAGGCGCCGTCTAATCGGTTCTCTTCCGGGCACTTTCCTGCGTGAGCGTCACGTGACACCTTCCCTTTCCGGCCTCGCTTGCTGTCTGACTGGGCGCTCCTTAGGGCTCGTTGCCGCGTGAGGAGAAGCCGTCGCCATCATGCCGGTCTACTTCCAGCGGCCCGAGAACGCCCTGAAGCGGGCGAACGGTGAGTCTGAAGCTCTGAAGGTCGCTTTTATGAAGGCAGAGGCCTCTCCGTTTCTTTTTCGTTTTCGCCTCGCCTCCGGCTGGGTTTAACGGCGGGGATTGAGGCCTAAACTGCCACCAGACCCATGGCCACTCCCCCGCTTCCTTGCTTGGGGAGCGCGAAATGCCAGCCGTCAGTAGAAGCGAACGAAGCCATCTATCCCACGAATCATTTTAACATAAATTAAGCCTCTTTGTCCTTCAGGCGTCGTTGCCACAGGCCCTTTTAGCCGAAATTTGCATTGGGAGCGTGGCCATGAGGACAAGAGGACATTTTTCTTCTTCTACATAAGTCGCAATAAAAGCCAAGCATGAACTATGGCTGTCTCTAAGGTCCGCCGCCTTGTGCTGGTCACACTTTACTCAGGTCGATTCCCCTCCCTCCTTTCTTCGTCATGGACTGCAAGTTTCAACGGACTTTAAAATGTGCTTTCCCCCCGGATATATTCACAGATCACTGTGTAGTCCCTAAAACTTGTTCCTATTTTCTAGAAACCGATTTATATTAGAAAACACATTGAGCACATTTTTCCAGGTTTAGTCTTTGCGTGATTAAAGGTAAAAAGTTATAAACAAGAAGGTGCAAGTCCTCTTCTCTTTATCTCTCATATCTCAAGTTCAAAAAATAATAACTGCTTAATATATGTAATTAAAATAAAAGATGTTAGAGTAGCTATAAGGAAGTGCTGACACATTGGAAGGTAAGAACAATTCTTGGTTTCTAGTAGAAAAGCCAGTAGGGTGACCACCTGGAAATCTCAAGACTAGTTCAAAGGGACAATTACTTAGTATATTCATATTTATTTGTTTATTGTACTGTTGCAAAACGTTCATATATTTAACTCTCTTTAAAATAGAATTCATGTCCATTCTATTTCCCCAAACAACTTCTGAGTCTTTTGTATGGCAACCTGAAAATTCCAGTAAACATATGGTGTTAATATATAGCAATATAAACCCTCCTTTTAATGTATATTTTTAATTGTGATATAAGCACTTTTACAAATTAAAGAACTATTTGTAAAAATTGTTTATCAAAATAAGTATCCATTGTAATTTGATGGAATTATAGTCATTTGCCAAAACCTATTGTACATCTGTTACAAACAAAAATTCAGTTAGATTTTGAATTTCAGTTGAAAGAATTGGTAAAAAATAATGCCATAAATATATTTGAGTGGTTCTATTTCATATTGCTCAGTCCTTTTACTGACATCTTTCATTTTATTCATTTGTAAAAGATACATAATTTAGATAAAGCATGTTGCAGCAATTTAGTATTAAAAAGTTCTTGACCATATTTCCTGTTTATCTTCAACACACCATACCGTACAATGTGAAATATGTTGATGACAAGCCATAGTTGAAAAATGGTGAATAGGATTTTACACATATATGCACACAGTGTATAGGTATGGATAAATTTTGGCATTTGGATCTAAATCAGGGGCAGCTTATTTTTATTTTTATTCTGCCATTATTTTTATAATGGCAGAATTAACCCAAGGCAGCAAATCTGTCTAATTCTCCTTCCTCCTATATTCTCTACAACAACAACCCTGTGAGATGAGTTGGACTGAGAGTACTGGCCAAAAATCATATGAAAACTAACTAGAATCATACCTAACTTTAATCATAGTCTGGAATTTCATTGTTCATTTCTGTCAATATACTAATGGTATAACAGCATATAAATAGTCTAACAACATGTAAATTACACTTTTGCACAAGAGAGTTATAGAATAATATTTCTTTATTTTTATAAAGAATTCAGTGTGCCTTATTCATGAGGAAATTCACCCTGTTTAAACAATTTAATCATAGTACAAGTGCAAAAGGGTAAACAAATTCTACAATTCTTGATTCATTACACATTGTTCTTACTGAACATAACACTGCAACTTTACACAGATTACACTCAGTACTAGAGGGTGAAGCCTGATTAATATAACATTCCAAATTATAACAATTTGTTTGGATTCTACTCTGAATTAATTCCTGTAATAGAAACGTAAAAACGGGAAAGATTTGGACTGGGCATTGTGAATTATCTGTGTTCAGCCATTCTGTTTGTAAACCACAGTTTTTACATATTTAGTATGTTGTGGAATTTACCCAATTTAGTGTGGTCTGATCAAAATATGGTTTAGTAGACATGATTTAGTATGCTATGAAAACTCTTCAAAAAAGTCAGGCTTATGAATTGCAAATAATAAAATCTTAGAAATATGAAGAAGGGTAACACAATCTTTGTACTTAACTAATGGAATTAGACAGTACTGAAATTCTAAAGATTAGGAAATATACCTGGACATTAAATTTAACTATAACAGTAGTCTATATGGTCTATACATAATCTTTATTTTCTGAGGATTATTTTATAGGATTGTTCCATTATTCCTGTTAAATTTTATGAAACAAAGAAAAATCTAAGCTAATTTTCCCAATTAATATGCTGTGTGTATTGAACTTCAGGTCCCATTATCTACAGCCAACATGGCAAACATGTTTGGAGCTGAATTGGAAATTATTTTTATACATTAATCAATTTCTGATGCAACACTTAAAATACCAATTGAAAATTCTGATGTAACAAATCAACATTCTAGGTATTCTGCTTAAGGAAAATACAAATTCATAGCAAATTTTGCTTTCCTGTTTTTCATTCTACATATGCAAACATAGGAAACATGTTTGCCTATACTTAATGCTATTTATCTAGTATATAAAAAAAGCTAACAGGTAACTTTTAATTTTAATTTTCAATTCTTGTATGAAATAAAATAACAATTTAAGTGCAGTTTCCTAAACTGTAGAAGCCCATAAAAATAAGATATAATTTTATCTGCTTTAAAACAATATGCCAATAATGACAGCAAAGTATATATTCTGACATTGACTAAAAGTTTTTTTTTCTAATTTATAAGCACAATACCTACTTCTACATTTGGTAGTCTGCCAACAACAGTCAATTTCAAATTCAATAATGCTTTCCTTTAATTAATAAAGTACAAAAAACACAAAAAGAGTACCCAAAATTATAAAATTGGAGGAAGCTAAAGGAACATGCAAGACATATATGAAGAATAACACACACCAGAAGAGTGTGGGACTCATTCCTTCCGCATGCCAACTCTTCCATTCGGTCAGGGGGGAAAAAGGAAGTACTATAATATGCCCCTCCCAACCCCCAAAACCTCACAGAGCATATCAGAAGGATATAATGGTCTATCCCAGGGTTCTTTAAACATATTGCTTTCAGGATCCCTCCCATTTATAAAATTTATGGAGGACCCAAAAGAGCTTTTATTTGTATGTATTATATTTATCAATATTTACCATATTACAATTAAAATTGATGGATTCATAGTATATTTATTGAATTATTTAAAACAATATTAAGCTCATTTGATAATATCAAAATATTTTCATTAAAAATCTTATATTTTTATTAAAAAGTAATAAAAGTAACTTAAATTTCTGAAAGTGTCTTTAATATCTGGCAAATAATTCTGATTTTGCAGACTATTGAAAGAGTCTTGGGGACCCTCTTGTGTCTTCAGACCATTAGGAAATGCTGGACTTTAATAAGAAACATCACTGAGACCTCTAATAGAAACTATAGAGGTAGATTTCCCCTCATCTCAATCCCCAAAAGTAATCGCCCCAGAGTGATTAGAAGGGATTACTGTGTGACAGAAATGAAAGGAAATAAGGAATAATGTTTAGCAACTTATTCTTTTGTTTCTTCCTCAAATTATATTGATTGATTTTCAAACCAAAAAAACCCCAAGAAGGGCTGTTTAAAACTGATCATAGTGGGAATGAAAATTCAGGCTTCATTGTATAGCAGAGATTCAGCTTGCTTGCATTCAGATTGTATCCTTCAAAATAGGACCTGCACTAAAGGTTAATATAACCAAAGCACTCTCAGAATCAGCTTCTTGAAATCTCTTTGAAACTTGGAATTTGTAGTTAATTTCCAACCTGTTGATCCAGTCATGAACATTATTTCACCTGTCAACCTACGGATATCTATAAATAGTTTGGAGTGTCTAAATTTTTCTGAAAATGTTAGGATAATTTATATCTTGAATTTTGAAAGTTGTTTATTCTGTCGTCCTTCCATCCGTCCTTCCTTCCTTATTAAAATTATATACAATTAATTAACAATATTTAATTAACACAATTAATAAAGCAGTATTTAAACTTACAAAATAAAAATCAGAAGTAAAGAGAAAATATGGAAAAATCCCAAACAGAAAAAAAAAGGAAAATATATTTTATATATATTATTTTAAATAACCAGGAAAATTATATAATTATGCTGGTTACTTACAACTGATTCTTATTTTTTATAAACATTAACAGCCTGGTACTGTTTATAAGGCTTAATTTAATCATATAAAACAGTTCGTTCCTTTATAGCTTAAATTTTTAAAAATAGACAAGTAGTCTCCAATGGAATTGAGCATTAACCATTGTTTATTTTTCTAGAATTTCTTGAGGTTGGGAAGAAACAACCTGCTCTTGATGTTCTGTATGATGTTATGAAAAGTAAAAAACACAGAACATGGCAAAAGATCCACGAACCGATTATGCTAAAATACTTAGAATTGTGTGTGGACCTCCGGAAGAGCCACCTGGCAAAGGAAGGATTATATCAATACAAGAATATATGCCAGCAGGTAAAACTTCTAAAGTTTAATTATACTATAACTGGAAAGTAAATATCAGCATTTTAATAACAAATAAATGTAGAGGTTCTGGAACATACATATTTGGTATCTTATTACATGATCCGATCATTTGAAGAATAACTTGTTAGGATTCATCTAGGTAGATATACTTCGTATTATAATTGGTTTCTGTTATAAGAGGCTTCTTTGGAACCTGATCAACAGAACAAGGCTTTCATTATCTTATTGCTATATGAAGTTAATATATTTTATGAAATTTGAATTTCCTACATAGATTTTATCCCTGATTAAGAAAAGCTACTGTAGCTCTTCTGATTTTGATACAGGTAAATATTAAGTCCTTGGAGGATGTAGTACGAGCTTATTTAAAACTAGCAGAAGAAAAAACTGAAGCTGCTAAAGAAGAATCTCAACAGATGGTCCTAGATATAGAAGATCTTGATAATATTCAGACTCCAGAAAGGTAAAAGTGATGCTTGCTTTTGATTACATTAATTTTGTTCATATTAAATATATTGATTTTTAAATAATCCTATTTACTTGTTATCTGGTTCCCCTCACATGAATGCCTTTACCAAACTGAATCTTTTCTGGATTAATCTGTGTGTCAGATTGTATTTTAGCATTTTAGTTTGGAGTCATGGCAATTTTATATTTGTCCTGCACAAAATTTGCTTTATAAGTCCTTCATAGACGTGTTTCTGCACTGTAATTTTTCTTGATTATCACTTGATCTGTTGTAACAAACAAGAATAATGTGATAAAATATCCAATTATACAATATAAAATACTCTTTGTTTCTTAGTGTTCTCTTAAGTGCTGTAAGTGGGGAAGATACCCAAGATCGTACTGATCGGTTACTTTTGACTCCATGGGTTAAGTTTCTGTGGGAATCATACAGGCAATGTTTGGATCTTCTCAGAAATAATTCCAGAGTGGAGAGACTGTATCATGATATTGCCCAACAAGGTACCATTTAAACTCTGCAGTATCTTTGTGTAATATATATGTGATTATTTGTCAATTTCTGATAGAATGACTTTTTCTTTTAAACAATGAATTATAAACTTTTCCTGAAAAATTTTTTAACAGTGCAGTTTAAAAGAAAAATCTGGCTTTTCATTAAGAGAATAAGTGAAAGAAATAACTCTCTCCAGTTTATTGCTGTCAGTAATATTTATAGCATGTTCATAAATGTTAAAATATAAATTTGGAATAATTTAATCTTGCAGCTTTCAAGTTCTGTTTGCAATATACTCGTAAGGCTGAATTTCGTAAACTCTGTGACAACTTAAGAATGCATTTGGGTCAAATTCAGCGTCATCACAATCAAAGTACAGCAATCAACCTCAATAATCCAGAAAGTCAGTCAATGCATTTGGAAACTAGGCTTGTACAATTGGACAGTGCTATCAGCATGGAGTTGTGGCAGGTACATACTTAGTACAATATCAAAGCATTGTCATATTTCTTCACTTTCTGTCTTCATTTAATTTTAAATTCCATTTTATGCTTTGAGCCATTTTAGTCAGCTATTGAAATCGCTTTACTGTCCATGCCTGTTCTACTTAATGATTAGAATTGATCTGAGATAAATTCAGCTGCCCAACTAATATATATATAGTCAGATTTAGCATGTGCATCTTCTCCAAAAGTAGATGCTGGAAATGGATTTGAGCTATTTTCAATACAAGAGTGGTCAAATTGTCCAGGATGTAAATCAAGAAGACATGGCTTCTAAGACAAAGGAAAAAGACTGTGAAAGGAGTGGAAGGAGAAAGGACAGTGGAGAAATTATAGAGAAAAGGGAAGGAGGACTCAGAAGATGACTGGGGAAGAGATCACAGTGGTGGGAACTATAATACTAAGAAAACAGTAGGCAGGCTCCCAAGTTACTGAAGCAGAATCATTGTAGAAATTAGGAGCTACCCAGAAAACTTCAATGTGGTGATAGGGTAACTTCTGTAAGGGATAAAAAGGACCCTATACAGTGGGCAACAGAAGATTGTTGTAAATTATTTGGAGGATTGAGAGACAGAGTTTAGAAGCATTAGGATTTTTAAAACCAATTTTTATCCTCTCAAAATCAAGAGCAATTGATGCCTCAGGATATAGCTTTTACAAATAACTCAAGGTGGCAAACATCCCACACATCTTCCTCCTATTTTTCCAAAAACAACAACTCTGTGAGGTGAATTGGGTTGAGAGAGAATGATTGGCCCAAAATCAGCCAACTGACCTTTTGTGGCTGAGATGGAAGTAGAACTCATGGTCTCCCTGTTTTCAGTCTGGTACTTAACTACTAGACCAAATTGGATCTATTCAGTTGAATACTGCGAGAGAGTGTGCAATATATTTCCCAATTTGAGTTTGATGATTCAATGGTTAAGGCAATGATAGGGGATGAATTAGGTGCAAATTTGAGTGCTAAAAATAAGTGGATGTACAATTTATTTATAATGGAGATTTTCCAAATAAATGCTTAGATTCAAGTAGTAATAATAAACACATGTATATTAAATCGGTTGATTAGATTTCAGTGTGTGATACTCCTTAAATTTTTTCCTTGTAGTAATTTGACATATAGTTGTTCTTCTTTCTTTTTTTTTTTAGGAAGCTTTTAAAGCTGTGGAAGATATACATGGGCTATTTTCCTTATCCAAAAAGCCACCAAAGCCCCAGCTGATGGCAAATTATTACCACAAAGTTTCTACTGTATTTTGGAAATCAGGAAATGCACTCTTTCATGCATCTACACTTCATCGTCTTTATCATCTTTCAAGAGAAATGCGAAAAAATCTCACACAAGAGGAGATGCAGAGGTGGGAAAAATCCATGGTTTGGAGCAATTTTGTTTTTGGAATCATTAATAGTAGTTTTGAACTTCCATTTAGCTATATCCAATATTATTTCAGTGGACTTTATAAAACAACAGTGGAATTTTTCCTGCTGTGTTCCTTGCATATACCTAACGTTGCTCAGGAAGGTGCGAAAAGATAAAAGGGTGTGTGGCTGGAGGAGAGAATAAATAGATTGTTGGCATAATGAGTGCACTGTTTTAGATAAAGAAACATAGAGGTAGGAGAGTAGAAGACACTTCTACTCTCTTAACTGTTTAAATGTAAACAATAGGGATTCTATCCCAAATTATCTTATTTCTCTCTCTCTCTGCAGGATGTCAACAAGAGTGCTTTTGGCTACTTTGTCAATTCCAATAACTCCTGAACGAACTGACATAGCTCGGCTTTTGGACATGGATGGCATAATTGTTGAAAAGCAACGCCGATTGGCAACATTGTTAGGACTTCAGGCTCCACCTACTCGAATTTCTCTTATTAATGATATGGTAAGTATGTTCCTTAAACATGTTTATGTTGCTAGTTTATGTTATTCAGACTTTATTTGCAGCAAGTGACATTTTAGCCCTTTACTTATAAATTAAAATATGCTTAATATCGATACCAGTGTATTGTAACCTTTAGTATTAAAATGTGCCCGTATGTGTATGAAACCCCATCTGAGAATAGTCATTGGTGTTAACAATGGTTTCTAATTCATGTTTCATAGGTGAGATTTAATGTAGTTCAATATGTTGTCCCAGAGATAAAAGAGCTTTATAACTGGCTTGAGGTAGATTTTCATCCACTGAAGTTATGTGGCCGCGTATGCAAGGTAAGATTTTGAGACAGGTGCTAATGCAAATTATGGTTTATAGTAAATGATTTTTTTTTTATTATTTTGAACTGTGCAAAAAAAATGTGCTAGATCTTGATTATTGTGTGATTTTTTTTTCTTATTGTTTATCTTATACAGCTTCCCATCTCACAACAGTGAACCTGGGCTAAGTCTTATATTGATCTGCTTGATAGGAGATTTTCTTTTAAAAAGCCTGTAAATGAAACAGTCTTTATTGTTGCCAATTCTTTAATATGTTTTCTAAGAAACTACTTTTTTAAAAATTATACATACCATTCAGAAGTGTTTATTAATAAATGAAATTTTAGATGAATTTGCATTTACACAATTGGTACTGAATCAAACAGAGCGAACCTTTAATTCTTCACTATTAATAGAGGTGATACTGGAAAAACTATTGCAAGATTTTATGTTTCAGTACTATTCATGGAAATAGCGGTTATTTTTTGTTCAGCAGTATACTACTGAAATCTAGAATCCTTCACAATTGCAGAATACAGTATATTTTTTTCTTAAGATTTATTAAGTAATAGATGATGATATATATCAGTGATGGTGAACTTTTCAGCACCAAGTGCCCAAAATGGAATATGTGTGCACACCGCAGCCCAGGAAACTCGAAGACCAGCTGGCTGGGGTGCACACGCGTACTCGCCACCTGGTGGTCTGGTTTCTAGTGTGCTCATGTGCACCGGCCAGCTCGTGTTCGCGCATGCTGGAGCACCAGAAACCCAAAGACCAGTGGCCGGCGTACACATGTGCACCGGCCAGCTGGTCTTCAAGTTTCCCGGGCTCTGGCACACATGAAGATCAGCTGGCCGGTGTGCATGCATTCCCCTGAAACCAGAAGAGCAACTGGCAACAGTACACATGTCCACAGAGTGCTCTGCGTGCCACTTCTGGAACCTCTCATGCCATTGGTTCACCATCACGGATATATATAATTGATAATAATAGTTAAACACATTTAAACTTGATACATATTTGTTAAAATAGTGATATTACTATTAGCACTGAACTAATTAATATTTGTGACTTTAAGTGCTTTTTTTCCTAGCAAATGTTATGCACATTTTTCAGTGATTGTCTCAGTTTGCATTAATTTTCATTTCTAGGCATGTTCCCATGTATTACTGAGACAGCAGTTGTAGCATATTAGGTGAGAAGCAAGTGCATCATATGTGTATCATTTGCCCTCTCCCTCCCTCCCTCTCCCTCAGTGTGTGTGTAAGAGAGAAAGAGAGGGAATGATACATATATTTGCACGAACGATAACCTGGCCAAGATTTTTCACTTTTGTTGTAATATGAGAGCATTAGTGGAAAGAAATAGTGTGAGCTAGTGGCAAAAAACCTAACTATCTAAATCAACCTTACTACCATTTACTGATGCACTGGTTCTGTGCAGGTTTTAAACTGGGTAAGAGATCAATCTGAGAAAGAGCCAGAATTGCAATTATATATTCCTCATCTGCAAAACAACACCATCCTTAGACTACTTCAGCAGGTATGGTCGTAAAACAATACTTTTAAAATATTGAATTGTAATTGTAAATGTTTTTCATTATGCATCTTTAAAATATCCATATCATTAATTTATGTATCTGAATGTGTTAAAGGTCTTTTGATTCGAAAGCACATATCATTGACCTGCTTCCTTTGCACTGGTAAGCAGTGTTATTTCTGGTGTGCTAAAGGGAGATTGTGAAGGCTAATTAGCAGCTTTGCTTCATTTAGAATTGCTGCCAGTCTCCTTCGTACATGGTTGCTGCTCAAAATAGTGTATTTTTTAAAAAATAAATGGCAATTGCTAATATCAAGTATTATTTATATTAGAATAATTGTTGTTGATCTTGAAGTTCTTAAAGTTGATTGAGTTCTTTAAAAATTTTGAGTGTTAGGAAACTGGTATGATTTATTGGAAAAAGATGAATATTTCCGTATTTTTCCAGGTGGCTCAAATTTATCAAAGCATTGAATTTTCTCGTCTGACTACTTTGGTTCCTTTTGTGGATGCTTTCCAACTGGAACGTGCCATTGTTGATGCAGCCAGACACTGTGACTTACAAGTGAGTGATCTGGACAAGAGTCTGATACTTGTACATATTTGTTCTTCTTTAAATCTGAACTTTTCATTATTAAAAACAGAAAGTAACAGGTATTACATCTTACTGTCAGCCCTCCCAGGTTAACCAGACTGGAAACATAAGTGGATGAGCTAATTCTATTTTATTGTAAGGCTACATTAACAGAATCTTGCAAGTCTGTAAATACAAATTTCTTCCCACCACTTTCAGCTACCTGATCAATTAGGGTGGGTCTTTCCTAAATTTCTTCCTCTGATCTTAAGCAACTGAGGGCTATCATTTTTATCTGATAATTTCCTAGACAGCATCTCTCCCCCTCATTCATCAAGGTCATTCTCACATACCTTTATACTTATGAAACCCAAACAAGCAGCTTCAGTATATTTTGCTTAAATGGAAGAAGGTATAAAGTAAAAGCCCATTACTCTGAATTACCTTCTGCATACTAAAGTAGTGAATAATCCAAATGAGTATGTTCCCAAACTATTGATATTTAGAAGTATAAGTGAACGTAATTGCATTATCTTACTGAATAAACTTTATTTTTAACTCATTTCTGGCAGCACATTTAGAAAGTGGAGCTGCAATGTTTAAGCTGTAATTCTGTGTTTGTTTATGGTGTACTCATTCAATGGAACTCAGTATATTATTGAATGCACATGCATAGCATCCTGTTAGTTGGTTAAATAGACATTAACCTTGCCAAAAAATGCGTGTGTTGGAGAAAGTAGATTGTTTCATTTTAGTTGTCTGTGGATAAGCAGGTATGTATCATTTAAAAGCAGAATACAATTTTATTTAAAATTAGGTTTTCCATATGCAGGCTTAGATGACAAAAAATAGAACAGAACTTAGTGTTTAAATAACGTCAATGTATTAACTGTTTTTGAAATGAATTCTTAGCATTCGAAGTATTTAAAAGCAGTAATATAGCAATTGCAATAGCACTTAGACTTATATACAGCTTCACAATACTTTTACAGCCCTCTCTAAGCAGTTTACAGTTTTTGATTTACTAATTTTTACTGACTTTACTTTTTAAAGGTTCGCATTGATCATACCACCCGAACATTAAGTTTTGGGTCTGATTTAAACTATTGCACCCGAGAAGATGCTCCTCTTGGACCTCAGCTGCAAAGCATGCCTTCTGAGCAGATTAGGAACCAGCTGACAGCCATGTCATCTGCACTTGCAAAGGCTCTAGAATTTATTAAGCCACCTCATCTATTGGTAAATCATAGCTTTTGGTCTACTTTTGAAAAAGATTGTGTACTTTGGGGAAGCTTTGGTGTGCTCAGTTATGATCAGAGTGCTTCTTTTCCTTCTAATTCTTGTCTCTCTAGTAAAACGGGGTCCTTCCCATGATTCTAGTCCCAATGGGTAAAACTTACACATGGGAAATAAAAAGGAGATGAAATGAATTATTTTATGATTTTTAGATGCTAATCTCAGCTTAATTATGATAAGATGGTTAGCCTCTTGTCATTTTTTTTTACTGTCACCACACTGGCACACATTAAAAATGAAATTCTGTTACCCGCTCTCAAAAAAAATCTCTCTGTATATACACACACACACATTAATTACTGTCCATTTTGAATACATAGCGGAAAGAGGAAACTTGGGAGTTCACAAGGTTGATACTATATTGAACAAAACTGTGACTGAATCACAGTTCTGCTTCGGATACCACGAAACCTTCTCCCAGAAGCTAACAAGGAAAACAGGTTATGGAGAGGATGTGTAGCATCCCTAACAATACTGTGGACCCTGATCAAGCAGTGCTTATATGCTATGCGCTGGATAGAACGGAGTGAACTGACAAACTTTTGGTCAATAAAACTGCCAATTGAGTCAATAAAAGTTATATTTCAAAAGAGAGTTGGTGGCTACTTTAGTGAACCTGAGTACAGACTTCATTGTACTTTCAGAATCCAGGACTCATAATAGGCCAACATAAAGATCAAAGGGTCAGTGAAAGTTCTTATTCTTACGCTTTAGGTTATAATTGCAGTAGGGACCTGGATTGCCATTGCTAAGCAATGCGGTTATAATATGTCATGTGACTACATCGTGTAGAACAGCAGTCCCAAGCAGACCTGGTTGCCATTATAATCCCAAAATATGTGTGGGAAAGCTGAATTACACCACTTGTAAGTCGGTGATAAAGAGTGACAAAGAGTGAAGCTACTATTTTAGGCATAATACAGGCAAGCTTTTCTATTTGCTATTCTATTTCAGGCAACAAAATACTTGGGGCCCTTTTGAATGGGGGGAGGGTGAGGGAGGAATGTAGAAGAGTAATGATCTAGAGCAAGGGTGTCAAACTGGTGGTCCGTGGGCTGGGTGCATCACATGCAGGCCATGCCTACCCCAGCTCCATGAATGGAGAAAAGGTGGGGGAACGTCACGTGACGTGAGTTTGACACCTGTGATCTAGAGCAACTACAGATAGTCCTACAGGTAATCCTTGACTTGCAATCATTTGTTTAGTGACAGTTCAGAGTTACGACAGCACTGAAAAAGTGACTTAATCATTTTTCTAACTTAAAACCATTGCAACATGCAGAGTTCTTCAAAATGTAATTGGTGGACTTAACTCTAAAAGAATCCAGAAATACACAGTTAATTCTTATTGGTATGCTAATCAATGTGTACAGTATAATATATCATGAGTGACTAATATTTATTTGCATATTTTAATGAATTTCCTAAAAGCTTTCAGTTAGGTTTTTGCTTTGATGGACATATTTGGAATTGTGAGAAATTTTCTCAGGACTTTCACAAATGGTTGCAATGGTTGGTCCGCTGTTTTAGACTTCCATTTTACTGGAATCCTGTCATCCATCCTCTTTACCACTTCTGCTTAACTTTGTTGTTTTTCTAACAGTTGGGCATATTTCCAAACAAAGTTGTTTCTTATGACTAAAACCTTTAATTAGAGAAAATATGGGAGACGGCATTCTAATTGAAATTTCTAAGTAAGCAGCAAAATTTTATTAGAGAAAGTGATTTTAAAAATATTTTTTATAACATGATATGGATATTTATGGTTTTTCCATTTCCAAATGATTAACAATTTATTGTGATTTCAGTTATTTATTGGAAATCAGATCCTTGAATGAAGATGGCACTAGTAATTTTTATTTATTTATTATACTTCTGCCTTTTTACTTATGAAAACCATGATTTATCAGAATGAATAGAGAAATATAAAATACTGTTTTTAAATTAATCCAGTTAAAATTAGTGAATAGCTAACACTGAGTAAAAGAGATGCATTTTTGCCATTTTATGAAAGTGGGAGCTACACATAACTTCCTAGAGAGAGCATTCCCTAGTTTACAGTGACATAGGAAACAGCCTTTTCCCATGTGTTAGAAAGCTCAGATTATAACAACAAAATCTTCAAAATTGCCTTTTCTGCTGATCTAAATAAATAGTATTCTGAATTTTGGCAATGTATATTATCTCTTGTAGCATTTGAATCTCAAAAAATAAACTTGTTACATTATTAACCTTTATTCAGCTAGAAAAGGAAGAACAACATCAACAAGCAGTTACAGCTTACTTAAAAAATTCAAAGAAGGAACATCAGCGTATCCTTGCTCGCAGGCAAACTATTGAAGAGAGAAAGGAACGTCTTGAGAGTTTGAACATTCAGCGTGAAAAAGAAGAGCTGGAGCAGCGTGAAGCTGAACTCCAAAAAGTTCGCAAAGCTGAAGAAGAGAGATTGCGACAGGAGGCAAAAGAACGTGAAAAAGAGCGTATTCTGCAGGAACATGAGCAAATTAAAAAGAAAACTGTTCGTGAACGTTTGGAGCAGATTAAGAAGACAGAGCTGGGAGCCAAGGCATTCAAAGATATTGATATTGAGGTAAGGAGGGTTATTTCTGTGTGGTAATGAATTAATTTTTAATTTATGGCCTGGCCTCCTGTTAAAGGCAATTTTTCTGAACAACGCACTGTCTATGCCATGCTGCCTGAAATCTTTTCAGTTAAGAATAAAAGGATTGTAACTCAAAGCAAGTTTTCTGTTGACACTATACTAAAATAAAGAAGATTATCTAGCGACTTCAGAGTTTAGGATTTCAGATTTGTGCTATTCTAGCATTTATTCCTGATTCTTCCTAAAGTGTGTATTCTCAGCTAAACACTCACAGGCTTGTCTTCCATCTTGTCTGGATTACGTTTCCTAGCTTTAATGTATTTTCCCCAATTTGACTTAAAGTACTACACTCTATATTAAAATAATTGGTAAGTATACTAAATGTTTAAGGAAAAACAAAGGAAATTATAGGAAATACAGCATATTTAAACTGCAGAAATGTTTTCATACCCTTTTGAAATCTCTTATATTTTAATATCTATTATTTGTAGGATCTTGAAGAATTGGATCCAGACTTCATTATGGCAAAACAGGTTGAACAGCTTGAAAAAGAAAAGAAGGAATTGCAAGAACGTCTGAAGAATCAGGAGAAAAAGGTAAATGAAAAGCCAATGTGGATGTAGGCAGAAAACAACAGCACTTAAAATTGAACCGAAAACATTTTTGTTTTCTCAAGTTTTAAGATAATTAATCAACTTTTTTTAAAAATCTAGATTGACTATTTTGAAAGAGCAAAACGTTTAGAAGAAATTCCACTGATTAAGACTGCCTATGAAGAACAAAGAATCAGAGATATGGATCTTTGGGAACAGCAAGAAGAAGAAAGGGTAAGATTTTGGAAAGCTTGCTTATTTGAGAAGCAATTCTTGGTAATATCATTATTTTTCTAGTAAACTTTCAAGTTAATTTGCTTGCCCACTAGCAACATTTCATGGACAAAATCATTATTGTTACTGTTAGTATTGAAAAATTCCAGTCTCTTGAATTTTGTCACCACAGAATGCATGTCTTCCATGTATGTACAGCTTATGTAAGCTGTAAGTAAATTTACCTAATTGCTGTAAAGTTTCTCCAATTGTATAATGGCTAAAATTATGTACTTAATGCAAAACCATGAGTACATATACAGGTAGTCCTTGACTTAGGATCACAATTTGGACTGGAACTTCTATCGCTAAGCGATGTAGTTATAGTTGCTGATTTTATGACCTTTTTACTGCATTCATTAATTAAATCCAGCCCTCGCCCCCCCCCCCCCCCTTTGATTTGCTTATTAGAAGCCTCCTAGGAAAGTCACAAATTGCAATCACAGGACCCAGGATTCTGCAACCCTTGTAAATACATGCTGGTTGCGAAATGCCTGTATTTTAATCATGTGATCCTGGACTAACTGCAATGGTCCTAAAGTGGACTGGTTCTAAATCACATTTTTTCAGTGCCATCATAACTTTGAATGATTGTTAAAGAAATAGTCATAAATCAAGGACTACATGTAACATGCCCTTCAATCTTCAGTGTGAAACTTAAGCTGCTAAATTTTAGGCATTGGAATGTGAACATCATATACAACAGTATATTGATTTGATTTGATTTGTCTTTGAATGTGTTGCAGATCACCACCATGCAACAGGAACGTGAAAAGGCTCTTGAGCATAAGAATAGAATGTCACGGATGATAGAAGACAGTGAACTTTTTATAACTAGGCTCAAGACAGCAAGGAGATCAGTTTATGAGGTACATTTAATTTTTTGCTAAATATAATCCTACATATGGAATCTTTTAGTACAGTCATAAATTAGAATGGCCAGGCAATATCTTTAAAAAATCAGCACCATGTTTGACATTTGGGGCATTAGCCAAAATTGGCTAGGGTTGCCTTCAACATTCCCTATTCGTATTTTTTTATTTGAGTGTTTATCTGTATGTCTGATAAAATTCAGGAGAATGTGCAGCTGTTAGAAAAAAATGCTCAGAGTTACCTTGAAGGAAGATAGGTGAGCAATAAATAAATAATAAACAAATAAATGAAACAGTTCCAGCATCAGAACAATTCTGCCTTGACTGAATTAAGATTATTTTAAAATGATGGTTTTGACAGACTTTCAAAATTCTCTTATAGTACTACATTCTATGTAGTACTATAATTTCTTTTTCTTGACCTTGTTTGCCTTTAAAGGTTAAAAGAAAGGCTCCTCAATTCACTTTCCCATCCTGCAGATGTGACTCTGCTCCTTGGAATGGGGTGATGGCTTGGAAAGCTACATTCAGTTCTTGAGTTGTACCACTTATATTTGAAATCTATTTCTTATACTATCAAGCAACAAAAAAAGGCACGAATATGATTTATGAAATCAGCATGAGTTTACTTTCTGTGGACAGTTCATAGTATGTTTACCTACATTTTGTTGTCTGTTCCTCCACATCTTCATATAATTACAAGAATGTAAACAGCACTTGTTTTCTTGTATGTCTTTGTATAATTAGCTCTCCAAGTGGATAGAATCCCAGTGTGTTTTTATCAACATCTGCAAAGCTAGAAAGTAATTTGGTATATATCCATATTTGATCTTCTGTGTGTCTTGGAACTACTATTTCTGTACCAGATTAAGTATTATTGTTTCAGGAAAAACTTAAACAATTTGAAGAAAGATTAGCAGAGGAAAGATGTAATCGTTTAGAGGAACGTAAGAGACAGCGCAAAGAAGAAAGACGCATTACTTACTATCGTGAGAAAGAGGAGGAAGAACAAAGGTTGCAAGAGGAAAAGATGCTTAAAGGTAAATGCTGAAAGGTTCTTCCTAAAGTAACACTCTTGTTACTTATCCTCATCTTTCTATTTATACAGATCTTATATTTATTAATAGTACCATATTTTTCGAAGCATAAGACACACTTTTTTTTCCTCCTAAAAGAGGCTGAAAATTTAGGTGCATCTTATACTCCAAATGTAACCACACCCACCCACAGGCCCCCACCCTTCGGCCTTCGTGTGTCCTCTTCCTGGCTGCAGAGATTGCCACTGACAATGGCTAGTGTTTTTGGGTTCCGCATGTTGCGTTTTCAGCCTCCAAACGCTCCATTTGAGAGCCCTTCAAAGCTTAAGAAATCACCAAAGCACATCGCTGCCTGAAAACGCGATGCGATTGGAGGCTGAAAACATGACGTGAGATGCCCAAAATGGCTACCCAGAACAGCTGCTGCCTTCTCTTATCCCTAGAAAAGCTTCCCCTGCTTTTCTAATTGCTATTCCCTTCAACCATCAGCTGTACTTCAGAAGCTGTTTTTTAGCCCCAACTAGCCCCAACCTCAAAATCAGCGAGCAAACTAATATGCTGAATCTGACGTCCCAACCAGCCCTAACCTCAAAACCAGCAACCAAACTAATGTGCCGAAGTTGACTAGGCTAAGGACTAGCCAGATGAATTCCTGGTAGGCAGATTCCCCTGCCCCCCCCCCCCAAAATTTTCTTTCCCAAAAACTAAGGTGTGTCTTATACTCTGAAAAATGCGGTAATTTTGCATAATTTTTTGGATAGATGTGTGTCATGGCAGCTACTAGAAGTAGAAGTTTGTTCAGGGTATCTGGCAAATCAAAATAGAGGTAGTGTTTGATTCACTATCATTTGATTAATGCCTGGTCAAAGTTATAATGGTGCTAAAAAAAGCAACTTACAAGCGGTCCTCATACTTATGACCCTTGCAGAGTTCCCATAGCCACATAATTGTCATATGGGTGTTTGCCAACCATTGTAACAATCGTCACCTTGTCTGTGATCATGTGATTGTCATCTGTAAGTCAGGTAAGCATAACTACATGCCTGCTATTTCTAATCATAGTTAGCCCCTTTGTAAGTGTGAATTCTGACCTACATACAAATTTGAGTTAAAGATAGCTAGAAATGGAACTTGTTCTTTACCTGGGGCTGTCTCTATTTTGCTCAAATGTTCTTAATGAATTGCTTATATTAGGAAATATGTATATAAAATTGCTACAGTAGGAGAGGTTCCATTAAAATATTTATTAGGGTTAGTTGTAGATAGCAGCAAATATTTTCTTGCATTTTTTCTTTTTTTGAAGCTACAAAATAAAAAATGACTTAATGGGCTAGATTTAGAGTGAGCCACACATCCTTAACTATTATTTACAAAATTGAATTTATTAAACCTAACTTTCAAGCTGTGTAAGTGTGAAGTAATGTTCAGATCAGTGTATTTGAAGATGAAATAGCCATTTTTAATCAAAAATGGGAAGTTGCTTTATTATTTTTTTATGATTGTGTGGACAGAACAAGAAGAGAAAGAACGTATTGAACGTGAGAAACGTGAACTAGAAATGCGTGAATATCAGGAACGTGTTAAAAAACTAGAAGAGGTGGAAAGAAAGAAACGTCAAAGGGAATTAGAAATTGAAGAGCGGGAGCGTCGTCGTGAAGAGGAGAGGCGGAATCTTGACGATCCACTTTCGCGAAAGGTAAACAATTCTGATGAACTGGATTTTTCTAGAAGGCATATATTTATATACTATATATTTCCAGTTCAAATATTTTAATTAGAAATCATTTTAAGATACAGCTTCTGTGCCATTTAAACCTTAGCTTACTTTACAAATGTATTGATACAATATAAATTTATGCAAGGATTATTCAAAATAATATCCAATATTATGTTGTTGATTCAAACAAAGATGTTATTCGGTACATTGATACCTTTACTTTGTGTCAAGGTTCCAACTGACAATTCCAGGCAAATCAGAACTCCTAGGCCACTTGTTTCCCCAAAGAACTTCTTTATTGGGTATATCATATTGGCAACCAACTCTGAAACTTTCCCGCAGTTTTAGCATAATTAAACCAACAATAACCCCTTTCCCAAGTGTCACTGGTCATGTTGGCCAATTAGGTTAATTGGCGGACTCCTCAGGCACTTGTCTCCTTCTCCTCCTCCCATCACCAGGGAGATGACCTTGGTTCTCACGAGAAAGATTTATATTGTTTCTAATAAGGTATTCCAGCCTCCTTCCTCCCGTAGTGTGTGGCAAGGATGAACTAGAAAAATGGCTTCTACCAGGTTTGTTTGTTTGTTTTTGTTTTTTTATTGCGATTTATATGCCGCCCTTCTCCCGAAGGACTCAGGGCAGCTTACAAAGCAGAGATCGATAATACGACCACAATACAAATTAAAATCCCCATTAAAACCAAATTAAAATTATTAGTGTACAAAATCCAATGGATCAGTCCATTTGGTAAAAGAGCCACGTCTTCAGTCCGTGGCGAAAGGAGAGGAGGTCGGGGGCTGTCCTGAACTTGGTGGGCAAACCATTCCAGAGGGCCGGCTCTCCGACAGAGATCGCTCTCCCCTTGGGGGCCGCCAGCTGACATTGTTTGGCTAACGACACCATGAGGAGGCCTGCTCTGTGAGAGTGCATGGGACGGTGGAAGAATGGCAGGAGGTGGTCCTGCAAGTACCCCGGGCCTAAGCCAGGTAGAGCTTTATAGGTGAGCACCAGCACCTTGAAATGAACCCGGAGAACCACCGGCAGCCAGTACAGCAGGAGAGGTTTAGTTTGGCGGTGACGCTTTGCTTATCAGAAGTTGGGAAGATTGCAAATGGCAATCATGATTGTGAGATGCTGTGACTGTCATAAATGTGTGATGGTAGTCAAGTATTGGAGTGGTGATTACACGATCATAAAGGCACTGTGATTGTCATTAGGATCTGTTACAAATTATTTTTTTCAGTGTGTTGTTTGCAATGTAATTAGTTAACCAATAAAATGTTGGCAAGGTAATAAAATCTCCTAGGTGTAAGAATTGGTAGATATTTATATAACATTTTAAACATTATTTATTTTACTGTAACAGTGAGTCGGAAGTCAATGCTTCTTTTTGTTCGGTGGGCCCCCCCATCTTTCCTCACTTCACTTTTCCCTCCCCCCTCAAAGTTCTTCTACCATGTTTTCCCAAAAATAAGACTCTGTCTTATATTTTTTTGAATTCTGAAATAAATTGGCCTTATTGCCATGCGCTCAAAAGCCCGGTTGGGCTTATTTTCAGGGGATGTCTTATTTTGGGAGAAACGGTATTTACTTTTGTATTTTATAATAGTCTATAACTTAATAAAATAAAAATAAAAAACACATTCTAAACATTGAAAAAAATAGTTTGGAGAGTCAGATAGGTCTAAACTAAATAAAAATAAAAAGATTGCATTGAAAAGTTGGAAAAGATGCATCTATTTTTAAAAAGCAAGTTCTGAGTAAATGGCCTGATTTGGATTTTCAAGAAAATGTCTTCAATAGCACCACATAGAGCCCATTCACAAAATAGCTTCTGCTCCTAAAACCAAGCTAATTTTTTTTAACAAAAAATCATTTTTTTAAATAAGACATCATCTCTTCGTTGTTCTTTTTCATTTTCTAATCTGAATCTTTGTTTCATTTGAAATACCTTATTACAGAAATGATGGTTTCTCTTATATCTACATTTTGTACCATTTCAGAAATGAATTTCAAATATCATACATGTTACTGAGAGATGAATGTACTCTGCCATGGGAAACTACTATTCTCTGTTCCCCCTTTTCATTTCTCTTTTGTTAAGTAGTAAGTAATAATTGAGATTCCACATTAAGTGAACCACTGTTATCTATGTTGAACATGTATGTTTATCCAATGGTCTTTCAAGAAAACTGGAACAATTGTAGAACAACTGAATAACCAGTTCAACTGTCTGGAATGAGTTACAGGTTGCTCTTTGGAGTCTTCTGCTTAGGAAAGAAAAAAAAGTTTTCTAAAAAGAAGGGATGATAGAGAATGCCTCCCTCCACTTTTGTCTTGAGACGCATCCACTCTTTGCTTCCTTATGTGGGCTTCATCCCTCAGGGACGAAGTACTTGATAGAAAATTGATTGTCTACTCTGGCCATAGCATGTTTTTTAAACTTGCAAACTAGTTAGAAGCAGATTGTGTTTCTGAAACCATTGATAGGCTCTGTGCTTTTTAAAAAATTGTGATAATTGATATTAAAATATGAAGTATTCCTAATCATGTTGATACTATTCTAAGGTTGCTTTTTATTGTGTTTAAATGTAGGAATCACGCTGGGGTGATCGAGAAAGTGATAATACTTGGAGAAGAACTACTGATCAGGAATCAGAATGGAGACGTCCCCCAGAAAGGTAGCTTATAGAATAATATTTAAGCAAACTATAATAGATTAACATTTCTTTTCTTATTCTGATAACCTGTGCAAGAGTATACATTGTCATCCAAAGAACATTGACTGGATATGAAACAATTTTAGTGGCCATTAATACCATGTTACCAGGATTCATTAGACATTGCAGAACATTCATGCAAACCTTAATAATCTTAGTGAAGATTCTCTTTCTGTACAGTTAATAAGACCAGGGAACTATTAATATATTCAATAACCAACTGAGTTTTGTGTATAACCATTTCAAGCAAATTGGCATATCTGACAAAGACTTGTCCTATCCTTCTAGATTGGAATCATTTTGCTAAATGAATGGCTATATTGGCATCCCTTTCTCCACAGATTCTGTCTGCCCTTTTATATTTATACAGACTTTGCATTATACATATTTCAGAGGCGAATGCTCAAAATTACAACTTGTTCCAACAAATATCCTTATTTTCTATTCAGATCTACACTTTTGACACTGTTCTATGTCTTTGCTTTAATATCTGTAGGCCATGGGTGTCAAAGTCGGTCACGTAACATATCGTGACATTTTTTGCCTTTGCAGAGCCAGGGTGGACATGGCCTGCATGTGACGCATCTGGCCTGTGGGCCACCAGTTTGACAGTCCCGCTGTGGGCTATTCTTCCAGTATTAATGATTTCAATTTTTGTAATTCATTTTTGTATTCATTCATTCAAAATATTTATATAGCCACCCATTAGTGGTTGGTATGAATTTTGTGCTAGCTAAAAGTTTAGGTACTAGAATGTTTGCTTCTGAGTGTTAAATTGTTTCAAACTAGAATAAAACCAATGCAAAATGATGTCATTACTTGGAATCTGAGACAAATAAAATGACTAGTATTGTAGTTCAATGGAAATCCAGTAAGCATTAGCAAATCAATGTGCATAATAGAATATCTGTTTCCATATATGAATATTCTGGAACATTTGATTTAGAGTGCTCTGGGTGATTCCTTTTTCTTTTGTTAACTAGTTTATACACATTTTAAAACTGAGTGGCTCACATATGATATTTTGGTAAGTTCACACTACTCATGTAGTGTGTAAGATCATATTGTATAGATAGTCCTGACAGTTAGAACAATTAATCTGACTTGCCTCCAGAAGTTCTGGGTGTTTCAGCACTGAAGGTTTTTAAGAAGAGATTGGATAGCCATTTGTATGAAATGGTAAGGTTCTTGCTTGAACAGGGGGTTAGGTCCCTTCCAACTCTGTTATTTTATTATTCCTTTATGGCCAAAATTGAATTTTGCTTGTAAGTTAAGGGCTGTTGTTAAGCAGGTCATCTCATTTTACAGCCATTTTTACAATGATTATAAAGCGAGTTACCACAGTTGTTAAGTGAACCATGATGTTGTTAACTGAATCTAGCATATCCAGTGTGCGTTTTTTGCAGTTTTCTGCCAGAAAATGGCAGAAAAGTAGTAAATCATGGTCATTGACCGGGATGCTGCAACCAGTTGCAAATGCGCGCCAGTTGCCAAGCACGCTAAATGTGGTCACATGACTGCAGGTGGTGGTGACATGTTTTACAATGGTCAGGCTGTAAAGGACACTTTCTGAGATTTTCATAACTTCAATCAATTGTTAAGGTATTGGTTATTAAATAGAGATCACCTGTATATTTTTCTCCCAGCAGAAAGCACTTTTATTTAAGAAATTATGTTTAACCTGAATATGACTCATGGTATCTAATTGAAAAGTTCCTGTAAACTGCAGATAGTAGTTTTGTTAATATTCCATTTCATGATATTGAGATTGAACAAATAACTTCTTTCTATTGGAAAACCAGAAAAATATGTGAACCATAACTTTTATTGTCTCAGAAGTTTAGTATTATGATTTCTAGAATCCATTTTGCTATTTATACTTATCCATGGAAATCTGGGACTTCCTAATGTATGAATGTATTATTAACATAGAGTTGCTCACAAAATTTTTGAGATGAGAAATCATGTGTAATTTATAGTTATGTAGCTTTAATTTGCAAGAGTAACCCAATTATTGGGTTTTGGAAATCTGAAAATAAAATTCTGGCTTTGTTTTATTAGAGAGTGGCGGCGTGGAGAAGTACGTGATGATGAAAAACCTTTACAAAAAGACGATGTGACTAAGTCTACTACTCCAAAAGAAGAGGGGGAGCCTACCCAGGAAGCACCAGAAGATAAAATACTGAAACAGGATAAAGAGGAAGACAAAGATCCTAGCAAAGGCCTGGATGATGACCGAACGAGTTGGCGTTCAACTGGCGATGACAGGACCCCCAGGCATGGCTTGGACGATGACAGGGCCCCCAGGCGTGGCTTGGATGATGACAGGGCCCCCAGGCGTGGCTTGGATGATGACAGGGGCCCTAGGCGTGGCTTGGATGATGACAGGGGCCCTAGGCGTGGCTTGGATGACGACAGGGGCCTTAGGCGTGGCTTGGATGATGACAGGGGCCCCAGGCGTGGCTTGGATGACGACAGGGGCCCCAGGCGTGGCTTGGATGATGACAGAGGATCTAGGCGTGGCTTGGAAGACGACAGACCAAGTTGGCGTAACATGGATGACGATAGAGGACCCAGGCGTGGACTGGATGATGACAGAGGACCCAGGCGTGGGCTGGATGATGACCGAGGGCCCAGGCGTGGGCTGGATGATGACCGAGGGCCCAGGCGTGGGCTGGATGATGACCGAGGGCCCAGGCGTGGGTTGGATGATGACCGAGGGCACAGGCGTGGGCTGGATGATGACCGACCTAGTTGGCGCAATACAGATGAAGACCGAGGACCCAGGCGCGGGCTGGATGATGACCGAGGGCCCAGGCGCGGGCTGGATGATGATAGAATTTCAAGGAGTGATGAGGATAGACGACCTTGGCGTAACACAGATGATGATCGAGGGTCCAGAAGACTGGATGATGACAGAGGTCCCAGACGCGGAGATGATTCCAGGCCTGGACCTTGGAGACCATTTGGTAAACCAGGTAAACAAATTCATGCAAATTGTAACTTTTTATTATAAATTAGACAACCCATGACCTGTTGGGTCTTTGTTTTAGAGATATTTCCTTATCAAAAGAGAGAAACAGAATGACCAAGAACAAAAAAGCTGTGGGAATGGGAGCAACTTCTGATTTTCTGCTGGTTGGGCGGTTAAGGCAGGACTGGTCTACCCATCTCCAGCAGCCAAAGGAGGGGCCAGTCTACTCAGCTTCTGGAGGACTAGGGGAAGACTAGTCTAGTGAACCTCTGGTCAATGGCACAACAACCCCAAAGCAATCACATATTTACCAAATTTCAATCCTACCTGAGTCATGGATCCTGGATTTTGGATGGATTCTGTAAATTGGCCCATTTGAAATACCTTGATTCAAAAATTATTGCCCTATGATGCACTATTTTGCCAAGTTAAAGGTTATAGATAGTGTTAGTGTACAGATGCCTGACGAATATAAACATTTTGTTCTAAATGTTTTGTGTCTGATATGGATTAATTCATTGTGATGGCTTATTTCAAGAAATGTATTAGCAATATAAAATTGAAAGATACAGATACTAAACATTGAAAAGTGAAGTACTTAAATATAAGATGTGTCCATCTTTTAAAAAAACTCCTTGCATTCTGGCACCTATCTATAATTTGATTCCTTTTCTAATCAGTAGGTTTACCATAATACACTACTTTTCAGCTGGTGGTATTCCTCTCACAGGAAGACCTAAGAAGTAGTTTAGGTATGGCACAGGGTAAGATGTGAAATCTTTCCTTTACCTTCATGCCATTTTATTTTTTGACTAGTGAGCATGAATGATTAAATGAATGAATATATGATTAAATGAAGACTCCAAGTTCTAATATGTAATCTGATTATTTCGCACAAATATGACATGGATAATTAATCAGCACTGACTTAAAAAAATCTTGCTATAGGCATCTGCCCCATTAGGTGGCAGCACCTAGTTTATCTTGGCTGATTTTTAAAAAGCTTAGTAGGATTGGACCAGATTGGTATGAGGACAAAAAACCAGTAAGAAACTTAAGATCTGTATGCTACACTAAGAAATTCACAGGATCCCAGTGGCAAATCTCTTCTGTTTTGTTGTGAAGAAAACTTTAAAAATTAACTTTTCAGTATAATTAGCAGGATTTCAGTTTGACTTAGAAGTCTCTATTATAGAGACTTCTCTATTATTATCTAAAATCACAAAAAAAATTCAGGGATCTCATCCTGGATTTCATGAAACTTGAATAGGATCCTAAAGTGTCTAATCATTTAAGTACCGTATTTTTCGGAATATAAGATGCTCTGGAGTATAAGACGCACATTAGTTTTGGGGGAGGAAAACAAGAAAAAAAAATCTGCCCCTGCCTACTAGCATCCATCAGTATTCATCTAGCTAGCATCCTTGCAGAAAACGGCAGACATCCTGGTCAGCTTCGGCATGTTATCGCAGCCTAATTCAGCACGAGCAGCTCATTGGCAGTTGGATCGGTCTCCCGGAATACCGCCAATCAGCTGTTCCAGGCTGTGATGATCGCCACAGCCCATCACCGCCTCTGTGCGTCACATTTTTGGCCTCCACACATCGTGTTTTTGGCCTCTGCACGCTCTGTTTTAGACACATTCCAGGCTGTGGGGATTGCCACAGCACATTGCTGCCGATTGCTGCCTCCGTGTGTCATATTTTCGGCCCCCACATGCCCTGTTTTTGGCTTCCACGCATCATATCTTTGGTTAGTTCTAGATGTTGTGACCTAGGCCCAAGTAGTTATTACCAGACACAATCAGTCCTAAACAAACATATTTTATTAGCACAGCTGAGAATTACTTCATTCTCATCTTAGTCCAAATTAGGTCCAAAACAAATTCTTCATAAACAGTTCTTTAGCCTTATCACCAACCTTGTCTTCTTTGGCACTCTGCCAAAGGCTTTTCTTGGCAAAAGTTTAGAAGCAAGAGACTCCGATACCAAATAGATGTAGCAAGACAAGAGACAAATGTAGCAACATTGCTTTCCTACAAAGTTCCCAAGAGCCGTTGCTGTTCTTTTAAGCCTTATGGGAGGGACCAGTCATCTCCTGTCCTTACTACTGAGTTGTCCTTTTTGCTTTAGCTGCTCTTGCCTTCTGGCAGCTCTTCGCATGTGTGCACTAGGAACAGGCTCCTCCTGTTCCTCTGCCTCTGCTATCCACCTCTGGAGGCTCCGAAGTCTGTGCATCACTCCCAGATGGCCCTGGCCCCATCTCTGCCTCCCACGCAGAGCCCTCATCCGGACCTTCCCCTGACTCCAGGACTGGCTCATTGTCCTCCCCAGTCTCCTCACTGTCCAACTCTATTGCCAGTTCTGCAGGCTGCTGGCGGACCACAACACTAGGCTTCGGGAAGCGGCCGCCTGGAACCGGCCGAAAACACAACATGTATATAGAGGCCAAAAACGCAACACACAGAGATGGTGATTGGCGGCGATGTGTTGTGGTGATCCACACAGCCGGGAACAAGTCTAAAACAGGGCATGTGGAGACTGAAAATGTAATACGCGGAAGTGGCGATCGATGGCAATGTGCTATGGCGATCCCCGCAACCTGGAACATATGGAAGCTAAAATGGAGCATATGGAAGCTAAGAACACGACACACGGAGGTCGAAAACAGCCGAAGGATGCGGGAGGGTGGGGCTTCGGCAACATTCACTGTATAAGACACACAGACATTTCCACCCACTTTTGTGGGGGGGGGGAGTGCATCTTATACTCCGAAAAATACTGTATTTAAATGTTTAAAACTGATTTTGCTTTTCACAGTTAAAGAGTTGCTGCTTTTTATGAAAAGGTCTTATTTGCATCTGTCATCATAATGTTCTGGGAAATTTGTGAATATTTTCTTTAATAGTTATGATTTAGACCAGATGACAGTGTCTGGCAGCTATTTGTTATAACAGATTTAAATTAAAATGCAAAACAATTTTTTAAAATTTATTTGAAATGTTTCTTACTTGTTAAACCTGAAAGCCACATTGCTTTCATATATTCATTGCTTTACCTCTGATTGGAAAAAAGCAGCATAGAATACACTCCTGGAAAGAAAGTTTTCCAATTTTTGCATATGACAGATTTGTCAGCTCCCAAATATTAGTCCTACCACTCAAGTTCTGCACAATTGTGAGGTGTGACAAAAGACATTGCAGGAATGATGGGAATTCTGCTAAAGAATGCAGGAATGGATGTTCCACATACTATTGAAATTAGCCTCTAAAAGTTGATGTTTTGCTGCTGCCTAGGTGGATGGAGAGAACGTGAAAAGGCTCGAGAAGACAGCTGGGGACCTCCACGTGATTCCAGACCATCAGAAGATCGTGAATGGGACAGAGATAAAGACCGTGATGAAAAGGAAAAGGAACGAGAATTTGACAAAGACCGTGACTTAGATCGGGAAGATCGTTTTAGGCGTCCTAGGTTAGACTATTACATTTTAATAGCATGTGGTAATTTTTTTTCTTTATGAACCAGAAGATAATTTTGATAGACAAGTAAATGTCTGGTATCTATGAGAAGAAATATATGTTAAAATATGTGAGTACATGCATTTTTTAATCAACCATAAAGATATGTATATTAATGTATTTTATTATGGCTTAAGTTTTAAACAAAATAGGGAAAGCATGTGGAGAATGATTTCTTAAATTCTTTCCACTCCTTTTATAAGCAGTAGGATATATCTGTATAGCCTACGTAACAGAATAATGTGTTGCTTTGCTATGTGTGTGTGTGCGCACTTACTCCAGTTGCTAATTGGGATGCATGCATATATTTTGCCTTAGTGTGTTCTGTGATAATCTAATCAGGGTGATGTGTATGTGTTGGCACTGTATGTTTGTTAGTACGTGTACTTCTGCTTTCCTTTTTGCCTATTTTTGTACATTTATTATGTGTATGTGACTGGGAAGCATGAAATAGGTTTCATATCCTTCCCTTTGAATTGTGTGACCAAGAGGGAGAGGGGCTTAGAATGGAGTAATCACCAACACCTCTCCTGCCTCTTTGGATCCATTGGGGGAATTTTCTTCTAAAGTCTGCAGGCCTCATCTGACCAATTTCAGATTCAATCTTTCTTTTGTTCCTTTTCCCACCAAACCACTTTGGTTCCGTTCTGTTCTATCTTTAGCGACTTGCTTTGCTGATTGACAGACAGATGGACAACAAGAATGTAAAGACAAAATCCAGAGTCCCATTAACATATTTTCTCAACATTGCACTGGGTTGGAAATACTTAAAAAAAATATTACAGAAACAACTTGCATGGTCACAAAAATTTAGAGACTTCCATTTTATAGATAGCCCTTGCTTAACAATGATAATTTCTGTCGCTAAGCGATGTGGTTGTAAACCACAATGTTGCATGACCACATCATTTAGCAACAGCAATACTTGCAGTCTCCATGGCTGTCCTTAAGTGAGGATCACAAGACATTAAGCAAGGACCTCCTTGCAGCTTTGTGCCAGCTTTGAACAAGCAAAGTCAATGGGGAAGTCTGGGGGGTGGGGGCTTGCAAGCAGACTGGCACTCGGTAAGTGCCTTCTGTGATTTGAAGGCAAACAGGCAAGGAGTAGCTGCTGCCAGGCATGGAACAGCTACCATGTCATTGGGTGGGCATCTGCTACAGAGTGTAGTCTCATTGGGATAAAGAGTGGTGGGAGTAGGAGCAACTTAACAGTAGACAGTTGTAATCTTCCCTGCCAGTTTCCCCATTGACTTTGCTCGTTTGAAGGTGAGTGGTGATCACATGACAACAGGCTGTTGCAACCATTGTAATTGTGAACTTGTTGCCCAGATCATGATCAGTCACTGCTGGGATAGCTGAAACTTTGAAGACTGCTCATAAGTACACTTCTTCAGTGCTGTTGTACCTTTGGAAGCTTGCTACATAAGTGGTCGTTAATTAAGAATTACCTGTATTTAATTTTATCCAAGAGCATTTTAAATATCCCTTATGTTTTTAAATCCCCCCCCCCTTTTTTTGCAATGCTAATTGCAATTTATATGAAAATAGTGATAATTTGCAGATAATCTGTAGTTGAAGATCCTTTCTTTAGGACTGATGTAACTTTTATAATTAAAGGGATGACACTGGCTGGAGAAGAGGACCAGCTGAGGAAGCCTCTAGCTGGAGAGATTCGGGTCGTCGTGATGAATGGGACAGAGGTGGTCGTGACTCTAGAGACGACCGTGGTGGTCGTGATCTTCGAGGTCGTGTTGAAGAGAGAGAAAGGAGAGGACCCCCACCCAGAACAACAGATCGGGAAGAAGGTAGACTACTTCTACCCTATTCTGTTATTGTTGTATAAATCTATCAGAGAAACAGGGAATGCATTTCCATTACCAAAAATGCAGGTGGTATATATTTATCTATATTTATATAAAAGGGAAAACCACTCACACTCTAATCACGAAATCTCCAGAACCGTAAAGTCTACAGACTTGAAATTTGGCATGTATGTTCCTCTTGGCTTCTAGGTGCTCACTAAGAAAGGATTTTTCAAAATGACCATCAGATTATTAGTATTTCTTATATTATTATTAACACACTGATGCTAATTAGTTAGACGTTCTACTTCCCCTTCCAACTTGAAAATAACTGGAGAGAATGAAATAGCATAGGACAGGCTTCTGTGGGGCAAGGCTGAAGGAGAGAAGGGGATAGGATAGGGGAGGCTTCTGTGGGACAAGGCTGAGGGAGAGAAGGGGAGAAGAGAGGCCGATCGGATCTACTCATTAATTTTCAAGCTTTTAAGTGTCAATTTATCAAGTCCCATCACATAGTTTCATAGCGAAGCAAGGGTATCCAGCTAGTTTTATATATTTAATAAATGTATATGGACAACCATCTCATATGTATTTCTCATAGTCATCCTTCTCTAGGAGGTTAATGGTTAAAAACAAGTTTAAAAACAAGTTTAAAAACAACAGAAATAACATAAAACAGCATAGCAGCTGATTTAACACTACCAAGACCAAGGAATGGGCTTATATATACTAACAGAGCCCCAGGCTTCATGACAAAGCCAAATTTTCCATGCCTTGCAAAAGTCCAGCAGGGTCAGGATAAATCTAATCTCTGAGGTAATGATCCAGAGAGCAGGTGTCATTACAGAAAAGACTTTATTTTGAGGCCCTGCCAGATGGCATTCTCTTATAGATAGGACCCGGAGCATGCTTCTCCTGCTGGATCTCACAGTACTGATAGACACCACTGGGAGAGATGGTCCCAGAGGTAGTCCAGCCCCAAGCCATGAAGTGCTTTAAAGGTAACTACCAGTAGCTTGAATTACATCTGGAAGCAAATTGGTAGCCAATGTAGCTTGCGGAGCAGACATACCACATGCGCTGACTGACTGGTACATGCAACTATCTGGATCACCACTTTTTGCATCAGCTGACGTTTCCAAACACTTTTTGAGAGCAGCCACGTATGGACATATTGCAGTAAACCAAGCAGGAGGTAACCGTGGCATGAGAGACTCTGAAACAGAACATAGATCACCTTGAACCAACAAATAACCTCACCAGTGACTTCATGTAGATGTTAAAACAGGAGAGGGGACATCACTGAACCCTGTGGCACTCCGCATAATAAGGGCCTTGGGCTAAATATTTCCTTTCCTATCAAACACCAACTGGAACTGGTCCTGGACGAATGAGGAAAATCCGAATTCCCAAAGCCATTCCAGAATGGTGCTATGATCAATGATACCAAAAACATCTGAGAAGTCAAGAAGAACAAGGATTGATGCATGATCCCCATCCCATCCTCACCAGAGATCATCCTAAAGTGAATTCAGTGCTGTTTTGGTTCCATACCTTGGCCTGAATCCTGACTGAAGAGACCAGATAATTCTCTTCTTTCACAACCACCACCTTCACAACCTTCTCTAGAAAGGAAAGATTGGAAACGGGATGAAAATTATTGGATACAGTGATGGCTTCTCAAGAAGGGGGTGAATCATTACCCCTTTAAGAGATTGTGGAATTATACCCTCTCAAAGAAGAATTAACTGTGATCAAGGCCCAGCCACATGTCACCTCTGGGGAAGCCTTAACCAAGAAGGAGGGACATGGATCTAATACAGATGTGGCTGAGCTAACAGTTGACAGAACACTGGCATTTTTCTTAAACCAGTAGGATCAAACTCCCAAATAACCAAATCTTGCCTTAGTCATCTTTACAAGACCTGCTATAAACAGACTGCAATATAGCATGAATTAAACAATTTTATCTGTCAGACATCATTGTTGGAAATATTGACACTGTTAAAGACAACACTTTATGCTTTTTTTTTTTATTAGATTGCCGCCCTTCTCCGGAGACTCAGGCGTTAAGCAATAGCCTTCATACTTTTGTATATTTTTTATACAAAGTCAGCTTATTGCCACCACAAACTGGGTCCTCAATTTACCTACTTTAGAAAGGATGGAAGGCTGAGTCAACCTTGAGCCTCGAACTGGTGTAATTGCAGACAGCTGGATAACAGGTTAATAACAGGCTATTCAGCCGGTTGAGCTATCTGAGGCTCTCTTTTTAAAAGTAAAGCAGAAACATTAAGAAATCACTTTATCAGCAATAGCACTTAGATTTATATACCACTTCACAGTGCTTTACAGAACTCTTTGGGCAGTTTACAAAGTCAACATCTAACTCCCAACAATCTGGGTTCTCATTTTACTGGCTTCTGAAGGATGGAAGGCTGAGTCAACTTTGAGCCGGTGAGGATCAAACCCCTGGCAGTCAGCAGAATTAGCCTGTAGTACTGCATTCTAACCACTGTGCCACCATGGCTCTTTCTTTATCCCTTTTATTGAGTACAAAATATAGTACTGGCTGTTTTGCAAAAATTGAGTATTCCATATTGTATGAGTGGCCAGGAAAATAAAATAGGAGTTTGCCAGTATAGTTCAACAGAAGGAGATATGGAAGAAGGGGAGACGACAGAGAAGCATTCTGAGGGATTGGGTGCCCAGTTGTTGAGGTTTAAAAAGTTATCTGTCCATGTGGGGGTAAAATGATGCTCTGAACTGATTTTCTTACTGTTCAACGTATGTATTACTTTGTACGGAGAACTGGAAAAAACTCCACTACTCATATGACACAAAAATGGGACAGAATAATGAAAATTTTAGAAAACAAAAAAATTCAAAATGATCTTGATGGGTTACTGAAATAGTCTGAAATGACAAATATAGACATCATCATAAATACTTAAATGTGAATTCATGCACAGAATCTTTATGGTGAATTGAATTATATGATCTCAATTGTCCTTCCCTGCTCTACAATGCCATGATTATTTTCTTCAATTTGTACTTCTTTAATGCCAGTTTTTGTAATACGTATAACCCTAATTTTGAATTTGCAGTGTATTCTGAAACATTGCTGGTAGTACAGTGTTTATAGTCTTAAATTGTAGAATGTATTAATTCAACGTGATTAGTTCTTATTCCTTAATTTTGTTCTGTAGTTATGCTTCACTAATTTTTCTTCCTGTAATAGAAACAGTACATTATAAATTCCTCCAAAATATGTTTTAATTCTAATCAGATTAAACTATTTCTTCTGGATTTTGATTAATTATGTAGCCTAGTAAATGAAGTAAAGCTGAAATATTGCTTTTTATTTTACAGTGAGCTCATGGAGGCGTGGTGATGATAGAAAGGAAGAACGTGAAGAACGTGAAACAGTTAGAAAACCACCACCTCCTGCTGCTCCTACTCCTGGTCCTTCTGTTTCCAAAGAACGCGAAAAAGAGGGAGAGAAAGAAAAAGCTTGGAGAACAGAAAAAGAACGAGAAGCCCTTCGTCGCATTAAAAATGAAACTGATGAAGAAGGTTGGACCACTGTACGACGTTAAGTTCAAAACCTGAATATGGTTTTAATTGGTGTTTTGCATTGATTTGATAACAGATTATAATATTGGTGCTTTAAGAGTCTGAATTTGAATTCTTTAACAAAGTTTTCTAGAAACGAAAGCATGAAATCCTTACTTGTATGCAAACTGATCATGCACAGAACTTACAACTAATAGTTGGAAATTAAATACTGGTTATCTAAAATTTCAATTGTATGTCACAGATCACTTGGTGGTAAGAATAAAAAAATAAATTCTATAGGTATCTTTGAGTGGCATGTACATCTCAGTCAAAAACAAAACTGATTTTTATGTTAACTAACCTTATACCTTAAAATGGATATGGCCTGCAAAGCATATGTTTAAAGCAATGTTTCTGGTTCCATAAATAAATGACTTTGTAAGGCTGTACAGTCTAAAATTGGTATTTGATGGCAGAGGTTATTGCTGGTAGTATTATTGGATTCAGTATGTTTTAATTTGATTTATATAGAATAAATGTCATGGGTCTTTTAGCTATGCTGGGAATTTTTCTTTTGTTTATTTTCAGTAGATTCTACTTGAATGCACAGTCTTATCAAGCCATTTGCAGTCTTTACTTTCACAATGAGTGCCACAGTAGTATTGAAACAACAGGCTTTTAAAATTGAAAGTATTTGAGTAATCTTTTTGCTGAGCATTTTTGTTCCTTGCTTTGTATAGACACTGCTCTTTCTGGTATTGGTAATCTCTGCCTTTTGAAACATTTATATAGTGTCATTTCATATACATGATCTGTGGAGGAATCAGTCACTCCTCCTTTCCTTCTGAATTTCTTGTCTTCAGGGTAAGTGCTTTACCTTTAAACCAAGTGCTTTGTAGTAAGAGTGGGTTGACTTCAATTTGGGGCTGAAATAGCAATGTTAGTGATTGTTTTTAATTGAAGCCAACACAGAACTTGCTGCTATGTGTTAACTTCAATGATAAATAAACTTAAAAATCTAACCTAGAATTTTGTTGTGACTTTTTAATTGATGTTTCAGATTTTCATAAACCTTTCTTCTAACATATTTGAGAAAATAGCCTGATTGAACTTAACATATCTATTCTTTTTCCAGCAGTCTTTTCTCCAGTGAATAAGTATCTTTTTAAATAGTTGTCTGTTGGAAAGAAAGTGCTAATAAATTCAAATACAAATAAAAAAATCAGTAAAAATGAATGGAAATATATTTTTCATATTCTCAATTTCATTTTAATTAAAATAAATGTGGACTTCTTACTTGTCCTCTTAATTTATATATCAAAGTATTATGGTTTGAGACAGGAATGCCACTTTGCATTGTTAAATATAAGTTTAGAGATGTTATGTAGTTATGATAGGCATCAAGAAAGTTTTTTTTTCCTATTTCCAGTGTTTCTCCTGCATTTGTAAAAAAAAACTTGGGTGAAAGACTCAGTAATGAAAACTGTTCACTGAAAAATAAATATCATTCATTCAAATTTATATAATTAATAGCATTTGTCAGAAAAAAATCAGTATCTTAGATCTTGAATGTAACATTGCAAACCTACAATATAAAATAGATTGCACAGCATCCCTTTGATTCTTAGCATTTAGAGTGTGCATACATTATTAAAAAAATCATGCTGTGCTATTAAAAACAGCTAAGATAGAAGAACTGTAAAAATTTTCTTAACTGATTTTTGAGTTCAGATTTTACATTTCATTGGGGAAAATGTTACATGTTTTGCATTTCCTGATTTTATTTAGTTTTCATAGAAACTGGAAGAGTGTAAGAGGTTCAGAGGAGAAAGATGTATGCTTACCACATTTTAGTTAAAATCTTACCTCTTTCTGATTCAGTTCCTGTCATGATGAATAATTTCTTAAGTAAAGCAGTTAACTTTCCCTTTATGGGGAAGCTACCATCACTTGTGCAGAACAAATTAACCTCAAAATAAGTATGAAAAAGACTGCATACAGTTGAGACCTTCCAATTTTATCTGAAACTGGTTTGATAACTTTAAAACACTGAAAAAAGGATGGTGATTTTTTTTTACAACTTTCATTTGAGACTATTATCAGGATTAATATCTGTCACGTTTGCTGATAGCAATATATTTTATCCCAGGAGTTTGAGAAATTCACTTGGAATCATATTCCAAGAATCAGAGAAAAAACTAATCAATTTAATAAAGATCATTTTAAAAAAAATATCCATTGTTTCTGCTAATGTAACTCCAGTGTGGACTAGTTTAGGATGAGAAAACCTAGACAGCCAGCATAGATCCTCAAGTGAGGATTACAGAGATCAGTTAAATGCTTGATTAGATATAACTTGGGAAAGCGCTAACTTGTTAACTGCTACCTTTTTTTTTTTTTTAGCATATTTCAGTTTTCTTGGAAATGCAGAAACAATCTGGATAAGCAATGGGTTTTTAAGATAAACAGGTTTTTTGGACAAAAAGTGGTTTTGCACAAATATGGAAAAAATGCAGTAGTGGTATAACACAGAGTACAGTGAAAGATCATTTTGGCTGAACATGACCTGATTGAGGTAAAAATGATTGAAACAATCAGTACACTCAGTTATTATATGCTGTTTAAAAATTTTAATCTTGCAGAAGCAATACAAATGAAGTGTGTTTTTTACTTTAAAGTTGACAGCAAGTACTGCTGGCAAATTTCATCTGTTAGTCAAGTTAGTCATAGAAAGATCCTAAGTTATCCTGATATGGTCTGCTAATGAACTATATCCTTATTTAGCAGAATTTCTATGCTACCCAATAATAAAATTCTGGATGCCTTATATTTAGGATTTAGGATTTATTGGATTTATATACCACCCTACTCCCGAAGGACTCAGGGTGGTGTACAGCCAGCAATAAAAATACATGTATACAAAATTTAAAACCCAACTAAAATCAAATTAAATAAATTTGGTCCAGACAGAATTAAAACACCCCACATAGTTTAAAACAGATTAAAATTTAACGCTAAAAAGAAGAGAGGTTAGGCCAGGCCCGCCTGGTGAAATAAAAAGGTCTTAAGAGTGCGGCGGAAGGTGCGCAGATTCGGGATCCTCCGTATCTCTGGGGGGAGCTCTTTCCAGATAGGTGCCCCCACAGAGAAAGCTCTCCCCCTGGGGGCCGCCAGCCGACACTGTTTGGCTGACGGCACCCGGAGGAGCCCCCCTCCATGAGACCGTACGGGCCGGTGGGAAGCTATTGGTGGTAGTAGGCGGTCCTGCAAGTACCCAGGTCCTAAGCCATGGAGCGCTTTGAAGGTGGTAACCAAAACCTTGAAGCGCACCTGGAAGACCACCGGGAGCCAGTGCAGCTCGTGCAGGAGGTGTCACATGGGAACACCATGTCGCTCCCATCACCACCCGTGCGGCTGCACTCTGCGCCAGTTGGAGCCTCCGAGTGCTCCTCAAGGAGAGCCTCATATCAGTTGAGGGAATCAGAGTTCCCCAACCTTACCACCTTTGCAGACCAGGGAAGGGGTGGGAGGGAATGGTTACTGGCAAGCTTGGATGTGCAGCCCAATTGCAATCATCTTGCAGCCCACTAGTGGGACACAGAATGTGTGTGTGTATACAGAGGGGGGAAGGGGAGGGAGGGAGAATCACAAAAACATTTAAAAAGTGATTTGGTAATAGGCTCAATCATTATTTCAAAAATCTAATAACTGAGATCAATCCTTTTTGAGTAATCATGATACTGAATAAATGGATTGTATACATTCAAGTACCTTTGAAAAATATTCCTGCTCTTAAAAAAACAATACTCCTTTGTGAAAGTAAAGTTAAAATATTTAGATTGCAGAAAGCAGTCTCAATACAGAAATAATTAGCCTGTGACCAACAAATATGTACAGGTAGTCTTTGACTTAACCATTTGTTTAGTGATGATATTAAGTTACAGTGGCATTGAAAAAAGTGTTTTATGACACTTTTGCAATTAATATAAAAGTGCAGTTAATGATCATTTTCCATATTTTCAATGTTGCTTCATGTGATCAAAATTTGGATGTTTGGCAACTGGCATGTATTTATGATGGTTGCAGTATCGTGGGGTCATGTGATCATCTTTTGTGACCTTTTGACTAGCAAAGTCAATGGGGAAGCCAGATTCCCTTAATCGTATTACTAACTTTACTGCAATGACTCATTTAACAACTGTCTTGCTTATCAACAGAAATTTGTGATCATAAGTTGTAGAATAACTAATGGAGTGAGAACCTTTATACAAGTCCAAAAAATGATTAGAGTAAAATATGAAACAACTTGCTCTGTAGTGACAAAAATGCATTTATTCTCCTCTAGTACTTGTTTCTTCCTTTTGAGCTTTCCTACCATGAATAGAAAAATAGTTGCTGTGAAGCTTCCATCTCACTCCAGTCTATGAGTGCTTACTGTTTCTTATTTGTAACAAGATGGTAAACTTCGTTGGTCATTAAGAAATTTCCCAAGTACGTAGAAATTAGATTATTCATAAGAATACATCTTTTACGGTTTGGATTATGTAAACAATTTTAGCATGAGGTGACCTTTTATTATTCTGGTTGTTTTAACTACAAATGATGAAAGCAAAACTATTTTTCAAAAATAATTTTTGTAAACAAATTCTGAAAACAAAATTTTATCTGTCCTGGCAATTTTATGACGATTTTTAATAGTTTCTATTACATCCAAATTTATAATAGGTATATATATATATATATATATATATATAACATTTTTCTGAGACTTATTCAGGAAATGATAAGGAAATATATTTATTCCCACATAACTTTACCTTCATATGTGTTTGATTGTGCATCTGGCAAATTCAACATTTGAACTGGGTTTTGGATTGTTTAAAATAATTAAACTCTTTATTCAACCATAGAGTCCTTGTGTTACAATAATGAGCTTCATTCCACCTGCTCAGTAGATAAACAAAATAACATTGATGTTTGTCTCTAAACTAACTTATCTTAATTTTCAGTACTCCCATTAATTTCACTAAAAATTACTTTCAAGAAATTTTGCTTAGAATATACAGTAAGATGCTAAATCTTCATTCTGGGAAAATGTTTACTAAATTTACCGGTATGTACAGATGTCAGTAGTTTGTTAAAGAACAGAAGCATTGTCAGTTGCAATTTGATTAAAATTGCTTACTTTAAAGATAGACATATGTATTTTGTTACATTACATAAATTGGATACATCTAAATCAATTTTTCTAACTTTAATATATTGCATAAACCTAATAACATATGCTCTAATAGCTGATTACCTAGAAGTATATCTTAAAGTTAACTCTTATAGAAGACTTAAATTTTTAATTTATTTAAAATCAAATTTTTGAAGTAAATATAAGCAATCTTTTCCTAAACAGCCTCTGAGATGTCCCCAAATTTGGCTGCAGTCTATTAGTGCTTCCAACAAAACCAAGTATGAAGATTAATTGAAATTTTTGTCAAATTCTTTCTGCCTGTACTTTTCCCTAAGGCAATTTGATTAATTTACTTCATTTGTATAATTCAGGACTACAGATTCCCAATAATTTTTTTTACTAATGCTATAACAACTTTAAGGGAATAAGGCCTATTAAATATACATTAAATAGAATTTAAGAAGATTGTGTAGGACCTGACAATATGGTCTTAAATAAGTTTTCATTTCCAGTGTTCTAAATATTTAAACTTTTTTCTTAAAAGTACTCCACGTCTTTCAGTATTTTATTATTGAAAGGCAAATATTCACAGCAAGCCTGCAACAGGAATCTTACCGAGGAGCCTACGGGTGCCTTCATTGACATAGACTGAAAATTCATTCTAAAAACACATAAAAATTTAAATTATATGTGGGAAGTAAGAAAGGCTGCAAAAATTTGAAACACATTTAAAACAAAGGTTACACAGTCCACCTTCATTTTCCAAGGAAATACACAAAACCTTCTCCATTCTTGAAGTTTGATTGTATGCCATCTATCTTCCATCTCTGTAAATAATGCAGCTGAACTCTAAATATGCTCATTCACTTAAAAGATTCCCAGTTTTGTAACATGCAACTGTATTCACACAACTTGCCAAGCTGTTATTAAATGAGCCAGATTGGCTGGATTTACACATGCTAAATCACAATTATATTTAACCTTAGATTTTTCTGAGCCTATTTCCCCATCTGCTTTATTTTAAAGAAGCATTATTTTAATAAACTCCCCAATTGGGTGCTTTCATATATTGTCTATAATTCCCAGATTCTCAACAACTATTCACACATCTAGAGGGCACTGAAGTGTAATCTTTTAATTGTTGATTTCCTGCTTAAGTAATTGAAGATGAAAATTGTAGGATATGTAGTTGGGGAAAACTTGCCAAATACGCCTAGCAGTTTCTACATAGGGTAACCAAGAGCATTTATCTTCAGGACTGCTTTATCCTGTAAGATTTAGCTCTCTACTCTGAAATGGTTGGCAAAAGACTTCCAGAGGAAGAATAGTGGACTGAAAATGGCTCAGTGAAAAGCAAAGCCAACAAGTGTGAAGAATAAAGGAAAGGTCTAGAGATCATCCAGAAGTGCTCTAGAGTCTAGAAACTCTTAGACAATTGCTCCTTCATGTGGTCTGTTGGGATTTGAGAACTGGGAGATAAGGGAATAGCTAAAAATTATTGCTCAAATTGCAGTCAATGCCTTTAAAAGGATATTAAGTTTGCATACTTTCCTAATCACATTTGGAATTTTCTTAACTACTTTTCAGCAATCAACCTTTGAAAGTGAAAATTGAAAAAAGAGTGATTTTAGCCACAAGCTTATAAACTTATTTTTTAAAAAAAAATACTCAAAATGTCCTGTTAACTTTAAGATTTTAGAATTATAAAGTATACTTCCCAAGGGAAAATGCTTTTTTTGAATAAGATTTTAAAAATTGGACTCTAGAGGGAACTAAAGATTAAAGAAGAAAAACACAAACTTGAAAATACGATGCCAGATATTCTAAACACTGGAAATATTGAATATTTTCAAAAAATTGAATTAGAAATTGATATTAATAACATCTGCCTCTGTGGATAGACTGTGTCTAAAAGATGTTACAGAAGAGGAACAAGTTTTACCTGACAAGACAAAAGTTCTTGAGTTGAAAGTATTTACAAAAGACAGGCTGTAATAATGATATGGAAAAACATGCTTCAATTGCCATAGAAAAGAAACGTGTTTTAATAATTAAAAGGGACATACAAACAATAAACCAAAGAGTGACCTGGATATTTTTTTTCTATTTTGGATTTATAAAACAGGTTTTTTTAAAGTTTTGAAGAATTTCATTCAAAAAAGAAAATCAAGTTCTGTGATATTTGAGTGATATTTGGATGAAAGATTAAGATTGTAAAAGTAAAATGATGGAATATAAACTTGGTTAATTTGATTATTACTGTAATTTAAGAAGACATAAGAAGTTACTTAAATTGCTTATACTTGTGATGAATTTTGAGACTCATTTCATATATCTTTTTAATATTTTATTATTTCTTTGTGCTTTTCCTATTTTTCCTTTTGTACCTTTTACTCCTATTTTTCTATCTTTGTATTTTTACTGTTATATTTAACAAATATTACTTGAAAAAAATGTAATGGTTAGCACAGAAAACAGATCAGCCTTTATTTGGTACTTTAGTGACATTCTCTGTAGTTTGGAGCTCCTATAAAGATTTCAGGTAGCACTTTCTACAAACTTGCTAAAAATATTTTTGGAGTGTAGCAATCACCTACTGTGTTCTCTGTGTGTGATTATATATGTGTAAAGTAAGCAATATATAATTTGTTTAAATAACAAGTGCTGTTAGTTTTACACTGCTAGTTTCAATCTTATTAACAGCATGTATCTTGTTAAAAATGGCATGCTATTCATATTATCTGTGGAAAATATAATTGGTAGACATTAACTCTATACCTGCTGTAGAAAAAAATCTCTTAGATCATGTTGTAACTAACTCTAGCTTTCATGTTGGAAACCAGTATCAAACAGTACTTATTATAGGGGAGGGGGGGAATAAAAGTATAAAAGTTTGGAGCAATAAATCAGAACCAGCTTTTTATTGCTACATGTTCCATTTGTGGATTTGTATCTATTAAGTTGAAAATACATATATTATTTCCTTTTTGCTATTACTTCCATTGCACTGGAAGAGAGAACTCATTCGCCTTAGTTTTCAAATTATACAGGGATGTTTCTTCTGATCCCTTGTTTCTTATGGTATACTTTGAGAACAGATTTTTGTATTGACTTAAATTAGGCTGCCATTCTGATAGTACCCTACTTACATTGTAGGATAAAAAGAGTCAATATGGCATGCAGTTCATAAAAGCTTATTTACTTTTTAATAAAAATTGTTAGAAAAGGCACTGTCATCTGGCATTAAAAAGGCATACTGGTAACTTATCAGACTGATTTTTTGTTGCCATCCATGTTACAAATATGTGTGTATGTATATATAAATGTATGTATATGTATGTGTGTGTATATATGTGTTTCGGAGTTCGCAGTATGTCTGCTTTTTTTTACTAATATACCTGGAACTCGTATTTTTAGTATAGTTTGTATAATATATTTATATATATATTATACGTAAACATATAAGCATACATAAAGTGCAGCCTTTTTTAAAACTCAAAATATTGCTTGAAGACAATGAAGACAGCAAAGGAAGCAAATGCCAATTCAACACATTTAATAAATGACCTTTCCAACCTTGCTTTATAACCATTGTAGGACCAGCCAAACAGCTCTTTAAAAATTATTTGATTCATACATATTACTTAAAGTTATATTACGCTGCCTCATTTAAAGACAGTATTTTGTTTATTCAAAAGTGCTCCCTTTCCAGCCAAGAATATTAAACAAAGCTACAGCAAACGGAGCATATATGCCTAAGAGATATCCTTAGTCCCATTTAAAAACCAGGTAAGTTTCACAATAAACAAATACAGTACCTGTCTAAACGGTATGTTATAATTCTTAACGAGTTAATTTCAGAGGCCAGGCTTCCTGGCTACTACATATACAAACTAAAAACTATACTCAGTTATTTGATACATAAATCAAGAACATCTCTCTGTACATTCTACGTCTTCATATTTAAATATATTAAGAAACATCATTTGATTACAATTGGTGTTTTAAAAAAACAAAACCAAAAAAGGAAATGCCTTTTTCTTTATATTCCTGTAGAGGGCACACGCGCGCAAGAGAACAGAAAATAAAATAAAATAAAAAAATCGTGGTGGATATTTTTTTTTCTTTCCTTGATCCAATGTTTTTGATCCGCAGTCCCGGTCTCCACACAAACACTGACGCGGCCAAGGCTCGACAGACGCCCCCTAGCGGAGCTTCTTGCCCAAGATATGCCGGGCGTTTTTAAGCGGTTGTTTGGGGGCGCTGCCGTGCATTTTAGACAAGGGGCAATACTTGATGGTGTGCGCGTTGTCCCCACTGGCTCCACAGAGAGGGCAAGTGTATCGCCTCAGTACCGGGCACAAGACTCTGCCGTCGGGTCCCTTAAGGATGTGCGTGGTGTAGAGAGCCACGGCTTCTTTATTATTCCGGCAGAAAACGCACACTTGCAATTCCGGCTTCAGCAACCTGGAGGCGCTTTTCGGAGGAGCTGGCAACCGGCCGTCTACCACCAGGCGGCCGCCCCAAGCGTGAGGCGAGCGATCTCTTTCCAGATGGTCAGGGGAGCAATTGAACACCACCGAAGCAGGGCTGGCTCTGCCGGAGAAGGGGCTAAAATCTGCGAAACGCTCCTCCAGCAGGTTTTCGCTCTGGCTAAGGTGATGGTGATGGCGATGATGGTGCCCGCACAAGTCAAAATCGTGCAAATCCAGGGAGCTCTGGAAATAAGGGGCTCCCACTTCGTCGTCCTCGTCGTCGTCTTCCTCCTCCTCGTCCTCCTCCTCTTCTTCCTCCTCCTCGCCTTCCTCAGTCGCCGGGACCTGCTGCACTGTGGCCGCCACAACCACGGAGGAGGATCCGGTCCGAAAACCCTTTTCCTGCTGGCTCACCGCTTTGGTGATCAGCGTGGCCAAACCCAGGTAATCGTTCCAAGAGTTGAACGCGTTCCCGTAAGCGCTGTGGCTCTTCGTTGCGTACCTGCCGCCTCCTTGCAAAAACTCCACCGGCTGGTGGTGGTGGTGATGATGGTGGTGGTGGTGCTTCTCCAGCTTGCTCGGGTGAAAAGCCTCCATCGGGGGGGAAAAAAGACCCCGGACCGCTTGCGCGTCCCCTCCAAACAAAAAAAAAAACCCCACCACCAAAAACCCCTCTCGCTTTTCGCAGGCAAACGCCGGCACCAGCCCCGCGAAGAAGAGTCGACGAGCAAGCGAGCCGCTCACCAAAACAGCAGCTGAAAACTCCTCCTTCTCTTCTGCGAAGCTTTTAAGCGCTTGCAGCTGCTGAAATAGGGAGGGGAGGGGGAGAGCTGGTGGGACAGAGGAGGCGCAATCCTGAGGCTGCTCTCTCATTGGCCAGCAGCCAAAGCTGCCCCACCTTCCCTTGCCTGTCATTGGCTGAGGTGCTTGGGTACCCTGTTTCATCTCTTCCCAACGGGGCGTGTAGGCATTAGGGTTGCCCCCTCGCTCGCTGCTTTAGCTCGGAGCAGGTAGGTGAGCCGCGGAGGTTTTGAGAGACCGACCGATGGAGGGTCTCTTTCTTTTTCCCGTAGTAATATTGCAACGAACCCTGGAATCCTTTTTCACGGTGAAAACTCATTCAGTAATTTTCAGAACTAAGTTTATTTTTTATTTTTTTTGCCGCGCTGGTAAGACTCCAGGTGTGATTGAATTAGAATAAGCCAACATGGTAAAATCGAAGTTGGCTTCAGTTGTGGGAGTTTAACCGAAGTCTGCTCTAACCTTTTCCAAAGGAGAGGAGGGAAATGTTGCAATGTTGGGCATGTGTACAAAGATGCACCCAATCAAGACTGTTCTTTTTCAGTGTCCTCTATAGGCAACACACAACTCCTTGTTTCTTTGTCTGTGTGTGTTTGGCAAGTAGGTGGAGGTAGAATCACTGATTTGTACAGAAGACCTGTGTGGTTTTGCAGGGATTGTGCCCATGCACTTGGAAATACTGTTTACAGAACTTTTATTTCTTATCATACTGCCATCTTACCCATATGCCAAGCCACAAAAACAGGGTTATGCTTTTATTGAGTCTGTTTTGCCTTCTAATCAGTCTCCGTCCTCCAATATCATACACTGAAGTTATGAAGACCAGAAAGATACTGGCCATCTGCTCTGGAGAACTGGGTAAACTCAGAATTGATTGACTGCCTCCATGTATCTTTTCTTCGCTGGCAGCACCTCACTGTCTCTGAAGGTACAACCAGATGGCCACATCAAAGTGTTTTCCTCCAGTCTGTGGACTAGCAGGATAACATGGCAGTATAATTACTGATGCCCATGTTACACTTATTGGTCAACAAATAGGCAACATACTGTTGGCAGAATTGGATTTCCTTCTTGATTTAAATGCATTCTATGCAGGACTCATTGTCTAGTGATTTCTCAAAAGCATGTTCAATGTTTTGGGAAACCAGCAGCAAATTCTTTCAAAATAGTCCTAAATCCCAGATATATAAGATGCTTGCACAAGACTTGAGAAAGACTATAAAATATCCCAGTCAGGCATAATATAGGGAAAAAATCTTTCTGTGGAAGCTACTGAGGTTTGGTCTATCATACAGAGTAGTTACATAGATAGTAAACTATAGTAGCCTAACAGGCAGATCCCATCAGTAAAATGTGCTATCACAACCATGGCAAACCTTGTATCAGGAGCAGAGAAAACACTGTTGTAGACAGCTGAAGATAATGAGCTGATTCAGCTGTGGTCTGATCTGAGAAGGAGGCATCATGAGAACACATGACAACAATTATGGAAGTTCATGCTGTGATTAGGGGGTGTGGTTGACCCCCAGCAGGGTTCATTCATTATTCTAAGCCAGGACTTCAAACTGCAGATCAGGCCGAACCGAAACAGACATAAGTCAGCATGGTAGTAAGGTTTATCATTTTGAGTATTTTAAATCCCAGGGACTATTTCATTGCATTCATGCATAAATTCATTGGAGTATGAAAATTACTGTCCCAAGACATTTGCTCTTTTGCAAACTCAGTGATTGTGATTTATAAGCCATGATTTATTGCAGGGGTAAGTGACCATTTTTGTCCTCCAAGGACCTGGCTTGTATTGTGCTTGTGTCACTAGGGGACATTGCCTATTGATACTAGGATAAAGGGGAGATGCGTTGTCAAGAATCTGCTTTAGCTCGTTTTTTTAATTTAAGTGCTGATGAATTTTCTGCCAGAATTTGGGATGAATTAGGGTTTCTTTAGGAAGCAGTATGAAAGTCTTCACAATATTAAATTGTATTAAAGTATAATTAAAATTACATTTCAAATCTTGGGTTCTGCAAACCCAAAAGGATAGCTACTTTGGTAACATCCTACTAATCTAAGATTCTGGCTCAAGAGATGTATTTTTAGATTTAGCATGTGATGTAAACCCAGAGAGACAGTTTGGTCTAATGGTGAAGACACCAGAAAGCAGGAAATTGTGAGTTCTAGTCCCATTTTAGGCATGAAAATTGATTGGGGGACTTTGAACTAAACCACTCTCTCTCATCTGATGACATCAGACTCAGGCAACAAGCCAATCAACCAATTCTTTTTGTAACCTATGGATCAAAACCCTAGAGTGAGCTGAAAAAAGCAAACCCTGGAATTGGGGGAAAGTTCTAATCGTATAAACATAACCTCTATAGGTTTGACGTCTAGCAAACAGCGTACTGGTAACTGAAAATGGGAGATGAAACGGAATTAAATCTCAGATATCTTGTAACTTTTGTATAAATGGATTTTTGCAATTGTAGGTTTTGAGAGTCTGATATCACAAATTGAACTAAAAAATTCTGTAGCTTGTGTGGTAACAGTAAAGGAGGCAAATTCCAAACCTACAGAGAGATACCTCTTCCTTCTCTTTCCTGTCCGTCAATGATTGTCTCTGCCCAAGCGTTTTTCTGGAATGCAGTCAAAAGATTCATGTACAGGTAGTCCTTGACTTATGACCACATTTGAGCCTCAAACTTCTGTTGCTAAGCAAGACAGTTGTTAAATGAGTTTTGCCCCATTTTACAACTTTTCTTGGGACGGTTATTAAAATCAATGCAGTAGTTAATAACATGGTTGTCTGGCAAATCTTGCTTTCCTATTGACTTTGCTTGTCACAGGGTCACAAAAGATGATCACATGATCCCGGGATTCTGCAACTGTCATAAGTACATGCCAGTTCCCACACTTCTGAATTTTGATCACGTGACCACTGGGATGCTGCAGTAGTTGTGAAAAGTGGTCATAAGTCATTTTCTTCAGTGCCATTGTAACTTCAAACAGTCACTAAGTAAAGGGTTGTAAATTGAGAACTACCTGTACACTTGGCATGTATTTAGGACAGTTGCAATGTCCCAGGTTCATATGATCACCATTTGTAACCTTCCCAGTTGACTTCTGACAAGCAAAATCAATGGGAGAAGCCAGATTCATTTAACAACTGCAGATTCGCTTTACAACTGTGGCAAACAGGTTGTAAATTGGGGCGCATTCGCTTAACAACTGTCCTGCTTAACTTTGGGGCTTAATTGTGGTTGTGAGTCGAGGACTAGCTGTATTGCACTATTATGTAAATTCTTTAATCACAATAATTAGAATGACTAATTATTCTAATTATAGTCAAGGATCACCTATAGTTGAACCTCGGTATATAATCCCATCAAACTATAATTAGAATTATTATTCTAATTATAGTTTGATGGGATTATATACCGAGGTTCAACTACAGGTGATCCTTGATTTACAATCACAATTGAGCCCAAAATTTTTTTTGCTAAGTGAAACATTTGTTAAGAGAGTTTTGCCCCATTTTGTAACCTTTGTTAAGTGAATCATTGAAGTTGTTAATGTCAGTGTTCCAGAAAACCCACAACTCCAAGTAAAGACGTGGAAGCCAGCATTTTCAAAAGTCCTCTTTACTAGAATAGGAAAACTGGCACATCTGGGGAAACCCGAATCTGAAAAGCCCGGGTTTTCCTTCAGTAAGTCAAAGCTCCCAAAACCATCCCCTTTCTCCCCAGTTGATCACATGCTCCAATCAACGTCCGTTCCATGTCGACCCAGCCCCCCGACCACTTCTTCTCCAGATGCTGGATCTCCCTGATCTTGACCGACAGGAAGAATGCTATTATGTCTACTAACCCCCTCTCCTACTTTCCCACACATAAGAAGGTGGCAGCATTGGAGCTTCTGGCCTAATATGGCTTCCAAAGCTGACAGTTGTTAATAACATGGTTGTTAATAGAATCTGGATTCCCCATTGAGTTTGCTTGTCAGAAGGTCTCAGAAAGTGATCATGTGATCCTGGGACACTGCAGCAGTCATAAATATGAATCAGATGCCAAGTGTCTGAATTTTGATCACATAATAATGGAGAGGCTGCAATGGTTGTAAGTGTGAAAAACTGTCACAAGTCATTTTTTTCAGTGCCATTGTAACTTTGAACAGTTACTAAATGAACTGTTGTACTACCTGTACCACACTAAGCCAAAATAAGCTACATTATGATTCTGCTTATAGAACACACTGAGACAGAAAATTGCCAACCTCATTTTAGTCTACAATGTTGGATGAACCTGTATTAGTTCAATGTGCTCTGAAAACCCAAAAAGCTGAAGTAAATTAAATTTAAAGCTACTAAGGGTCTGTTGCAGAAAACCATTTGAGCCCTAGATGGCATCAAAAAGAATTGGAAAATCGCTCTTGGTTGACAGTTTATGGTTGTTTTTTACAGCTCATTTTTTTTTTACTTTGTATAAAATAAAAATAAAAATGAAATGAAAAAAGAAATCCATGTCTAAAAAGAAAAAATAAGAAGGGAAGGTAGAAAGAGGTATACAATTTATAACAAAACTCACCGTTTTCAAATGCACTATTGAACAATAGAGATAATACAGTCTACAGTTCCATATTGCCAATAGACAGCTAGTTCAAAAATTGAAATTGAACACTCAGTCCAAGAATATAGATCTCATTTGGTACAGTCACAATAGAATAATATTTTGCTTTGCCCAGTGCTTGATAAAGATATGATTCTTTATGTATCCCAATTTATCCATTTTTGATACTGCATAATTGCATTTTAAACTTGATTATATTGTTCCAAGCTATATAAATAAATATAGTTCATTATAAGTGCCACGGTGGCACAGTGGTTAGAATGCTGTACTGCAGGCTACTTCTGCTGACTGCCACTCCCAGCAGTTCAATTCTCACTGGCTCAAGGTTTACTCAGTCTTCCGTCCTTCAGAGGTCAGCAAAATGAGGAGCCGGATTGTTGGAGGGAATATGCTGACTCTGTAAACCATGTGGAGAGGTCTATAAAGCACTGTAAAGCAAAATATAAGTCGAAGTGCTATTGCTATTAGATTTGCATCCCAATTTAATATATAGATTCTAACTCAAAATGAGATCATAGTAGGGAAAGCTCACATTTCATTTACTTCTGTCTACTTTCCTAGTATAGAGAATTTGATAATCTTTCTTGGGCATTCTCTGGAATATCCAACCAACATGAAAAACTTTTGCCGAATTAGCTTCTACTTAGATTGATAAGAAAGATACTGAATATATGATGACCCTACCAAATGTAGTGTAATAAACGAATCCAAACCAGTATGTCCTTTCTAGTATAAAGTATGTGTTTTAAAGGAATTGCTTGCAAGATGTCTGCATTCAGATGGGGAAAAAAATCACTTAACAGCCCTTGAAGTTTGAAATCTTGGAAGTGAGTTCTCTATGATGACACTTTGAAATACCTGCAAAAATTAAAGATAATCACTAAAGTTGGTTTTATAACCTTATTGGCATGTTATTTTAAAACCTCTAATAGCTGATTAGTGTTAAAAATCCGATTATAAAATTACAATTTTAAATATAAATAAAATCTCACCACTGAAGCAATGTCTTTAAATATCAAACTACTTTATATATTCTAAGGAGGGCAAAAGGTTTCATTTAATGTGGGATTTAGCCAGTGGTGGGTTCTAACCAGTGTTACCACCAGTTCGCTTCACGTACACATTTTGCACTTCACGCAAGCGTATTGAATTACCTAAACAGCTGAGGCAGGGCAATCCGCTCTGCCGCACCTTTCAGCTGAGCTAAAAACAAAGGAATAAAGATAGGAATAGCGCAGGGGCGGCTGGGAGGGCCCAGCTGACGGTAGGAGCGAACCAGTTCATTCTCACATCAACATTTCCACTACCAGCTCTCCCGAACTGGGGAGAACCAGTAGCAACCCACCACTGGATTTAGCTGAATTTAACCAGGGGGTTCTTATAAGCAAAGGTATGTAGCAATAGCAATAGCATTTAGACTTACATACCACCCCGTAGTATCTTATAGCACTCTCTGGGTGGTTTACAATGTCAGTCCATTGTCCCCAACTGGGTCCTTGTTTTACCAATTTTGGAAGGATGGAAGACTGAGTCAACCTTGATTCCCCTCAGGATTAAACTCCAGGCTGTTTGCAGATTTTGCCTGCAATTTTGCATTTTAACCACTGCACCCCCACTGCATTCCTACATGGTTGTTACAGGAGTGAGGAAAGAAGCACAGGTCCAGATCCACAATAATTCATCAATTCATATTGGATAGTTCTCACTTGCTTCACAGCTCAGCAAAACCCTTCCCATCCTGTAATCGAGCAACAGCTATTTTGAAACAATTGGTGAGAGCAGGAATAACAATACTCCAGAAAGGACAGGAGAACACAGATATTTGGAAGATGCTATTAGGAGGACTCGCCTATCCAGTAGCTCAGCACTATTAATAAGAGCTTTGCTAGGCTATAGCTCTCAGGAGATACTATAACGGTGAGGAAGAATGCCATATGCTGTTCATTTAAGCCTTGCTATAAATCAAGGTTTTTTACTTCCTTTAATCCCATCCCTTTGTCTATCCATCCATGAAAGTCATACTTCCTTTTTTTCCCAAATGAAGGTAATGAGGAAAATATTTGCATCTTTATTTGCAGATCAGGCTAAGATTAATTCTAGTCCTGGGACAGCCAGTCATGTAATATTCTTTTCAGAGACACTCTCAACATGGCATTCAAAGATCAATTTTAACTGTCAACCCAGAAAAAGTTGTTTGATAAACCAATTGTTTCAATCAGCTGTATAGTAAATCTGGTTTAAAGTGTATATTCCTAAATCTTAGAGCCGTGATGGCGAACCTATGGCACGTGTGCCACAGGTGGCATGCGGAGCCATGTTAGTGGGCACACCAGCTCAGCTCTGGAGTGAATGTGCACACCGGCCAGCTGATTTTTGGGCCTTCTGGGCCCACCAGAAGTAGGGAAACAGGCTGTTTCCTGCCTCTGGAGGGCAGGAGGGTGGATGGGGAAGACCCGTTTTTCTTTCTTACCTGGCTCCAGATTCTCTCTATTTATCTGGGAAGGGCGAAAACAGCCTTTCCCACTCACTTGGAGGCTCTACGGAGGCTGAAAGGGCCCATTTCCCGACTCCCAGTGGGACAAGAAGTGACTTTTTTGCTGTCCCCATCCTCCAGAAACTCCTAGAGAGGTTCTGGAGGCTGAGGACAGCAAAAAAGTTACTTCCTGCCCCACCGGGAGTCAGGAAATGGGCCCTTTCAGCCTCTGTAGGGCCTCCAAGGGGGTGGGAAAGGCTGTTTTTGCCCTTCCCAGATAAATAGAGATGATCTGGAACCAGGTAAGGAAGAAAAACAGGCCTACCAGGCCATAATGTGCCAGGACAGGGGGAGGGGGTTGTGCACGCATGCACGTGGGCATGTGTGTGTGCGACCCTTCCCTGCCCCCCTTTCCTGGCACGCGATGGCAAAAAGGTTAGCCATCACTGTCTTAGAGGCATCTTCTACAATTCTTGCAATGTCCTCTCCACTAAGGTATTCAGATTTGTATGTATTGTGATCATATTTTTCAAGATATGCTTTCTGTATTTTATGAATTCCTTGAGAATTCCTCATTTGTCATGGCCGTATACAACTTTGATAAAGTAACAATAGGACTGGAAAAAAAATCATCTCTAACAAAACAAGAACATGGTATGGTAGGAGGTGCGTTATCTGAAGACTTATTTATTTATTATTAAAATTTATATGCCGCCCTTCTCCCATGGGACTCGGGACGGCTCACATAGATTAAAACAACAATGATGAAAACTAAAATATAGTTCAAATTTAAAATCCCCAAAATTAAAACCCCATAACCGGTCAGGGAATTTGGTGAAAAAGCCATGTCTTCAAGCCAGTATGGAAGGTGCAGACATCAGAAGCTGTCCGGAGCTTGGTGGGTAACCCATTCCAGAGGGTTGGTGTGGCCACAGAGAATGCCCTCATCCTGGGGGTTGCCAGCCGACATTGTCTGGCCGACAGCATCCGGAGGAGGGCAGTTCTTTGAGAGCATACAGGGTGGTGGGAGGCCGGTAGAAGATGGTCCTGCAAGTACCTCAGGCCCGTGCCATGAAGGGCTTTATAGGTAAGTACCAGCACCTTGAAGCAGATCCGGAAGGCCACCGGCAACCAGTGCAGCTCGCGCAGGAGAGGTGTTGCTTAAGAGTAGCGGGACACTCCTGTAACAACCCGCGCAGCTGCATTCTGGACTAACTGAAGCCTCCAGGTGCACCCCAAGAGCAGCCCCATGTAGGGGGCATTGCAGGAATCCAACCGAGAGACAATGAGAGCTTGAGTGACTGTGCGAAGGGCATCTCTGTCTAGAAAAGGCCACAACTGGCACACTAGGCGAACCTGTGCAAAAGCCCCCCCCCCCTTGTCACGGCCGTTAGATGATCCGCCAAAGACAGCCGTGAATCAAGGAGGACGCCAAGATTGCGAGCCCTTTTGACTTGACATCAGAAACTCTGAAAAACATCATTATTGCATTTTATTAACAGTTATCACTATATAAAACTGTCTTCTAAATCAACCGGCCCGCTCGTCTTGTAGAGGCAAATGGATTCCATTTCCATTTTTCAGTTGTGTGTGTGTTTTACTGTTGCCAGGACAACCTTGATTTCTAGCTGTGATACAAGTGGCCTTTATAATTAAATACAGATTACCCTGCATTATTGGCCTTAATCAGATGGAATATCAAACCATGTAAAAAAAAAAAAGAGAGAAGCCTTTCTAAGCCAGATGAAATAAAGGCAAACGACTCTTGCAATGAAATTAGGAAACAGAACAGTAATTCGACTTTTCTTCAACTAGGGCTGTTTTGGCTGGAAATTCTGGAAGTTCTAGTCCAACACATCTGGAGGGAAAGGCTGTGCTAACTCTTATTACCTGAGAAGCATCAGTTCAGTGGATGTCAAATGCAGTCTTAATGGATGGGTTGGTTCAATTAACCAGCTACTTTTTTTAGTTCTGGCCCTTATCAGTTAAAGGTAGTCCTCATCTTACAACCACAGTTGAGCCCAAAATTTCTGTTGCTAAGCAAGACAGCTATTTAGTTTTGCCCCATTTTATGACCTTTCTTGACACAATTGTTAAGTGAATCACAGCACTTGTGAAGTTAGTTACATGGCCCTTAAGTGAATCTGGCTTCCCCATTGACTTTGCTTGTCACAAGGTTGTGATCATACTGACCCCGGGATACTGCAATCGTCATAAATAGGAACCAGTTGACAAGTGTTTGAATTTTGATCATGTGACCATGTGTTGTGGCCTGCCAGCGGCCTGCGCAGATTGTGGCTGATCCCGACGACGAGGAGGCTGGTGTGGTGTCGCGCCAGCAGCCTGTGCAGCCGGCGCTCAAGTCGGACAGTGAGAAGGCTGAAGAAGATGTAGTGCCAGAGGCAGAGATTCAGCCAGGGCCTTTAGAACCTCCAGAGGCTCCTTCAAGTGAAGAGAGTGAAGTGGAGGAGCCTCTTCTCAATGCATGAGCACGCAGGGCTGCCAAAAGGCAGGAGTGGTTACTCGGGAGGAGGTGTCCTTGAGTGTAAGGCTTGGGGCTAATTGGTCACTCCCTTAGCCTATTTAAGTTTGCACACAGCTGGCAAACATTGCAGGAAACAACGCATGTTCATCCGGTCACTCGCTGAACATTTGAGAGTGAAGTTTTCTTGCAAACCTGGTTTCTGGGTTAATTGCCAACTCTTGTAAGCCTTTATCTAATCTTTGGAATTCCTGGCAGGCTGTTGAGGACATTTTTAGTAATAGCTTGCATTTAAAAAGACTGTTTGTAATAAACGGAGTTGTTCGGAATTTTGTGTGTGCTACATTTCTTGGGTTCCTTAGCTGGGGCAGAACACCATGGGGATTCTGGAATGGTTCTAGAAGTGTGAAAAACAGTCATAAGTCACTTTTTTCAGGGCTGTTGTAACTTTGAACAGTCACTAAACAAATGGTTGTAAGTTGAGGACTACCTATAGTAGTCCTCACTATACCAGAGATGTCAAACTCACATCACAGTGGTGTCACATGACGTATCAGGACTTTCCCCTGCTTTCTAAACCAGGCAGGGCCAGTGCATGACACATCCAGCCCATGGGCCAGGAATTTGGCAGCCCTGTACTATACTATAGATCACCCTATTCCATAAAGGCCTGCAGGAAAAGAAACACATTGCCGCAATCATATTAACATGTTATTAACAAGTAACAGGACAAGAAGGAGATTTAGAATTTTCCACCTTCTCCTTTAAGTGGACCAACTGAGCATTCTCAACAGTGCCAAAAGTTACTGAGGATCGATACTTAAGTTCACTTTCCCTCCTTTCCTTCATTTTATTTTGTTGCAACTCCACCATCTCCAAACAGCTCCTCAAATCCAGCTGCCGAAACTGCTACCCTCTGAGTATTTTGTTCCCGTCTCATTCATTATCTGAGAGTTTCTTATGGGGCAAGAACATCCGAGAGATTGCAGCAAAATAATATTTTTTAAATACTTCTATCCACATTGCCTTCATACATCAGCACTCCCTTACCTATATTTCAAAAAACATGTCAGCCATTTTGGTGACAGCTGGATGCTGCTTTTGTATTCTTTGCACTCTCTGTTTATTGACAAGAAGCCACTAACAAGTCTTTCTTTTCCAACTTCTGTTGTCTAAGTTCATTCACTTCACCAAAAGGACTGTAAATCAATACCCGTGTAAATGGAAAACAGGGAGAGAAAAAAATGCAGTTGTGATCCATCCCTGTTCACAAAAGAACAGAAAGCACTTGAAGCAGCTTCTGTTTACATTGACAAAGGTGCAACTTGCAAGAGATTGTCACCCTTAACCTTTGGAATACTGAAAAAAGAAAACATCTCTACCTCTCTAAATTTGGAAGCATACATTTAGACACACGCACACACTAAGATAATTTGTTATATACAATGGGGAAAGTAGATTCCCAGTTTCAGAAAGAGACCTTTGGCTTAGCTCCATCAAAATCAGGCCTTTTCTTACCAGGATTATATCTTAGAAGACAAGGGAGGAGGTACTGTTACGTTTTGCAGAAAGGTAACATCACAAATTAAAAGTTCTCCATAGTGGCAGGAAAAAAAAATACATAGATGAATAGAACAGGCAATAAGAAAGCTACGCTCCATTATCTTATTCCAGTTTACACTCCTTCTTGTGTAGTCCTATCACAAAATTTGCCAACTCATCAACTGCATTCACCCATCACACTCAACTAGAAAGCAAAAATTGGCTGGGTATCTGCAGTACATGCTAAGCCAGAAAGTAAGATTTACATCCATAAGACCTGGGTTCAAGGACAATTAAACCAGAACTAAATCATACACAGCAGTGTTTTTCAAAATTGGCAACTTTAAGATGCGCGGACTTCAACTCCCAGAATTCCCTAGCCATCACTGAGGAAACCGCTGATTTGAGCTCGAATGGGTTCCAAAGGCCTCTTTCAACAATTTGCTGCACCTTCTCAACAGTCACTGGGGCTTTACTCTCACCTGACTTTTAGCTTCAGGAAAGAGAAAACATTTGCTAAAAACAAAGGTAAAATTATTCTTCCCATTGTAAGAGTCAGGTTGAGGAAGAAATAGCAATAGCACTTAGACTTATATATCGCTTCCCAGATCTCTCTAAGCAGTTTACAGACTCAGCATATTGCCCCCAACAATCTGGGTCTCATTTTACTGACCTCGGAAGGATGGAAGGCTGAGTCATCCTTGAGCTGGTAAGACTCGAACTGCCGAAGTGCAGGCAGCCAGCAGTCAGCAGAAGTAGTTGCAGTACTGCATTCTAACCACCACGCCACCACAGCCCTTAAAGACACATTATGATTGGTGCCTAAGAATTTGCTTTTCCATGGCTTCATTTTTCTCTGCCCTAGAGGAATTGCAGGGTATGGATTTAAAAAATGACATGATGATAGCCATGATGATGTGATTAAATTCCACTTGTTTTATTTTTTTAAAATAAAATGTTGCCCATATTGACTATATATACGCTTCACAATCATTGCTTTGATTGCTCTGTTGTTTTTTAACTACACAGTGTGGACATCTCTGCTCTGCTCATTACCTGCAAGCTAGGCAAGGGAACAGTTTTATTTAATAGTGTCTGGACTTCATGAACTAGAATTTCCCCACATTCAGTGTACTGTGTATTATGTTCCTTGATCCTTGTTCTGACTTTTTAAATCTTGTCCTTTTGTCTGTTGGCTAACAAGGGCCCTTTGGGGTATTTTATGGATTCTGGGCTATGATTTTAGAAATTCTTATCTCACTTCCCCAGACTTCTTCCAGGATATCTTAGCTTTGATCTTGCACATTGGTTTTGGATACGTAAAGATCAACAGTGTTCTTAATCTAGTTGGCAAATTTAATCTAATTAAATTTTGTATTAATCTGGAAATGACTTTTATATCATGGGGAGATAGTATGGATCATAGAGAGATATAACAAGATGAAGATAAGAACATAATAAGAGCTAAGCTTGAGTAACACCAAACACCTTACTAGTTTAAAATCTTACTTTCGGTAGTGGCAAATTGAATGCCTGTGAAAGACCCACAAGCAAATTGGGAGGGGATTTTTGTTGCTCTCCAGAAACTTTTGTAACAATGCCTCTTATTCTAGAGTCAGAATCCATCTTCTACTAATAGCCTTTGGTACTTTTATCCTATATGAAATCTATGTAGACACTTTACGGTATCTAGAGTGCTATTACTTGTGACTGCAATCAAATTTCATTTTTTATATGTCCATAATCTAAAAACAATTCCTGAGGACAGATACATTCATTTGAATAAGTACAAAAACATACGTGTCAGTTTTTAAAACAACAGAGATATAAAAATGAAAGTAATTGCTTTTTGTTAATTTAATCTAAAAATTATGATCGTTTATGCTGCGCAAATGAGAAAATGAATGCAAACACATTCAATATGTACAGATATTTTCCTTAAGGAAAAAAATGCTTAAGCTATTTAAAACAGCTGTGCAAACTTTTTAGGGCTTGTGCTATTTGATATCTCAGTGGTGTAATCCCAATAATAAATTTGGGGTGCAGTTAAAGCATGATAATTAGGCCACAATCACTCCAATCTTGCTGTTTCTTGCTTTGACTTGTCTTGTTTTTGGGCAAAACAAAGTTGGGTTCCAGAATGTTGAAGAAGCATAGCCATCCTCATCGCTAACAACTCTTCTGTCATAATGGATTAATGCCAGTGAGATACCCTATGTACCTTTTCCATAGCAAGTAATTGGAACCAATAACTTTCTCTGGTGTAGTGTTCAAAATGAATCAAGGTGATGGTTGCTGTAATGTGATCAAAGCCTTTTGTATGTGTTGCATGTACATATAGAGCAGGCATGGGTTCTAACTTTTTTTACTACCGGTTCTGTGGGCCTGGCTTATTTTGTGGGCATGGCTTGATGGTCATGTGACAATTCTTTAGGATTTAGCAGAGGTACTGGTCTACCAGGCTTTTAACTGCTTGCTGAGCTGTACCTGTCTACTCATTTGTTTTTAGAGACACTGGCTACCACCACACTGCCTTTTAACACTGATCAGCTGTAGAGCGGCCCTTTGAAGCCCCACAGCAAGGGTTTAAACAGTTTTTCTTCTTCTAGCCGATCAGCTGACTCAGGAGGCAGCAATAGATTGGGGGTGGGTCCAAATAAAAGTAAGAATAATGAGGGGGCGGCAGAACCGGTTCGGTGACATCATATGATCACCGCTACCGGCTCGGCCGAACCAGGCCAAACCAGGAGGAACTCACCACTGATATAGAGGCGTGGCTTGGAATGCACTGCCATACCACCATGTTGACTGTTGATTTTGTGGATACCTCTGAACTCCATCCTGATCCATCACAGTTCTCCAGGTACAGACATCATATAGATGAGTTGAAGACATAAAGGAGGTGAGTTGCAAATAATTGCTGAATCTCTTTTAGCTCAAGTGGGGTATTTTGCTTTAGTTACAACTGAATTTCTGGAAACACTCTTAAAACTGTGCATATTCATATAACAAAGTCAAATTCTGGTTAGGTCTAGTAGGATGTTCCAAATTTGACCATGAGTTAAACTGTACCAATCTGCCATATGGTTTATTGCTTATTTAAACTATAATACTATATGATATCTCAACCTGAACTGAGCTGGCGATCACAATTTTTAATTCTTTCTAATACAGAGGATAAAAGACCAAGTCCAAAGAGGAAGCATAATCTGACCTTTTCCTGCAAAGATGGATGGAATATTGGCTAAAACTGTTTTTAATTGAGCAGATAATGATTATCTACTGATAATCACTTTATCAAGTCCTGAACTAATAGGTTAGTGGCTCCCACAAGGCTCAGACTAAATTTATTTAGCATGTCAGGAACACACTCTAAAAATAATGTAATAATTATTGTGTCTTGCTTTGCTTGGGTAGAAGAGACTTATAGCCATCCCTCAAAATATCAGTCAAGAACAATGGAGAGAACATATGTTGCTGCAGTTTTGAACCTGTGCTGAGCAAGTTGCTTTAAGTAATCCCACATTGGTTATAGATATTGTGGTGGCATCCCTGTCATAGCCACCATAACATCTATAAGTGAAACATTTCCTTCATTTTAAATAGTGGACTAAAAGAAGAACTGACTTCCTGCACGCTTCATCTCTTTTGTCTAGCATCCCATGTACTCTTCCCATGCATTTCCAGAACAGATTTGGACAGCATGTGAGGTTTTTAGGAGTAGGATTTCATTCCTCACCAATCATGATTGTTCTGATTCTGCAAATCAATTGTTAAAAAAGGGAAAGGGAAGGGAATTAGAAAAACTGGACTAAAGAGGCACCCACTTGTCCAGTTCTCACTTGGTTGTGGTTCCTTCAAAAGCACTTGATATTAGGTAAAAAGATAAAGGTTTCCCTTTGTCCAGTCATGTCAGATGCTAAGGGCAGTGCTCATTTTCATTTCCTAGCCGAAGGCTCCAGCATTTGTCTGAAGACACTTCCATTGTCATGTGGCTACCATGACTATATGCCCAGACACATAGAATGCTGTTAGCTTCCCACCTATTTGTTTCAGATTTGAGTTCAGTTAAAGTTGATCTCTTACTAAACAAAGTTCACCTTTTGGGCTATTGCTTCCTCATCAGTGAATCGCACAGTGGGAAGAAACTGGGCATCCTTTAAGAATGGAATGGAATGGAATGGAATGGAATGGAATGGAATGGAATGGAATGGAATGGAATAGAGCAGAACTGGAAGAGACTATGGAGCTTCTATTACAAGGACTTCCAGGGGTAGTCCCCAAGGGACCTTGGAGGTCTTCTATTCCAGCCCCCTTCTCAAGCAGGAGAACCTATACCATCTCAGACAAGTGACTCCAGTCTCTTCTTAAAATCCTTCGGTGATGAAGAGGCATCTACTTTTAGCTTGCAGTTCTCATTAGGTTTTCCTGTTAGTATATCCCATGGCATTTTATAGGTCCTTCTAAGGCAGTGTTTCTCAACCTTGGTAGCTTGGGGGATTCTGGGAGTTGAAGTCCACCCATCTTCAAGCTACCAAGGTTGAGAAACACTGTTCTAAGGAGATATATATCAGATTATCACTTGATCCACTTGTTGCCTAATTCAAATAACATCCTTTAGGGAAGTCTAGCCCCACTGAATACAGATCATTAAACATAAATCCCCGCCCCCTTCAGAAGGCAGTGTATCATTCACTTCAAAGAGTTTAGCAAGACAGCCCTTGCCTTGTTCAAGGATTAGCCTATTAATTCTGCTGAATAGGCATCTGGACCCCTGTCCTCAAAAGTCCTGCCCTGACATTCTTAAATATACTACTGTAGCAAATAATTTCATAAGGAACTTCTCTACTGATATGCAACTTTAGCAGTCATGTGTTCTTTTAACATTATAGTGCTGTACAACCACCCTCAAAACTTTTATTTCAAATAGGACTATTGTTTATCATCAAAACAGCTTCATTTTGTTCTATTTGGAATATAATGTTATATACCTTTTAATGTTGGACTGAAAAGGAAAAATGTTCTTAGTTTCATATTAATTGTCATATGAAATTTACATAATATTAAAAAGGTTGCTTGCAAGTAAAATAACATTATATTAGGAATTCAGAAATGCAATCATTTAAAAAGTATTATTGCTAGCATTTATTCTACAGTTCATAGGGCTTTTTTTAAAAAAATGAAAGACACCACATAGGTTTTGAAAAGGTAATAGAATTTCATCTTATCAGTTGGAGCTGCAACCCAACAGTTAATGCTTGTCATGAAAATATTTTCTTTTAAAAGAAAAAAAAAACCCAGAAGATATTATAACTCAGATAGCTTTGAGGTTGAATGAAAAAGGCATAGATATTCATACATTCTGTGTAGATGAAAACCAAGCAGCCTTTTAAAAATTGAAATTCCAAAAGCGTCTTTTATTTAAGAGACGCTATCGTGAATTTATTTTGCAAATATAGCAGAAGAGTATCAACGTGACATTTTTTTTATAAGGATGCCAGCTTTAAATTTTCTTTTTACAAGAGGTAATAGAAGTCCACTTGGCCTGCAATAGACTTTGCGTGAAGAGTTATGCTTTATTTTTGTTACTATTCCTATGAAGGCTTTCAGGCTGTCTAAATCATGAAACTTCTGATCCCCCATTTCCTCCTCATTTTCACTTTAGGTCAAGAAATATTGACTGGGCAACCAATAAACGATGACCAGATTTAAGCAGAATATTCCAACACCAAAGCTGAAGTTCTCCAATGTTGTCTCTAACTTTACCACACCCATGTAACCCCAATGCTTTGTAGACCTTAGAGCAGGAGGGTAAAAATGAAAATAAGGAAGAAGCCACATTTGCTGTTCTTCCTATTCCTTAATTAAACAATTCCTTCCTTTCAGGAATTTGAAAGATTAAATATACATAATGTCAGGGATGAGTGGGATGAACGTGAGAAAGAGTAGCCAAGTTGCTACTATCTTGGAACTTGTAGTCAATATATACTATTTTATTTACAAGCAGAGATGGACATGGAAATAGTTGTGGGGAAAAGAAGCACCAGAAGACAGCTAAACAAGTGATAAAGGAAGTTTAAGAATCTGGAGCCAGCATATATCATGTGATAACTTTTTATTGGTTAGTTTTGAATGCTATACATACATACATACATACATACATATATTTTCTGAGGTTTTCGCAGGTGTTTGTAGGTCTTTGGTTATTCGGGTCTTCTCCCGCGTAAAATTGGAAGTGTCTTGGCGACGTTTCGACGAAGTCTCATTCGTCATCTTCAGGCTGGTTTTCAGGCTGGTGTTCTCGGCTTCGAGCTTCCAGGAGCAACGTGAGATCGCAGCTGTCTCTTCCTTTTAACTGCTAGTGGGGGTGTGAGCTGATTGGGTGGGAGCTTGGCTGTGTTCTGATTGGGTGGAGGTGTGTTCTGATTGATTAGGGGCTTGGCTGTGCTGTGATTGGATGGGGGGTTGGTTGTGCTGTGATTGGCTGGGGGTGTGTTCTGTTCGGGTGCGGGCTTGGTTGTGCTCGGCTTAGTCTGAGTTGCAGGGGGATTTGAGCTGGTGAGCTGCGTTGTTGTTGTTTGGCTTTATGTTTGTGGCCGTGAGAGCTCTTCATGCTGGGTGTCAGTCTGCTTCATGTATGGATTGGAGAGGTTTAAACTGGCTAATGATGCAGCTGCGGTCTGGCTTCTGGTCCTTGGTCGTGCCTCATTATCAGTGTGGGTTTGAGTCTGCTTTCTGCGTGGATGTGAGGTGGTGACATCCTGGGAGGCTCTTGTGAGTGTGGGTCTGGTGTCATTCATTGTGTTAGGGATTCGTTTGTCAATAAGTGCGGGTTTCCAAATGGCTGGTAGGCGGGAGGTATCATCTCGTTTGTTCATGCTGTGTGGGCGTTTTTCTATCTCGATGGCTTCTCTGATTATTCTGTTATTAAAGTGTAGTTCTGGTCTTTTTAAAGTCAATTTCATGTCCTGTGGCTTTAAAGTGTTGGACCAGGGAAGAAGTTGGTTCCTCTTTTTTGACTGAGTTTTTGTGTTCTTCAATGCATGCACTTATTCTTCTGTTGGTTTGTCTGATGTATGTGGTGGGGCAGGCGGTACATGGGATTTCATATACTCCTTGATTTTCTAACTCAATTTTGTCTTTGGGGTTCCTTAGGATGGTGGATATTTTTCGGTTTGTGCAGAATGCTGTCTTGATGTTACGTTTGTGGAGGATTTTGCTTATTCTGTCTGTGGTGCCTTTTATGTATGGGAGAAGGGCTTTGCCATTTTCTTGTTCTCTGTCTTGGATTTTAGTGGGGGTTTCTTTTTGGATTAGGTTGGTGATCTTATTTCTTTGGAATCCATTGGATGTTAGTACGTTAGTGAGAGTGTGTAGTTCGGTTTTTAAGTGTTGTTCATCAGCTAAGCGTTTGTTCTGTAGATGAGTGTCTTGGCTACAGAGTTGATCTGGGCTGGGTGGTGGTGTGAGAGTGCGTGCAGATAGTGGTTTGTGTGTGTTTTCTTCTGGTAGATAGTGTGTCCTGGGGAGCCATCGGATTTCCTGTAGACTAACACATCCAGGAAGGGAAGTTGGTTGTTCGCTTCTGTTTCCATGGTGAACTGTATTTTGGGGTGTAGGCTGTTGAGATGTGTGAGGAAGTTGTCCAGTTTTTCTTTCCCATGTGGCCAGATTATGAAGGTGTCATCTACGTATCTGAGCCAGAGTTTCGGTTTGTGATCAGATTTTTCTAGAGCTTGGGTTTCAAAGCCCAAGCTTTGAAGCCACAGGACATGAAATTGACTTTAAAAAGACCAGAACTATTGCCAAAACTGAACACTTTAATAACAGAATAATCAGAGAAGCCATCGAGATAGAAAAACGCCCACACAGCATGAACAAACGAGATGATACCTCCCGCCTACCAGCCATTTGGAAACCCGCACTTATTGACAAACGAGTCCCTAACACAATGAATGACACCAGACCCACACTCACAAGAGCCTCCCAGGATGTCACCACCTCACATCCACGCAGAAAGCAGACTCAAACCCACACTGATAATGAGGCACGACCAAGGACCAGAAGCCAGACCGCAGCTGCATCATTAGCCAGTTTAAACCCCTCCAATCCATACATGAAGCAGACTGACACCCAGCATGAAGAGCTCTCACGGCCACAAACATAAAGCCAAACAACAACAACGCAGCTCACCAGCTCAAATCCCCCTGCAACTCAGACTAAGCCGAGCACAACCAAGCCCGCACCCAAACAGAACACACCCCCAGCCAATCACAGCACAACCAACCCCCCATCCAATCACAGCACAGCCAAGCCCCTAATCAATCAGAACACACCTCCACCCAATCAGAACACAGCCAAGCTCCCACCCAATCAGCTCACACCCCCACTAGCAGTTAAAAGGAAGAGACAGCTGCGATCTCACGTTGCTCCTGGAAGCTCGAAGCCGAGAACACCAGCCTGAAAACCAGCCTGAAGATGACGAATGAGACTTCGTCGAAACGTCGCCAAGACACTTCCAATTTTACGCGGGAGAAGACCCGAATAACCAAAGACCTACATATATATATATATTCTTTATTCTTTTGTTCCTTATTATTTCTAGAACAATGTCATTCCTCTAAGAATACATCTCTGCAGTATTCCAATAACAGATCTGGCCTATGTGCAAGGAGTCTGGAAATCTGATCAGTCTGGATTTGACCCTTAACAACAGCATTTGAGGACATGTTCAACAACAGCATTTGAAGATACCTAGCATCCTTGGAATTAACTGGGTCAGTTAATCCCTTCTTAGTGTTCTCATACCTTACTAGGCCTCACCACTTTGATTTAGTTAAGTATATTGTGGGACCATGGCTTTAATGCAGAAAAGCTGATTAAACAGAAAGAAGCAAATCTATTAGATTCAAGGCAAGTTCTTGTCTTAGAAATGTCTTGTCATACTGTTTATTTTTCTTACCACCTCACATACTTGATCTCTACACTCTTCTTTATTGCTACTAAATATCAGAATGTTAAGTGAAGTAAGGTAAATAAGCCTAAGTATATAAGGAATAGGAATGCTAGCAAATGATATGATTAATTTCTTTAAAAAAATATTCGCAACTTTTGTGGCCCAAAACATTTTATGGTTGATTATTTTCTTTGAAAGGGATACCTTGTGACTTGGTTGGATAGGCTTTCTGTAATCCAGCCCACAGGAAAGGCCTGTGGTTATACAGTGGTAAACAATGACATTTTGTACAGATTTTGAGATTGTTTTTCAGGACTATATTGGAGATTGCAAGTCTATGTCTCAAAGATTAACAGAAATGAGCATCCTAGCAATTTTTTTCCAATCAAAATTTGTATCCTTCAACTTTGTTGGCCTAGAAACCTCTATGAACATTTAGGCTTATTTCCCAGGTCTGTTGAGACAGGAATATATACCCTTTGAGCTGGCGTTATAAATTGGGGATTGGGCTCATCATTTTATATTGGTTCTCTTTGTTTCTTTGGGGCTGGTTCCAGTCAATGTTGGTGATAGGGAGAGATAGACCCCTTCTTTGTGTAGTTCTGTTCTCTTTTACCTGCTTTTCAACATCTACATGAGGTCACCCACTGTTTTGGGATTTGGTATCATCAGATTGCTGATGATGCAAAAATATAGCTTTTAAATCGAGTCTGGCCAAGTGAGATTTTGTCAGGTTCTGTGCCTGGAGACTGTGTGAGGTTGAATGGGGAAGAAGTGTCCCCATTGGGGATCTTCCCCTTGGGGATCTTCCTGGACTCAGAGTTCCTTCTGGCAGGTGTGATGAAGGAGATTTTGTCCAGCTTCATCTGGTGCACCAGTTGCACCTTTTCCTAGACGGAAGGGCCTTTCAGACAGTCACTCATGCCCTATTCAATTCATGGCTTCATTCTCCATGGGGCTGCCCTTGAAGACCAACTGAAATCTTCATTAGGTCCAAAATGCAGCAGTGAAGGGCATGCCTCAGTATGCGCTGTATTGGCTCTCCTTTGCAAGATGCACTAGTAGCCAGTTTTCCTCCAGGTGAAGTACCACCATTAAGCTGATGACACTCAGCTGTACATTTCCACCCCGGACTACTCCAATGTTGCCCTTGAAGTGATGTCCCGGTGCCATCCAAGGCTAAGTGGCTGTGGTTTCCGACATCCCGATATAGTCAGGTAGTGCCATCACTGACTATTGGGGGAGAGTCATTGGCCCCCACGGAGAGGGTTTGCAACTTGGGTGTCTTCCTGGACTCACGGCTGTCTTTAGAAGAGCACTTGATGGGTGTGGCCAGGGGAACTTTTTATCAGGTTCGCCTGATTCACCAGTTGCATCCCTTTCTAGATTGGAACTTGTTAAATATGGTCACTCATGCTCTCGTTACTTCCCACCTGGACTACTGTAATGCTCTCTACATGGGGCTCCCCTTGAGGAGCACCTGGAGGCTCCAGGTGGTCCAGAATGCAGCCGCGTGGGTCGTTATGGGAGCGACATGGGGCTCCCATGTGACCCCCCCTCCTGCGCGAGCTGCACTGGCTCCCAGTGGTCTTTCGGGTGCGCTTCAAGGTTTTGGTCACCACCTTTAGAGCACTCCATGGCATCGGGCCGGGTTATCTACGAGATTGCCTTCTGCCACCAATAGCCTCTCACTGACCAGTACTCTCCCATAGAGAGGGGCTTCTCAGGGTGCCGTTGGCCAAACAGTGTCGACTGGCAGCCCCCAGGGGGAGAGCCTTCTCTGTGGGGGCACCTACCATCTGGATCGAGCTCCCCCCGGAGATACAGAGGATCCCGTATCTGCGCACTTTTCGTCGTGCTCTCAAAACGTTTTTATTCCAGCAGGCTGGCCTGGCCTAACTCTCCCTTTTAAATTTTTAAATTGTTTTTAATCTGTTTTATAAATTGGGTGTTTTAAATTTGTTTTTGGGCCAAAACATTTAATAATTTTAATGGATTTTTAACGTTTGTATTGTCTGTATTTTATCTTGGCTGTTCACCGCCCTGAGTCCTTCGGGAGTAGGGTGGTATATAAATTTGATAAATAAAATAAAAAAATAAAATAAAAATAAATAAAATAAATAAAATAAAATAAAATAAATAATAAAATAAAATAAAATAAAATAAAATAAAATAAAATAAAATAAAATAAAATAAAATAAAATCACTACCTATAAAGCCCTATGCCATAGGGTCTGATTATTTGAGTATCTGCCTTGTTAGTACAATCTGGCAGGGTTGGTGTGCTTCAGGTTTCATTAATTATATAATGCTTTCTGTCAGGACCCCAGAAGTGTAATTTCTCTATTGCAATACCTGCACGATTAATTTATATTCCTCCTGAATTCTTTTATTCTTCTTTTTTTAAGCTGTATTTAACAATTGTAAAATGCTAAGTCACTGGGAGTCAAACAGCATATACATTTAATGAAATAATAAGAAATAATAATAATAATAATGATGATGATGGTGATGATGATAATGATTCATTTCTATATGTGCCAAACAAGGAGAAAAGGGGAAGATAAAATGGATCTGAATATAAAATACCAAAATCAAAGTCAGGAAGAATGAATTTGAGAAATACAGAGTGTCACAAGAGGTGTAGGAATGCAGGAATTTGTAGATTAGAGATATTATTTGTTACGCTGCAGTGAATCATAATAACACAAAAACCAGGGATGAAGTTTGAGAATAATTATGCTAAATCCTGAATGAATTGAGAATGCAAGTAAGTATCTGCTTAGAAAATGGTCAATGTGTTTCAAATATGTTGTCTAAACATGAATAAACTCATGTCTAAAGTTGATACTTTGAATTATATAGACTTTTATATTAATAGGGAATTGAAAATTGGTTTTTGAATGTGATAGGAATAGTATATGATGAAAATTAAGATGTGAGAAAATAAATGGAATTAAGCAGGGATTAAGATAAGGAAAGTACAGCATTGCCTTGGATGTTCAGCATAAATAATGTTTGTATGATATTGGAGGTCTATTGATGGGAACATAAATATTTTGGATGGAAATTATTCTTCTGAATAACTTGAAATTTTAAAGTATTGTACTCCAATCATGATAATAATTTCATCATTTCTTAGATCTATTAAATTGTATTTGCCTTATTCTATTAAAGTTATAACTCATCTTGTTTATTTTCCATATTCTGACCATTAAGATTAAAATTTGAAAGACTTAAATGCATATGAATACATATACAATTTCAATTTATGTTTCTCAAATACATCCAGTTTTGTTAGGCACTAACAATACATCATGCACACAACTCAGCTCATGTTCTCAGAAATCAAATCTTATTGTCGACAGAAATGATGTGTCATTCATTTGCAGTATTTCTCTTTTTCCTCTTTCGTAGACATAAGTAAGGATAGAATGCTGCCGGTATTCCTAGGTTCTTCAGGATCCTTCCATGAACTTCAAAGCCCAAAGTAAAAAAGTTACATCAACTCTTGGTGATATTAGTTGTCCTCAGGTGAATGACCAGAAAGAGATAGCTATCAGTAGTCATGGAGAATCTTGGTAATTTCTCTGTCATATTCCTGGACTGTAGCTAGTCCTGGGAGTTTTTATTTTTATGAACCAATGCATTTGGCCAACAAATTTTTATTTCTTCTTCTTCCCTTGTTGGATTAGCCAGATATACCAGACCACTGTTTCCTCTCAGCAAACTCCTATTACCTCTGAATTTATTCTCTGAAAATACAGTCTGCTTTATATTCTTTCTACAACCTGTGCTCTAGCTTCCTCTAATATGGCAGGCAGCAATTGCTCAATCACATAATAATGGGGAATCAGCAACTTCAGTGCCCCTTTTACAGTCAACAGCTAACCTTTGTACGTCACAGATCTGAGCAGTCAGTCACTCAGAATATATAGCTTTTTTCTGTTTAGTTTCCTCTCTGCTGTTGAACTCCACTGACAAACTCCTGTTACCTTCCCTGCTCACTATTAATTTTCTTTGAAATAAATCATATGGATGAAACTCTTGACCTTACCGACTAGCATCTCTAGCTATGAGGATGTGCTGTAAGGATTGTAGCTATAAATATTTGAACATACAAAAGATAATATAAAAACAAACTCCATGGTATGATATTTTTCTAATACCATTTGTATATGGCAGTGATATTTCATGTTTTTTTAATTGAAGAATCTGAAAATTACAAATTACTTCTGCATTTCCACTAGTGTTATTTCCTTTAATCATGAAGTATAACTAGAATCAAAACAAAAATAACAACATTATATAATATTTTGTTTGTGTATGTTCTCTTCTTTTTTTTCTTTTTCTTTTTCATTTTGTGTCTTTTTAATTATGTTTTTGGTTTTAAAAATGTAAAATATTACATTAAATTAAAATATTACATTTAAAAAAAACAAAACATAAAAGTATAACCAGAATCAATTAAAACAGAATTTCCTTCGCCATATTACCTGGACCCAATAGGAGCTGAAGCCCCACTCATCCAGGAATATTATGGTCTTTGACTGTGCTGAAAACCCTCATAAACATGTATGGGTCCATATTCTATTACAAATGTACCTTCTTGCATATTTCAGCAGATAAGATCCCTAGTATATAAGGATAAACTTTCAGATTCAAATTCTCTCAGTGTTATGTAATCAATAAGCTTATTATCCATAATATAGAACTGTAATATATAGTGGCATATAAAGGAGAGGAGATGAAGAAAAGGCAAGATGGTGGGTGAGATGTCACAATACAAGCCTGCTCCTGTTCTATCTGTATGTGGTGTTGCCACATGAACAAAAGCAATAGATCTTGCATTGAAATGCTGCATATTGCCTTTTTTGACCTGTCAAAATCAGTCTTCACAGACTGATAATCGAGTTTCTATAGCAGGACAGGACAGGACAGGACAGGACAGGACAGGACAGGACAGGACAGGACAGGACAGAACAACAGAGTTGGAAGGGACCTTGGAGGTCTTCCAGTCCAACCCCCTGCTTAGGCAGGAAACCCTACACCACTTTGGACAAATTGTTATCTAATCTCTTCTTAAAATCTTCTAGTGTTGGCGCATTTACAACTTCTGGAGGCAAGTTGTCCCACTGATTAATTGTTCTAACTGTCAGGAAATTTCTCCTTAGTTCTAAGTTTCTTCTCTCCTTGATTAGTTTCCACCCATTGCTTCTTGTTCTACCCTCAGGTACTTTGGAGAATAATTTGACTCCGTCTTCTTTGTTGCAACCCCTGAGATATTGGAACACTACTATCATGTCACCCCTAGTCCTTCTTTTCATAAGACTAGACATATCTGGTTCCAGCAACCGTTCTTTATATGTTTTATCCTCAATCATCTTTGTTGTTCTCTGCACTCTTTCTAGAATTTCAACATCTTTTTTACATCATGTCAACCAAAATTGGATGCAGTATTCCAAGTGTGGCCTTACCAAGGCATTATAAAGAGGTATCAACACTTTATGTGTTCTTGATTCTGTCCCTCTATTTATGCAGCCTAGAACTGTATTGGCTTTTTTGGCAGGTTCAGAATACTGCTGGCTCATATTTAAGTGATTGTCCATTAGGACTCCAAGATCCCTCTCACAGTCATCACCTTTCAGCAAGGTACCACATATACTGTACTTGTGCATTTTGGTTTTCTTGCCTAAATGTAAAACCATACTTTTTTCACCATTGAATTTCATTTTGTTAGATAGTGCCCAATGTTCAAGTCTGTCAAGATCCTTCTGTATCTTAAGCCTATTTTTCGGAGTGTTAGCTATTCCTATCTCCTCGTCCAAATCACTGATGAATATGTTGAAGAGTACTGGGCCTAAAACAGAGCCCTGGGGTACCCCACTGCATACCTCCCTCCATGTAGATTCAGTTCCACTGAGGACTACACATTGAGTGTGGTTGATCAGCCAGTTACGAATCCATCTGGTGGTGATGCTGTCTAACCCACATTTTTCTATTTTATCAAGTAGTAGGTTATGGTCTACTTTGTCAAATGCCTTACTGAAGTCCAAATAAATTATATCAACAGCTTTCCTCTGGTCCACTAGTTTTGTCACTTTGTCAAAGTATGCAGTAAAATTAGTCTGGCATGATCTGTTTTTGACAAACCCATGTTGGCATTTGGTTATTACTTTGCTTCTAGGTGTTCGCTGATTCATTGCTTGATTATCTTTTCCAGAATCTTCCCTGGTATTGAGGTCAGGCTGATGGTCCTGTAGTTTCCTGGATCTATTTTTTTTCTCCTTTTTTTAAAATAGGGGAACTACATCAGCTGTTTTCCAGTCCTCTGGCAGTTCCCTGGTGCTCCAGGATATTTGAAAGATATAGTTCAGTGGTTCTGAGATCACATCTGCTAGTTCCTTCAGAACCTTGGGTGTAATTCATCTGGTCCTGGTGATTTGAACTCTTCTAGGATAGACAAATGCTCACTTGCCATTTTCTTCCCTATTTTAACTTGTGTTCCTAATCTGTTTTTTTCTGGTGCTGTTTTTGATAGGTTGGAATGTTTTTTTCCCCTTTGTATAAAGACAGACGTAAAAAATGAGTTAAGTAATTCTGCTTTTTCTCTGTTACTTGTCACTTCTTGCCACTTTCTCCCAGCAATGGACCAATTGTTTCCTTGACTTTTTTCTTGTTCATATTGGAAGAATCTGTTTTTGTTATTTTTTTACTTTTGTCGCAAGCCTTGTTGTGACCCTTAGCTTTCACTTTATCTTTATAGGCTTGGGCTATTTGCTGATGTTCTCCTTAGTTATATGTCCCTCTTTCCACTTTTTATACTTGCTCTTTTTGTCATTCAATTTGTCAGAGAGTTCTTTATGCAGCCATGCTGGTTTCTTTTGAGAGCTGTTATTTTTCTTCATTGGTATTTGCTAGACTGGGCTTTTATAATCTCATTTTTCAAAATTTCCCAAGCTTCCTGAGTTGTTTTCCCCTTGAGGATTCTCATCCATGGAATCTTTCCTAAGCTCTCTCTACACTTATTGAAATTAGCTCTCTTAATGTCCAAGAGTCTAGTTTGATTTTGCTCTATTGCTTGTGCATGCATAATGTTGAATTCCAATATTGCATGGTCATTCCCCCCCTCCCCCCAAGGTTCCTGTAGCTTCAACACCTTCTATAATTTCATCTCTGTTAGTGAGAATTAAGTCCAATTTGGCTGATCCCCTTGTTCCCTTCTCTACTTTTTAGGAAACAAAGTTGTCTGCTAGGTTTGTCAGGAACCAGGACTACAGGTAGTGAAGCTAGTTTACTTGAGACCCAGTAAAGTGAATGGAAATTACTAATAAGGTACAATGTTTTATAGATTAGTTTTAATGCCTAGACCATCGATTATAGAGTGTTTTGTTATAGACCTAGTTTGTATTTTAATCCCCATTTTCTTTTAATATTTGACTATTTAGATTTTTTTATTTTTAAGTAATTTTAATCTTTGTGTTTTGTATTTTTTGTGTTTTAATTTTTTTATTGCATCTTCCTTATTCTGATCATTAACCATATTAAATTGATGGATTGATGGTTTGATCATAAAGTCAGCCTAGGCCTGGAGAACATTGGGTTCAAATATCCATGATTCAAGAAACTTTGCAGAATCATCTTGAGTCAGCTATTAATCATTCATTGTTACCTCATTAGCTGTGAAATTAAAGGGAAATATAGGAAAAATTTTTTGCATAGCAGTTCAAGTTCCTTAGAACATTAGGGATTTCTGTTGAATAGGTAGAATTTATTCGCTATACTGTATATTGTGGAAGTCCTGTCCTGTTTTTGAAATGCATAAAACTATTGCAATACAATAATTACATTTAGTGTAATTACAATGTAATTAAACTAAAACCAATTAATTATATATAAATATTTAATTTTATATAGGTATGTATGTGCAGAAACACACACACACACAAATCTGAGAAATAAAGATTTTAACATATTAACAAATCAGAGCCACAAGAACTTAATGAAAGGTAGTTTGAAAGAACTTTTTTTTAAATAGGGGAATTATACTGACATACCTGTAGCCTGCTTTCATCCCTGGTTTTGTACGGTTTACAGAATTGGCATATTGCCCCCAACAATCTAGATCTTCACTTTACTGATCTTGGAAGGATGGAAGACTCAGTCAACCTTGAACTCCATGCTGTTGGCAGAATTAGCCTGCAATACTGCATTCCCACCACTGCGCCACCATATAAAAGGATTTTGGTAAAATGACTCAAAGCTTTGAGTAAATGTCTTTAATATATAACTATGTCACCTGGATAGAAGGTAATTTATATTGTCTTTCTATTCTAACCTTCTAAATATTTGGGATATTTCCCACAATCTCTACAAGCAAGGGTATCTGCCATGTTGATTATTATGTAGACTGGAGTACAACATATGTGTAAAATCCCACGTTGGGACATTACTTTGACAAATGAAAGATGATCACAATAGCATATTTTAAAAATGTATAAAAGACCAAGAATCATTTGAAAGAAAGCTTCTTATTGGTTCTGGAAGTGATGGCTGAAAATATAAAAGCAAACCTCACCAAAATATCCCATCATTTCTGAAGCTATTATCCATATAAGATTCAAACTCAACGAAGCGCATTTCAGATTCTACAGGGACATTTGTCAAATAGGTTAAGTTTAAAAAAAAGAAAGAAAGAAATTGAACTGACCCACATTTAGAATGAAAGAAAAATTGTCCTGAGGTTAAGTTGAATGAAATAGAAGCGAGTAGGTTGGCTGCTGAAACAGGTGCATGGCAGATTTCTCAAAGAAAATGTAATTTAGGTCACCATTTACCATAATAAAATGAAAATCTATAACATACTGAGGATGGGTACTTTTCTTGGAGCTTTCACCCAAATGCAAAGTAGACAGAATCCCTCCAGCTTGCTTCTCCTACAAAGTCATAAAGCTTGCTAGGTCAGCTTTTTCCAATCATTCCTGAATAGCTAAAAAAATAATAGGTCAGTTCCAATACACAGAGCTAGCTGAAGCTGTAAAAATGCTGCCTTGCCACTTATGGTGCATTGAGCACTTACCTTATAAGATCTAGTCATTATGTTTGCTGGAAATGTTTTTTTTTTACTCTATTCTTTAAATAAAATGGCTTCTAACTAGTTACTGGATCAGCAGGAATAGACTGAAGCCTCAGTCGTATACAGGAAAGAAATTTATTTATTTATTTATTTGCTCAAACTTCTAGGCTGCTTAGCTCCAAAATGATCAGACACCTTTGGAAGATTTAAAACACAGTAAAAATATCTATAAAAAAAACACACATTATATAAGGGTGCATAAATTGTCCAAGGGAACAAATAACACTTTCACATCACAAATGAAATACAAGGAAAAAGTGTGTGTGCGTACAGGGGGGCGGGGGGGGGCGAATAACAGTCAGACTCATTGTAAACTTATAGAGTAAAAGAATAGTAATCAAGGACTATTATTTACTTAATCATTATACACTGCTTTTCTGGTCTAGAAAAAGCATCTAAAGCAAGATATAAAACTGTTATTTTTGTCTATTTCATATTACCCTGCTGTATTTTAAAGCTTGAAGCAGTAGTTCAGCTGAAGTTTCCTTTCTCTTTGTCACTTTACAGTACAAATTTGCTACTGTCAATTTTAGAACATAGTAAGTCTAGAGATTTACTTATTTACAAGATTTTCATACTGCTCCAAACACACAATTCTGAACAAGTGTATAAATTCCCCATGACATGTCTGTCTCCCCACCATTTAAATAAACGAAGTACTTAATATATATGCGTATGGCATATGCTCATGTAAAATGTATTTTTGTACTTAGTATCTATCTTTTTTCTCCACAGTGTAAAGAGGTCTCCTAACTAAAAGGATAAGAAGAGTTACAAACATCTGCTAGGCTACAGCAAATGCTCTATACTGTCCAGCCATAACATTGGGTTGCTTTGCTTCAAAAACAGTTGCATAGAAAGCTTCTCTTCGACTCATAGCTCTAATCCTCAGACTGTGACAGATTTCAAGCTGCTTATGAAAATAGGGAAAAAAAAGGCAGAGAAAGAAAATCCACACTGATTCTTTGTTCTCCGGAAAAGCAGAGTGAAGGAAGAGGGGGGGGGGGATTCTGAATGAGAAACTAGGTAAGTAAGATGCCCAAATATTATACCCCTTGTAAGAGCAGCTGCCAAATGCTGTGTGTGCGCATTTAAAAGGAAGGCTCACAAATTGATTGGGTTAATTTCAGTAGATGCAAAAATGGGATATGAGTTTGCATCATTCTGGGTCATTCACTAAAGTAATTCTTTCGGGTAAGCCTTTTTTCCCCCTAAGTAAATCATTCTCCCCAGAGAACCTTCCAGATGTAGATTCTTTTTCCTTCTTTTCTCAAATCCAGTATAACCCTTTGAGCAATTCTGCTCTTCTCCAACCTGCAAAGGTCCTACAAGGTACTCTGCCCCCTTTTTCTCAGTCTAATAAAATCACAATTTACACTTCAAGTTATGAACAAATGACTTTGCTTTTTGCAGTGAAACAATAATTAAGAACACATTTCTGAATACTATAACGCATGAGCATAATGTTACCCCAAAGTAGCTATTGAATCCAGTGGAAATGAATCTTCAGTACTGAGAAGTTTGTCCAGAAAATGCATCTTCTTTCTCTCCCAACAGCCAGAAAAGATCTTTAATTAGAAGAGATGTAACTTATGTATTTGCTGTATGACTCTCTTTTCTCACAAACTTAGATGCCTTACAGAAAATCTAGTGAAAGTTTTATTTTCTCCTGTCCTTGGCTCAGCTGGATTCCTTTTGCACCTTCTCCTTATTGAAAATCCAGGTAGGTAACTTTTTGTCTCTGTGGCTCTACTATTTCCACGCAAGTCCCACTGGAGATCCCTTTTTCTCATGGCCTCGATTCCCTTCTCCAGTTATCTCATTATTGGCTGCTCATTATTTTCTTGGCTTCAATTATCCCTATGAAGGGAGATTTCCCTTTATAAGGAGATATTTCCTTGAATCTAAGCAGAATGCACATAATGGGGCAGAGAGAAAAGCTTTTTGCGTTCTTCCTTAACCATTTGCTTACCAAAGGAAAGCTAAAATAAGATCTTTAGCACAGTTCTGGTTTCGCTTAGCAGCTGCTTCATCTACAACTGATCCCAAATGTCACTAAACAAGGATTACCGTTATTTCCATGCCATTCATGGCTAGTGTCACCATATATTTGAACAAACAAAGAAGTACATAGACTATTGGAAAAAAATAATAGTAACAAAAGTAATATGAGGAGTGAAGAAAGAAAAATTAAACTGATCAATTTTTAACAAAAATTACAGTGAAAAGCGGGGGGGGGGGGAATGTATTTAGGACTACATTTGTATGAAATTACTTTTCCCATCATCTGGAAGATTAGTCTTTCAGTGCAACCTTTAATCCACAAAATTTTCAGAGTGTAACTGATTCAGGTCTTGTAAATTTCAAGGAGAGCTGGAAAAGCCCGATCAGCTAAGAACACAAAGTTGAACTTGTTAATTTGTTGTTAGCACTTTTTAGGAAAGCACTGACTGCAGAGAAAAGCTACTCAAGAAAAGACACTCCTAAAGCTGGACAACATTTGATTGTAAGGATATGCCTAATAGACAGAGGACATGAGGAGGACAAAAAGGAGGACATATTCTCCTGTTGCTACACATTTGATAATCTGATTCATGGCAACTCTCTACCAGTTTGCAGCAGCTTCACCAATTTTCCCAAGTTACTGCAACCACTGACTTACATTAATATAGAAGATGCCAATATGGTACCTATCTGTCTAGCCAGATGGCTTTCTCAAAAAATAACGAGAGCTATAATTCCTATATTTTGTAGAAGTCTGTTGTAATGTTTCTCCTGTTTAGGCCCTCCTTATTTTATGCAGTGCTAATGTGCGAAAACAAATGCCTAAGCTTCTGCCTGTATGCAATACTTTTAATAGAAAATTATTTTCTGTGCCTGAATTAGAAGAGGAAGATGTGACAGCAGGTAGGATTTTTTTAACCTTCTGTAATAATTTATCTTCATCTGATCCTTTTGTCCCATCTCTGTCTGATGGCCAGAATGCTTTGTGGAAACTGAGAGATAAATGAAAGAAAAGAAGAACACCAAAATTTGCAAACTGGAACATTATGGTAGGTTAATACTACCTTAATTACTCATTTGCTTTTTGAGACAGATGGACAATTTTCATCATTCAGCCTGCATGCTAATCTCCTATGTATGTTATAAAACATTAGTATAAAAGGCAATGGAAGCTGCATTATCTCACTCCTTGTAACTGTTTTTAATTCTTGATCATTCTTTCCTACTTAACATTCTTTCTGGGGCAGACAGTGGCTTTTTTAGAAGTTAAAATGTAATGGAACAGTTGTAATGCTTGATAAGCGAGAAGGAAGATGCAGTGAGAAAAATGATGGAATGGGGAAAAACACTTTGGATAGGCCTAATTTTTGTTTTGACATATTCCCTTCCTTACTTTTGTCCAGCTCATATGTGATCCCACAGATTTTACAAGTCATACATGGCCCTCAGTTCAAAGAACCACATGTACCCATGTTCTACCTCATAGCGGGTAGTACAGAATTATCTAGCACTTGAATGGGAGACCCACCAAATAATCTTAACAATTTGTAGTTTACAATGGCTTAAAATAAAAGTCTGAAAGTTTATAACTGACAAGCCACTTTTTTACTGTTGCCAAGAAAATTGTTCATGAAGTATCCAGAACTAGAGCTCAACTTTTCTTTATTTTACCTTTGTTCTAGAGTAAGAATGCATAACTTGAAGTTTGTAGACCACATATAATGCAAAGAATCATGGGTGCATCCCCAGAGCCACTCCCAAGAGTTATTTGGGAATTGTAATTTCATAGTATGTGGAATGTGAAAGAAGGAGACAAGAATTAAACATACAGGATGCATCATATTACCTATATTACTTAATTGGCTTTAACTAATTAAATTTAAATTATATCAAATTTAAGTGTTCTAGCTTAAACACTTTTTTTTCTTAATTCTTCTTGCCATTGAAGGTAATTCCCTAGCATAGCCAAAAATGTCAAAATCTGGCTCTTGGTTCCTGAAAATTTACACACCACAGGTCTATGGTAGAAAACAGAGATATTTTCCAGCATTTTCAACTATCCCAGATAGTTTTAATTGGAGATTAAATTGAACCTTTAGAAATAAAGTCTTTTTCCCTACAAAGTTTGGGCTTTAAAATTGAGCGATGGTCCCTTCATACTCACAGAGTTTAGAAATTCACAAAAACAAATAGCTAGAACTGAAAGATCTAGCAACTTTAATGAAACTGATCTGAATGCAAACTATTTAGAACTAAATGTGCTTTTGTATTAGGGATGAATATTGAACAAAGTAGCTCTTTTCATTCTATAGTTAAGTGGAACTTTTCTTCCTACTCCCAGTCACATGATTGAAATATCACAAGTTTTGGATTATAAGCTTTTTAAACACAGAGAAAAAAAGTATTAATATTCTTAATGAAAAATGTAATTCTATGCGTTCACATGCACACCAATAACCTATAGCACCAGTATCAGTGATTCTTATTAGAAGTGATAAAATAATGGATTTATTGTTAAGTATCTGAAATAATTTCTAGTGCTAAGATTTGGAAGAGATGAAGAATTTTTGCTCTCTGTAGTAAAGAATAAAAATTTTCTCAACTATTTCTGTACAAAGAAAGCCTTTATAAAGGTATAAAGACTTCTTTATAAGGATCTGAAATGTAGAAGGATACCTTTTTCATAAAAGGCAACTAGAGAAACACATTAAACAATCAACTTCTTTGGAAGAATGAAATTCACAAGGAAAGATGAAAACCATACTACCCTTTCTGGATATCTTTATCAACAGAGGAAATGCTGGTAAATTGGAATCCTATTGGAAAACAACCATTAATAATCAAGAGTTCCACTACCAAAGTAGCAAACCAATCTCCCACAAAAGAAGCTGTGTAAGGACATTATTCAGATGAGCAGAAACACACTGCAGCAACCTGGAATGCCAGAAAGAGGAAACAGACCACCTATAAAACATTTTCCAACAAAATGGGTACCCATGCAACTTTGTCAACAAATGTCACACAACCTACTGCAGCACAAGCAATACAGTTCATGAAAAGGATAAAATGCCCTTAAAAAAGTATTTCAAACATCCAATAATTTGCTGCTACAATTTGTCAGTATCACTGTGGGACACAAGCCAACAAAAGCCTCCCAAAACATCTTAGGCAAAACCAAAGGCCCAGTAACCCAATAACTTAAAAAAACAGTCATGTACAACATGTACAGCAAAGACTGTAACAGCCACCTGTATGACAGTGATGGCTAATCTTTTTGCTGTCGTGTGCCAAAAGCATGGGGGTCATGGGTGTGTGTGCCCACATCCATAATTCAATGCGCCCCACCCTCCTGCACATGCGCACATGACCCTCCCACACTTCCCCCTGTTTTTGGCACAGTGGGCCGGTAGGCCCGTTTTTCCCCCTCCCCAGGCTCCAGAGGTTTTCTAGGAGCCTGGGGAGGGCAAAAACAGCCTTCCCCATCCCCCTCGGAGGCCGGAAACAGCCAGTTTCCCAACTTCCAGTGGGATCGGAAAGCCTGAAAATCAGTTGGCTGGTGCGCACATGCACACTGGAGCTGAGTTAGGGCAACACTCACGTGCCTACCAAAATGGCTCCGCATGCCACCTGTGGCATCTGTGCCATAGGTTCGCCATCACGGCTCTGGGATAAGAAGAGCAGAGCACTATTCACAAAAAACAAAAAACAAACAAAAAACACATCAAATCTAAAATCAGGAGACATTACAAAAGATATCAATATACATGACAGAATCAACCACAGTTTCAGCTGGGAAACTATCAGCATCTTAGACCAAGCCAAATGCAAAAATGCTATAGAATTCCTGGAAGGTTGGCATTCAAACAAATGAGCCACTAATAGAAATAGAGATAACGCATCACCCAAAGGAAACAAAAGAATTGCAACGTATCCCCTGCAGCATCCCACAGTGAGATAATCAGGGTTCACCAACAGACAAATGGGCAGAAAACTATCTAATCAAGGAACCACCAGAGAGGATACTGTACCTCAACCAAAATTGGCAGATTAAGCTACTGCATATAAATTGGCAGTAAACTGATGATTTTATCTATCTGGGTAATGAAATATCTGCAAGCAAGTAACCAAGCTCAGAGAGGACCAAGAACTCCACATAAAAAGTGAACCAGATCAGTAGTTAAAATGTACTTCAACATTTTAAAGCCAGCAGGATGCAATGGCTTTCAGCAGATTTTAGAGCAACAGGCTATCTTATGTTGGTTATGATGGGCCTAGCTACGGCTCTTAATTACTATTTACAGTCCCAAAACATCAACTGCATTAGGCCACTACCTCATACTACCAAAGGGTAGGGCTAGACCTACTTAGGATTGTTTAGTTTGTGAAACTGAAGTTTATTAAGTTGGAAACCTTTTCTCCTAAAAAGATCCTGTATTTCACAGGGGGGAGGGGGAAGAGAGGGGGAATTATTTTCACCCTTCAAAAAAAATATTGTGGAGTCCTTGTTGTTCTCTGAGCTTGAATGCTTTCTTGCAGCATTTCAGTACGCAGTACATAACATTATCAATATTCTATTGAAAAGTAATATTTCTGCAAGTATTAAGGACATAAAGCTTTTCCCAAGAAAACAAAGCTGATAATTCGAATCTAGATCTAAGTAGTAAATTTGTAACACCAACATATTTGACTTTTAAACTATATGAAAGCCTTTCAAAGAAGAGAATCTCTATAAAGTCATTGAGGTGTGGAATCACAGTTAACCAACTGGAAGGCTAGGAGAGTTAACTGCAGGAGAACCAATGGGTGACAAATTAATAATAAGAGTGTTGAAGCTGCTAATTAAATAACCGTGTGGTTCTTCTCACTTCATTGGTTTCCACAGTGGAATATGTATATAAAATATATCTTTAAGCTTTGAAGGTGTGGTATGCATTTGTGCGGCACTAGAGTAGGAAGGTCTATGGAGATTCTCAGTCATCCAGATCATGGTTGTCCTAAAGGTGCTTTTTTCAAAAGGCAACTAGACTTTCTTGATTTTTTTTCCTTGAAAACGTTTTGCTTCTTATCCAAGAAGTTCTTGAGAATGCAAAACATTTTCAAAGAAAAAAACAATTGCCTTCTGAAAAGCATCTTTGGGGTACAATTGAAAAGGTTGTCCAAATTTGCTTTGAAACTTCTCTATGATGATTACAGATGCAGGAGTAAAACCAAACAGGACTAAGTCTGGTGAAAGACTTCCAAGAAATCTTAGTTCTGTCAGCTAGATTAAAAAGTATCTGACAAGAAGGCACGGGTGCAAACTTCTATACTGCATGTCTATGAGCATTTAATCACCAGATCAAATGATTTTTTCACCTCTTGTAAAATAATCCATCTTTTGCTTTTCTTGACCTCTATGATTTAGTTTCACTGGCTTTGATTCCTGTTTGTTCCACCTCTGGGCCTATTTTGGAGCCTGTGAAGGTCTGTCTCTGCATGCTTTTCTTGAACCAGATGTTGTTTCATTCTCAATAAGAAAGACATGGCTTATGTTACTTCTGATGTTTGCTCAGTGTTGACTGGAAATAATGTATTAAGTTGTGGCAATCAAAATAACTTCTTCTTTTTTGGAATTGTCAACTTTTTCCGGCCCTGGTGCCATGCCATGACGACTCCCTAAGTGCTTCTGCCAAACTCTTTCAAGTTCATAAAATGTCATTCGAGATCAGTACCATCTTGCATGAATTCTTATATGTATTAACAAAATGAATTGTTCACACTCTCATAATGCTTTTTTTTTAGAATGCAACATTTTAAATAGGAAAGTTGCTGGCAATGTTGCAAAAATTCCCTGCTTTCTGCTTTCATTCCATATGGTTACTTCTGTGTAATTTTCATTTATTTTGATTAAGTTTCTAATCATGCAGAAATACAGCTTGAATATTCTACAGTTCTTATAGTTCTTGGGGAATCTATTTATTTGACTAATTTTCCACTTTTTCTCTGTAAGCTCATTGTGGCATACATTATATTTCTAATTAATTTTTTCTGCATAACTGTTCTGTTGAATTGTAGGTTCTTCTACATAGCAGGCTTGAGCTGCTGATCCTGTGATGGAAATGAATCTGTTTTAATTAATTAATTAAATTAATAATAATTTTGTATTAATTAATTAATTAATTAATTAATAATTTTGTATTTATATGTTTTATTTTATGGCTGTACACCGCCCTGAGTCCTTCAGGAGTAGGGCGGTATATAAATTCAATAAAATCTAAAAAATCTAAAAATAATATCCAGGTACAGAGCAATCAGGCTAGCAAGGCTGATATCAATCCACTAGGTAGACCAGATCAGAAAATTAATCCTATAAATAGGCTAAAAAACTTTAACTGAGATTGGTTATAATAACAGAATCTTGCAAGATTGATTGTGCTCTTCCTTCTCTTCCTTATAGTTCAGTGAATTAAGTCCTCCCCAAACTTATCTCATTGTCTAGACTTTCAGCCCCTTTTGCCTAGGTAATAGTTAAGGTCAAGGTTATTTTACTAACTCCCTACATCTGTCAGCAGCTGAGATGCCTTTTGGACTGTCTGCCTAATTAGTAGATCTGAAGCCTGTATTTGACTACAGTGGAGATTGCAATGTGGAAATAAATGGGGAAGTCAGAAATTAAATATTTATATAATTTTAGGAGTGTTTTTTTTCTTTTTGAACATTTATAAATAATCTAGGGTGGATTTTGGCATTAAGTTTAAAAATTAGCACTTTATATATCATGAAAACAACTTAATGTGGTCTCCTTGACATTTTTTAAAAAAACTAATGTTATATTGAGCGTTAATATAAAATGACAAATGGTCAACATGGGGTCAAATGAGATACAGTATATGATTGGGCAACCCACAATAGCCATATGTGCTAGTGGTACTGAGTGCTTGAGACCAGGGACAGCTTTAGAGGAACTCTGGTTTGAGGTTGGGGGAATCGGATAGATATGTGGAATGGAGGATGAGACTAGAGGAGCCATATGGTCTGGAAGGGGAAAGGCTATAAGGGGGAGGGGTTGAAATTTTTTTTGACAGGGGAAGAAGCAGGCAATAACTTAAGTATGGTGATGGGCAGAGGGGGAGATAGGAATTTAAAGGGGGTGTTAGTCAGAAGTGGGTTCTACTTACCTTTACTACTGGTTTGCAACGGAAGCACGCGTGCATTCTTCTGCGCATGTGCAGATCACCCATGATGACGTCCGGGCGGATGGGTGGAACTTCCTGTCCTTTCACTATTGGTTCGCAAGAACTGGACAGAACTGGGAGCAACCCACCACTGGTGTTAGTGTTTGAGACCAATCCTGTCCCATATTTCTCCTTATACTATACTCTTTATACTTATAATATACATTGTAGTTCTCCTTAGACTATACTAGGTCACCAGATCCTGAGTCACCCTGGGCTGATTTTTTACTAAATGCCAGGGCAATATGTAATACAGCGATCTCCTAACACAATTCCATTTGGGTAAGCAGCCAACTTGCCTTGTGTAACCAAGAACTGGGTAGGCCCAAAGGAGTATGTGTTCTTTTCTGAAATATGCCCAGTTGGGTTTCTCGTCTACCACCAGTTACAATGTTTTCTAAAGACAGTGGTGTTATCCAAGGAGTCCTACCTGCATTTTGCTGAAGAAATCATGTGTGAGACCCCTGTGACTCTACTTGGGTTTGTTGCTCATGTACTTGTTGTTACTGTTGCCTCTATTGTGCACACACACACCGAACTCAACTCGATCATGAAGTTGGTAGTGGAGTCTCTCAGATACTCGTACTCTCAGAAACTCTCCAACATGGCTTTCCAAAAGATTTATTCATTTACTATATGAGGTTTGTCTTTTGTTGCTTTCTTTTGATACCAGGTGGGTAAGCCACAATGCTTTGTGTGTAAAAAAAAAAAAAAGCATCCATTGAAATGCCAATGGTGGCTGCCTAATGAAGAGTCTAGATTGTGTAAAGTGTAACGTAAACTATTTCAGAAAATAGCAGAATGGGAATGGGAATTAGAAAGCAGCAGTTTCTTGCATTGTATCACACAGCTTTCCTCCCTCCCACTGAGGAATATGAATTTCTAACAGTTAATACCAACCAATTTGAGTCAGGCTTTCATGCCTCCGTTTGTAAACCTACAGTATTAAGTAGTCACATGCTTCCATTTGAGTGCCAAGCCAATTTTTCAAGCATTGTGATTACTCACTGGGAAGTGCAATGTTGACTTAAAGTGGGGGTGCGTGGGGTGGAGATGGAATAGCTTAGTTGTCATATTCAGTTTATTCAGATTGGATATTCACATTGGGGTGACAAAAAATACACAAGCATCTAAAACTTAGTAGGAAAATTATGTATTTAGAAGCCTTTACATTATTGGTTTTTGTGAGTTGTGACTTTATGTCACTCAGACCAAACATTCCGTTTAATTAAGTCAATGTTTAGTATTTAATCATTCATAATTCGGTGAGACTCATACTTTTTTTTTTTTTTTTTTACAAACCTATACTTCGTTCACACACATACAAAAGTTTTTGGATAGATCTGAAAAATAGTTCCTATACAAGTTTCATATGGATAAAAGGCAGTGAGTGGCTTTCAAGAAGGTTTGGCTATATATATTATATGTTTAGAATTGTAGGGGTGCAGGGAATCATTCTTTGGGCTATGGTAGAGTTCTTGCAAAAAATAAAGTACTAATTGAACTACTAATGCCACCTCAATAGTTTTGTAAAATATTTCCACCACCAATACAATGTACCATAGTGCAGTTTATTAAGATGGCTTATAACTAAGCATACGTAAAGATAAAGGTTCCTCAGCACATGCATGCTAGTCGTTTCGAGCTCTAGGGATGGTGCTCATCTCCCTTTCTAAGCCGAAGAGCCAGCACTGTCCGAAGACGTCTCCGTGGTCATGTGGTCATATTACCTTCCCACCAAAATGTTCCCTATTTTTCTACTTGCATTTTTTAAGTGCTTTTGAACTGCTAGGTTGGCAGAAGCTGAGACAAATAATGGGAGCTCACTCCGTTATGCATCTCTGGGGATTTGAACCACTGAACTGCCAACCTTCTGATTGACAAGCTCAGCATCTTAGCCACTGAGCCACCAAGTCTCTTTTAAATCTAATTATGTAAATAACATACCGTGGAGTCCATTATCTGGCAGGAGAATCCATGCTACTAGTTAACATTTTTAAGGAAAAAAACCATTCTAAAAGGTGATGTGGGAGTGGGATCCCGCTTTCTGTGACCATGTAAGACCATGTGAACTTGACTATCACATTTCCACACTGTGGAATTTCCATACACACTGTGTATGGAACACATTTCCATACACACTGTGTATTTTGTTTTACATATTTAACATCTCAAGATACTTTAGCCAATCCTCATTAGGCATGTTCTCAAGTCCCTGTATCATCTTTCTGACCCTCCTTTTAACTCTAATTCTTTAATATTCTGCTCCAAATGTGATGTGTTGGCCATAATCATATATACTATTCCAGGCATAGTTTCACTATTACTAAATAAAAGAGAATGGTTTAAAATATCTTTGATACAGTGCTTCTTCTGATGTAGCCCAGAACAGATTAACTAACCTTTTTTACATTATCTGTCTCATTCTGCTGAGTCATGTCCAGTTTGCTGTCAATAACAAGGCCCAAGGTACTTCACCATGCCACGAATCTGCTTTTGGTGTACAATCCTACATTGTTTTCTTTTTCATTTCTCCCTGTTGAAGGCTATCCCTTCAATCAATCTCCCAACCTGTCCAGATCAGTGTTGGGTTTCAAAATTTTTTACTACTGGTTCTGTGGGTGTGGCTTGTGGGCATGGCAGGGGAAGGATATTGTAAAATCTCCATTCCCACCCCACTCCAGGGGAAGGATACTGTAAAATCTCCATTCCCTCCCCAATCCAGAGGAAGATTACCGCAAAATCCCCATTTCCTCCCGATCAGTTGGGACTTGGGAGGCAGAGAATAGATGGGGGTGGGGCCAGTCAGAATTTTTACTACCGGTTCTCCAAACTACTCAAAATTTCCAGAACTGGCCAGAACCTGCTGAAACTCACCTCTGGTCTAGATTAACTCCAATCTCATTGTATAATCTTGTCAGTTGTCCAAACCTCCCAGTTTGTGTTATTTGCAGATCTGATAAACAATCCATCAAACTCCATAATCCAAATAATTAATAAAAATGTTAGATAATACTAGATCCAAGACTAAGAAGCTCTAGTACAAACTGATAAGCACCTCAAAAGGACAGAAATAGAATTTTGAAGAAGAAAAGGCAATACACAATTTAGTGAATGGACCTAATGGAAGTAAGAATGGTTTACAAGTCTCAAAATGGTTGTGATGTCAATGAATGATGACATCTATAAGATAGACTTAGTTATATTTCTTTTTTGTCCTTATTCTTTTAATTTTTTCTCATTATTTCTTACTCATTTCTGATCTTTGAACGAAATTGCTTAGTGGTGTGAAGGGTATGCATGTATGAATGTAAAAGTTTATCTTTTGAAAAGCATGTATCAAAATACCTACCAATTTTTTAAAAGTCTATTTAACTTTAAGGACTTTACATATTAGAAAATGAGAATCTCAAATTGACAGATGCATCCTTTACTGAAGTTAAGAATAAGACATTTGTGAGGCTGGGCAGGTACGGCCACATACACTTGATGTAGAAATATGTTTTTTATACTGTGCATAATTCATTCATTGTGGTAGTGCAGTGGTTAGAATGCAGTATTGCAGGCCAACTCTGCCAACAGTCTGAGTTAGATCTTGGTGGACTCAAAGTTGACTCAGCCTTTCATCCTTCCAAGGTCAGTAAAATGAGGACCTAGATTGTTGGGAGCAATATGCTGACTCTGTAAACTGCCTAGAGAGTGCTGTAAAGTATTGTGAAGCTGTATATACGCCTATGTGCTATTGCTATTTGTGGACTGTACTTCCACAAGATGCGTTTATAACTTCTACCTTGATACCTTCAAAAGGAAATTAAATCTATTTATTTATATTTAGGATTTATGTGGCTGCCTATTGTATATAATGATTTTTATATGAATCAATGGTTATGTTTGGGTGATTTATTTGTTTATCAATGGATGATTTTATTTATATTCATAATATAGATTTATAAACCTCCACGATTCAAAACCATCTCTGAGCAATGCGCAGATTAAAAACAGATACAATACATAAGAAAAACAAACAGAACTAAATGTAGTAAAATATGTATCGAGGGAAACAAACATACTTTAACTGAACACATTTTTCATTCCAGAGCATGGGCAAAAACAGAAATCAGAAATCTCTTAAACAGTTGCATCTTTCATGAGGAAGTGCTGTGACAGAGAAGGGATATATCTTAGGTCCCATTATAGGGACTGGGAGCCACAAAACCTGGTGGGCATGGCCATTAGGTCCTGGATTCATGGCTATCCTTAGTTGACCATCTTACAGCCTTGGCCAGGAGGGCTTTTGCACAGGTTTGCCTGGTGCGCCAGTTGCGATCTTTCCTAGATGGGGATGCCCATCGTAAAGTCACTCATGCTCTCATCATCTTCCGCCTGGACTACTGCAATGCCCTCTACATGGGGCTCCCCTTGTGGTGCACCTGGAGGCTCCAAGTGGTCCAGAATGCGGCCGCGCAAGTTGTTACAGGAGCTTCCCATTACCCCCGTGTTACAACTCTTCTGCGTGAGCTGCACTGGGTGCCAGTGGTCCTTCGGATCCGCTTCAAGGTGCTGGTACTTACCTATAAAGCCCTACATGGCATGGGCCTGGAGTACTTGCAGGATCACCTCCTACCAGCCTCCCACCACCCAGTGTGTTCACATAGGGCTGCCCTCCTCCGAGTGCCATCGGCCAGGCAATGTTGGCTGGTGGCGCCCAGGATGAGGGTGTTCTATGTGGCTGCACTTACCCTCTGCAATGAATTACCCACTGAGCTCCGGATGGCCCCCGACCTCCGCTCTTTCCGTGGCGGCCTGAAGACATGCCTTTTTCAGCAAATCTCCTGATCTGCTGGGAGTTTTTTGTTTTAATGTTGGGGATTTTAATTGGCTTATTTTAGCATTAATTAAGTTTTGTTGTTTTATTGTTGTGAGCCGGCCCTAGTCCTTCGGGAGGAGGGCGGCATATAAATATGAATAAAATAAAATAAAAAATAAATAAATATGACATTGCTTAATGAAAGAGTCAAATATATAGTATTTGTACAGTATATCTGCTTTGTTGGAACTTGTGGAGCAGGCAGAAATAATGGGAGAGAGGGTTCCTCAGATAGCCAAGTCATATGCCATTTTAATAATGAATTCAATGAATACTTTCAGCTGCTGGCCTCAGATTATTGATACTAAATGCCAACAGCTGAAAGTGACTGCAAAAACTTGTCATCTTTATACCTCTTGCGTAGGTACACTTTGTACCTCTTGCGTAGGTACACTTGAATGAACATTTTGACAAACTAGTTATGATTTTATTTGCAGGACACTATTTCTTACATTCAAGGCCCTTAATTTGTTTAATAATGAAAGCACAAAGTAAGATAAAGAAGATTTTGATGAAGCCTTTCTGTTTTCTTATTCTATTGTCAAATAGATAGTATTGACAATTTGGGTTTCCTCTAATTTTCATTTTTGTACCTCCAATAAAATACTAATTTGTGGGATTGGGGGGGGGGGGGGGAAGCACTGTTTTTATTTGCCTTCCCAGTCACTGAAAAATGCTGGCAGTTTAGAAAATATAATTGCAGTCAACATGGGAAAAAATATCACTGATGTCCATATGTAGTAATCAATTATTACAGCTGTTGTTGTTTTTTTAAACCTGGATAGATAACAGATCTCCAGAGGAATAATCTCCTTTGGGCATTGTTTAGAGGTCGTTCTACATATAAATAATGGATTGTAAAAATAACACAATGCTGAAGAAGATGCTTAGAGTTTAACCTGTTTAATTTATACCTGGAATTTTTTTTTTGGTCAGCAACATTTATGTAAGGGATTTTGAAAGTTGGATCCTAAAAGTCATTGTGGGTCCCCTCAGGTGCCAGACCCAACAGCCTGTGGCAGGCCTGAAGCCTGAAGGCACAAAGGTAGAAAGATGGCTTCCAGGTCTGACAGCCTCATATATTTACACCTAATGAATTTTATGTGTTATTTCTATGAGTTCTTAATTTATTTTATTTGTCTATTAATTTAATGAGCTTTATATGCCGCCCTATCTCCAGCCGGACTGAGGGCGGCTCACAACAGTAAAAAACATCTAATGAAAAAGTTAAAAAGAAATTAGGACTAATTGAGATTATTTCTAATAATTTGAAGAGATCTGAAGTTGGACTACTAGTTTCTTTCAGTTTATGGCATGTAAATATTCTTGCTGTAATTTGATGTCTTTATTTTAAATATTTTTGAAATCTTTAAAGTTTTAGTACAGGTAGTCCTCGATTTACAACAGTTCATTTAGTGACCATTCACGGTTACAACGGCATTGAAAAAAGTGACTTATGACCGTTTTTCACACTTACAACCATTGCAGCATCCCTATGATCGATCACATAATCAAAATTCAGATGCTTGGCAACTGGTTCATATTTATGACCGTTGCTGTGTTCCAAGATCATGTGATTCCCTTTTTCGACCTTCTGACAAACAAAGTGAATAGGAATCCAGATTCACTTAACAACCATGTTACTAATTTTAACAAATGCAATGACTCATTTAACAACTATGGCAAGAAAAGTCATAAAATGGAACACATTCTCTTAACATATCTTTCAGTTAGCAACATAAATTTTGGGCTCAATTGTGGTCATAACTTGAGGACTTGTACTAAATTGCTAGGACAGGTGAAGATTTTGTTTCCTTGAAGCTAACTTTCAGAACTGTTGGGCTCTGGGGAATCTTTGATTGGATCCCACCAAAGCATTAGTACAGGTAGTCCTCAACTTACAACAGTTCATTTAATGACCATTCAAAGTTACAATGGCACTGAGAAAAGGATTGTTTTTCACACTTACAATCTTCACAGCATCTCCATGGCCATGTGATCAAAATTCAGATGCTTGATAACTGGCTTATATTTGTGATGGTTACAGGTGCCCCTTTTGCTCCTTCTGACAAAGTCAACAAGCAAAGCCAGATTCACTTAACAACCATGCTGTTAACTTAACAATTGCAGTGATTCACTTAACAACTGTGGCTAGTAAAGTCATAAAATGGGGCAAAACTCACATAACAAATGTTTCACTTAGCCTCAGAAATTTTGCTTTCAATTGTGGTCATAAATTGATGACTACTTGTGTGTATTCTAACATTACAACATTTCTTCCATGAAACCTTGAATATTGTCCTCAAACATTTGTTTAAAAGAATATAAATAATCCTTCTCTTACATGCATTTTTTTTCAGCCACAGATCTTTCACTTTATCTTACATACTTTTTCATCCTTCCACACACTTCCTTTTAGCTCTGTAAAATATTGTTCTTAAGCATTTTCAATATTCACTTTCCTTATACATGCTTTCCATTATTTCTGTTAGAAAATTAAACTACCTTTAAATAATTTTTCAAACATGACTTTTTTCTTTTTTGCAATTCTAGTTTTTATTTTCTTTTACTTATTTCCTTTGGTTTCATCTTCCATCCCACTCCCACCCCCAAGATTCATACTAGCAAAAATAAAGTCTATCACATATTCAGAATACCTTATTACCACAATATCCTTCACTAATTCTTTCAGTCTTTCAGCATAAACTGCCAATCTTGCTTTTAGATTTACATACATTCCAGAACTCTTATGTAAATCAGGCAACATAATTGTAATTTCTCATGTGAACCATTTAAAATGGGAACTATCAAAGTAATTGATAATCAGGATGTTCCAATGTGGTTTTAAAAAGCTATGTTACTTCAACAAAGGCTTTTTAAAAAAATAAATCTGTGAATCACAACAATGCCAATGAGACAGGAGTTCTCAAACTCTGTGATGCTATGTACTACTAACATTTCAAATAGAATTGACATCATCATTTTGATGTGACAGTAGGGACGGTCCCTACTTAATTCAATTTCAACAGAAATCTTTAAAAACTGCATATAAAGAATATTCTTTATATATAAAGAATTCCCTTCAATGGCATTTTTGATATTAACTGATTACTCAGAGTGCTGAAGTCTTAAGGAGAAATAACTTGTAATTCTACTTATGTCTGGCTGAAGAAAATATGAGTGCTTAGAGAAATTCTTCCCTCTTTTATAAATCCTCATTTTTAATACTGTTGATATGATAGTGTTACATGCAAAGGTTTACTAGTTAAGAAACAATAGCTGCATCCTAAATTCACTGGCTGCCTTTGTGGTTAGGAACAGGTGTTGTGAAAGAGTTCTGTGTCCTGAGGCTTACTGAATTGAATTGGCATTGCTACATAAAACTATTTGTGAGAAATTTTCATCCATTAAACTCAGTTATGTACATCAAGTTCTATTAAAAATGAATAAATGGAAGTTTAATTTTTCATGAGATGCTTAAATCCCAGTATTTTCAATCCAATTAGAGCTAAGATGTTAACATTTTCCTCTGCTTTGCCAGGGAAAAAAAATCAGTTTGCAAAGACTGGCACATCATTGTGTAAGGGCCTTGGGTCTCCCTTTGTACAAAGCCCAATCCTTGCCAAATTAACTTTGGGCTTTTCTCTTCCCTGGATAAACCAACTTCTCTATTCTAAGCAGGGGAAAATATGAGATTTTGGGTTATGTATATTTGCAACAGTTTAACCATTGATATTCACAACCATTGATTCCATATAAATAACATCTATGACTGATTCTCATGCCATGTATATATAAGAATGGAGCTATACTTAAACTATGTATATGGAACAAGCCGACATTTTTTAAAGAAGATATGTACCAAATAATCACTGTTCTCATTCATTCCTTGTTGTGACCTGTCAGCAGCCTGTGCGGATTGTAGCTGATTCTGACAGCGAGGAGGCTGTTGTGGTGTTGCGCCAGCAGCTTGTGAGGAGGCTGGAGAAGATGTGGTGTCAGAGGCAGGAATTTAGCCAGGGCCTTCAGAACCTTCAGAAACTCCTTTAAGTGAAGAGGATGAAGAGGAGGAACCTCTTCTCAATGCACGGGTGCACAGAGTGGCCAAAAGGCAGGAGTGGCTCCTCAAGAGTAAGGCTTGGGGCTCAGGAAGAGGTCTCCTCGAGAGTAAGGCTTGGGGCTAATTGGCCACTCCCTTAGCCTATTTAAGGAGGAATGCTGACTGAAGCAAATTGTAAGGAACAACTTTAGTTCACTCTACTTCGCGTCTGGATTCTCTGCAAATTGCTTCTGGGCTTTCTGCCAATCTTAGTAAGATTGTGATTACTTTATCTTTGGTTTCTTGTAGGCTGTTAAGAAAGTTTATTAACAGCCTTTGTTTTGAAAAAGACTGAGTTATTTTAGTAAATTAAGTTTTTTACAAACTTTGTGTGTGCTGTGTTCTTTGGGATCCATAGTTGGGGCAGAACATTCCTGGATCTCTGAATAGCCCAATACATTCTTCTTGTTCTCATCCATCTATTCATGTCACTATTCATGTCACTTTGCACAAAGTTTCACAATTTCCTCCCAGATTCATATTTGGTTATTCCTTCATTATTTTTTCCATTAGAATGTAACTATCTATAACCAAGCTGTACATACTTTCACATGCATCCAAAACAGGCCAAATGATACTAATTCATACTCACATAGGTTTTAGTAATTCATTCATATTAGAACATCCAGTACACGTTATTTCTCTGTCTATAATCATCAAGTCTACATGATACACCTGGACAAGATGGCTGACTGAAGACAGTTCTGCATTTTCACGGACCTGACATTTGCAGAATTTTCTAAGGAGCTGGTTGGTCAGTAGATTGATTCCTTTGATCCTCTCTGGATAAATGGCAGAGGCGTGAGATTGCTTAAACTGTTCATCTTCAGAGTTGTTCCTTTTCTTTTTGAAAGGACCCAAAGATAGTGATCTCTGGTGATGATGGAGGAAACCTGAAGAGGGGGAATTCACTGTAGTTGCTCAGCCATGAATGCTTTCAAAGAATGCTTATGTCTTGGCATGTCTGCTAACTACCTTCCAAAATTGCTTGTTAATTGTTGCAGACAATTTAGACACTCTCAGAGGGAAAAGATTGGACATACCTGGTAAATTTCTGCTTTCAAACCTTAATATAAGACAAATTAAGATTTTTTAAAATCATTTAAGAATTTAAAGCAAACAGCAAAAAATAAGACAAGTTTTGGCCATAGAATTTTTTTTAAAAAATCAAGAGTTCAGAAAGATTAGAGTAGGGGGTCCCCAACCACTGGTCCCTAGTCTGGAATTGGTCTGTGGCATGCCAGCAACCGACCACGTAAACAAAGCCCCATCTGTGGGATGCACACTATTTCCAGTTCATGGAAAAATATTTCTCCACGGAACCGGTCCCTGGTGCCTAAAAGGTTGGGTGGGCCCTGCTGGATTAGAGTATTGAATTTTTAATGTTTAATATTTATTTAATATTAATTAAATATAATATTTAACATTTAATATTTTTAATCCTTTGAAATCATTTTTAAACAATACATATATGTTTGTGGGAAATTATCATGGAATTTGGGGTATTTTTTGAGGAATTCCATTAAGGACTGCATCAGTTGAATCAATCACAGCATATATGCTGTGTCTTTTTGGAAACAGTTTGTTTTCAAAACAAGAAGTCACAGAACAGATACACAATAAATTCTACTTGAGAACAATGTGAATGAAACCATGGATAAGAACCTGCCATTAGATGCAAACAGAAAATTATGAAGTCTTAAAATTAAGAAGGAAATAAAAACTATAATTCCAGAGACTAATGGGAATATATAGTTCTTTATTATTGATTTACAAAAGAGACTAAGTATGGAAGAAAATTGTAAATGGGATGGTTTTATTGGTTGTTCTATTGGTTGTTTTTGGAGTTACAGATATTTTGATTAGAAAAATGTGACATACTGTATTTGCTGATGTTTAAAGTTTTTGTTTTGCAACAATTTCTTCTATCCTAATTGTTTAGCATCTAAATGCTTAGTATTAATTGTATGGAGGATTGTGGTGTCCCCCCCCCCCCAAAACTATGTCTCTTTGTTACATTAAGTTACTTTATATTAGTGAATAATTTAGAGCTGAGATGTAGAATGTTTATTTGAATGGGATAGTTGCAATTTGGGACAGTTATTTCTGGAATGGTTGGCATTTGGAATGGGTTGTGTCCCAGAGTTTGTCTTTTGTTATGTTAAGATTTATGTTAGATTTGTTTATACTAGAAGATTGGGATCTTTTTATGTCTTTTAAATGAGATTTGCTTAGAGCTAAGAGTCAAGATGAGAAAAGTTGAACTTTTATATTTTAGAGCTTGTTTTGCATTTTCTGATGACAATTGGATAAGGAGGTTTCATTTGATTTGTTTATTAGTAATACATGGGTTATAGGATGAGTTGTATATTTAAACAAAGAGTTTTATAGTTGTTAACTAAGACAGATGAAGAAATTACCATATGAAATTGTTTAGACTTCTGATGAAGATTGGAAGTTGCTTCTTTATATTCTTTCTTCCTTCCTTCCTTCCTTCCTTCCTTCCTTCCTTCCTTCCTTCCTTCCTTCCTTCCTTCCTTCCTTCCTTCCTTCCTTTCCCTCCTTCCTTCCTTCCTTCCTTCCTTCCCTCCCTTTTTCTCTCTCTCTTCTCTTCTTTGTGCTACCTTTTGTTCCTTCTAAAATATTAATACAGATTTTTGTAAAAATTAGAGCAGAAGAATAAAATTATTAAAAATTGTGCAGTGGAAAAATAATTCCCATAAGACTGGAAGATTGGTATAAGATTGAACCACTTTTTCCTCTTCAGATAGTTTTACAAACATACCTCATATTGTTATATTTGCTTCATTTCATTAGTTAATTTGTATCTTTTATCATTTATTGCTCTTCTACTTTAACCTGCTTGTTGGAATGGAAGGTCAATGGTTGTTATCTTATGGTCCTTTAGAGACTGACCTCTGCCAACCATGGCTTTGATCAATTAAGACTTTCATGAAATATTTGTTTTTAGTAATATAGAGAGGTTATGAATTAAGATATCAGTTATACCCATTCTACATGCTGTCAGGGTTCCAAGTAACGCTCCCAATGAAAGAACATCCCCAATGAAAGAAGGCCAGAAGTTCCTCAAAGTCCCATTTTATTACAGATGTCTTATTGGCACCTCTGGAGAAATCCGAATCTGAAAGCTTCCAGGTTTTCCCCACTCAAAGCCCAAGTCCCTTCCTCTTGCACCCACATGTCCATCATGTGGTCCAATCAATGTACCGTCCCAGATTGACGCATGCAGCACCACGACCTCTGATGTCAGACTTTGCTGTCAGACTCTGTCAGGAAAGGCCTCTGCAGACGAGAAACAAGCTCTGATGATGCCTCTGATGGTGAAACGGAGATCGGGGGACACCACGCGCATCAATCCAATCCTTATTTCTTGGCTGCAGAGATCTTTTTAAAATATAAATTATTTATTTTCTTTTAATACAAATATTCCATCATTCATTAAACAGTGTGTCGTCTGGGTACGAATTTTTTGTGTCATAACAGTTAAAGCTTACCACCATATTCATTATTTATATCTATTCTTATTTTAATACTAATACTTAATAGGCCTCTGACAACAAAATGGAGGCTGGGGGCAATGTATCCAAGTGGCGGCAAGCAGCTACAGAAGAAGTGGGCCGGCAAGGCAAAGCAGGTGTCAGGGTGTGAGAGGCCTGGCTGCAACTGTCCAAAAGTAAGCAGCTCCAGTCCCCCATCCCCACCCTAGTTTGACTTTTACCTGTGCACCTGCCCCACCCCGTGCAACCAGTGCAACAGAGTGGGCAGGGTCTTAAGTAGGGATTATTTGTGTGTGTGTGTGTAGGGCTTTTATTGGGCACACATGTAAAAAAAACAAATTAGGGCTTATTTTCAGGATAGGTCTTATTTTTGGGGAAACACGGTATTATCCAGCAATAGTTGTAAACTGCAGCAAGGCTATGATCTGAAATGTTCCAGAAATAATGCTAATTAAAATAAATTCAGTCATCTGAATATTGCTTTATTTGGCCTGGAAGATATACAGATCACAGTCCTCTTTTTCAATGGATAAAGCAGAGACCTAAATCTGATGACTGCAATGTTTGCAAAGGAATCATTCTGCCTTTCTGCCCTGCTGCTTTCAGTTAAATTCACCAGGACTGGATTTCTCAGCACTCTCAGTCTTGAAGTAGGCTGTGACAGAGAAAACAGTGAACAGTACAGCAGTCTGACAACAAGTCAGCAACGTATGTTTGGATTGACTTTGTTCTGTTTGCATGAACAGGTCTGTCTTCTTCTATTGCTTCTCCTCCTTTGTGTGTTATATCAGCCTGTAACCTCTAGATTGGTTTGACAGGCAGCATGAATGCCTCATTTGACAGATATGCAACCTATCCATTTTGCATTCTAGTCTTTTCCTGATCTGTTTTGATTCATTCCTACCTTTTAAAAAGACTGTCTTTTCTAAGTCTAGATCTGGCCTTGGCTTATGCAGTTTCTCCCTATGTGGATTCTATAGGGCTACATTTGAATGAATCTTGCAAAGTTTTATATAAATTATTCACTGCAATACATTGCTGGGTTGATTGTGTGCCAGCAACCATGTAGATCAGTTTTCTTCAGGAGGATCTGTTTCCAACATGGACATTCAGGTTCTCCAACAATGCAACCATCATCTGTGTAATTGAGTCCATACATCTTGCTCTTGATCATCTCTTCTTTTTCCTTCTGTTCTTTTTCCTTCTACTTTTCCAGCTTTACAAACTTCTTCAGAGAGCTAGGTGTTCATATAATGCATCCAAAGTATGGTCATTTGATCCTGGTCATTTATGCCTTGAGTGATTCTGGGATGATTTGTGGATCCATTTCTAATTTTTCTTGGCTATCCATGACCTTTTAGCGGTCTCCTCCAACACAAAATCCAAAAACATCAATATTCTTGCTACCTCTTCTTCAAGGTCCAATTTTTGTTTCATATTGAAAACCATTAACTTCATATCCAATTCTGATCTTTGTAGCTGAAGACTTATCATGATATCCGAATATTTTCAACGCATCTAGTGTTCGTCTGAAATGCATTTTTAAATTGCTAGCTCTTTTATTGTTGATATACAATCCTAAAATGCAGAGGCTAGCCAACATTTCAACATCCCTACTGTCAATTCCAGACATAATTGAAAAAAATACTAAATCAGGTATGTCAAACTCACAGCCAGCAGGCCGGTTGCGTCACACGCTGGCCATGCCCAGTTTAGCGAAGTGGGAAAAAGTGATATGTCACTTGACAACAACGTGATGCCGCTAGTTTGACACCCATGGTCTAAATTAACTAGAGGAATGCAGCCCTTTCTCTGTAAGCAACACAGTTCAAGACAACAGAACCATAAAAGTAATTGGGAAATTAGAATTTGCAGCTTAAAGTCATAACCTTGAATTAACGATATTAATTAAAAAACCAAACCATGTTTTTCGATTGATTCCTATTTGCCTTATAATTTAATAATGTACATCTTTCAGTTTAATTTACCTTTTTCCAGATTAGAAAAGTTCATAAATATTATAGAACTCTCTATCAATTAGTTCCCAGAAGAAGCATACCACTTTTGTCTTCCAAGCTTCTTGCTGAATGTTGACTCTGTCCTATCTGGGCTAAATCAAACAATTCATAAAACTTACCTATAATGTCCCTAATATAGCATTATTCTAGGAAATTATTTAAGAAGTGACAATACTCACTGTTTCTTAGTATCTTAGTAAGGTAAGCCTGGCAATTTTACTCACAAGGAGAATCAAAGTGAGACATTTTGCTTAGAATATTTCAAGCCTGCAGCTATCTTTGATAAAACAGAGAACAGCAAAAGGCACCTATGGTTGCTAAAGGGCATAAAATTATTCTCCAACGTTTCATTTGTGCAATTAGGGATGTCCATGGTATGTATGTATCAATAAAGTAATATAGTAGCTATGATTTAATATCTGAAGCCTTATACCTTTTTTCATATATTAATCACACAGAAGGGGGAGGGCATCATCATTAAGACATAACTATTATTTTGACATTTTTGATCCCTTGGTTAATTCCCCTGGTGGAATCCAAAAGTAAAAAAATAAAAAAATTACAAATAACATTTTAAAATGAACAAAATAATCAGTGCTTATATTCTTTACTGAAATTCCACAGATTTTATGTTAGATTGCCAAAAATTTAGAAATTTTTGAGTGAAGATGCCTAAATCTTGCTAGGCCTTTAAAAATACTGTTTGAGCATATCCGGTACCCAAAAGTATGTTGAGCTAAAGTCAATTTGTGTGTGATGGGCAGCCATATATATTTGACAAATAAATAAATAAAGATTATGGGATATCGTCAGTCTGGACCTGAGGGTAAAAACTGAATATATCTTCTTATGGTTGTTCCATTTGTTTCTGCTTTTTCTTTTCTTTTATTCTTTTTCTTTTTCTTCTAATGATTTGAGTGTATCTAAGAGAATCATAAGGAAGATCTGTGTTAATAAATTTAGGTGCTAATATATGAGAGCCAATCTAGCACAGTAGAAGTACATAGAAAGTCCTGGACTATGAGTGAGGAAAGCAGACTCTGAAGTACAGTAGCATTGGTCAGGGGTTGATTACTGTTGTGGGGAAAAAGATAGAAAAAGATAGCATTGTATACTTCATGTGGAGCTCTTCTTAGAAGAAAGGCAGGATATAAAACTGATAAATAAAATATAACTCTTGCTAAAAGTTTCATTTTCCATGTACTTTTGTCCCTGTTTTTGTTTTCATGGTTTTAACTAACTTGGCGGCTTTCATCTCTGTTTCCAAACCAACCGATGACAAACCACCTGAGGTTGCAAATTAGACTCATTAACATAACCAGCAATTAAACCAAAGCTCACTCTGCTGTCCTGAGATAAAGAACTCTCTGTTAATGGCCCGCTTGACTTATGCCAGAGATGAGTTGGCGGACAGCTTGGCTTGGTGACACTATGCCTCTTGTGTGCAGCTGGTGACAAGGGTGTTTTTACAGATTCTCCCCACCACCACTCCAACCCTTGCGAGCTCAGTATATTAACACTGCTAATTATCAGGGGGGCAAAAACAGTGCAAATGATTTTCCAAAGGCAGGAACTTCATCAGCTTTAAACAGCTGTGATGTGCAAGTGTGCTTCTGTCCTTTAAAACAACGGTCCTGTTGGAGCATAGCTGCCCATCTGTTGGAACTGCTTTTTTTCCACTCAGATATTCAAATGAAATTTCCTTTGCTTTGCATTCATTTATTTGGTGACATGTTAATGGACATGGGAAACAGTGGAATAGAGACAGAATAATATACTGAAGCCTAGGTTAGTCGAACTTTGCTTTTCAGTGAAGAAGATACAGAATAGGCAGACTTCATCCACTGTCGTATCATTACAAAAATTATCTGAGACAAACTGGGAGAGAATAGTATTAGAAAAAAGATTGGTGGACTGTTTGCCCAGCTTATGTATAGATACAACTTTATCTACATATGACAAACACTATTTGATATAATAGTTAAAAAAAATACAAAGTTAAAACATAAATAAACAGAAAAAGAAGAATTGGAAAAAGGAAAAAAAACTCATGAAAGAAAAAGAAACAAGAGAGGAAGGAGGAAGGGAAGGCGAAGAATGACTTCTGACTTTCTTTGGTACAGGCATGAATAAAAAATATATCAAATTTTTGACTCTGAGATTAACATTATCTACATTATTTCCATAATCCCATATAATTCTAATCATCAACTGTCAAAATAAACTTTTAATTTCTTTCAGTTTCTTGCAAAAAATAAAATCCAAAATGCCTTCCAAGTAGAAATAATATGTCAAAAATATATTTCTTTCATTGGGGCTGACCATGTTTGCCACCTCCACTCTTTGACATGCATTTCATAAGAGAACTGTGATTTTGTAGAACTTCATACTAACATTAACAATCTACTACTATTTTATATACCTTCCTTTTTATTTGCTTAAACATGTATATCAAAACAGGACATAGAGTAAGATATGCCAGTGTTAGAATCCACCTATCATTCAATTCTGGCCTCTGGCCAGAAGTAATCTCTCTACTAAATCTAATAGAGCATATGTTAAATCTGTTTTTTAATATAGCTTGATTAGACTTAGTAGAAGGATTATTATTTAACACATGGCTAAGTGGGTTAGCTATTTAAGCCTGTGAAGACCTGGCTTTTCCCTCAAGCATTGGGTTATGATGGGGATTGAGCTGGGAGGCTGTTGGGTCTGGCACCTGAGGGGACCTTTTGTTTTTATCTTTGTTGTTGTGGATTGTGTGTGCCATCTAGAATCATTGTATGAGATAGGCAGCCATATAAGTCCTGCAAATAATGAAATGGTTAACCAAAAGTTAACCCAAATTATGTCCATTGATTGGGTTCATCCATGTTGATATGTGATAAATAACTGCACAGGATGGCTTTGTAGGCCACGGTAAATCATGAATTATAATTGACTACATTTTACCTTAAGTGGTATGAATTTTGTTGTTATAATGCGACTCTATTCAGATTGTGTGCCAACCCATTGAAAATCAAATTTGAAATTTAAAACAATGTTCTTACCTATCAAAGCCATAACATTTAGATAGATGAGGGAATCAAGAATCCAGTTTAATAAAACAATGTATTTGTTTCTTTGATAGAGTGGCTGAGGGTCTTTGCTTTCTTCCTTGGGACTACTGCTCTGAGAGAAAATGTTGATTTTTGAAAGCATTAAATAGTGGAATTCAATCAATATCCCAGAGTAAATAAAACTAGTGTTAATATTGTTGATGTTTGCAATTTTCCAATAAAGGTAGCCCTCAAATCGTAACAGTTCATTTAGTGATCCTTCAAAGTTACAATGGTACTGAAAAAAGTGATTTATATAGGTTGTCACACTTATGACCGTTGCAGCATCCTAATGGTCACATGAACAAAATTCAGATACTTGGCAACTGATTCATATTTATGACGATTGCCGTGTCCCACTGTCCCAGGGTCACGTGATCCCCTTTTGCAACCTTCTAATAAGCAAAGTCAATAAGGAAGCCACATTCATTTAACCACCATGTTACTAACTTAACAACTGCAGTGATTCACTTAACAAGTGTGGCAAGAAATGTGGTAAAATGGGGCAAAACTCGCTTAGCAGCCATCTCATTTAGCAACAGAAATTTTGGGCTCAATTGTGGTCATAAGTCGAGGACTGCCTTTATAGGATTCAGTGTAGCAGCAGAAACTATTCATCACTAGTCTTTGTTTAGATTCACAGAGCATACCAGTCCATGGTTTATTTAACCATCGTTATGTTTTTTTAAATAAGGCACAGTTAGATGGATTTGCAGAAGTCCAGTTCAAATATAAGGCACTATTTGCTTGAACTTCTATATCTTTTCTTTAAGAGGCTTGCTTCTTCAGAAAATGGGAGAACTGGAGATTACCAAAAAGGAGCCGTATGTTTGCTGGACAGCTTTATGCATTCTTCTGGGAGCTATTATAAGGAACTATGCAGGATTGGGCAACTACGAAAAAGAGGCTGCCACAGCTCATTGATCCAACATCCAGCTTTAAGTAGCTTGTGATTTTTAGCAGGGTTCTGTATTTGTTAACCACTATTAAGGGTACTGCATGAGTAAAAGGATTAATACCATCTCCAGATTATTAGATTTTCTGGTATTTCTTTGCATAAACCCACATATTTCCAGTAAAGCATTATGGACAGGGAGAAACAACAGTAAACTGCACTGGGCAGAGTCATAATAGAGAATGAGCTCAGGATGGCTAATGAGGCATTCAGCAGTCTAGTTGCAGAAACAGCAAGCAAAATGCAGAATGATATACGTTTGCACGGAGAGGTTGTGTGAGAATCAGGAGGAACAGGAGTCCATCTGCTTCAGCGTTTCCAGAGCTCCATAAATAACTGTTTCTAGCAATGATAAATGAGCAATCTATTTGAATGTGGTTGCATTGCTAATACATAACTCTTATTGACACATATATATTTGGCAGCATATTTAATGCGGTTAAATAAGAAATTATCTCAGAGATGCAAATGTGATAAGTAAGCAGAGCCTCAGCAAAGCATTTTATAAATGACTTGTCTAATGTTTAAAAAGATGTAATAGAGCTCTTTATCCATGGGAACACCACAACTCGTCTAACATTGTTTCATCTGTTTCAGCTCAAGACAGCTCAAATATCAGCAGTCCTTCCCAACTGGACTTGAAAGGAATCAGAATCAGAATAGAGCTGGAAGGGACCTTGGAGGTCTTCTAGTCCAGCCCCCTGCTCAAGCAGAAGACCCTATACCATTTCAGACAAGTGACTGTGCAGTCTTAAAAACCTCCAGTGATGAAGCACCCACAACTTCTGAAGGCTTCCACTGGTTAATTGTCCTCACTGTTAGGAAGTTTCTCGTTAATTCAAGGTTGCTTCTCTCCTTGATTAGTTTCCATCCATTGTTTCTTGCCTTGCCTTCAGGTGCTTTGGAGAATAATTTGACCCCCTCCTCTTTGTGGCCTCTCAAATACTGGAATACTGCTATCATGCCCCCTCCCCCCACAAGTCCTTCTTTTCTCTAGACTAGCCAAACCCAAATCCTGCAACCATTCTTCGTATGTTTTAGTTTCCAGTTTTCTAGTTTAGTTGAATTATTTTAGTTGCTCTTCTTTGCACTTTTTTGAAAGTCTCAAAATCTTTTTTTAATGTGGTGACCAAAACTGGATGCAATATTCTAGGTGTGGTCTTACTAAGGCTTTATAAAGGCTTAGTAATAAGACTTAGTGTAAGGAATGAAGGAGGTCATGTTTAATATATAGTAAAGTCAACTAGAAAAGACCACAATGACAGTATTAAAAGGTTTTAGCCACAATGTGGATAAAAGTATTTTGCTTTTGAGTCTCTAACTTTGTATCCTGGCTTAATTTGAGGCAGTGGTTCTTGATTTCTTAGACCAGAATATTGCTGCTTTTGTATACAGGTAGTCCTCTACTTATGACCACAATTAAGCCCAAAATTTCTGTTTTTAAGTAAGCTATTTGTTAAGTGAGTCTTGGTCCATTTTATGACCTGTCTTGCCTCAGTTATTAAGTGAATCACTGCAGTTGATAAGTTAGTAACTGGGTTGTTAAGTGATTCTGGCTTCCCCATTGGCTTCGTCACAAAAGGAGACTCACATGACCTTGGGATACAGTAACGGTGATAAGTATGAACCAGTTGCCAATGTATGAATTTTGATCACGTGACCGTGGGGATGATGCAAAGGTTGTAAGTGTGAAAAGCGGTCCTAAGTCACTTTTTCCAGTGCTGTTGTAACTTTGAACGGTCACTTAAACTTAAGTTGTAAATTGAGGACTACTGTACTATGTTTTGTTTTTCAGAAGTCTTAGAAAGCTGGAAAACATGTAGAAAAGCATTGCAGAGAAGCATTGCGCAGATTCAAGCATACCTATGAGGTTGGAAGCACTTGGAGAAGCATGTATAGGAACCCTTTGAAGCCATAACATCGTATGTTCCACTCCACATTTCCCATGGTAGGAAAAAATTATGAATACCAAGTTATGCTTCAGATTCCTAAACAGATTCCTAAACAGATTCCAATGAAAAAGAACATTTGTAGCTCAGGGTTGAAATGAGGGTTCCTTGGTGCTCTCTGAGCTTGGTTGTTTTCTTGTAGATGTTTTATTACCCAAACTAGGTAACATCACCAATGCTAGTGACTAGCAATGTCTTAAACGAAATTCACCGGATATGCAACAATTTCTGAAGCAGGCCAGATCTCAACTTAAATGCCTTTGAAGCTTCACTAATCCAGAGATTTGTAGGATAATTTGATTCACATTTCATTGCATGTCCCCTATGCAGTTTCCTCTTAAATTAATAATCATATCAGGTCTCCATATTTTCAGAGCCCTGGACTACACAGAACTGGGCAAACACAAATATAGGAATACAATAGTGTATTACAATGGAGTAAGCCTATTAATATTTAAATTTTATTTATATATTTTGAATTTTATATAGTTGACCAAGGTAATTTATAATGAAACATTAAAAAGCCACTGGAGACCAAGAGCAGAATCGAATGACAGTACAGCTAAGAAGCAGAAGAAAAAAATCAGAATGAAAACTAAGTGAACCAGAAAAGTCATAGGAGCTTGCTTTAAACATTCTACTTTCTGTCCATGGATGGACTTGAGATCACAGGAGGACAAGGCACATTGGTAAGAGCAACAGACACAATACACATCCAGAATTTTTTAAAAATATCACTGTTCAATTAAAATTGCATTAGAAGTTCATACGCAGTCAATTAATAGTAATTACTTTGCCTGTGTTGCTTTTTCCAAAATAGAATACGATTGCTTCAGAGGAAGATAATCGTAGTAAGCCAGCTAAAAACTGGGATGTAACAGACATTAGAGAATGCTGTCATAGGAAACAACCACTTCATTGATTCTAATCATGCGGCAGAGTTGCTTCACATATAACAATCAGGCAGGCAGCACAGGAACATGGGAACAGCAGATTCCAATCCTGTTGTCGGCAAGAGATGAATTGCCTTCAGAGCAGAAATGAAAATGTGGGAAGAAGTCGGGTTTTGTTTTCTTTTTAAGAAGGATTAACTTTCATAGCTTCATTGCTTTCCCCTTTGTCCTTTAGCAAAAGAGAAACTGATGTGAATGTGAAGACAGTAAGCTGTGTGCCTAAGGATTTTGAAGCAAATCTTTCATGGTAAAAATGTAGCCTTTAATGAGCTGCAATTTTTCATGGTACGGTATAAATGTAATCATAATGAGCTGTCTGGAAGCTTGGTCATTATCCCCTTCATTCATTAAGAAGATATTACCGAGCCAGAATTCAAACATTGGAACTTTTTGTAATGTAGTTTAGAATGCATATCAGAATATAAATGTATTTTGTTTAGCAAACCTCTGATGAAAGTGTACATATATTTCAACGAATCCTTAAAAGACAGACGTACAAAGTTGATATTTTGGCAAATGTGAATAATTGGCTATTATAGGGCAGGTGCAAAGGTTTGGGCACGTTTTTAAGGAAGAGTGAGAAAGATCAATCCAAAATTGAAAATAGAGACTCTTAGTTGACTAAGGAAATCTTTGGAATCTTTTATTTTCTAGAAAGGTGTTACAAAACACTGCCTGAGATGATATCCAAGTTTTGAACCTGCCATACAATATTCACTATTTTGTTTTTTTTTAAATCTATAACCAGCATAAGTACCTATTTAAATCTGTAAAAAGATTGTATTTATTTTGTACTATCTAAAAGTTGTGCCAGCTTTTGTTCCCATGGGGATTCATAAAAACAATACAATTTTACCGGAAATGCTGAAATGTTTACATACAACTGTGCAAAATTTGCACTGCCTTATTTGCCAGTTGCCTTCCTATTTTTCTTTTTTTGTTTTGGAAAAAACTCTGAAGTAAACAACATTTTGAGCAATGAAATTGAGGGGGGAAAACCATGACATCCTGTATGCCTCCTAGCTGGTGACCACATCAATGTTCAAGCAAGTATGGATTTGTGTCCCAGCACTATGGTTAAAAAATTGTCCACAAATACTTTCAAGATGTCTGAGTCAAATTGGTAACTAAAGGAAAACATACCCTTTTGTCTCAGAAGTAAATACAAAGGCATTTTCTAAATGGCACAAACTTATGATTATTAAAATGTAGAGACTGCATCCCGGAGGCAACTTTTTCAAGAGAAATATCACTGTCTTGAACATGAACAGGTGAGGTGCAAGCTGTTATAATCACTTTGAGAAGGCAGGGCTGTTTTATAAAATGGACTTTCCTATTGGAATGTTTTCCAAGCCTAAATCCATATAAATATAAAAAAACATAAAAAAGGAAAATCAAAGGAAGTTGCCCATCAACTGTCAGGATTAAAACTGTCAGTAATCTGCATATGGTCTCCATGGCTGTATTTAAAGGACATCAGTTCTTTGTAAATGGTATGAATAATGGAACATTCTTCTTTGCTTCTTGCCCACCCCTTCACCAGAGCCCAATACTCAGGCGCAGATGCGAGGGGCCCAAGACACCTGCAGAAGATATCTTTGTCCTATTGAACAACTTATGTTTCAAAGGCTTGGGCTCTCTAGTTTCCATCTAGATTATCACCACAAACAAGAAAGTTGGAGACAACCAGGCAGAGCCTGAAGGTGGAAATAAATACATCACCAGTTTGGAATCACTATGCTCTCAAGAGAGACCCAAGTCAAGCCGTGTTGACTTCTATCTAGCACAATTTGCCTTGACTGCTAAAGGATCAGATTCTTTTGTAGCATGTAATAAACTTGAAGCGCTTTGGACTCCCCTCCTCTTTCTGGTTTCTTGCACTGGACAGGGAGGTGACAATCATGTAGTGGTCTTCTTCAACCAGAAGAATAAAACATGAGCCAATTTCTCTTTTGGTCCATGTAAAGTGAATCAGTTGCCTACACCATAGCTGGAAGAATAGACCTACTGAATGGTGTCTTAGCATCAATAGGATACCAAACCTCCTCTTGTAAGTGGTCTCTCCTGCCTAGACAGAAGGCTCTGGCAAGATAAATAATGGAATTACAAAGCGGTTGAGAGTAGAGGAGCATTTCCTCCCTTGCAGCTGGAGGTGACTGAAATACGAGAAATCTTTATGAAGAAAATTGGAAGTTTATCTTCCTGAGAACTGAAGATGAAGAGCCAGAAGAAAAATAGTACCCCATTTGGGCTTGTCAAAAATGGTTGTTAATGAAGATAAGACACTGTCAACAGTAGTTTTCATAATAAACATTAAGCTACATTTTTGCTAGTTGAACTGACTGGCATACAGTATATGCTCTGGTCAGGACATAGAGATTGATTGCGAATGTGCTAAAAGTAAATTAAATGGGAAATTACAGTAATTTTCCAACAGGAACATCTTTAGTGCCTTCCTCTGAATTTATTCCATTTGCCTGAATTGTTCTTAAAGTGTAATGCCCAGAACTAGATACAATTCAAAGGATGTGTTTTGATCGACATATAGTAATATGGAACTATTATTTTCAATGATTTGACCATGATGCTTCTGTAGATGGAGACTAAAATTGCATTTTGTTTTCTTTTGTTTTTTTTTCAATCATATTACATTGCTAAATCAAAGTCAGTAAGGCTACGCAGATTACTTTTGTTTTTTAAGCAGAGGTGAAATGCTGCCATTGTGGACCTGATCACCCGATCCAGTAGCGATGGAGGCGGGTGGTTCGGAGAACCGGTAGCAAAAATTCCTGCTCCCCCCCGCCCAGCTTAGCCGCACAATCATCAGAGGCTTTTTTTTTACTTTTAAAAGCAATTTTCTATAACTTCTTCGGCCGAAAAAATGCTTTTAAAAGTTAAAAAAAAAAGCTTCTGATGATCGCGCGGCTCAGCTGGGATCATCAAAGGCTTTTAAAAGAAAAAAATCCTTTTTTAAAAAGCCTCTGCCGATCAGGCAACTCAGCTTGGATCATCAGAGGCATTTAAAAGAAAAAAAACTCTTTTTTTCTTTTAAATGCCTCTGACGATCCCAGCTGAGTTGCCTGATTGGCAGAGGCAAACCTCTGCCCATCAGGCAACTCAGCTGGGATCATCAGAGCCTTTTGAAAGCATTTTTGTACAACCTCTTTTGTAGAAAAAATGCTTTTAAAAGTAAAAAAAAAAATAGCCACGGCCATCCAGTCACATTACTCCCCCCCACCAAGCCATGCCCACAGAACCAATAGTAACAAATTTTAGATTTCACCACTGGTTTTAAGGCTTTGGAGCATGACTGGTGTTATGTTGTATCTATTTTGAGCGGGAAATTCAAATACAGGAATGTCTGTGATTGGTTACTGCGTATTTCAGAACTGTATATAAGGAGGGCTGTTGCCTGTGTTTGGTTGCTGAAGTCTCACCCTAAAATAAAGAGCTGTTGTCACTAGCTTGCTTGTGCCTCTCATTATTCCCATGCTACAACAACTGGCTTTAGAATAAGGCTGAGTAGCCATTAGCCTAGGGTACCAAAACTTAAAGGGCACCAATTCTGCTGCTTCTTCCAAGTCATTCTAAAAATGAAAAGTTTGGTGGAGGTGGTACCATCATTCAATGTAGCCCAGGGGATCCATATACTCTTGAGCTGGCTTTGGAGAATGGAGGGATATGAGGGTAGCATCCCTCTTCAACTCTTTAAATCAGTTGCATCTTTTTTCTGGGATCATGTGATCCTTGTAGAGGGCAATTTCACAGTGCTTAGGAAAATTTTCATCTCCTTAATGGAATTGCTGATGCTGTAATGTTTGCATTCTTATACATTCCAATTGCTTTTTTAATCTTTGAATCAGAGCCTCTGTGGAGCCCTAATTTAATCTGTTATATGAATCAGTTTGGTGTAATGGTTAACAGTAATGAGCTAGAAATTAGGAGACTGCAAGTTCTAGTCCTATCATGGCATGAAGTCAGACATCTGATTTTGGATCAGTCATACACTCTTCTAGAAAGAAAGAAATGGCAAATCACTTCTGAAAAAAAACTTGCATGGATTTGGACATGTTGTCACTGGGACAATTCAAAGGGACAAAACCACTTCTCCAAAGCAAAAATATATCAGTGTCAGGCAAAAGCAACCAGAACTTGTGAATCAGGGGTGGGTTCCACTTACCTTTACTACTGGTTTGCAGCGGGAGCGTGCACATGCACACTTCTGCGCATGCACAGAAGCTTCTGCACCTGTGCAGATCACCCAAGATGATATTGTGGCGGGTGGGTGGAGCCTCCCGCCAGTTTTACGACTGGTACTATAGAACCAGACCGAACCGGGAGCAACCCACCACTCTTGTGAATAGTCTCAAACAGATGTTTTATTGCTAATCACCTAATGTTACAAGAATCTCACCAGACTATCTGCGGTCTGTTCAGAACTTGGGGATATTGAAGTATTGCAGGCTAACTCTGTATTGCCACCTCCAGGAGCTTGATCCTGACTGGTTCAAGGTTGATTCAGCCTTCCATCCTTCCAAGGTGGGTAAAATGAGGACCCAATTTGTTGGGGGCAATATGCTGACTCTGTAAACTGCTTACAGAGTGCTGAAGCACTTTGAAGCAATATATAGTGCTATTGCTATTGTTATTCTCTTGGAAACAGCAAGATAAAAGCTTCAAGGATTCTGGGGGAGGGCTGACCTGTGCTGCTTACTGCAATGAAATGACTCTAAACTCAGGCCCCACTTGATCCCTCTCCCAAGTCTAGCTGGAGATTCCAGCACAATCAGTTACCATCCAAAGTATCCCCTACAATGGTCGGTTTCAAAATTTTTTACTACCGGTTCTGTGGGTGTGGCTTGGTAGGCGTGGCATGGCTTGGTGGGCGTGGCAGGGGAAGGATACTGTAAAATCTCCATTCCCACCCCCATCCAGGGGAAGGTTACTGCAAAATCCCAATTTCCTCCCGATCAGCTGGGACTTGGGAGGCAGAAAATAGATGGGGGTGGGGCCAGTCAGAATTTTTTCTACTGGTTCTCCGAACTACTCAAAATTTCTGTACTGATTGACCAGAACTGGTCAGAACCTGCTGAAACCCACCTCTGATCCCCTATCAATAACGTACCAAGCTGTATAAATTCCATTCTATTTCTGCCTGTTCAATTTTAGTTTCCAAAGTGATGAACATCACATTTTTCATCATTACATTTCATTCTGTTATTTTCATTCCATTTATCTAACCTCTCACAATTATTTTAAATTTCATTTGCACCTTCGATAGTATTAGTTATTCCCGATCTCTCCTGTCATTTGGCCTGAAAGGATCCATTTTTTGTTTTCATTTTCATTGCCATGTATTTTGAGAGCCAGGAAAATCTACAGAGAAGTCTGGCTGCCAGCAGCTGTTAGTTCAATTAATTCGCACTGTTGCCCTAACCAGGGCGCAGTACAAGGAAGATTCCCTGTATAAATGGGGCATAGTATCCTCTCCTCAGTGTGACTGCAGGGTCTCACATCAAACTGTAGATCATACCGTGACCAGCATCTGTAAGCTGAGGTCATATACCAGTACAGCATATATAAATGATGCTTGCTTCTATGGTTAAATGGCCTAGACATTGGTATTTGAACAGAGATCTTTTTAACATTTATATTCTATTATATTTCCCTGATCTGGATGAAATGTTAATATATATTGCTAGTTCATGTATGAAATGCCATATGCTAAATAAATAAATAAAATTATTCAAATTCATTTTTGTGTCATTTACAGGCTGGGAGGCATTCAGCTCTTCATCTGGTTAGTGTGAATTTGAGAATAGCAGATTTTCTTTGGGTCACTTTACTTTTCCACAGGAAAGTTTGTTAGTAAGGCAATTCATAAACTTTCTGGAAGGACCATGCTCGGAAGAATTTGTCTTTTAACAGATACTGAAGTAATTAATTTGTATTGATGCCTGTTTTTATGAAAATTCTGCAATTAGCTTTGAGAAAATACAGTACCAGCTTATTTTCCTTGGCAAGACAGTCAGTAGTAGATTCTGTACCTGTATCACTTTTATGTCACCAAGTTAATTCACTTGGATTTTTAAATAAGGAAATACTTGAAACATGAGACTCTTACTATTGTTTCCATTCCTTTGGAACAAATTGTATCTTTTAGTGCGATACTCCAGGCATGTGAGTCATTTCAAGAGATCTCCATTATATCCATTATATTGTATTTGCCATCCTATATTCGAAGTTCACATTCATCTTGTTTATTACCTACTTGCTGAGCATTAGTGTATAGAAAATAAACACCGGGAACTTTATGATCCAGTGGTTTTTCTGATTTTTCACTGAGTGATTTAAGAGATGCCATTACATTCATAGGTCACCAAGGGACATTATATAGAGAGTCCAGAAAAGTGGGCATGAAGTCATATATTGATAATTCTTTGAATATTTCTAATTTAAGCTCTTGGCAGATAGCATGCTTTTTGGGTTTTTAAGACTTATTGGTACGTACTTCTTTTAGTTACTTGCAGTAATGAGTCACAGTAATTGCTTCCTGCAGGGCACAGATGCAGTTTTTTTACTGCCCTACAAGGCTCTGTTTCTTTTTCCATAGTATTTGTTTTTCCTTCTCTGAAAACTCAATACCTGTTTCTTCCGGGAAGGCCTAAAAACCAGTGGCTTTTAGTGCCCTAGAGCAGGGCTGTCAAAGTCCCAGCCCATGGGCTGGATGTGTCACATGCTGGCCATGCCCATATCGAAGGGGAAAAAAGTCCCAGTACATCACGTGACAACACCGTGATGACCTGTGTTTGACACCCCTGCCATAGAGTATCTTCTACATCTCTTGTTTTTATTTGTCACTCTCACCCACTAGTCTTCCTTCCTTCCTTCCTTCCTTCCTTCCTTCCTTCCTTCCCTCCCTCCCTCCCTCCCTCCCTCCCTCCCTCCCTCCCTCCCTCCATTCTTTTTTCATTTTTTCATTCTTTTTTTCTTTCTTTTCCTTTTTGAGAGTTACTTTCTCTGTCAATTTCTGTGGTAGTATCTTCTTTGTGAAGATACTTTCAAATTTTGTGAAAAATTGTTTTCAGGCAGAAATATGGAGTTGCTGCAAGCTCTGTAGGTCACCAGTGTAGATTAATAATGTCTTCTTGTCTTTACTTTTGTTTCTTATGGGAGTTCTACCAATAGAAAAGCTTGTATTTCTTCTTGTTCCCTTCCTTCATTGTTAGGGTACACAGTGATTTTTATCAAATTATGTAACTTCTCAGCTTTTGTTTATAGTCTGCAAAAGATAATCTTCACTACTCTGAGTATGTATTAGAAGTGGGTATCTATCCCAATTCCTTATGTAGAAGAACCTTCAAAACACTGTCAGAAAACATAATTGCACAGCAGTCTTCAACAGATTTTTCTATCAGTTAACAATATCAGATGCTGGAGTAGCATCTCTGAATATTTATGGAACTAAGTCTCTAATTTATTTCTGCACAGATAAATTTGTTTGGGGTATATTTTTATTATGCTCACTTAGTATCTCTTTTGGGGTAAATTGAAATGAAGTTGACTTTCTTCTTTCTTGTAAATGTGGATGTTCTTGAATGTGAAAATGCGGATGAATTGTTCTTATTTTCACCTTGTTGTAATATTAGAAAAGGAAGATACATGCGTAAGACTTTTTTCAGCAATGTACACAAAAACATTAAAGTTTGGTCCTGAGGAAACCCTTGTTCTGAAGGCATTACTTCACATTGGAGTGGAGATCCCTTCATTAGCACCACTTTCCTATAGTAGACTCACGTACATCTTACGTTCTGAAATAGGGCATGGCATTATAATGCACATATACAGTAGTACAAACTTGAGAGGAAGGACACATACATGCACACCCTGAGTCATGAATAAAAGTGTAATTCTCTTTCTGTACCTTCTGTGATCCTGGTAATTCTCTCTGCCTTAGAGACAAAGGGGGTGCGGGGAATTGATTGCTTTTTTTAATTAAAAATAATCCTGGATTAAATGTAAAGAAGCATTTAGAATATGTTGAGTTTAACCTTTCAGTTTAACTATTAATACTGAGGACATCTTATGCAACTTTATTATACTGAAGTTATTTCAGATAGGACAAGGATCTCCTTCAGATATTTTGAGCCTAATATCTTTCAGGTATTTTCACGCTCCAATATTTAATCAATATTCTGATTAATTGGCCTGCAAGAACAAGCCTAGTTGTCTGTTTCCAGGCACAATTGGGTTTATCTTTATTGGCTTATTGGGTTTATCTTTATAGGCAGTGGTTTTGGTCTGCTTCCTTTCATGTCATCCTGCCATCTTCCTAAGAGTTGAAGAAAAGATCTTTTTTTCAGATTCAGGTATTGTAATGACAGAAGCATGATGGGCTGCTCCAAGCAAAACTACCTGATTGGTGCTCAGATTCACAGAATCAAATTCTTTTAGCTGTTCTCTTGTTATTTGCTTCTCATTTCCTGTTCTGGTAATTTTGTCTTTTAGGCTAGATTATGGACAAACCTTATATTTGTTATTTTAATTATTGTAATCTAGTCTCAATAATAATATTGCAATGGTTTCCAATGCACAATTGCCTGTATTTATATTTATCTGTTTATTCACACATATTTGCACATATTGGCTCCCCTCTGTCTTTTAACTATGGCACTCCATTAATAAATTGCCCATTGAGCAGATTACAGCCTGTTTGTCAATAAATTACTGGAATATTGGAATAAATCATTTTAATGTACAGCCTTGCAATTTGGACTTCCACAGAAGCATGGCTCAGTTTGTGAGCATTTTTGTCCTTTGTGCTGTTTCTTTCAACCAGCAGTCTGTCACAGCCAGGTGCAAAACATTAATGGAATTGCTAGGAAAAGGTTCCCCGCTCCCTTCATCCACACTCAGGCAGTAAATTAAAGGTAATCTATTTCAAGCATCGATAAATCTTGGTCAAAGTGAGCTGCCAGCGGTTACTAGTACACAATGTGAGTGCCTGTCATTCACAAGTTATTTAATGTGTAATCTTCTTTTTAAACCTTGCCTTTGAATAAAATAATGGTTTTGTTGCCAAGCTTAACTGATTATTTTGCTTTGAATGTTATGCTTTATTCAGCTGAATAATACTTCTGGGGGGGATGTCCAAATTAGAGTTCACCTTGAAGACCATTTGAAGATTTAGTATTCATAATGGTTAAATTAACACATCATGCCAAGCCAGAATGTACTTTAATTTTGGCCTAAGGTATTGTGTGATTATGATCATAAATATGCATATGTGAACATAGTCATTTGCCATTTATTTAGTGACTCATACTATGGTGTAAATGGGTGAAGCCAGAAAATGTGTTTTGTCACCCTTTCTTTCATTCAGTCTTTTCCAACTTGGTGCCCTTCATAGGCATTAGAAAGCAATTTCTGTTATCCCCAACCAGAGAGTTTCTTCTTGAATCCCAATGTAATTTCTGAAGGGTTTTTGATCACATTTTTGGTTAAAAAAAATCTTACTCTTTTAGCACATAGAGAAAAATTCTCAGTTACTATTAGGATTTTTTTTTATTCCTGAATATCTTCCAAAGCTGGCCTTAAGCCTCTTTTAAAGATAATGAGGTTTTTTTTAGGGGGTGGGCAGATAAAATATATAAGTAAAGGGATAAAAATAGAGCCATTTCAACATTCTATGGCAGATTCCTTTGATGTTTACATACTTTATTGATCTAAGTAAGCCCACTGAGAAAATATGAGGAGATCTGTGTTTAATGGTTATGCCTGAAGTACCTTCAGCTACTTGGAAAGACATACTATTTAGAGATCTCCTTTCATATATGAAATATTACTTAGAATCAGTAATGAATGCCTAAGAGGCACAGTTCTGTCTACTGGTAAAACATGAATGAGCATTACCATTTAATTTATATTTTCAACATTCTGATTAAATCCATAAACTGGTGGAAATGTTTACTGAAAATTTTAACTATATTACAAAGTCACTGAAAAATTAGAAATCAAAACATTTTGGTTTTAACTTAAACCACTATTGTATGCATGCACGCACACACAAACACACATATACAGGAAAAAAGCCCTAAAAATTAAATATGTATGTTAAATAATGTAATTTAAATTAACAAACCGGTTCCAATTTCTAATACGTTAACATTTTGGAAAATATGATGTTCCTAAATAAGCAGTTCCACGGAGTTGATCCACTCTGCATAAAAATCTTGTTCTTTGCCATTTCTTCTTAAAGATCAAACTTTGGCGGAGAATCCATATAAAATATTCATGACTGTAAATGAACAGAGGAGATGTTTGTTAAATGCTACATAATCTTTAGTAATACCATCAATCTTAATATAAAGATAAATTCCATGTACTGTAGTAGAAATAGAACAATATCAAGCATAAAGGAAGTAGTTAGGCTAAAATGTGCTTTTTTCTGCAAAACATGGCTGATAAAACAGTTGATAGTACATTCCCAATTCATATCTAAAGAACATATGAGATGTGGATGTGGGACAAGAAGTAAAGGACAGGAGGGAAATGCATATTACAACATGACATTGTCAAGCATATATTGCCATTTTGCAGTTGCTGAAATTATTACTGTAGTGCCACAGTGTATAACAGTAATCTGAATGCCATATTATTTCTACAGCAATCTTAATTTATATGAGGAAAAGTTCCAAAGCTTTCACACATGAAGTTAATACAAAATTATGAAATCATCACAACAAATGGATACTACCATTTTTAGTATGTGTGTTTAGGTATACATGTGTGTAAGTACATACATACATACATACATACATACATACATACATACATACATACTGTTGTGGTCCGCCAGTAGCCTGCGGAGCTGGCAGCAGAGTTGGACAATCAGGAGGCTGGGGAGGAACATGGGCCAGTCCTGGAGTCTGGGGAAGGCTTAGATGAGGGCTCTGTGTTGGAGGCAGAGGTGGGGCCAGGGTCATATCAGAACACATACATACATTTGATGCTTTGATACCTGGTGTCTTGGGCTATTGAATAATAACTGGTAGATGTTTGATATTTTGTAAAATATATAATAGTTTGTGTTTTACTCATAGTTACAGCATTGCAATAAATTTATTTTGTGAAACCAGTCTGATTCACAGTGTTCATATCTGTTCGAGGGAAGTTTCTTTCACTTTATCCTAGGATTACATTCCTCAAAAGTCTTGCATGAAGTGAGTTTGCATAAAGTGAGATACTGAACCCATGGGGAAAAAAGAAATGTGTGAAATCTGTAGTCAAATTTGATAAATGCATTGATAAATATGCTCATAAATTCATAGAACTTAAGTTTAAGTGCTACATTATTCAAAATATGTTTTCTTTCTTGTCTTGTGTTCTTTGTACAATGAAAGCATTTTCTCCATCTTTTCTACAGTTGGATGTCTCGCACGTGGATATCATGTCAGACAAAGAGGTAGAATACATCATATTCAAAACATTTTTATTAGATTTTTTTTTTTTTTTGCATATAAGAGATTCATTCAGGTTAAAAGTTTGTGTTAGAGCTAAGGATCCTTCACTAGTTTTTGTGTGATTCCAATTTTGTTTCTAATTTAGACTGATCCTTTTCAAAAAAAATATTGGATAAAGGAGTTGGACAGAAGTTGATAGTCTTTTAGACCTTATGGTAGCAGTTGTTGCTAATTCAAGTACAGAAGTACTATAAGTGGGAGACACAACATGTAGAATACCAATACAACACAATAGTAAATTGTGAGGACAAAAAGGGGGTGTTGGCAGAAAAATCTTCAAGCATTTTTTTTTTGAAATAATAATTGACATGTTTTCAGTGATTTGATACAATTTGACATAAAGTGAATTTGCCTAAAGCAAGGGAAATCTGTACATCAGGGAAACATTTATTTGATATTTTTTTTCCTGCATCTGACCTTATTTGCATACTCAACATTAAAATGAAAAATGGTTAACTTTCTATATGTGCCATGGTGAACCTTGCTGGTTTTTGTTCGCTGACAAGAGAGATTTGTGAGCAGAATCATCACTAGGTACTAGATCCGAGTTGGTGTAATCTTTCTGAAAAAAGGAGATTGTTGAGATTATCCAGACAATTGCTTCTCATGAGTAGACCACAGAAACTATTGGTTTTTTGATCACCATATACGGGAAGTGACAGAGTTGGGATTTAAACCAAGCCAACCTACAAAACAACCTTTATGGACACAATGCTCAACTGAGCCTTATATCTTAACCACACTTTTGGATTTTTTTTTTTTATTTGCATATTTCAACTGGTAAGGATCTATTATTTTCATTGGGTGAGTTTTCCTTAAAAGACCTTAAAAGTAAATTTTATCTATATTCTTTTCCTTAAAAGACCCTAAAAATCTATATACTAATCACCCTTTTGCTACATGATTAAAAAAAAAACCTCATATTTTTGGGACCTTCAAAGTAAATTTTAAGGTTCCAAAAATATGAGGTGTTTTTTTTTTTTATTATGTAGCGAAAGGGTGATTAGTATATAGATTTTGGAAAATTAATAACAGTTTAAGAGGCCAGAGGGATTTGGAATTATAGCTCTGAATTATTTAGAAGATACTTTATCACCAGAAAATGGAGATTATTATTATTTTTTATGATTAGGAGACCTTGAAGGCCGCACACTAGATACAGAGAATAAAGAAAATGGAGCAGAAAGTGCCAAGTTTTTTATATCCTTTAGTTGAGTTTTTGGACAGAATGGATCAGATATTTGATAAAATTGACAAAGCTTTTTTTATGAAGTTGTAATATAAGAATGAGCTCCAGTGGATATTTATTAAACTAATTTGAAGACTCACTTAAATGTAATACAAATGGATCTGATGGATGGTTTATTCTGTATACTACATGAACAGATGTTAAATCAGGAAATTGATTTGGATCCCCCCCCCCCCCCCCCGGATATATCGTAAAAGAACTCTGCTAAGATTTGGAAGTACTTTTTCAGAAGTTACAAACAAAGGATAAATTTTACTAATCGATACAAGAGAAATCTGTTAAAATTCTGAAGGATTTTATTTTGAAACACAGATGAGTAGCAATCTACTTCTAGGACTTTTTTTGAAGGGGTCAAAGAATATCTTTAAAAATCAGAGATTTATGAGATTGGCTTGTGTAACCAAGGTTAAAAGAAGAAAATAATTATATTTGATTGCCCTTATTGGACTTTCATTGATAAAGATAGACTGGCATAGCATTTTGATTTTGTTTTTCCTACCTAAGAGATAAGCTATGGGGACAAGAGAGATGATGATTTATTTAGAGTTGGTGATAAGCTGTTAAAATTGTTTTTACCTGCTGGAATGAAGGTTTTTCTTTCTCTTTTCCTTTTTTTTTTCTTTTCCTTTTTCACCTTTTTCCCATTTTGTAAATTTTTTTTATAGTTTATATTGACTTTCATTCTTTATATGTATAATTCTTAATATTATTATTTTATACATTCTTTATATGCATAATTCTTAATATTATTATTTTAAAAAACTGTTTAAGAATAATGGTTAACTTTTTATAGGTTATAATAGTCAGAAGTACAGATGACCCGAAGAACAATATTAGCATGGATCTGGTATGGGTATATGTAACTATATTCTATAGTTTTAAGATAGATAGGTGGGCAGCCATTGCTGGAATAACAGCAAAATAAGTTGTTTTGCTAGTCTGTGAGAGTCAGGGGTAGCAATTCAGTGTTGTTTTTGCCTCTCTTTTTCAGTAACTGTGAAAGTGGAATCTCATGTTGATTATTCTGGTCTTGAGACTGATTTTAGTAATTTGGGACTCCAAATGTGACATTTCCATGCCAAATGAAGCTTTCACAGGTGGGCTGGTAGACATACACCATATTGATACATAAGAATCAAAATCTCATTTATGCTACATCTGGCACAGGCTAAGCTGCATTCATGAGGTAACTCCTTATATAACCAAAGAGGGGTTCCCCCCCTCATTGCCTCAATAGAAGAGGATAAGAAGTGGTTGTCCAGTTTTGCTAATCTGTGAAACTAAGTAAGAGGATGTAACTTTCTTCAAACCCATCTCCTGAAGAACTGCAGGCCCATGTTTGCAATTCAGTGCCCCATGCTGGCTATCAGGATAAATGCTTCTTCAAGGCACCTTGAAGGATTGAAATGAGAAGTGTCACATACTTGTAGTAAAATCTCAGCAGATGTAAATGACACTGGTGGTTGCCATGGGAACAGAAGGTACTGTAGCAGAGACACACATAGCTGTTTCATTTGAATGCGGACCTTAAAGTGAAATGGTGATGAAATGATAGTGATGTTGGATAGACACAAGACTTCAAAGTGCCGACAATACCATGAATAAGAATCATGTGTAAAGATTCATACATATGTTCATGCACCATTGGCAGCAAAGGAATGCATGTATGGGAGCTTTTCTAAATGGTAACTGGAAGCAGTGTATTTTATAGGATTGTCACACTGCTGAGAGAAAAACACAAGCCATTATCTTATTGCATATGTTCTCATTAAAGTTACATTTTATGTGCATATAAAATGACTTCTTGCTACTCTAAATGGATAAATGGCCATCAAATCAAGTCATGCTGTTTGAGCAGGTTTTGCTGCTTGTGGGTTGCCAAAAGAGGCAGATTGTTTTGCTGGAAAAAGGACACTGCAGTGGCCAGACCACTAATCTGATCCAGCAAAATAATTCTTCATTATGGGCTGTCTCCTCTTTGCACATAAAAAGTCTTTTTTCTTTGTTGGTGTTATGAATCAGATTGACGACTCATCAGGAGACATCACCAAACGATTTGTGATCACTTGATCATTGGGGGAAGGCAGCAGCTCAGCCTGGCCTGCATCGGATCCAGTGGAAGAATTTGGAACTTGAAAGTCCCTGTGTGGGGGACATTCATCAAAATCTCTGTTGTCATTGTTGAGCAGGATTTGTGAGAATACTGGAATGCTGTCCTTAACTGAAAACAATTGGCATGGAGGCGTAGGCCAGAGAAATCCCTAGTGTATATATAATTGAATGGTAAATTATTCTTCAGTAGAAGCATTTCAGGTGTCTTCTTGTGTCTCTAATGAAGGGATGGGTAACTGTTGTAATCAAATGACCTGTAGACTTCAACTCCCAGAATTCCTGAGCCAGAATGGCCGGCTCAGGAATTCCAGGAATTGAAGCCCAACGGTCATAAAGTTGCCCTAATTAGCCACCTCTCTCTTATGTGTCTTATGTATTAAACCAGAAATGAGGAAATAGAAACCAGAATCTAGCTGTTAATTTTTATATATTCTCTGAAACCTATCTTTTTGCCCAATGGCCTTGTCTCTGGCCAGATAAATAATGTCTCCTTGGATGGGTTGATTTGTAAGCAAATTACAGACATATGGTCTTTCTTCACAAGAGGTACCAAAAAGGAGCTATTATGGGCTGTTGTTAATTAGATAGTGTATTATGGATGTGAAGTGTCAAACTGATCTGGACTGAGCTCCTAAATTGCCAGTGGGTCATTATATAAGATATAATCTAAAACTGCCTCCTACTTTATATAATTGGTTTATTTTAGGGTGAAGAAGAATAGCTCTACCACAGCAGGTAATATGGTGAAATTCTGTGTAGTGGCATGTAAAGTAAGAAAATTTTTGGCTTCTAGAATATGTTAGCAATAGCTGTTTTTCTTCTTGGGTTGTCTTTTTTTTTTTTTAAACCCACACTAATAGAGATTTTTGTTGTTTATTTCTTTCCCTTTTGGTGTTGGTAAGTAAAGCTTTGCAAAATAACCTGTTTTATGCACTGATATTTTCCTATTTTATGCAGGCTCTAGTATATTTTAGAAAGATAATTTTATAGTGGTTTAATTCCAGCGGTGAAATCCGGCCGGATCTATCCGGCTCGTGCGAATCGGAAGCGCTGGCGGTGGGAGGCTCCATCTACCCACCGGGACGTCATTACAGCCCGTTTTAGACCATCTGCGCATGCGCAAAAGAGGCGCGCATGCATAGCACGTATGCCCTCCCGCACGCTCCCATTCCCAAACCAGTAGTGAAGGTAAGTGGAATTCATCACTATTTAGTTCACACACACCCACACACCCACACCGTTTGACTTAAAGTTTGGATTGCATATTATATATTTTACGATTTTGATCCTTTTATTATTCCAGCTTTTGGTAGCTGCTGTGGTGGTCTTCACTATACTGTGACTGTTGCTTTTTTATATATAATTTCTGTTTGTCCTATTATTTCTTATATTTTATATTGTATTGTTCTCTGCAGGTTTTTGGCCATAGCAGATTTTGCCCTTGAACTCTGACTCTGTTTTGCTATTTGTTCTGATGTTCAGATTGCCAATTCTCTAACTCAAACTCAACTCCTTGATGTTACCTTTCAGTGATTAGATTAAGGGTCTAGAGCTTGATTTTGATCCAATTATAAGCAACTGTGAGTTGACTCCGTCTCCTGAATTTATTAACCATGGGAAATATTTTAAGCAGAGTAATTGCCATTACTAGATCTTTGCTATATGATTAGACATTAAAGTATCATCTCTCTCTCTCCCCCTCTCCCTCCCTCCCCCCCTCTGTTTTTGAATAAATAGAAAAAAGAATGAACTAACTTCATTCACTACTAATAAAGCATAACTAATTGACCTCAAATAAAATAACCGAAAGTAATTTAAAAAGCCATGGCTTAAGTCCAGATTTTATATAACTTTTACTCATTATATATTGTTGCTTTCTGTAAACAAGCAGTCCTGGTGAGATGGGCACAGAAAAAAGAGTGTCTCTGTTAAAAGATCATTCATTTCTACCAACGCTCATGCCCACTTAATAGTTATATTCTTTGACTTTAACAATATTATGCTCTTGAGAATAATAAGATGCTGAATTGTTTTTGATAGGAAGTCTATTACTGAAAACTAGAGAGCTATTATGGAATCTGCATGAAAGATTTGGGGGATTGATTTCTCCATTTTTTTTTTTCTGCTTAAACTGTAACTGGTTTAATGCTTTTGAATTATTGCTCTGGATTTCTCATTTGGTTTCATTTTAACCTTGAGCAATTCATTGGAAGGACTTGGACTAATGGCCATTTAAATCTTAACCACAATGAGAATCCTGAAATACCCCGATAAGTAGACTAGAACTGTACCACATATTATTTTAATGTTATTCTATGAAATCTTAGTTATAATACCATTATCATTTTTCATATCCTGAATCGCTATCTTTTGTCATTTTTACCCTATTTTCCCCATTTCTACAAAATGCATTTCTCTGTCAGGGGTAATTTAATGAACAGGCATTGACCTCCATTTTTATGTTTCTCCCACTGTGAGAAGAAATTGAAGATGAAACATATAGTGAGGGAATAGCTGTGTAGCTTTAACTAGTCTAGCAAATACAAAGAGTATAGCCAAAGACACAGTTAAATACTACAACTGTACCCAAAATAATTTCTGATGTAACCTTTAACATCTAAGAAGTTACTATATTATGCAGCTTTAATTGAAAAGCTTTCTTTCTTTCTTTTTATTTTTAAATAATTAATTATTGAATAAAATTTCTTAATAGTATTTTGAGGAAAGCTAAATAGTTGTGAAGAAAGATCCTTTCTTCTGCCTATTTGTACAACTATGCCTGACAACATTTTATTTAATGATTACTAGTAGTTTATCTTTATTTAATAGGCACTTAAGTCTAAGAGCAGTATGAGATCCATTTTTTGCACCTCAACCCTATGATTGAGCTCAGAGGTGGGTTCTAATTTTTTTTACTACCGGTTCTGTGGGCGTGGCTTATTTTGTGGGCATGGCTTGATGATCATGTTACAATTCTTTAGGATTTAGCAGAGGTACTCATCTACCAGGCTTTTAACTGCTTGCAGAACTGTACTGTTCTACTCATTTGTTTTTGCAGGCACTGGTCTACCCATTTATTTTTGCAGGCACCGGTCTACTCATTTATTTTCTTTTAACACTGATCAGCTGTAGGACAGCCCTTTGAAGCCCCATGGCAAGAGTTTAAACAGGTTTTTTCCCTCTAGCCCCATGATGGCGAACCTATGGCACCAGTGCCACAAGTGGCACATGGAGCCATATCAGTGGGCACGCGAGCTCAGCTCCGGCACGCATGCGTGCACCGGCCAGCTGATTTTTGGGCCTTCTGGGCCCACTAGAAGTCCGGAAACACCATTTTTGCTCTCCCCAGGCTCCTGGAAAGGCTCTGGAGCCTGGAGAAGAGAGAAAAACGGGCCTACCGGGCCCACCATGCCATCACGTGCCAAAAACGGGATGGAGCACGGGTGGCAAGGTGCACAGAATTATGGATGTGGACACGCGTGTGTGTGACCCCCCCTGTGCTCCCCCGCTTTTGGCACGTAATGGCAAAAAGGTTAGCTATCACTGCTCTAGCCAATAGCTGGATAGGCGGAACCGGGAGGAACCCACCACTGATTGAGCTAAGAGAAAATGATAGGCTCAAAATCACCCAGTGAGCTTTCATGGCTGAAAATATACTACAATACAGGTAGTCCTTGACATACGGCCAACAGTTGAGTCTGACATTTCTTTTTCTAAGCAAGATAGCTGTTAAATGATTTTGCCTCATTTTATAACCTTTCTTGCCACAGTTGTTAAGTGAATCTCTGCAGTTATTAAGTTCATACTATGGTTGTTAAATGAATCTGGCTTCTCCATTGACTTTGCTTGTCAGAAGGTCACAAAAGATGATCACATGAACTCGGGAATCTGCAACTATCATAAATGCCAATTGCCAAGCATCCAGATTTTGATCACAAGACTACAAGGATGGTCATAAATGGTCATAAATGTGAGAAATGATCATAAGTCATTTTTTTCAGTGTCTTTGCAATTTTGAATGGTCACTAAATAAATGGTTATAAATCGAGGATTATCTGGAGAGGTATCTCTAGATTGAATTCAATGCCTACCTAATTTCATTAGCTCTAGAGATTGATTTACTTTTAAAATAATATTAAATATACAAATTTTGTCAAGTGTAGTGAAGGATGGCTAGACGGGCTAAATAAGGAATTGCACTGTGAAATGTTTGTGTTGCAAGAGAAATGTTGATGTTATTAAATAGAAATATTTTCTGTAAAGGCTAGGAATATTTAAAAAAAAAAGATTTGGAAGTATTTTGGACCACATGTGTTATTCATTAAAACATTCCATGCAAGCCTGGAGAAAGTTGCTGCTACTTTAATTAATCAGATAATTAAAGCAGCACATATATTTTTCACACATAAAAAAACCCAGACAGGTACGCGTTCATCACTGCATGGACAGAAATTTTCAATTCACTGGCATTAAATTATCAGCTATGTAATAACATTTGTATTTTATGCAACTGGTAGTAGAGTACATTTTTGCACACTGTAGCATAGTTGTGCTAATCTGTAAATTAGCATTCCCTATGTCTTTTCAGTGTGTGTGTTTGTGTGCGCGCACCCACACGCACACACGCATGTGAGGTTTGGAAAATCACATCTGACTTGAATCTCTGACCAAGCATATCTGATATTAGTCAAACAACTGTGTCTAATATGTTGCTTTTATTTTGAAAGGGAAAAAAGTAAAAGTGAGATTACAAACTAGAATTACATTTGTTTTTGTTACAGATTGCTTCCTACCAGGCTATTTGCCACTTATATGTTATTTGCAGTAAGTAGCACCTTCAGGAGAAAAACGTCCACCAGAAATGAATGATTAGCATCTTTGGTTTGGGATGCTACTTATAAAACATGGGATATTTTTTAAAGAAAGGACTGCCAGCATCAGTAGTGTTCAGAGACACTACTGTTGATTATCTCTCAAAGGAAATGAATGACTTCTTACCAACACCTTGTAGTTAGTTAAAAGTTATGCCATCCTTTTGTAAGGGGTTACAGAACCCTAACCCTAACCTTTCTAACCCTAACCCTAACCTTTGTAAGGGGTTACAGAACCCAAACCCTAACCCTAACCGATCTCTGTGTCTTCCTCTCCCAACTGTCTCTAAAATAATTGGGAAGAAAAAAATCTGAAATCAGCAGATCTCCAGAATTGTCCACAATACTCAAGTTTTTCATGTCCTGCAATATTGTTCCAAGGTTGGATCACAGTGAAGAATTTTGTAATATACATTATGAACACATAACAGTTGGTATATTTTATTGCCAGGTTTCCTTGAAAACAACACTGGATTTTATATTAATTTTTGCTCCAAAACTTGCTTTACGGCTTATTTTCTGGTTAGGGCTTATTTTTCAGGAAAATATGGTACTAAATGCATCCCGTCTGGTTGATAATGTTAACTGGACCTTATTTTTGGAGTAGGGCTTATATTACAAACTCCTAAAAATCATGCTAGCACTTATTTTCAGGTTAGGTCTTATTTTCAGGAAAACACATTATCACTGCAAGTGGAGAAGGGTAGCAAAATTAAGAGTGAATCCCGACATTACATGTTACCTTTTCTGATTTTAAACATCTTGAAATTAACTGATTCTAAGAATACTTCAGGTCTCAGGCAAGTAAAAGAATGATCCGTAATTAATTTTTGATATAATCAAATAAAATTCTCTGAAATCATAGTGGCTTTTACAAAATATCCAAGGAGCCTGGATAGCTCAGTAGACTAAAAGCCTTGTGATTAAAGACCAGCTGTCTGCAATTACTGTAAGTTTGAATCTCACCAGGCTCAAGGTTGACTCAGCCTGCCATCCTTTCTAAGGTAGGTAAATTGAGGACCCAGTTTGTAGGGGCAATAAGCTGACTTTGTATAAATATACAAAAGTATGAAGGCTATTGCTTAACGCATTGTAAGCCGCCCTGAGTCTCTGGAGAGGGCGGCATATAAATCTAATTTAAAAAAAAAATCTCTTCCAAACCACATGAATTTAATGAAATATTTACTCTGCTTTCTAAATGAACCAGTACACTACAGTGACCTGTGGCATTCCAACGTAAATAGCATAATAAAATATTAAAAGCATAATAACTTCAAGCAATTTAAAGCAACAGATTATTTTAAAAGCACTCAATACAGCAACAGAAAAATCTGATATTGGTTAATAAGTTCCATTGCCTCTACAGTTTTTTGTAGCCACCCCTCTCCCACAGCAGGGAAGAAGGACCTGTTTGATTGGCCCATCCAAGGCACTAATAGACCTTGTGCTGATTCAGAATGATTATTTCTGAAGTTCTGATGCATGGTTTGGCTGAGACCCTAGTTTCAGTTTAGAATAAACATGCAACTAGAACCTTGGATTGGATCACACTTATATGGACTTTCTCTCTTTTCATGAATATTATAAAGTTCTCTGGTTTATGGGGGCACTGCAGAAGATCTAAATATAACAGAATAACAGAGTTAGAAGGAACTTTGTAGATCATCTAGCCCAATCCCCCACCCAAACAGGAGACCCTGCTCCACTTCTGACAGATCGCAGTCCAATCTCTTCCTGAAAGCTTCCAGTGCTGAAGCTCCCATAACTTCTGAAAACAAGCTATTCCGCTGGTTGATTGTTCTCACCCTCAGAAAATTTCTCCTTATATCTAGGTCAAATCTCTCCTTGACCAGTTTCCATCCATTATTCCTTGTCTGGATTTCAGGTGCTTTGGAAAATAGGTTGACAGCCCTTCAAATATTGGAACAGTGCTATCATGTCTTCCCTGGTCCTTTTCTTCACTAGATTAACCATTCCCAGTTCCTGTAACTGTTCTTGATATGTTTCAGCCTCCAGTTCCCTAATCATCTTTGTTGCTCTTCTCTGCACTCTTTCTAGAGTCCCAACATCTTTCTTTTTTATAAGATGGTGACCAAAAGTAGACGCAGTATTCTAGGTGTGGTCTTACTAAGGCTTTATAGAGTGGTATTAGTATCTCACTTGATCTTGATTGAATCCCTCTGTTAATGCAATTTAGGATTGCATTGGCTTTTTTTGGCTGCCGCTACAGCTGTTGCCTCATATTTAATTGGTTGTCCACTAAGACTCCAAGATCCCTCTCACAGTTACTGCTATTAAGCCTGGTTTCTGTATGTATACTTTTGGTTTTTCTTACCTAAGTGTAAGAACATTGAATTTCATTTTGTTAGATAGGACCCAGTGTTCAAGTCTGTCAAGATCCATTTGAATCTTGAGCCTATCATCTACGGTGTTGGCTATTCCTGCCAGCTTACTATCATCTGCATATTTGATAAGTTCCCCTTCTATTCCCTTATCTAAGTAGTTTATGAAACAATACAAAATACATTTAGAGTACTGCTGGAGAAAAATGATGAATTTAGTTGAGCACAGATAAGAAACTTTATTAGCACTTACTTTGTGGAGATAAGAGCCATGAAGAAAGCATACTTCCCTGCTCTTACTACATGTACAGATAGCTGAACTGTGGTCCTGTTTCAGTTTACCAGACCTCTCCTTGGTGACTAGGAAAAGGAGAACCCTTGCAGGGCTATTGTTAGAATTATTTTAGGCATCTGTTAGATAAAGCTACTTGGATTTACTCTGAGTTGGATTCTGGTTGAGCAGGTCCTATGGAAGCAATTGAATATTTATTTTCCCTCCATTATCAAAATCAGAGGTTCAGCTGGAGAAATCAATAAGGTCTTTATAGTTAGGGACCTTCTTGCCAATATGTCCTCGACTTATGCTCCACCTGGCCTGTAAAGGCTTCTTGGGAGGTAGTATGTAATTGGATTCATACAATATATAATGCCTCTTTGTAGGAGAAGATGGCTCTTCCTGTGTTGAAGGAGGCAGTGATTTTCCCTCTTCTCACATTTTTGGATTTGACCATGTTGGACAATTTTTGAATGGTCTCCAATCTTCCCTTTTTAGGCATTAAATTCCAAAGCTTTCTGGAAAAAGCAAATCTAGAGTTGTCATCTTTAACTCTCAGATGAGTAGTATTCTCCCAGAAACAACAGGCAATTTGGAAGTCTTCCTGTCCTCCCAGCTCCTGAGAAGCAGGTGGCAGATGTGGCCTGGGGAGGGGTTGAACAAATTAATCTTGTGTGCTAACTCAACCATTCCTGAATCAGGAAACCCTGCTCGAGGTCACTCAGTTCTTCCAAGGCAATCCAACAAATAGGCAACCATATGTGATAGGATCATAAATCCTCCTGACCCAATGTCTGTGAGAAAATACAGGTCTTTAAAACTTATGAAGAAGTTTTACCTGGGACAATGTGGAGGATAGCAATAGCACTTAGATTTATATACCACTTTGCAGTGCTTTACAGTCCTCTGTAAGCAGTTTACAGAGTCAGCCTATTGCCCCCAACAATCTGAGTCTTCATTTTACCCACCTTGAAAGGATGGAAGGATGAGTCAACCTTGAGCCTGGTGAGATTTGAACTGCCAAATTGCAGTCAGCCGGCAGTCAGCAGAAATAGCCTGCAGTACTGCACTCTTACACTGTGCCACCGTGGTTATTCAATAGGCCAGGTGTAGCTTGTTTAAGAGATGGAACTCAGTGTGTGCTTATCCAGTTGGATCTTATTCAGTAGACATAATTTATTTATCTTGATTATTTGGTTGATTTTATTCCACCTAGCTGGTAGAATGTGATGAAATACCAAAGACAATCAGCAGAGTTATACAGATGGTTCTATGTATATTAAGTAGACAAGTAAATTATTTCATTTTCAAAGCAAAGCCAAAGGCCAGGTTTAGATGGATTTAAACAGTTTCATCCTCTAATTCTGAAGCTAAAATACGTGAACACAAACATAAATTCCACTTGTAGTACATTCCCTTTACTTACTTGCTTACTGGAGGCATAACTACTTCTAAGTTGGTTCTAAAACTGACGTCTATGAAGCCATAGCTATGGAGTACATGGTTGGAATCATCCTGGTACCATTCAAAAGCCACACCACTGCCTCCAGGTTTGTACCATCTATATTATTCATAACCGTGATCATGTTTTATCTATTTATATTCTAACCCATCAAGACTTAAACATTCATGCATGTTTTGAGTACATAACCTTTAAAGATACTAATATACTAAGACTGATTGTACTGCTATAATTTCATGACATTTATATTAATTCAAGGAAGGCAAGGTTTTTGTCACCAGTGCAGTGAAAATTTGCTAAGTGGCACAAATTCTGGAAGAAAGAAAAGGGAATGGCATCACCTAATGCAAATAGCTTTGCTGAATAAAGGTGGATGATAAACAGAATAGATAAACATATAATAATATATTTGCTGGCCATTGACTGAGATAATTGAAGAAATATTTATCCCTCTAAAATAATATTTAAACATAAATGTCTTCAGTGGGCCTGAGTACAGCTCAGACATATTATAAAGTCACAGTTTGTTAGACTAATTTGTTCCATTCTGTATCAAAAAAATGTATTCTTTTAGCTGAGAAATGTCAGGCAAATCTATCTTTTCCCCTTTGCTTCAGTAGGCAGCTGACCTTAAAACACAAGTCAAATGATTGCTGTCATTATGGCTTTTTTATGATCTTGCTAATGAAGTCCACAGTTTATGCTTCTTGTCTGATTAATAATGCTGGAGAATTAACGAAGCAGTGATAATGTATTAGACTGAGCCCAGTTCTTGGCAAGGATATTGTTTTGTTTTTCATTAGTTTCAGAAAAATAATATGGGGAATATTCTTGCCTATGCTTATCTGTGTAACATTGATGGAAAGATTTGAGACTCTGAACATATTTTAATGGATAATCAAATGTTGTGTAATAAAAAAAGAAAAGAAATTAAACAGTGAAAACCTTGGAAGAAAAGTTAGAAATGAAAATGCTGAAAACACAGAGTTGAAGTATTAATGTTGATCTGTTTCATAAAATACACTGTGATACAAATTTTAAAAACTTTCTAAAGATTAACATTTTTCTTCCAGTTAGGTTCATTTAACATACATATAAAATATATAGGTAGAATTTAAAAATATATGCGTAAAAATAGAACATTTATTACAAAATACACATAGAACTATCAGTCTAATGCATATGGGCAGTTAGAGGTCAGCTGTTAAAAATAAAAAAGCACTACAGATTGGATATGTGTAGGGCAGGTGCTACTGGAATAAGGATCTATTTAAGGCTAATCTAAATACATCTGTTATGTCATTGTGAGATAAACCAGAGGAAAAAGCCAATTGTAAAATATCTAAATGGGTACCCAACCAATTTTCAAAACTCTACAGCAGGGGTGTCAAACTCTCAGCGTCACTTTGTCATCACTTGGTGTATTGTGACTCTCCCCCCTTTGCTAAAATGGGTGGGCATGGCTGGCACGTGATACATCCAGCCCATGGGCCATGAGTTTGATACCCCTGGTCTATTGGCTACTATTTTGACAAACTAGACCTTATTTTCTCAACCTCAATCTCCTCAGAAGTGATGGTACTTTTATTTCTGGAATTTTCAACCAATATGATAAAACAATGTGATGGTTGAGATGCTGAGAGTTTGTAGACCCCATATTTGGCTTACCTGGAAATTTTTTTTTTAATTTCAGAAAAAAAGAAGAAATATCACACCCATCTCCTTATTCAATACCACAACTTTGAAAATGGATTGGCTAATACTTCACAGTGTAACCTTCACACATTTCTTGCAATCTTTAACATGGAAATTAGGGTGCAAAAAATCAAGATTCCAGGCAGTTCAAATGAATATAAAGGTTTATTGCAAGCTTAAGTTGTCTACAAGAATCTGAACTATTAACAATAAAAGCAAATTGATGGTAAATAAGAGTCAATGGAATTCAAGGTGCACTGGTCTTAGATCTCTTGTGGGTGCAAATAGACTTGAGTCTGATGAGGCATTTGACCCTTCCCTCAGGCTCAAACTGGTCATCTCCTACATCATGTGTCATTTGCACCTGGTGTCAAACTATTGCTTATACAAAACAAAAGGCAGTATTTGCTTCTACAAGTGGTACTAGCTAACACTTTAAAAATAGTTTCCCATTATTTATACATGTTTACTAAATTGGTTCTACATCCATCTGCCTATTCATGTGGAAACAATACTACATCTAAGATAAAAACAAAAGCAAACACAATTCTAAGCAACCCCTTATGTCAATTTTAATCAAAATAATAATGCATTTATTCAAAGCAGGAAAGGAAACAAGTTTTTAAGGCACAGCTGCTTCTTGTTCTGATTTGCAGATTCTGTTTCACTCCTTCCCTCACTTCTATAACTTCTTTTCCATTCCCATGGCTTTTGTTCTCCACCAAGCTTTTAAAGACACTGCATATGGAGGGGTGGGGGGAAATTGAAGCCCTCACATTAGAAAGCACCGGAAGTGGAAGAAGGTGGTGAATTGGTAGTTTTACAGTAGACCCCTTTTGTACCAGCATATTCATTATTGACAGAATATTACCTTTCATCCATCAGAAAGGTCTTAAAGGTTTTCATCTGCTGGTTTCTACAGCAGAACTGAGATGGACCTTATGAATCAGTACTTAGTGATGAAAATTCACTTATCTGCTTCTTATGAAATTTACTGGGTATATCCACACTCCACCTTTGTTTCTTATCGTCTGCTGTATTATGAATAGCAATAGCACTTAGACTTATATGCCGCCCTATGGTGCTTTACAACATTATTTGTGTGGTTTACATTGTCAGCATATTGCCCCCAACAATCTGGGTCCTCATTTTACTGATCCTGGAAAGGTGGAAGGCTAAGTCAATCTTGAGCTCCATCAGGATCGAACTCCTGGGAGTGGCAGAATTTGCCTGCAATACTGCATTCTAACCATTAAATGCCATTACCAGGAAGCTGGCTTTATGCCTTCTGAGCTTCCTATTTGGCCAAATCAATCCTCACAAACAGCCCTGATAGACACTGTGTCATGGGTTTTAATAGGCCTGTTCGTATCCTTTGAAAATGGTGCTTTAAAATCCACGAAGGATCTTTTTATTTAAAAAAAAAGTTAAACCAAATGCAACTTTTTCCAAAGTGGTTAGGCATGTTTGTGCATGCAAAGACAGATGGGAGCAGTTTTCAAAATAGTTGTGCAAAAGATGTACCTGCTAAATTAATGAAATTTATTAAATTAATAGAACATGTTTCAAACATGTTCCTGCATATTCCAAAGTTTCTCATTCAACAGATTAGCACAGTTCTGATGCTGTTCCTGAGCACTGGCCGGCCATTATTGAGTTGATTTAAAGCCTATTCTCATTAATGTTATTTCTTTACGTGATCCTAGAACATATTATAAATCACTAATCTATTGTAACAGTAAATAAACATTAAACCTTGACTATATCACAGTTACTGCTTAATTCTGGAAACTCCCTACTTTAAAAAACCCTTCCAAATCAATTAAATACTTTTCTTGTTCCATATGCCGATGGATTTCTTGTGCCCAGGTCCAACATTGCTTTGATTGCTAACCTCCTCAAGATTTTTCCTGTAAAAGGAAGGGTTTATGTCAGAAAGAATCGTCAGCATAGTGTTGAAGCCACCAAAGCATCTTGTGAACGTCCTGACCTCAGCAGACAATATGATTCCTTTATGCAGCTGATGCAAAGAAAGCCATTGGAATTAATGAAATAATCTTGGATAAAAGCCAATGTCAGAGGTCAGTCAGAGTTTACAGACACCTTTGCCTGACATTCCTATCGTGCTAGGCAGCTCAGGAATTCTTCAGATATTTACTTTGAGCTGGCTAATGTTAAAACCAAGGGAATGCCCCCAAGCCTCTAGAGGCCAAAGATTCTTGTGTCTGTTCCAACTTCAGCTAAAATCTTGGGGCTTTAAAACACAAGCTCCTTGTGATTCATGAATGGTCATGTGAATGAATTACCCATGTTTCTATATAATACTTAATTCTTTATTCTTTTAAACATGAGATGCCTGAGTTGTATAATTCTTAGAAAACAAAATACAAAGTAACTAGAGTTCAAGATATGAATAACTATGAATAAGTGGGGAAGTGGGGAAAGAAAGAATAATATATTTTTTTTAGTGACTGTCTGCTTGGTTGTGCTGGCAAACTCAGAAGTAGAATGGTCCTAATAGCACTTTTGCAGTTCTTTGACTTTCCCTGTTTGTCTCCTGTTCTATAAAGTCTTCCTCAGCTAAGCTTGCTTCCAAGTGACTTCATCAACTTTTTTGGCAATGAGAAAGAAGAGATTTGCCACAGTTTTCTTGGAGGATGACTTTCAACTTCCCTTCTTTCCTACATGGTTATTTTCACCCAAATACTAACTTAGTCTGACTATGCTTAATTTTCAAATTCTAACAAGGTCAACCAGGTACATCCCTGCTTCATAAACTAAGGGTGGGTTCTACTTACTTTTACTACCGGTTTGCAGTGGAGCCATGTGCTCACTTTGCATGTGTGCTTTTCTGCGCATGTGCAGAAGCGTTTTGATGACATCAGGATCAGTGGGCGGAGCCTCCCGCCAGTTTTACTACCGGTTCTATAGAACCGGTGCAAACCGGGGGCAAGCCACCACTGGTTCTACTTACCTTTACTACTGGTTCGCAATGGAATCATGCGCACCAATGAGGACATCCGGGGCAATGGGCAGGACTTCCCACCGGTTTTACTGCCGGTTCTTGCAAACCGATCTGAACCGGGGGCAACCGATCACTGCCATAAACCATAGGAAGATTAAGAAATAGAACACATGTGAGCTTACCATGAAGATATAAGTCATGCTGTGTATGTATGTATGTGTGATACGAATCTAAGCTCTCAACATTTTTTTAAGACCTAATTTTCTGGAAAAGAAGCTAGTTTCTATATTTCTTGTTCTATTCTTTTGTATCAGAAATAGTGAAGTTGTCACTATTGTTCAATAAGTTCTGGGCTTCCGGTGGCGTCTCCGTCGTCGCCGGACGGTCTTCTTATGGCCGCCGGCTTCGCCATGCGTTAGAGCCGCCCTGCAGCTGGCAGGCGGCTTGGAAAATCCCCTCTTCGGCTTGGAAGGGAGGATAGAGCCGGTGGGAGCAGGTAGAGCCCCCTGAATTGCCCCCAGGGTTCCTTTTTTGTCCTGGGGGGCGTTCAGAGTGAGGGCTCCCTCTCCAACCCACTGAAGCTCCGCGCGGCGAGGGACCTCTGTTAAACAGCAGAGCGAGACGATGGGAGCAACTCCACCTTCAATATCGGAACTTTGTTGCAAGTAAAGAATCTGGTGAGATCTGGATCTGTTTTTAAGAAGTTTAAAGCAAGTATTTAAAAAATCCTTAGTTTAAGAGTCTCTGTGTGAATGTGTGTGAGAAAATGGTGACTGGCTAAAACGGAGGAAGTGAAGCTGGAAAGTGAAAGTGACAATTAAGCTTGCCTGGCAGTAACTGAAAGAAATATTCTGGCAAGACTTTAAAGTAGAAATAAAATTTATCTGATTCCTTTTTTTGCAAAACTGGGGAGAAAAACTGGATTAAGAGAAAAAGGAGGAAGATTTTCTTTTCTTCAGAGGTTAAGACTGTGTACAGGCATGGCTTCAAAAAAAGCAGGGGGAGAATCCCCCATGCATCAGACAAAAGAAAAGCCAGTTAAGCCACAACCACAGACTCAGACTCAAATTCAAGAAAGTGGAAATGAGGATTTGAAAGCTTTTATGGCTAAGTCTGTGGGAGGTATTGTTGATAAAATGGATAAGTTGGAGGAAAAGATGGAGAAAAACCAAAAGGAAATGAAGGAGTGGGTTAAAGAAAAAAGTGATAAGTTGAACCAGAATGTAACCAAAGCAGTAACTGCTCTCACAGATGCACTGATGGTGGTGGAGAAAAAAGTGGATGAATTAAATACAGAAGTTGAATCTAATAAGAAAGATGCAGAAGAGAAATTTTTTAAAGCTGATGTTAGAAACCAGAGATTGGAAGATGAAATCACAATGATGCAATTTCGGGCTATGGAGTTTGCTTTAAGATTGAGGGGCATAAGGGAAAATAACAGAGAAGATCTGAGAGCAGTTTGTGTGGATGTACTGGCTAAGATTCTAAAGACTGAACCTGAGCTAATTGGCAGCAGAATTGACAAGACTTACAGGGTTAACTCTCATGTGGTGAGACAAAGGAATTTGCCTAGAGATGTTGTGATTTATTTTACTGATAGAAGACTGAGAAATGAAATTTTGCAAAAATCTTTTCTCACCACTGACCAACTTGATGGTAATCAAATTGGTGTTTTTAAAGAGTTACCACCTAAAATGTTAAGGGATCGGAAGGATTATGGATTTTTGGTGAATGAATTGAAAAGGCGTCAGATCCCATTTAGATGGGATGCTCCAGTTGGCATAATTTTGAGATATGAGGATGTAAGATATTGTATAAATACTGTGGAAAAAGCAGAGCATTTTTATCACAATGTTCTTAAAAGAGCTTCAACATCCCCACGTTCATCTACATTGTTAACTGTAGAAGGAGTTGTTAAAGATAAGGATCTTGAAGGAGGGATTCAAGAATTGTCCAGACAAGAAGAATTACATGCAATTCGAGCAATAGCAAGAGAAGAGCTTTTAGGAGCAGTAGGTGGTTTTTCAGAGGATTTCTTTGCAGATCTCCCAGAGCCTAAAATAAAGCACCCCAGAAGTACAAGAGAGGTGGATCTGGACCTTGAACTGTTGGCGCAAGAACCGAAAGATCAACGTATAACTCGTGCAGCAGAGAAGCAAAGATTAGAGAAGCAAAAACAGCAGAGGTCCATGGTACCACAAGAAGAGAAGGGGGCAAATGGGAAAATACAGAAATCAGAAGCAGTGGGAGGAGCGAGACCAAAGACCTCTGCTATTGCACAGGGTCTTCGGTAATTGCTCGATTTGCTTCGTGAATCCTCAGATGACAGTTAGATTTCTATCATGGAATGTGAATGGATTGAACTCTCCACAGAAAAGAAGGAAAATATTTTATTATTTGAAGCAGTATAAAAATGATGTTGTTTGTTTGCAAGAAACTCATATTAGAACTCAGGATCAAAAATATTTGATAAACTCTAAATTAGGATCACATTTTATATCTTCTAGTTCTGGAAAAAAGAATGGATTAGTTTTGTATATTTCTAAAAGATTACCAGCTAAACTTATAGAATTGGATGATGATGGAAGATATATTGCAATTGAAATAAGTATACAGAATGTCCCGTTGCTTTTGATTGGAATTTATGCCCCAAACCAACAGCAGGAAACTTTTATAAATTATTACATGCTAAAATATTGCAATGGAATTATAAGTCAATTTTGATTATGGGAGATTGGAATGGTGTGATTGACACAACTTTAGACAAGAAGACATCAGCTAAGATGGGGAATAAACTACCACAGACGTTCTTTGCGATGAAAGAAGAATTAGAATTGAAGGATGTATGGAGAGTTCAACACCCGAAGGAACTGGACTTTACATTTTTTTTGGATAGACATAAATCCTTTTCTAGGATTGATTTTATGCTGGTTACATCTGATTTACTTACTAAAATGATTAAGACTAAGATATTTCCCAGAACTTTAATGGATCATAGTCTGATATGGATGGAAATGGAATTTGGCAAGAAGGAGAGAAGATCTTGGAGAATGAATGAGAACCTGTTTAGATATGACAAGAATATATTTGACCTCAAAAAACATGTCAAAGAATTTTTTCAACTGAATTTGAATAAGGGTACACCTATTGAAGTTGTTTGGGATGCAAGCAAGGCATATATGAGAGGTGTACTGATTTATATGAACTCTAAGCATAGGTCAACTCAACAAAAGATAAGAATAGAATTGGAGTCAGAAATAAAGGAAAAAGAACAATTGCATATAAAGAATCCGACTGATGAGAAATTACAGGAAACTATAAAACTTTTGAAGGACCAATTTCAAATGCTCATGGCTGATCAAACGGCAACCAATACTATTGAATATAAAGGTAAACAAGTTTTCCAATAAAGTTTAATACAACAAGCCTTTTTAGATTATTATTCCAACTTATATTACAAAGATAATATAAAGAATGACTTTATTGATGAATATCTTGAGAAGAGGAGAGTTACTAAAATTTCAAGAGAACAAAAAGAAAGAATGAATCAAGTTATAACGTCTGAAGAGATCTCATTTGCAATAAAACAATTGAAAATAGCTAAAGCTCCTGGGACGGATGGATTGACAGCAGTATATTATAAAACTCTACAATCAGAATTGGTTGAACATCTTAAGGACTTACTCTGTAGTATACAGCAGGGGGGGGTAAAATACCCCCCTCATGGAAGACGGCCTTTATTTCACTGATACCAAAGGAAGATGGTTCTTCAAAACCAGAAAATTTTAAACCAATATCTCTCTTGAATACGGATTATAAAATTTTTGCAAAAGTATTAGCCAACAGATTGATGCCAGTTATCCAAGAGGTGATTCACCATGATCAAGCTGGTTTTATAGAGGGCAGATACATGAAGGACAATGTGAGGCAACTCATAGATTTATTGGAATATCTTGAGAAAAATAAACAGATCTCTGCAGTGCTGGTGTTTTTGGATGCAGAAAAGGCCTTTGATCAAGTCAACTGGGATTTTCTAAAAAAGACTTCGTTTAAAATAGACTTTGGGGATCAGTTTATACATGCGATTTCAGCAATTTATCAAAAACAGACAGCACAAATAGTTATCAATGGAAGTTTAACCACTAATTTTCATATACAAAAAGGAACTAGACAAGGTTGTCCGTTATCTCCACTGTTGTTTATTTTAACCTTAGAAGTTGAATTCCTTACGGGACTCGAATAATCTGAACGGAATAGTTATAAGGCAAAAGGACTATAGAACAAAAGCATTTGCAGATGATCGGGTTGTTACTCTAACACGACCTTTGGAATCAATCATTCAGATGAAAAATACTATAGAGGAATATGGTTTGGTCTCAGGCTTTAGACTAAACCAGAAAAAGACTAAGATGATAGTTAAAAATATGCTGGAACCACAAAAGAGTGAACTAGAAAGATTGGCAGGTTTTGAAATAGTTACAAAGGTGAAATATCTAGGAGTTCAGGTTGCAGCTTCTAATATAAAACTTTTTCAAAACAATTATGAGGTTTTGTGGCGTAAGATTCAAAAAGATCTTGAAATTTGGAAGAAACTGCAACTATCTTGACTTGGCAGAATAGCAGCAGTTAAGATGAACGTTCTACCTAGATTTCTGTTTTTGTTTCAAATGATTCCGGTGCTTAAAAGTGATAAAATCTTGGCCGAATGGCAATCAGGACTAAATAAATTTATCTGGAATGGGAAAAAACCAAGAGTTAAATTTAAAATAATGCAAGATGTTCGTGAAAGAGGTGGCCTTAAAGTTCCAAACTTATGTTTATATTATGAAGCTGCAGTGTTGACGCAAGTGGGTGATTGGTTTGGAACAACAAAAACTGAAATTTTGAATATAGAAGGCCATGAGTTGGACAACGTATTTAAAAGTCATATATTGAGACATGCTTTGATAAGAGTTTGGAAGAAGCACCAGTTTAAATTGGATTACAAAATATCTTTGTGGTTGGATCTTGGGCAAATCATCCGGAATATAAAGTCACTCGGGGGGATTTTATACAAAGAGATGCTTTTTAATGATCGGGGCAGATGGAATTTGAAACCTTTGAAAATTCTGTTGGAAGAAGGGAGGAATTTAACTTGGTTGCAATATTCTCAACTTCAATCGAGATGGAAAGAAGACCAGAAAATTGGCTTAATGCTACATGAAGAAGATTTGGTGACTTAGATGAAACGGAAAGGGTCGATGCATATCAAGAGGGTGTATAATTTACTGTTAGAAAGAGATTCAGAGAGTGAATTAGTTAAAGATTGTATGATAAAGTGGCACAAAATTTTGCAGAACCAGTTATGTTGGAAACATGGGAAAAGATCTGGGTCCAGAATGTTAAATTTACTCAAGCACAGAATCTGCGAGAAAATTTTTATAAAATGTTTTATAGATGGCATTTAGATCCCAAGAAATTGTCATGTATGTATCCAAATGTTCAACCTAAATGTTGGAGGTGTGATTGTTTGGATGCCACATACTTTCATATTTGGTGGACCTGTAGAAAAGTGAAAGCATTTTGGCTTAAACTCTGGTGGGTTATGCAGAATGTTTTGAAAAAGAAGCTTCAATTTTCTCCGCAATTGTTTTTGTTGGGTATAGTTAAGGATTGCTCACCGAGTGAAACAAGATTGATTTTATATATGATTACTGCAGCTAGGCTACTGATTGGACAATATTGGAAAAAAGATAGTGTACCTACTATAGAGGAATGGACATCGAAGATGGCTAATTTTGCGGAAATGGCAAAGATTTCTGCATACTTAAAAGACAGGACCCATGAAGCCTTTGTTAGGGAGTGGAAGAAATGGGTAGACTATGTGCAGAACAAATATCAAACCAAGAAGTTTCGATTAGTATTTGATTCATAATTATTTTTATTATAACTATTTTATTAAATATTTGAAATTATATTGTTATTTAGAAAACTTATTATGTTATATATATTTATTATATCACTACTTAGAAAAATTATAATGTTAAAAATAAGTTTACATATATTTGTTATACTGCTGTCTAGAAAAATCTTAAGAATATCTGTTAAGTTTTTATATATGACTTATGGTTAGTATATATTTGATTTAGGGGAAAAATATAATGTTAAAAGTACCTGATAAGTATGTATATATGATTTATGTTTAGCATATATTTCATAGATTAACTTTACCTTATTCAATGTTAAAATTTATGATATGTTATCTGGATTTCACCTATGTTTTTTTGTTTAACATTGATTGATATATAAGATTAATATTTTTACTAGTAAAGGAAGCCCAGGGAGGGAAGGGAGGGGAGGGAAGGGAAGGGAAGGGGGGGTGGATGGGAGGGGGGGAAAGGGGGGGGGAATGGGGAAAAAACTGTATTGTAAAACTTTTTCAATAAAAAAAATAAGTTCTAACTTTTTACAAAGTTAATACATGCAGAGATGGAAAAATATACAAGAAATACAATGCCACTTGTAAAAGGGTTACTTAATATTTTTAATTATTGCATTATTAATAGACAAAAGGATAAATAGCATAGTACTTTAGTTTGAAAATAAGTCTCACATGTATGTGGCAATCAAAATGTCAGTTTCAAAAAACAAGTCAGATCTCTCTTGTACCTGATTTCTGGCCTAGTTTTATATTATAATAGTTTAAGGCAAAGACTTTTAAGATTGCTGATGATTATCCAGTTATTTAATACACTGGTCAAGTTTACATTAGAACCAGGGCGTAAGGTTAGTTTTAAATGATTGAGCTAGCTCTTTACAACCTAAATCTAGATTTAATTAACAATTATTCTATAGTTGTAAAGTCTCCAGTTATGTTGATGAGATTAAAATGAAAACAAAATACAGATGATATCTCAGTCAATGCCACAAACATTTCCAATTTTGATTCCATGAATGCCAAAAGAACTGGAATTAAATATATGCTCCAGCCCAGAATATGAAGAACAAAGAAACATTTAAGTGGTTTTTGGTCTCCCTTAAAGAATATAATTCTTATCAGCGTAATTAAAACCTTCATGCATACATAGCTTTCCTGTGTATTAGCGTTTTATAAAATGCTGAAGGCAGATATTACCATGAATGCTTACATTATCTGCTAATGTAGTTACTTAGCAATTTACAATCTGGTGAAATTTGCAACTCAAGTAGCTTCAAAGTAGTTCTATGGTGTACTATTTTCTCCTAAAACATCTGATGTTTAATATTAACACACTTATTATCAGGCTTTTGTAGCTTGTACCACCTGACAAAGTTCATTGTGATCTGAAAAATAAATTTCTTTGGTGTTATTATTGCAAAAGCCTAAGATGGTGTGAGCGAGTGAATAAGGGCTTTCATGTCAGCATGGATTCTTGGCAACTGCCTAAACCCTGCCTGGATCCTGTGTCAGGCCTTCTGATCCTAAGAAATGTTAATTAGTAGATCTCTGAAGGTGTGCCTTTTCTGTTGTGGTACCCATTCTACCAGATCTCATTCCTTTGTAGAACAGGCTGATGCCAACCTTGCTGGCTTTCATAGGCTCTAAAAATCTGTTTCTGTGCCCAGGATTGGAACCCTGAGTGTTTGCAAGGACCAATTTCTTGATTGTATTAGTAACTATGTGATATGGTATTTTCTTGGTTGCTGTGCTGTTTAATTGTAGTTTTATTGCAAATGTTTTTCATTTTGTTTGCTGCCCAAAATCATTGGTTGAGATGGGCAGTTATGCAAACTGAATTAATAAACAACAATTTTCTTGGCAAGATTTCAGAAGTGGTTTGCCCTTCCCTTCTTCCTAGGGCTAAGAGAACTGGCTAAAGCTCACTTGGTTGACTTTGTGCCTAACGCGGGAACAGAACTCACGGTTTACCAGTTTCTAGCCCAGTGTCTTAAACTCTACACCAAAGTGGCTCTCATCTGGATGATTATGCATCTGGAAACACAAAGAGCCTTCAGCTGAAATTAATAGCATTAGAACATCACTCAGAATATGAGCAATTGGGATAATGATGGGCAAAGGCCCTTTAATACCTTCCAAAATGGAGCATTGATAAAATTTCTGGGTTTTTATCTCCCCTCTGATCTAACATGGCCTATCTGATGCTGTATGTAAAACATCAATATGTCTGCTTTCTTCCTTGCCCTCCTGATTCTTAGCTGCCCACTGGGGATGAAGTAAGTACCACTTGGAAATTAGATTTGGTTCAAGGCCTTCTATTTGCTGATTTGTAGCACATCTAGTAAAAAAAAGCTGAAAATATTCTGAAACACTCATATAGTTGGAAAAAAATGAAACGATATATCAAGATATATATATTGCAAGATATTGATTATAGTTTGGATCTTGGCTTGGTGAGGTGTTGTTTATAGCACAACTCAGTTATGGATACTGTAAATATGGCAGCATTTAGGAAATATGGAAACAGGCATCTGCAATTATTGGATCATTTCATAAAATCATAGCAGATGGCATCATTCCATTCCTGCCTGAAATTGAGCCAGTTTAGGAATGGACCTATAAAATAGATTTATAATTATTGTCATATGTAGTCTTTTATTGTTTCTGGCAAGCATTCATTTCTCACAATGCTACTCTCACATGCTACTCTCTACCTTTCTACCAGCATTTGCATATCTTAATATACGTTACTATAGTAATGGGAACTTTAACTACCCTAATATCAATTGAGAAACAAGCTGGAGTGAGTGGGAGATCAGTTTTCTGATGTGTCTTTGTCACCCAAAAGGTGAAGGTGGGAACTAGAGGGTCAGCTATACTAGACTTAATTCTAACTAATAGGGATGAAATGATTAAAAGAGTGGAAGTACTAGGAATTTTGTGGAGAGTGACCATGTCATACCAGAATTTGCCAAATGCAGGCACAAGTGACTGAACAAAGTACGACCAGTATTTTAGAATTTAAGAGAGTTAACTTCCACAAACAAAGAGATTAGGAAGCATTCCATGAATGCAGTTCAGGATGTGATACATGGAAAACTCCAAAAAATGGAATACTAAAGGCCCAAATAAAAACAATACCACAGAGAAAGAAAAACCAGATAAGACCAGCATGGTTGCACAAAAAGCAACTGACAAACTGAGAGACAAGATGGACAAATATACAAAATGGGAACAAGCATACATACTTAACAACAACAACAACAACAACAACAACCACAACAAAGCAAATAGCCTGAATCTGCAGGGATGGACTCGGGAAAGCTAGTGCTCAGAAAGAACTAACACTTGCAACAAATGCTAAAAATAACCCCAAAAAAGTTTCAATATGTAACAAGAAAAAAGAAAACAAGAAACAAGAACAAGAAAAAAGTTTAGGAAATGATCGGTCCTCTAATGGGAAAAGATGGCAAAAGTTGATGGGCAGCAGCGAAAAAGCAGAACCACTTAATCCCTTCTTTATCTTTCTTTACAAAAAAGGAGAAAAATAACACAACCTATCAAAAACAGCATAGTGGGAGGCAGAACAGGAACACAGGTCAAAATGGGTAAATTGGTTAAAAGAACCTCACCTATCCACATTAGAGGAGTTCAAATTGTCAGGACCAGATGGTTTACATCCCAGGGTACTAAAGGAGCTGGCAGATGTGATCTTGGAAGCACCGAGCAAATTTTTCAAAGCTCATGGAGCACAGGGAAACTACCAAGAGGACTGGAAAAAAGTTGATGTGATCCTAATCTTCAAGAAGGAGGGAAAAATAGATCCAGAAAACTACAGACCAATCAGTTTGACATCAATACCTGGGGAAATCTAGAAAACATAATCAAGCTACAGATTTGTGAACACCTAGAAATGAACGAAGTATCACCAGTAGCCAGCATGGGTTTATTAAAAACAGATCATGCCAGACAAACCTTATTACCTTCTTTGATAAAGTGACTAAATTAGTGAATCAGAGAAACGCTGTGGATATAGTTTACTTAGATTTCTAAATGGGAAATGGCTGAGAACCTGCAATGCAACTGTGGTATGCTGGAGTAAGCTATAACAATAATATAGTTCAAAAACAACCTCTCAGGAAACTTCAAGGCACTTGGAATGATCTCACCACAGCTATACTAGAAGCATCTAGTTCAGTGATGGCAAACCTTTTAGGGATCGAGTGCCCAAACTGCAACCCCAAACCCATTTATTTATCACAAATTGCCAACATGGCAATTTAACCTGAATAATGAGGTTTTGTGAGGAATTTCAATCACTCTTTCACAACTTGACTTCTTCCTGGTGGATTTCTTTTAACAGCACAACTCAGGAATGATGGGAATGTAGTGCAATAGCCTCTGGAGAGCCATCACATTCTCCTTCCTTCCTTCCTTCCTTCCTTCCTTCCTCCCTCCCTCCCTCCCTCCCTCCCTCCCTCCTCTGATTTCACCTTCCTTACTTTAACCCTGTATATTATGGTTTGTTATTGTTAGTATTTATTAAAGAATTAGAAGCTTAGAAGCACTCAGCAAAAATAACAGCAACTGTTGTTTGTGGTTGAAACTATCCCAGGCTGTTATTTACACACAAACACACACACAAACATACACACACCTATTTTTATTCCACTTTTCCTGGGTCCTTGGGAAAGTAATGCATCTTTTCCCCATCTCCATCCTTAATAAACCTCGCTCATAGCCTTTTAGCTACTATTGCTGCACCTTGCTTCCCCCCCCCCCTTAAAATGAGGCTAGGGAAGAATGCTGGGAAGGGTTAATCTAAGGAGGAGGGAAGAAGAGACCCTGGTAGATCCCTCTCTGAATAGCTTCCCATCCATATTTCAATTGATTTCTTCTCTGATCCTCCAATGAACAGACCCCATCCTCCTTTTTGGACTCTAGACCGCTGGGCCTTTATTTTCCCCATTTATGGGGGAAATTGGATTTTTATTGGGTCTCCCCCCCCGCTCCATGCCAGCCATCCAGGCTTCTCCTCCTAAAAGCCCCCTACCCTTCCCACTGCTCCCTGCTCCTTTCCCCCAACCCCCCACTCAATCCCACTTCAGGACAGGAGTGTGAGTTTGAAATGCATATTGGGGCGATGTGGGAACGTGTCTTCTGACCCTCAGGTGCACGGGCTGCAATTCTCTGCAGTCCTCCAGGCCCAGCTTGCTCGGGGGGAGGGGAGCAGCCCTGATGACCCCACTACCTCCCTCCCTATGGCCCCAACAATCACTGCCCAACTTCCTCAAAGATGTGGTGCACTTCAAAGGCAGCAGCTGTGTCTGGAGGTGCCGATCAGTGTCCCACTGTGAGAGCCAGGCCAGGCCTCTCCACCCCGACTCATCAATGGGAGTGCTTCGGTTGGGCCAGCCACCCCCACCCGCAATGGGCTTTTGTGCTCAGTGCTCTCCGGGGGAGGGGAGCCCTTCCCCATGCCACCCCCTTCTTTCTCTTGGCTCTTTTGTCAAGGGAAAAGGAAGGCCAGGCTTGGGGGATGGCCTACACCCTGCAAGATCTGTCCCTGCCATTCTCTCCCAGCCCTCTTTGCTGGTGGCAACAGCAAATGTATCACGATAAAGGCAGAATGCTATTCCGCAAATATAGGCGGAACCTTAGTTGCTCCTGCACTAAGGCTCCGCCCATTGCCACCGCCATGACAGGGCAACAGCTCTTTCATCCCTCTGCTGTGACAGGGAGACAGGGAACTGCAGGAGATGGGTGAAAGAGCCGCATGGGTCACATTGTGGCTCCGTGTCGTAATGGGCTTCAGGAGGAGGATGGGACCCTGCCTCCTCCATTGTGAAACACGTGAGTGAAAAAGTTCACTCAATCAATTCCAACTTTGTGAGATCTTTTTCTTTAGTGAGAAGTTGGAATTGATTCAGTGAAATGTGATGGAGAAACGTGATTGGAGTTGGGCCGAGGTGACTGCATGCATGCCGACAGAGGGAGCTCTGTGTGTCACAACTGGTACATGTGCCACAGGTTCGCCATCACGGATCTAGATGGTTAGCTTCCTTAGATATTGAATTATAACATCTATTCCATTGCAATTCTATGGCTCTATATTATGGTGATTTTATTGTGGTTTTATCTTAATTTTATATATTATCTTCTATATTGTATTGTCCACATATCGTATTGTGCATTTGTATGTGTGTGTATTTGTTGATGCTATATTTAAACTAAATTTGTATATCACTGATTGCATAACCTCTGTAGATGCAACCTAATTCTGCAATGTTAAACATTGATAAAACAATGTTCTATCTTACCACTCTCAGCATGTAGTCCTTAATAGAATTACATCTACATGGAGGAAAACATGCAGATGGATCCTCAAGGTTCTGTGTTGGGCCCAGTGCTCTTCAACATCTTCATAAATGATCTAGAAGAGAGGATAGAAGGGGAATCCATCAAATTTGCAGATGACACCAAACTGGGGAGAATTGCCAATACTTTGGAAATAGACTCAAAATTCAGAAGGATCTTGACAGAGTTGAATGTGCATAGGTATAATATTAGGCAGTACATGGTTCAATAGTAGTACCTTTGACCATCCCAGTGGACCATCACTTATGTAGGGGCCAGCAGTGTGCTGCAGCTGCCAAAAAAACCCAGTCCAATCCTAGGCTGCATTAACAGAGGGATAGCATCAAGATTATGAGAAGTGATAGTACACTCTATATTGTGCCAGTGAGGCCACACTTGCCTGCAATTCTTCAACTAGGAGGTATAGTATTTGAATATGACACATATTCCCAATACCTTTTTTATTTTTTATTTTGGTTTCTGATTTTGGAGCAAATTTGAATTCAAATTATATCACAATCACTATTCAGAAATGTCACCGAACTAAATCTTTTATACATTCAGAATTTTCAGCATGGGCAAATAGGTTGTTAGATTAATGACAGCAGTAATGATTAAAGCATATTATTTTATGAGTTCCTTGTTTTAATCGGACATTATGCTAATTATACTGTATTCCATTTTTCAATAAAAGGTCAACAGTGCACTGTTTGTTCAGAATATGCAATTTAAACTTCACGTCTGTCATTAGAGATAATCTAGGCTTGTTGTATCTTGTGGGGTTGTCATAGTAACTAGACCTGAGATCTCTGTTTACAGCCTTCAGAGAATAAACATTTTGCCTTTCTTTTTTGGGGGGAAGAAAAATACTCAAACAATTAAATGTGGTCTGAAAACAAAACCATAGTAGCTCAGAAAGAGAGATGTCATTTGTCAAAAATCAATATAAATGATGCAGTTGGTGCAAGTCAAAACACTCAAGCAAGTGATTGACAGCTATACTGAAATATTTCCCCAGGGATGAAGGAAGTAACTGATAATGTATCACAATGCCTTGAAGCAGAATTCATTTAGCTTTGCTAATGGGCTTTGTTCCAGTTATTATCACTTTGAAGAATATTTGCTTAAATTTCTTCAAAGTCAGCTAAAGGTTTTAAAAGTGTTAAAAAACATTTGTTCATTCATAATAGCACAAAGGGAATTTATTTTTACTTTCTGTAAGGCTCCTTGCTTTCATCCCAAAAACTATATACAAGGGCATCCAGACTTACTGTGGTTTCACGTCATCTTTAATGCTTTTTCTTTTTTAATCTCACCATCACACAAACGCAGGTGCAAAAGGGTGATATCCTGTAGCTTCTGATAATACACAGTGGTGTAGTAGAACACTTAAGTAACTGCCAGGCTGCATCTTGACAAAAGATTTCCAACATCTGATGTCAAATTTATTGACATGCTGAGTAAAGTGCCTGCGTACAGGTGTAGAATGCCCTCAGCTGAAAAAAAAAAAAAAAACCAAACCCAAACCTATTTAATAATTACTGGGTATACTCAAACACAGCTGAAAGTATGATGGGTTCTCCCTTAGTAACAGATTCCAAGGAAAGTCCCAAAGGTGTTTTTTCAGGAGGCAATTGGACTTTCTCGGGGTGGGGGTGGGGGGTTGAAGATGTTTCGCTTCTCATCCAAGAAGCTTCTTCAGCTCTGACAGGATAGCAGGGAAGGAAGGATTTATATTCCTTGCAGACATCTGGTAATCTGCATCCTTTTAGAAGGTCATTGAGCTTTTTCTGTGTCCTCAGGATCACCTGAGCAGTGCTTCTAGTTCCTGTAGCCTGCTATTTTTTTTCCTTCCGGAAATCTTCTGGAATATAATGTTTTCTATTCCCCACTATCCTATGAGAGCTAAAGAAGGTTCTTGGATGAGAAGTGAAATGTCTTCAAAAGAAAAAACGAAGTCCAGTTGCCTCCTGAAAAAGCACCTTTGGGATGACCATGATCTGGATGACTGAGAATCTCTACAGATTCCAAACATATTTGTCAGATATGTTTTAGTTTGGGATCTGTAGCAAATAATTTACATCTCCTCTATCTATTTCTATGATTCTGTAAAAGCCAGTTAATGATGAGCAGTGAATGCTAGATGCTGAATACTTTGATTCACTTGTCAAGGTTTCTTAATTAAGAGGCAAAGGAATTTGGTTCTCTCTGAAGTTTAATAACATGTAAAATATTCTCACCTTCAGTTTGCCAATATTGTGGTTCCATCTCTATGCAAGCAAGGCAGGTTATACCCTCGACATTAGTGCCAATTACAGGTAGTCCTCGACTTATGACAATTGAGCCCAAAATTTCTAATTTCTAATGTGGCTAATTGAGACATTTGTTAAGTGAATTTTGCTCCATCTTACGATCTTTCTTGCCACAGTTGATAAGTTAGTCACCTGGTTGTTAAGTGAATCCGGTTTCCCCATCAACTTTGCTGGTCAGAAGGTTGCGACTCTGGGTCACAGCAATGGTCATAAGTATGAACCAATTGCCAAGCATCTGAATTTTGATCACATAATCACGGGGATGCTGCAAAGGTTGTAACTGTGAAAAATGGTCCTAAGACACCATTTTCAGTGCAGTTGTAACATTGATTGGTCACTAAGTGAACTGTTGTAAATTGAGGACTACCTGTACTTTGAACTAGTATTTCCTTGCTGTCTTTATCTCCAAACTGCACTGATTCCAAATACTATAGGTTTCTTGGTTCTTAGTGATTTGTATAGGTAGTCTTCAATTTAAAACAATTCATTTAGTGACTATTAAATACGTCAATGAAAAAAGTGACTTATGACCATTTTTTCACAGTGACAACTTTTGTACATCCCCATGATCATGTGATTAAAATTCAGATGCTTGGCAACTGGTTCATACTTATGACCATTGCTGTGTCCCAAAGTTATGTGATTCCCTTCTGCAACCTTTTGACAAGCAAAGTCAATGGGAAAGCCAGATTCACTTAACAACCCTGTTGCTAATTTAACAACTGCAGTGATTCACTTAACAACTGTGGCAAAAAAGGTTGTAAAATGGGGCAACACTCACTTAACAAATGTCTCACTTGACAACATAAATTTTGGGCTCAATTGTGGTCGTAAGTCGAGGACAACCTGTATTACTAATATAAGTGCTTAAAGTAATAATAATGACCATTCATCTGTTCACATTATGAAAGAAGGAAAGGCCATGTTGCTGCTTATGGGAAACTTGCTAGATACTGACCCAAATGAGTTAGGGAAAGCATGCAGAGAACAACTCCAAGAATCCCTTCCACCTCTTAATGGTTCATTAAGGAGAGAGGTTAGAATGGAGGAGCTGGCAAAATTTTAAGCCATCATCTGCTTTTTCTAGGGGTGAATTTGGGGCAGACTCAAAGATGTTTTCTCTCTACAGTCCCCAGCCAGTTCTGACCATTTATAGAGCTGATCTTCCTTTTACAGGCTTCTCTCCTCGCAAGAAATTTGATCATGTTCTACTCCACTGGTTCTCAACTTTTTCTTCATCACAGACCTCCTTTGGTGGCCATAGACCATGGCCACAGACCACCAAGACTTAACTCAAGATTTAAAGCATTAGACTGCATCAAGCCTTCGCAGACTACTGGGGGTCTGCAGACCACAGGTTGAGAACCACTGTTCTACTTTGCTTCTGAGAAGTTAGCCTGCTGATAGAAAGACAAAGTCCTTGGGAGTGCCACCAATTCCACCACAGAGGTAAACACTATAATTGACAATGTCTGTGGAGATTCTCTGTCATCCAGGTGATGGCTGTCCCAAAGGTGCTTTTTCAAGAGGCAACCGGACTTTCTGGTTTTTCTTTGAAGACGTTAGGGTTAGGGTCAAAGTGGCCATCTGTGTCAAAACTGAACAGCCTTCTATCAACAGAGGGGGAGGGGTATGATACATCATCTATCTCCTGTCAACAACACAGTCTGTTCAACAGTTCCAAGAAGGCTCCAAACCCATTTGCACCACTCAGGTGACCCTGATGACACAGATAAACCTCCAGGTGGCCTTAATGACTTGCTAAAAGAATGCAAATGACCAGCTGTCTCCAAGGAGTATAAATCCTTCCATTCCCCATCATCCCACCCTTAGAGCTGAAATTAATTATGCTAATTATCTGCTCCATTTATAGAGCTTGCCTGCATTTATAACATAAGGTAAAAAAAAAAAAGGGGGGGGGGAGATGATTTTGCTGTTTTGACAACTTCTGAATATGGGTAGAGGACCTGAATGTTAGCAGTACCAATCCACTGATAATAGCTCTCTTACCTTGCTAATTTAATGTTCCCTTTATTTTCAAATGGTAATGTATCATTCTGAATTTTCATACGAAGAAGCTCTCTCATTATGCTTTAAATTGCTCAATAATGAGTGTTTTGTAAACATATGTGTATAAATTATTCATTAACAGAATGGTCTAAAACAATTTTTTGCCCCTTTCAATATTTTCTATTCCTCCCTACATTTATAGCCTATCTTCATGCTGTAAGTATCCTCAGGTAGTTATTGTGAAATTAAACTGAGGAGGATAAAAATATGTAAATTGGTTAAAAAGATGACTCTAAGTCCTCCATGTTATTCCAGTACATAATGTCATGATTGCCCCTATTTACATTTCTTTAGAACAGGTGTGCCAAACTCATGGCCCACGGGCCAAGTGCACCACGTGCTGGCCACAGCCACACCCGGTTTAATGAAGGAGAAAAAAGTCACGATACGTCACCTGACGCTGCCGTGATGACACGAGTTTGACACCCCTGCTTCAGAATCACAACTTTTTATATTTCCAACTGATAGACTGTTATAAAGAAATTATGTAAAAAGTCTTCAAATAGGATACTAATCCAAAAAATCCTGAATGAATATTGGAAAGAAATTGATGGGCTATCTGCTAAAATGAAAGCTATAGCATGCACTTGTAAGAAAACTGGAATGTCTGTAATTGTTGAATCTGTCTGGCAAGAATAAAGAATGTTTATTCACAGAGAATATGCAAGTGTGGTTAGAGGACTATAACAGTAACAAAAAAGAGTTAGACATCCTGCATACCTCAGCTAGAAGTTAGGAATAGGGATGAGTTTGGAGCAAATAGAATGTGTATTAGATAACTCCTGGAATATTCATTAGCCAAGGCTTAGAAATAGGGATGGCTAGAGACTAATAGGACAATTGTCAGATCAATACTAAAATGTTTATTGATGATTTGTTTTATGTATCCCGTCTTATCCCGCCATCTGCTTTAGTGAAAATATATAAAGCTTTCCTTAATTCTATTGTTTGGGATTCCTTGGTATTTTCTAGCCTGGACCCCTTTTCTTGGAGTGCTTCAATCAAAGGAAACCAAACTTGCACTGCGTCTCTGGTGTTCTTCATCGGCTTCGGCACCATGCTCAGACCCGAACTGGGGACAACAAATTATTTAAATTTTTGAAGGCCAGCAGGATAAGTCTCTGAAAAATGAACAGAACAGCTGATGTAGGGAGAGAAGCTAGCAAAAGAAAGAGCAAATTTGTAAATGAGCCAGATCCAGCTGGAGTTGCAAAAAAAAAAAAAAAAAAAATCCAGAAAAAAATAACAAATACACCCCTATGGTGAAGGCACCTGGATAGTGATTTGAAATGTTGCTGAGTCCTTCATTTCATGCCCATTTCTGCCACTCACATGACCTAGAACAGGGGTGTCAAACTGAATTTCATTGAGGGCCACATCAGGATTGGGTTTGACCTTGGAGGGCCGGGTGGGGTCAGTGGGATGGGTGTGGCCATGGCGGGTGTTGCCATGGTGGGCGTGACACCGAACTGCACCCCCGCAAACATGGTTTTATAAAGTTATAAAAATAGGGAGGTGTACATTTCTGTGATTTTGTTTTTTTAATTAATACTTACTTGATCTACTTGATCACCATATGAGAGAGAGAGAGACCAGATCAAGAAACTGACTCTATAGGAAGTCTAGAACTATAAATTATTGACATAGGCTAGTAGCAGAATCCTGCAAGCCTGAAAGGTGAAATATTTTATTTTTCCTCCCTTTTATAACCTTCTTGGGCCTGGAAGGCCTCCTGGACCACTCTAGAGGCCAAAAGTAGTTGAGGGGGGTGCACACGCTCCTCCCTGCCCACCCCGATTTTTGCTAGCAGAGGCACCGCAGGACAGTCCTTTGTTATTTCCAGGCTGGCTCCAAGGGCTAGTTCCAAGCATCCCCAGGCCGGATATGGGCCACAGGCCTTGAGTTTGACACCTCTGACCTAGAACAATTGTATTTAATGGCTGGAATATTTTACTTATCTTGTTTAATTACTAACAAAGGGTCTTCTTCCTTCTTTTCAGTAATTGAAAATAGAATTATTGGTGAAGCTGATAGAAGTTGGCATTAATAATAATTACCACATTCTAGTAAATTTCTAAATTAGCTAAGAGAAAAGAACAGAAGTTGGCCACCAATAGAGCTAAAAGCGAAAGATGGAGGTAAAGGCTCCACACCAATCAGTTATTAAATGTTTTAGGTGTTATTTTAATGGAGGCTGCTCTCCACTTACAGAGAAAGAAGACTACAGGGGCTGGGATGCTGCTTGTATGTTTTAACTTCTCATTCATCGAGTGGTATTGTTCAAAATGGGAACATACAGGATGAGAGAACTAATGTGGGCAGCTTCCCATGGGTTTTTTAGAAGAGGACAAAAGAAGCTGAATCTCTGCAGATAGCTCACTGTTTGTCAGTGAAGAAGCTTTTACAATAGAAATGATGTTGAAGAGGACTGGGGAGAGGAAATAACAGAAAATATGAATAAAGTGCTATTGACTTCTAATGCAGTTTCCTTATATTGCTCATTTCTACCACACTGAGATGCATATTTAATCTGTTGCACCGTGAACATAATGTCTTTTTGTTTGCTTGGCTGCTGTTTTTGAGAAAGAAATGCATCAAACTACAGTTATCCAATCCAACTGTCTTGATAAAAGCTTAGAGATAACAGTTAGGAAACACTGCCCTGTCGTATTTTAAAATTATAAATAGCACTTAACGGAGTATTAACAATAACAAATCTTAACATTTTCCCTTTTGGGTGGCAAGACTGAGAAGTTAAAGTTGTGTTTTGTCTGATTGTTTTTAGATGTTAGTGATGACCCAGTGTCATGCGTGAGCAGAAGAAAGAATCAGAAAAGTTAAAATAGCACTGAGGCGATAGTGCAGTTTAATACGTCTGACAGCAGGAAACCAAAACTACTAGAAGGTGAGTTTCTAAACTTGATTGGAAATATCAGATGAGTACCATTTCTAAAATTGATTTTATATGATTTGACTTAAACATCTATTGCCATTGTTAATAATAATACTGTAAATCCAACAATTGCTTATCAGTTTTGTGATTTCATATTATTTTCCTCCTCATACTTTGCACCAAAGTTCTTCACTGGTACCAGATCTCAATGCCTGATTTGTATTTCTACGCAGAGATTCACTAGGAAAGGACATGATATGGGGAAAGTCTACATTTTTGTATGTGGGGACCTTCTAAGTTTATCTTCACCCTGGTAGCATTTGCCAATTGTCTAATTGGGTAATTTAAAACATAAAAGAAACCAGGAGACAAAATACCCATTTAAAAGGACATTTATGGAGGCTACATTTTTTGATAATTTCTGAATTAAGATTCATTATACTCTATCCATATACTTCTAATTAATCTGACTAGCTTTTTCCCCTCTGATTTTTTTCAGTGGAGTCCCCGATGCGCTCTTAGTTTACATATTTGCAGATGTTTCATTACCCAACTAAGTGACATCATCAGTGATAGTTTTCCTCTCATTTCTAGAAAAGGGCAAGGGATTTAAAAGATCATTTGAGTTTATATATCGCTGGTAGAGTTGATTTCTTCCTTGTGGCATATTACTAATTACAAAAGGCAAATGAAAATTAATAAAAGTATATAGCATAAATCATGGGTGTCAAACTCGTGGCATCATGTTGCCTTCATGTGACATTTCATAACTTTTTCCCCTTCGCGGAGCTAGGGTGGGCATGGCCTGAGCATGATAGATAGATAGATAGATAGATAGATAGATAGATAGATAGATAGATAGATAGATAGATAGATAGACAGATAATTTTATTTCTATATCGCCCCTCTCCCAAAGGACTCGGGGCAGTATACAGCCGGGTAAAAACACAATACAAATCACAAGTTAAATTTAAAAGTTATTAAAAGTATTAAATTTAAAGGCCAAATTAACTAAAAACCCAAAAAATTTAAGAACACGATTAAAACTGAATTATGAAGCTAGCCCTGCCTGTTGGAAGAGCAGGATCATAAGAGCACAGTGGAAAACTCGGAGGTCAGAGATCGTGCGTATGTCTGGGGGCAGTTCATTCCAAAGGGCAGAGGTTCCTACAGAAAAGGCTCTCCCCTGGGTGTTGCCAGCCGACATAATTTGGCCGACGGCACCCTGAGGAGTCCCTCTCTGTGGGAGCGAACTGGTCGGTGGGAGGCTATTGATGGCAGAAGGCGGTCTCGTAGGTATCCAGGTCCTGAGCTATGGAGCGCTTTAAAGGTGCTAAGCAACACCTTGAATCGCACCCGGAAGACCACTGGGAGCCAGTGCAGCTCGTGCAAGAGATGTGTTACATGGGCGCAATGAGTTGCACCCATAATCACCTGCGCGGCCACATTCTGGACCAGTTGGAGCCTCCGAGTGCTCGTCAAGGGGAGCCCCATGTAGAGAGAATTACAGTAGTCCAGCCGGGAGGTTACAAGGGCATGAGTGACTGTGCGCAGGGTGTCCTGGTCCAGAAAGGGATGCAACTGATGAACCAGGTGAACCTGGTAGAAGGCCCCCTGACCACGGCTGTCATACGCTCTTCTAAAGACAGCCGTGCATCCAGCAGGATGCCCAGATTGCAAGCCCTCTCTGTGGGGGGTAGAGATTCACCCCCAATAGACAGCAATGGCATCAGCTGACTATACCGGGATACCAGTAGCCACAGCCACTCGGTCTTGGAAGGGTTAAGTCTGAGCCTATTTTCCCCTGGATGCATGATGCATCCAGCCCATGGGCTGCCAAAATGAATGAATGAGGGAAAGATTTAGTCCATTGCAGCATATTTTGTTTTCATAGCTAGCTTCCTCAATCTAGATCTGGAAACAGTCTCCTTCCTTTTTTTTTTTTTTTTGCAGTCATAGATTTAGTTTGCTATGGGATTGAGAAAGAGAGGGTCGTGATCAGTCACAGCATGGTATCGGAGGTATTCTTACTGCAAGCAGACATCACAATCAGGCACTGAATTAAAAAGTGCATGGAGAGAAGATGGAGATAAGTGCTGCAGTCCATTGCCTGAATTTCACCTGTATTCATTGGCCATGTTGCATTTGCTGAACATGATAAAAGGGGAATTGTGGTTGAAGTCCATAATGATAAACAGGCAGCAGATTGATAAAGGCTGAAACACACCGAGAAAGGCATGCTCCTCTAGAGCATAGCACAATAGATACTCTGAGTTAGGGTGGCCTGCCTATGCTTTATGTTCATCAACAAAGGGTTAGTAAAATGAAATGCATTTCATTGCACATGGCCTTAAAAAAATCCAGATATTTAATGAAAAGTGAAGAGCTGTGCTATATAGGTGAAGAGATGGAAGGTCGGAACACTGTATTAGACAGTGTAAATGAAAGGCAGGCAGAGAGATCAGAAATTGTTAAACCAATTATGGACTATAGATGATGAAAGAAGCACATGAAATTCAACCCCTGATATAGATCAAAAGTGCTACAATTAATGAAACAGCATTTGCCTTGCTGTAATTATAATCAACCCACCATTTTGGTGCATGGAAGCTGGGTAGAAATTACACCATGCCACTGGGGAAATATCTTATTTCTCAGTTGTTGCAAAATCTGTTTCAGAACATTAGTAGAGTCTAGCTCATGATGAGTGTAAATGGCTTATTTTTTTCAGTGAGAAACAGTCCCTGGCTTATTATCAAATTCCCAGCCATGATCAAAAGACATTCACAGTGTGTGGATACATTCCACAAAGCTGCTGTAAAATTCTGTTTTTAATAAGAGCACAAGGTGACAAGCAACCTCTGTGTGGTGAAAGAGTAATCACCTTTTAAACAAGGATTATGCTCAGGATATCAGATGAATCTTATCAGCCAGATGAAATGGTAAGGAAACCCGAGAGGGAAACAAGTATAATTGAATGTGGCTTTGGATGGTTGATAAAGGTAGGTTATTTGGCTGATAAAGGGCTCCAAATTCTCTCTTTCCTTTCCTAACAGGGATTGATTTTATTTGATTCTTTCATTTGCAAGGTTTACAAGCTGTTCCAATCAGAATTAATTCTCTGCAGTGCACAATTCCTAGCTTTGTATACTCAGAGCAGCATGTAAAATGAAGTATGAAATTCATATAAATTCATGAAATTGCATATATAGGACCATCATGAATTAAAACATTGTTAGAAGTGCCAATCATATCATTACAACTTCTAAGGATTTAAAGGGAATGAATACACCAGTCATATAGGACAAGCTAATTGCTAAGGTCTTTCCAAATCGATCGCCATCTTGCTATGGCCAATACATAGAATAATAATAATAATAATAATGATGATGAAGAAGAAGAAGAAGAAGAAGAAGAAGAAGAAGAAGAAGAAGAAGAAGAAGAAGAAGAAGAAGAAGAAGAAGAAGAAGAAATTGTGTGTTGTCCCAATTGTAATTGGAGTCCTTGGAGCAATACCCAAAGGGCTACCCCACTATTTAGAAATTCTAAATTTACTGGACTTGAACATTTTGACTCTACAAAAAAACACCTTACTTGGAACAGCTTACATCCTCTGACAATACCTTAACAGTTCCTAGGTCCTTGGTTAGGACTCAAGCTGCTGAACTATTAACCAGCCTCAAAGGCTGTGAATCTCACTACAGATTAAATACTACTACTACTACTACTAATAATAATAATAATAATACCTTGTGGGACTTTAGGATTCAGACTGACAGGCACTTGGTCCACAACACACCTGACATAACAATAGTTGAAAAGAAAAAAGTATGGTTCATTGACATTGCAATACTTGGTGATGCATGGATTGAAGATAAGCAGCAAGAAAAAATCACAAAGTACCGGGACTTGCAAATTGAAGTTGAGCGACTGTGGAAAAAGAAATCATGTGTTGTCCCGATTGTAATTGGAGTCCTTGGAGCAATACCCAAAGGACTACCCCACTATTTAGAAATTCTAAATTTACCGAACTTGAATATTTTGACTCTACAAAAAACGACCTTACTCAGAACAGCTTACACCCTCCGACGATACCTTAACAGTTCCTAGGTCCTTGGTTAGGACTCGAGCTGCTGAGCTATTAACCAGCCTCAAAGGTTGTGAATCTCACTACAGATTAACCAATAGTAATAGTAGTAGTAGTAGTAGTAGTAGTAGTAAGGCCACCTTATTGGGATCTGCTTGCATAATCTGCCAATACATCACACGGTCCTAAATGCTTGAGAAGTGTTTGACTAGTGATTTGTGATACGAAATCCAGCATGGTTATCTTGTTTGCTGTGTATACTGTCATTTTTGTGTAAATAATAATAATAATAATAATAATAATAATAATAATAATAATAATAATAATAATAATAATTCTCAGACCTATAGTAATAGTATAGTACTATCAGATTTATAGTATCTATAGAATAGTATAGTATAAATCTATAGTATAGTAATATAAGATTTACTGATATTACTATACTGAAAATTCTCAGCCAGTGTGGAGAAGGTATTCTCAACCATGTGCAGAGCACCAGTTTGGGGAAAGTTGTATTAGAGGTAAACATGTGTGGAAAACCAACCTTACTTTTATTCCATGTGGTTGTAATATTCAGGCATGGTCCCAGATGGTGAAGATATAATAAACAAATCTCATTTTGTAACGGTTAAGTATATTTATTCATGAATCACCCAAATCCTATTTCGACATTAATTTGCAAATTGGTAAAAAAAAAAAATGAATACAAATTCATATTTAAATAAAGCACATCTTATGGCCGAAACATCTGGTCTAATTTTTAGATTTGTTTTGCTTCATATGATCCTCTATTTTTATAACAATTGGACTGATTAAGAATTTCAGATTCAAAAGTGTGCCTGCTATTTTGTGTCATTTTGCTTGGCTTGATAAAGTACCCAGTTAAAAATTGTAATATTTAAATATGAATATACAATGTACATATAAATATATACCTATAAGCATACTGTTTCTTTTCTTTTTTTTTTTATTGAAAAAGTTTTACAATACAAACATTTTTCCATTTTCTCCCCCCCCCAATCCCCCTCCCCTACCCCTCCCATCATCCCTCCCCAACCCTTTCCCTCCCTATCCCCCCCCTGACTTCTGCTACAAGTTTAAAAAAAAAAACAAAATTTAGAACAAGGGAAAAAGAAGATTATTATTAAATATTCAAATTCTAAATTAAACAAATTTCGAAAGAGGAAAAGAAAGAGAAGGAAGGAAAGAGGGCAAAAAAGTAAAAAACAAACTAACAAGAACAAACATTAATATATCTAAACAATATTATAATAAAAAAAAAGTTATAATTAAAAACACCATTATAGTTCTATCCTAACTACACCCTTAACTAAAGAGAAAAAAAAAACCCCAAAAACATAAAACACAAAAAATATATATGCATATGTAGTCATAATCATACAGTTATATCATAGGAAAAATTATCTTTTATTTAATTCATTTCTCAGTCTATATAATCCAAATTTCGATCTTCTCTTCAACTTGATTGATGTCAAATATATTTCCTCTCATAAATCCACTTCAATAATCTTCATCTTGCCGCTGCCCCCATCAGCAAAGTAAAACATTTCTCCACACAACCCCCCGAGTGACTTTATATAAGTAAAATCCAACCACGAAGATATTCACTCCTCTAGGAAAAAATCATTCCAACTAGCTTATACTATACCTAAAAATAGGCTTTTGCAGCCTTTCAAACAAAAGCTGCATTCCCAGATGTTCTTTTGAAATTAGTTCAAATCCTGCCACCCTTTGCAATTCAACCCTTCGGGTTATAAAATGTTTTCAAGTTCTTAGTCTTCTTCTAGACGATATGTTCCACCAAAATATATAATTGGGTAACCAATGATCGCTGCTAGCTTTGCAGCAATCTATCAAAACTCAGGATATCATGTCCAATCCAGGATAAACTTCATAATAAAAGTTTTTATAATCCATTTTAATATGTGAGTTTGAAATTAATCCAGTTTAGAATGAACTTTTAACCAGTTATTGTGCTTAATCCATTTTTTCCAAATCTTTCAATGCTTTCAGATTCAGTATCAAGCAGTTCACGATGCTTTTTGAATTTATCACCTGTGGTTTCCAGTCGGATTTCTTCGTTGAATTCTAATTCCTGTCGATTAGCATCAACCCCCATGTCTTGAGAAGTATTGGACCTCTGCTGCTGGTCATCTCGATGTAACACTTTGTTTTTTGAATCTTCCTCCAGCAATTCAAGGTCTTGTAATCCCCCCGAAACACTGGGGTGTTCAGTTTTCTCATCCGAAAAATCCATAATAGAATCCTCTGGACAACCACCAAAATCTCCTTTTACTTTTAACACACTTTGATTTTCTTCTCTCTTTTCACATTTTGCAAACTCTGTTTTTGACTTTTTATTCTTGAGATGTTTCGGTGCTCCCTTAAAAATATTTTGATAAAAATATTCTGCTTTTTCAATAGTATTCAAACAATGTCTCACACCTTGATATCTAAAAATTATACCAGTTGGAAAGTCCCATCTAAATAGGATATTACTTCTCTTCAATTCCTTGACCAAAAAATCAAATTCTTTCCTGTCTTTTAAAACCTTCCAAGGTAGCTCTTTGAAGACCCTGATTCGTGTGCCAGCTACCTGCAATCGATCAGAATAAGACTTTTGTAGAATATTATCTCTCAGTCTTTTATCAATGAAGTAGACAACAACATCTCTAGGCAAATTCCTTTGTTTAGCCAAACGTGAGTTAACTCTGTAAACTTTCACAATAGAGCCCAGAATTAGTTCATCTTGTAACTTTAATAATTCTGCAAAGGCCTTTGCACAAGTTGTCCTTAGATTTTCTCTGTTATCTTCTTTTATCCCTCTCAATCTAATTGCAGATTCCTTAGACTTAATTTGAAGCATAATAACATCATTCTGAATATTATGATTATTGACCTCTGCTTCCAGGAGTTTCATTTGTAACTCTTGTATTTGGAATTCAAATTTACTACTCATCTCAATCATTTTCTTCCCCATTGCAGCCAGCGCTGTTGAAAAATCTGAAGCTACTTGGGCAATGATTTGATTTAGTTGGTCATATTTCCCAGAGACCAGTTCCTCAAGATCCTTCTGTGAACCTTTTATCTTATCTACCACACTCTCTAAGGACCTTGTAATTAACTCTTTTAACTCCTGTTCTGTAAGTCTCTGCACATGAGACATTTCAACTTTATTCATCTGATTCAAAGGGGAGCCCCCCCTTCCTTTAGGTTTAGGCATCTTTACTTTTTTTTTTAAAAAAAAAAACCAAGAAAAAGAATCTTCCTTACTTCAATAGAGAAAAGAAAAAAAAAAGGGTAAAAAAAATCTGTTTAAATCAGCCTCTATTCCTTTGGGTTCTTTGTCTGTAACAGGATATTCCTTTCAAGACTAAGCTCTGCACTCCATTTCCACTGACACTTTCGTTTCAGGCAGAGCCTGTCGCCATCTTAAAGACTTTCAAGTTTCTTCCTCTCCTTCCCCCTTCCCGCCCTCCTCTTCCGAAAAAAAAAAAACTCCGTTAAAGCAAAAATCCATACTTGCTTGAAATTTTCTTTCCTCTTTTCCAGCTTGCTCCAAATGTGATTTCAGTCGTGGTGTTGCTCCCACGTCTGGCTCCGCTAATTAAGTAATTAGCGGAGGATCCTCTCGGCACGGAGCATACCCTGGAGGTATGGAGGGAACCATCCCTCTGAGCCCTCCCCAGGACATGGAAAATTCCTGGGGGGCTCAAGGAGGTTCTACCTCACCCCCAGAAGCTCTGCCTGTTCCTCCCGCCGAGGAACAGGTTTTTCGAGCCGCCTGCCAGCTGTGAGGCGGCTCTAACGCGCCGGGAGACCGGCGGGCATGGAAAGCCCGCCACCAACGAGGAAGGCGCCACCGGAAGTCAAGCATACTGTTTCTTAACATTATACATTTCTGACAGTATGACAAAACAATGTTTGATCTAAGAACTATCTCAGAAGTTTTGGGAAGCATAAACATCTGATGGCTAGTTACAGGTACATTTTGTTATGTAGTTTATTTCAGATTTCAGATTTATATACCGCCCTTTCTCCCAAGAGGGACTCATAATGTAGATTGCCTAGGTGTTTGCATCCTGTTGGTTTGTATCAAAGATACAATAATCTTTGTGTAATATAATTATTAACTGAATAGCTTACCTATTGTTGGTGCTGCAGGTATGTATGAGGCTTGTTCATGAAGCATTACGGTGCTACTGGCATCCATGTTGATACTATTGAGTGTGATACACAATATTTATTAAGACATTCAACTGCTTCAGCCTCTTTATAACCCAATGGATATCATTTTGCCAGGAATGTTAGTCGGTAACTGTTTCTTTCATATGGGGCAGTTTGTCTGAAATAGATAATGCTTAGGAAAATACCTTGCTAGTGTATTAGTTTGAGATTGATGGTGCCACATAAGTATTTTCCTAGCAAAATGGTTTGCTAGACATTGTCAGTCTCAAATTGTCTGTCCTTGTGCAAACAATCCTTTCCTCCACATTCAGAATTGCTGGGGAAGAACTCAGTGCTATTTATGTACCAGGTAAGAGAATAAGCTGTTTAATCAGTCCTAATGATAGTAAAGGAGAACCCACTTTCTTCCAATTCTTCCATATATTTTGCGTTGGACTAACCTTGAAATTGTTTCAGTTGACCCTCACCAAGCTGTCACCAAGGTATAAATTGAAGGAGAGCTAATTAACTGTCAAAGCGTAGGGCAAAAGATTATACACTTTTGCCTCACCTTGTAGTCCTCCCTTTGATGTGACAAGCTGTCCTCTGTTCATTTTGCAAACAACTTAGCACACAGAGGAAATGCAGTATACCATCGAGCAATCACTTATCAGCGACAGCAAATCAACATGAAGAATGGGATGTGGAACTCTAACAGACAATGATCAGAGAGCCTTCTTTTTTATCCTAAATCATTATATTTAGCAGTCGGCTGAAGCATAGTAAGTTATTTATAAATGTCTTTGCTTGTTAAGAGATGGATGAGATTTTTTTTCCAGAGAGATAAACAAATTGTTTTTAATCAGATGATAAATGTAGGCTTGCTACATTAAAAAAAAAACCCAAATTCCTTTCATTCCCTATTTATAACCATCCATGGCTATGGATGAGTATAATTCCAGATAAATAAATTTTGATAAATGCCAAATTATGGGTCATGGCTCTATTTATCTAATAGAGGGGTTGAAGAGGAAGGAAATCATCAACATTTCCAAAGTAGAAGATACATTTGTTTTTCTCTGTTTTAGGTACAATTGGGAGATTTAGAGCAATTTTTTCTCAATCCCAGTGACTTTAAAATGTATGGACTTCAATTCCAAGAATTCCCTAGCTATAGTGCTGCTAGAGAATTCTGGTCGTTAAAGTCCACACATCTTAAAGTTGCTGAAGCTGAGACACACTGATTTAAAGCAATTTTTAATGTGTTTTCTTCCGTTGGAATTAATTTGTAATGATCTGCTGAGATAAATATCTTTGGGGGACACTGATTATTTTAATTTGTCATTTAATTTGTTATATTGTAAGTCTATAGTTTTTGGGAGGGAAGATTTTTAATGCAATTGAAAACCTTGCAAATCTTATAATACAATCACAATTACAAATGTACAGTTGACAATTGACAAGATTTAGTGTTTCATTTACATTCCACTCCCAGTAATGAAAATATTAAATATACAATGTGCCATACAGCTAGCCAATATATCTTGAAGGTGCCAGATTAGGGAAGGCTGAATTTGCCCAACTCTAGCAATCTTTGAGCTTCACCTATGGAGATGAAAACTCTGAAGTGATCATACCTTCAATATTTTAAAATCTCAAATGATTTGTCAAACACATCAAGTTCTATCCACAGAATTTGCTTTTCTCAGTTAGCCAAGGGGGAAAGGAGAGGAGAGGAAGAAGGGACCTTGGAGGTCTTCTAGTCCAACACCCTGCTCAGACAGGAAACCCTATACTATTTCAGACAAATGGTTGTCCAATCTCTTCTGAAAAACTTCCAGTGTTGGAGGATTCACAACTTCTGGAGGCAAGTTATTCCACTGATTACTCCATTTTTCGGAGTATAAGAGGCACCTTTTTACCCCCCAAAAGGGGGTGAAAATTTAGGTGCCTCTTATACACCGAATGTAGCCCTGCCCACCCACTGGCCCCCACCCTTTGCCCTCTGCCTCCCAGCAGTTACCTCCTTGCAAGCAAACAGCAAGAAAAAACAGCCACATTCACCTTCAGTATAGGCTAATTAGCACAAGTTGATTAGCAGGGCCTCCCGACTCTCAGCTGATTTGCTCTCAGCTGTTTTGTGCAGGCTCTTTTGCAAACTCTTGTTTTGCAAGCTCTTTGCTGGCTGCAGAGTGCTGGAGAAGTTTTTTTTCCCCCTAGCTGAAACGAAACTGAAAGTAAAGCAGGCTGTGCTGCAACGTGACAAAATGAGGCAGGGAGAGAGATTTCTTTTTCTTTTTGCTCACCAAAAAAGGTAGGTACATACAATGAGAAATTTAGGGCAAAGAGGAGAGTTCAAGATTTTAAAACACAAAAGAAAAAAAGGTCTGTATATTGTGTTGAAAGCAGAAATGGTTAAGTTATGGTTTGGAGGAATATATGGGGAAAATTATTTGGTTTATTATTATTGGTAAATATAATTAATTGATTTGTAAGAAATTGGATTGCATGGAAATAATTGGAATATTCATGTTCATATTGATTACTATACAAAAAAGATAGTTATAACTAATTGATTTATACAAAAATGTTGAATTTGTGTTAAACAATTGTAATATTAAATAATTAACCGATGTGAGGATGGATATAAAAATAGATGACAATGGGAAGGGCTATAATATAGAATAGAAGGGAAAAATTGAATTTGATTAAGATTAGAGATGAGAGTGAAGGGTAATAGTTTTTTAAAAAAAATAGTGGAGGAATAAATATGGCAAAAAGGAAATATAGAAATAGTAAATTTAATTGAAATGACTAAACACTGTTTACATTTGTGAACCAGCCAAATAAACATACAAATACATTGTATGTTTGTATGTGTGCTTGTCTAAAAAATAAAAAAAATCTTTTTTTAAAAAAACAACCCTAAAAGGTAGGTGCGTCTTATATTCCGGTGCGTCTTATACTCTGAAAAAATACGGTAATTGTTCTAACTGTCAGGAAATTTCTCCTGAGTTCTAGGTTGCTTCTCTCCTTGATTAGTTTCCACCCATTGCTTCTTGTCTAACCCTCAAGTGCTTTGGAGAATAGCTTGACTCCCTCTTCTTTGTGGCAGCCCTTGAGATATTGGAACATATCATCTCATCTCTAGTCCTTCTTTTCATCACATTCTATGATGTGATGGTTGCATTTTTATCTGCCTTGCATTCTGCTTCTTTTAATTTTATTTTTAATTGAATTCTTTCCATGAAGAGAAGAAAATAAAGAGCATGTATTAAGAAATGGGTGTATTTAGAAAAAGGGTGGAAGTAATTCAGATTTGTAACTACTATCTGACTAGTTCTTCTCCTTGTCCATACTATGCACATAGTATAAAAAGGGGTATTCAAACTTTTGGCTTACCTGGGTTGTATTGAGTGAAGAGGAATGGTCTTAGGCCATTAATATAGTTAATATATAATTAATAGTTCCGGTAATATATAAATATTAAAATTACATAATATTATTAAAAGTTTACAATCTTGTAGGGCTGCATTACTAGCTGTCCAGGATTTTGTGGCTTGTAAGTTGGACGTGCCTTCTATAGAGTCAAGGCAGACTAAAAGGACCCTTTAAATTAGATTGTCATGATGGTAGGGAGAACTGCATGCTAAGCAATTTTGGCTTTCAACTCTGAGCAGAAATCTTGAGGTTTTCCATCAAGGATAGACAATGGAGACATGAGAGCTATCCTTACTATTTTGGGGGATGCTAAAGGCTACCGTAGATAGGGAGATAAAGCAAAACAACAACAACAATGAAATCAGCAAAGCCATATCAAGAACAAGGGATAAGGATCTTCTGTTTTTGACCTTAATTTGGAAAGAATTGGGTATGTGGGTGCAGGGTAGTCGTTGAAAGCAATATTGTTATACAGTGTTGAGATACAAACTACATGAGCATTTATGGATAAGGGTTAGTCAGTCAAATTAAGTGATAATAACCAACCAATCACTATCTGGATTCTGGGCAGAACTTTCAGCTAAGAGAAGGTGAGGAAGCAGAAGGCAAGAATGCTTTTTGCCTGTTGCAAAAAGAGCAGAGCAACATCTATTCTACACTCCCAATTTCTGGGCATATGAGGATAACTGCCCCATTAACTGATCCATGTTGTCTTATTGCATCATACTAAAAAAAGATATGTGAAACCATTCCCCCTTCTCCCAAAAATGCTGTCATGCCTCGCCAGAAAGTTAAAAGTTATCCTGCATAAGCTTTTCTATTCCTTTCCCAGAGTTGGCACCCAAATCAACAAGCAATGTAACATTGGTATCTTTCATAATTGGGCACCTGTGCTTGAGCTAAATGGGAAGAATGATCTTACAAGAGGTATCTGTTAAATGGATCTGCTAAATGGAAATAATGATTTTACAAGAGGTATCTGTTGCAAAATGTTGCAGCATACAGAGCTCCTGTCCTTTCCAGAACATGCTTTTCTATTTCTTCTGCTCCTGGCTTCTTGTTCTCTGTCCCAATGGACATTCAGTATTCTGCGCACACCATTGAACCCGTCTTACAGATCTCTCCCTCTTACAAGGTGCCACTTTGGCTTTGTAAGGATGGGAAATGTGCTATATTAATATAAATGCTAGTTTGGGCATCTGGAAACAAGAAATGAATAATTGTAAATATTTATAATCTCAGATTGAAACTTCTGCCCCTTTAATTTTCTGCATCAGCACAGTGAGGAAGGTGATAGCATTGAAAGAAGGAAGTTGATAGAATGTAAAATGTCCCCCTTCACTCTTGGCTGTGGTGTTTCACTCATCCTCTTAAAAATGTAAGAGCAGCTTTTTCCAGTTCTTGCCTCGGTCTCCTCTCCTTTCTCATGGGCTGTCCAACCTCATTTTATTCTTTCAATGGGGGTTGAAAAAGAACTAGAGGGTTGTGGAGAGGAAATAAATAGCTGTGGTAAACAGCCTATTTTTCATACTATTTCATTTTTGACAGTGTTCAGCCTTGCTTGACCTCTTCTCTTTGCAATTTGTCTCCTTTTTGTACTTCTCCATCAGGTTGCCGCAGTGCAGACTTTGCTAAGCAGTAATGTCCTGTATGAATTTTATAGATACGCATACCGGTGTTTGTGGGTTCACCACGGTTCATGAGCTGTGGTGGCGCAGTGGTTTGAATGCAGTATTGCAGGCTACTTCAGCTGACTGCAGTTCGGCAGTTCAGTTCTCACCAGCTCAAAGTTGACTCAGCCTTCCATTCTTTTGAGGTTGGTAAAATGAAGACCCAGATTGTTGGGGGCAATATGCTAACCCTTTAAACTGCTTAGAGAGGACTGTAAAGCACTGTAAAGTGGTATATAAATCTAAGTGCTATTGCTATTTAAAAGTGAAGTCCTAAGCTTGACCATTTGATTATGACCCTTTGGGTTCTTAGTAGCCTTCTATAGTCTTGTACATAGGACTTTGGTATGTTGCTATAATGTATCTGCTTTACAATATAGCTTTGTCTTTAGAAGGATTCCAATACTTTTAAAGGTTCTGTAAATCTGTATCACTTTATATTAAAAGATTAAGTCATTAATGTTTCTTTTCTCTTGTGATGTCACTGCTTTCTTCCACCAACCAGGACAATAACAGAATATTTACATTTTGCAATTTTTGAAAGTACTTTTCTACCCAGCATTTTGATAAAAATATTTCTAAGGGAACATAATAAAATTATGAGTATGCCCTCCATCATATGGTGCTACCTGTATTTATGATAGTGCTGATTATCATAATGGACAATTACATACAACCAGACTATATATATCATAGAAACCAGGCACTTGGATAGCCCCATTGGTTACAGATTATTGGTTTTATGCTGAGAGAAATGTTTTTTTTGCTTAATTCATTGCATAGGAATGCTGCAAATGCAAATGCAAAGGAATGTACTGCCTTGGGAAAACCTAGGAGATAAAATACAATAGAGAAGGTTGAGAAGGTAGGCAATGGCAAACCATAAAATGTGTATGGCAACATTGTAAAACAAGCTTCAATGCAAATAAAAAAGGCAGAATTTGTGTTGTGAAGTTGTGATGCATGTTTCCACAGGTCTTCATCCTCACATTTGTGGTCTCAGCAGCAAATGGGAGGAGTGTTTTGTCAATACCCACATTGCTATTAACACCTACCTATCAGAGTTCCTTTATTTTTAAAAATATTTTTTTAAATCAGTAGAAGAGCAACGTGCTGAAAAGCAAAAGACCATCCTCCAGCAATATAGGATAGTCTCAATTTACAACAGTTCATTTAATGACTCTTCAAAGTTATAGCAGCACTGAAAAGAGTGACTTATGACCATTTTTCATACTTATGACTGTTGCAGCATCCCCTATGGTCACGTGATCAAAATTCAAATGCTTTGCAACTGGTTTACATTTATGACAGCTGCAGTGTCCCAGAGTCATGTGATCAGCTTCGCAGGATTTTTTTTCATCAAGTAGGTAAATGTATACATTTGAACTAGACTGTGATGTTTGTCATATATGTTTATGTATGTGGTATATGCATAATGGTTATCTTTTGAGAACTGAATGCAACGAAATGTAATTTTAAAGTATGCTGATTAATGTACATTTAAGTGATAATAAAATTCTATTCTATTCTATTCTATTCTATTCTATTCTATTCTATTCTATTCTATTCTATTCTATTCTATTCTATTCTATTCTATTCTATTCTGCTTTTGTATCTTTCTGACAAGCAATGTCAATAAGGAATCCAGATTCACTTAACAACCATGTTACTAGCTTAACAAGTGCAATGATTCATTTAACAATTGTGGCAAGAAAAATTGTAAAATGGGGCAGACTCACTTAACAAATATTTCACTTAGCAACACAAATTTTGGGCTCAATTGTGGTGGTAACTTGAGGACTACCTGTAATAACAAGAAGAATATTATTTGAAGGACCATCTTTTCCCAGTTACATCTACTTGACCCAGTAGAGCGGCAAGGCAGGTTATGTTATAAATAAGAAATTATAATTATAAGAAATTAATAATGCTTCCCTGGCTCTACATAGACCAGGGGCATTCTTAAAAGTAAAAATAATAAGCAAATACAGTCCGGAGCTTTATTTGAAGGTGGGTCCTTTTCTCAAAAATATACTTGGGGATAGAGAGTGTTTTTGTCATGAAACTGCCATCCTTTGGAAAGTATTTTGTGAAAACATCCATCCCCTAATCTTGAATTTTCGAATGTGCCCATTAATCCAAAATGATTACCCACCAAGCTTCATGGTTTCTTTAATTTTTTTTAATATACAAGGAATAGATATATTCTTATGCGTATAACTCTTCAGTTCTTTTCAGACAATTAAAAATGATCTTGAACCAGCACTGCCTGAGAAAGTTAAATTACGGTGTCACTACCCTAGAGTAAACAAGCATCTTTATATTTTGCTTTATGTATGAAAAAACTAATTACTTTAGTGCTTACTCAAGTATTCATTGTGAATGACCCACAGATAGAAATTTAATTTTGTTTCCACCCTGTTGTAATCCCATCCAGAACTCACATCTCATAGTTACAGGAGGCATTAATCAAGAAAGAGGCCTCTTAATCTATCTTTTTGTTTTAATGAAACCCTGTAAAAAATACCTTTCACCAATGGATGTCAAATATCAGTTATACATTAATTAACATGTTTTTGTGACAGCTTTACCATTGTATTCTATACAAGTCATTCAGCAACCTAATTTAAATTGTCAAGAGGCAAAGAAATACAAAGACAGCATTCTTGCTCTTAGTGATATTACAATAGATGAGTTGTGTCTCTATAAACAGGCTATTTCTGAACATAATACTTCTCTTGCATGGTAAAAGGGTGGACATTACATATGAGAACAAATTTAGTTTGCCCTTCTCCTATAACAAAGCAATATTTGTGTTATATACTTAAAATGTAATTTAAAAAATTGGCCACTAAAATGTATATTAACTGTAAATACATTTCAGATTGGTGAGGATTGAAAATAAACTGCTAATAAATTACTTACATGTCATCTCCCAGTTGTTGGGATAAGTTGCTGGTAAATTACTGATCCTATGATTAGGAATAGTGATGATTTCAAAATAAAATTGATTCAGGAATTGGTTCTTATGTCTAAATACTGTAGAGTCTGCCTTTTTCACCACTGTTTTGAAAGCTGAAATTAAAACTTTCAATAAAAGCTTTGTTAGTTTGAAAGGAATGCAGTTTATCTTTTCATCTTTTTCCAGTCCAATCTAACATGACTCCTTTATATTAGTTCTGAATCCCAACAGGCTACAGCCAAGGCCAGGCATAACCTTATTTCTGAAATATGAGACTGAGAGGCCAAACCTTTCAAGAAAAGTTGGTTTATTTTTAGCTTTTTTGTAAGCTGAACTCTTGAAAATACAATTCCCTACTGGCTTATGGAATTAAATAGAGGGGAAAATGGATTTCTAGAGAATACATTGCTATCCATGTTAGTAAGACTATTCTGTATGAGATACACATGAACAAAAATTGAAAAAGAAAACAATTTGTAGCTCTATATCATTTTGAAAAAATAAAACACATTTTTGTGTTCTGTAGAGAACAATATCAATAACTCTACTGTAGTTATTCTATTAGTGATACATTTTTATGACATGCTTCTTCCAAATAATTCAGTGTTCTATGTAATTCTGTTTGTACCTTCATTTAATTTCACAGCAATTGCTTTGAATTGAACCTATGTTTCCTGATCTGGGGTCCTATAGCTACATTGAATCAATGGAATTTGAAGCTGAATTTTATCAATTTGAATCTGATGCTATCCACTACTCACTTCCATCTTGACACTGTGATTGTTAGGTTATTTTCACTCATACTTTCCATACTGATCTCATATTGATCACAATGTGATCAATAAATTAAAAAGTATGGGAGATAAAATTATATTATTAAATAATATAGGCTTGTATGGAATCTCCTTGAAGTACAGAAGGAAGAGCCACAAGTAAATTGCAGTGATCAGATAAAAGTGCAGTGGTGGGTTCCTCCTGGTTCGGCCTGGTTCGGCTGAGTCGGTAGTGGTGACAATCGTGCGCGAAGCACATGCACAAAGAGAACCGATAGTAAAGCCAGTTGGAACCCACCACTGTAAAAGTGGCTTGAACCCAGATCAAGAAAATAACTTGAGAAACTGTCTCAGACAAACCAATTCCTAATTCAATCAGTGAAAGGAAAGCACTTTCATTATTCTGGTCTCCCTTAGCTTCTCTACACTTACATGAACTTCTGTGCATAAATTATACACTTATATGGGGTAGGTCAGTGATGGCTAACCTTTTTGCCATTGCATGCCAAAAGTGTGGGGGAGTCTGGTGCGCATGTGCCAACACCCATAATTCAATGCGCCCCCCCCCCCGTTCATGCATGCGTGACCCCCCCTTTCCCGACGCTTTTGGCCCACGATGGCACAATGGGCCAAGTAGGCCCGTTTTTCACCCTCCCCAGGCTCCAGAGGCTTTCTAGGAGCCTAAGGAGGGTGAAAATGGCCTTCCCCCCACCCCAGAGGCCCTCCGGAGGCTGGAAACGCCCCATTTCCTGACTTCCGTTGGGCCTTGAAGTCCTGAAAATCAGCTGGCCGGCACGCTTCCATGCTGGAGCTGAGCTAGGGCAACCCTTGCATGCCCACAGATATGACTCCATGTGCCACAGATTTGCCATCATGGGGGTAGGTTAAAGTTAAGTAGCACTGGCCCAGAGTGTAAAAGATTAGGTGGCACCAATGTGGTCTCTCCTTCTAAATCATTCTTAAAACGAACATTTTTGCATAGTGGGCAGTGACAACATTGGTCAATGCGGCATAGGGGCATCGTAAACCTGGCATTGGGCTGAGCTTTAAAAATGGTTTTCGGAACCATTCCCTGAATATTGTTCTCACTGAACGTTACCACTAGTTATCATTAAGAGAGCTTTCCCCCATCTTTGGAACATTTATCCCAACACAACAGAATGCATAGGTGAATTCATTTCTGTTATTGAAACACCAGGTTAAGACCTTTTTATTTTCAAGTTTTAAATATTTTGAATAACTTATTAGTTATAGCATAACTGATATGGATTTACTGATGGTGAATGTTACTCACCTTTATTGATTATATATATATGTATGTATGTATGTATGTATGTATGTATGTATATATATGTGTGTGTGTGTGTGTGTGTGTGTGTGTTATATGTTTTTCTTTAAGCCAGATTTTTCCTACGTAACCAAGATCTTTCTGCAACCCTGGTTGAGTGAAATCACATTCACCAGTTTCTGGGTTTTTTTTTCTCCTTCTTTTCATTCTGGCAGTCAGCAGATTTTGTGCTTGCCCGTTGTGCCTTCCAATGGGCAAGCACAAAATCTGCTGGCTGCCAGAATGAAAAGAAGGAAAACCCCCCCAGAAAATAGTGAATGTGATTTCACTCAACCAGGGTTGCAGAAAGATCTTGGTTACGTAGGAAAAACCTGGCTTAAAGAAAAAACACACATAAAATCTACGAAAAGTAAGAAAATAGATATTGTACCTTTACAGGGAGGATACATGAGATGTGGGTGTGGCTTACTGATGATGGCTGATGAACCAGAAATAGCTATATAAGTCTCCCAATGGACAAGCACAAAATCTGCTGGCTGCCAGAATGAAAAGAAGGGAACCCCCCCCCCCCCAGAAAGTAGTGAATGTGATTTCACTCAACCAGGGTTGCACATGTTTGCTTTTTCCCTGTCCACAGTGTTCATTGTTCTAATCATTTTTATTTCACAGTGGGTTGTTTTATCACTTTATATGTCTGGAGAGTTTTCCTAGGAAGATTATGCAAAAAGTATGAATTAGTTTGAATGGGTTATTATTTGCATTGAAATAACTGTTATAGTATTATAACTGGGGGTGCAGGCTGGGTGAGTGAAGCCAGTTCTGGCTCAAATGTTATTATAGCAGTTAATTTGCCAGATAGTTGTAAACAAGTTAATGTTGCAATAAGAAGCTATTGATTATCTGATCTCATGACAAAATAGAAGAGAGGGTTCTTAATGCCTACGTTATTTCGTAATGTAAATATTGTTTTTCAGAAACTTCAACAAATTATGTTTAGCTTGATGATCCTTGTGACTGAATGTTTTGTAGACATAATTGATCAAATGATCCACATGGGTCTGTACTATTTTAAGAACATGTTACAGAAAACTCCTGAATTATTTGTATAATAGCTTTTCAATGGACTTTGTCTCTTTTTGAATCTCTCTCTGTCTCTCCTCCCTCCCTCCTTCCCTCTCTCTCTCTCTCTCTCTCTCTCTCTCTCTCTCTCTCTCTCTCTCTCTCATGATTGCTTGTATATGGATTGATAAAAAAACCCAAGCCTGTTCCTTTCACTGAAAATAGGCAGCTTTGGAAAATATTTGCTCACTGAAGGAAAAAGAGGCCTGTGGAATACATTAATCAGGCCAAGGCATAATGGATAAAAATAAGGATCTGAAAACCAAATTAGCTTCATATCGGTATTGTACTGTGTATTTGTAATAATTAGAACAAAGACTGTGCTTAGCTAGATGTAGTATTAAAAATATTTTTGAATCTTGATCTTACACTAAACAAAAAAATCAGCTATGGGATACTAGATTTATATATATATATCCTTAAACAAGTCCAGTCCTGTGTTCATGCCATCTTGACTCCAAGATGGTTTAAGAAAATCTTATACTAATTTACTATTACTACTGATATTAATAATAATGATACCACCATCGGATTACCTACTTTTCTGAATAAAGGCATCTTTATTCAGATGCTGTGATATGGCTATACCAACAAAGATCGGAATTGTGCAGGTAATGTAACACTCCTTGTGACACTCATTAAGAGAAAAAGAAAAAGCAGGATGAAAAGAGTATTGATGCTTTTAAACTTTTGTGTTGGAAAAGACTCATGAGAATACCTCAGACAGCCAAGAAAGCAAAACAAATGGATGACTGAACAAATCAATTCAGAGTTCTCACTCCAGGCACAATGACCAGACTGAAATTATTCTACTTTGGAGACATTATATAAAGACTTAGGTCTCTGGAGAAAGTTGCAATGATGGGAAATGTGGAAGGAAAGATAAGAAAAGGACAACCAGCAGCAAGGTGGAGGTATTCCATGACAGCGGTGGTAAGTGTAGTGTTAGAAGACCTGAAGGTAGTCTGGTGACACAGAGAAAGTCAACCTGTGTGATTGCTAAAAAACACGAAGTTGATATAATATAAAATATCACCAAGGATTATATCACCAATCCATCTTTATTACTATGGAGCTAGACAAAAAGTTAAACCAACTTCACCTGGTCATCACCTTGATATCTATGCTATGTTCACAATAACCCATGTAATCCAGAGGGCAAATGGGATTGATTTTTGTTGAATATGCAGATATAAACTTAAAACAGGAAGATATGAATATGTTTATTTTGATTTCTTGAAACAGACTAGGAAGAAATTTATTATCTTATTTCAGGAAAACAATAACATATGAATTTTAGACAGAGTTCCATTTAAGTTCTAAGAATTTTTAAAAAAAGTATTAAACCAAATAACATTGTGTTTTATTTACTTAGCAAGTGTCCCACTCCAGATTCAGATGTGAAAGGACAAACTGGATTGCTTCCAGACCTCCTTTCCTACTGACCTAATATGTCAACTCCGATTATATTCTGTGCACTACAAAACATTCAGTAGATTGAGAAATAAGCTTGGGCAAGAGAAAAGGCGCCACATCCCGGTACTTCCATGTCTGGGGAGTATAAAATTTGCAAGAAATGATAGCAACTTTAACTTAACTAATTTCTCTTCCTTTGGCCACAAGGAATGCTTGTGTCCTTTGGAAAGTCACCTCTCAACAAGGTGACAGGGTTTTGGTTCTGTCCAGGACCAATTTGTCCTCTTGCTCAGTTCTGGCTTTCAGCTTAAGGAAGAATCAAGAACCACTTAATATAATGTGGCTCATCTTTTAGAAAATGTTAACTTGTTCTTAAAGCAGGCTGCTCTTGATATATGAAACCCAGAGATATGTCCAAACTCCCTTTTTTGAAATCAAACCACTCTGTCCTTTCTACCATATTTCCTAAATTCCATCTTCACACCCACAAACCTTCTGTCTCATACTCAGGGCAATTCTCTTTATCAGTTTCTAGAACATGATATCTTTCCCAGAAGGGAGATGGACATATATATTTGTTTTGCATGGAATAATTAATTTATATATAGAGGCTTTTGATTTTGTCTATCAATTAGCTCTGGGTGGAAATGGTGCCTGATAAACTAGCTGTTTTTGCTCCATTTCTAACTGGTATTTTCCATCCTATGTTATTGCAAGATACTAAATATAAGGAATATATTATGTCTGGGGCCTATGGCCAAATGTTTGTACAACTTTATTCTGGTTCTGCCCATCATTAAATCTGCCTGGCTCCGAACATGAAGTAATTGGAAGATACTTTCAAGGAAGCATAAGAATATAAGAAAAGACAGGCAAAATTCAACTAAATATCTATTTAATCTGGCATTCTGTTTCCAAACTGTCCACAGATATATCTATGAGATGCTTGGCATCCCATAGCATCCCCCAATTTATGTAGTGTTGAGAAATATATGTGTATTGAGACATATACTGGTATTGTTCCTGGATATATACATATCTGTACAATAAAAGTACAACAGTCTTATTCTTTATGTATGTGTTGATCACCTTTTAAAATAGTCCCAACGTAGCATGAAGACTTCATGTGATAGCAAATTCCATATTTGATTTCCATATTTTAAATTCTTAATGATTCTAGCAATGAGGTGAGCATTAGGTTGACCTTCTCTGGACTGATCTGTCACAGCCACCTTGAAACATCAAGTTGGCTATCTTGCTGTTTATTTATAACTCATTAACGAATTAATTACATCCTTAATATGGTTGGTTACAGTTTCAAAGAAATTTTTAAATTTTGAAAGACAGTAATTCAGAAGACCGACTTTTAGATATGTTTGATAGGTTTTATTTAATAATACTTTTCCTCAATTTAGCAAAAAGAATATTTTAAACTAAATTATCTGTAATTTCATTGTTCTTCTTCAATCCCCTTTAAAAATTAACATTAAAATACCAAGCTTCCATTCTTATGATAACAGGGGCTTATCTTAAAGATGGGTAGCACTTTTTAAGGAGAACCAAAATTTTTTAGAACTTTAAAACCACTTGGAAGTCTCATCTTTTGAAATTTCCTTCCTAAAAATATCAGTTCAGGCTTAATTATCTGCCCTACATCTTCTGCATCAAAGAAGGCTGAACATTTATTCAGATTGTTAGTAGTTATTTTTAAACTTCTCTATACGTTTCCTGCTTCTGATATATTTAAATATTTTTCCACTTTTGGTTTAAATGTTAGTAGCATTATGCCCCCTCCTCTCAACAAATATGTCTTTGACATTATTATCTTCTATTTCATCTATGCATATTTGTCTTCATTCACCTCTTTGGGGTAAAAGTTCTCATTTTTCTGAAGAAACCTTTCTAGTCTCTAAAAATGCTTCCTTCAGAAAATGAGACATCTTACCCAAATAGGGAGAGAGTGAAAATAGAACTCATGTCCTTGGCATTGCTACTTAATCACATTATGATCTTTTGGACTTAGTCATTCATGTTTTGACCTAATTATACTTGTACTATTATACTTGGATTAATCCACATACTCTAAAGGAATATTTGACTCTCTGATTTTCAACTTTCTTTTTTTAAATCATTCATTTTTTTCCCTTCAGTTTTATTTTTGAAAGTCAAATGTGACTGGTTGGAGTTGTGTGGTAATTTTCTATCAATCAATTTAGTTTGATAGTAATATGGTCATGCTTTCCAATCAATTTAACAACACTCACCTCTCATTAGGATACTAAATTCAAGGTTACCTTCCCTGTGGATAAGTTTATGAACAGCTGTCCTAAGGCAAAATTATTTAGAGTTTCTAGACATTTTGTCTTTTTGTCATGATTGGATCATGCATCTGTCTACTATATGTGGTAATCCAGTTTGTATGACCTTGTCTTCCTGAATGTCTCATTGTTTTCAGCTTTCCCTTTCAAAGATTTGGGGACTATGAGCATTGTATTTAAAGATGGAGACCCAAAGGTGCTTTTTCAAAGGGGCAATTGGACTTTCTGATTTTTCTTTGAAGATATTTCGCTTCTCATCCAAGAAACTTCTTCAGAGCTGAAGAAGCTTCTTGGATGAGAAACAAAACTCCTTCAAAGAAAAACCAGAAAGTCCAGTTGCCTCTGAAAAAGCACATTTGGGTCTCCAAAGTTGCATCATGAAAAAGCATCTTTGGAATAACCGTGACCTGGATGAATGAGAATCTCCATAGACATTTAAAGGTGGAAAGATTCTTGTTGGAAAACTGAAGCTTTGTGTTAAATCAACATCCACCATTAATTGACAAAGAATCTCAACATTCTTTGGTGGCTCAAGAAAAAAATGCATCAGTACTTTAAATTTTATATGTACACTCAGACATATCATTGCTAAATCTCTGGTAAATTTGTTCCAGAGTTTAGCATGCCAAAGTCATTAGAAAAGAAAACAATAATTATTTAGGAACGTAATCATCATGTTGTCATTTTTTCAAACCCCAGCTATGTATTTACCATGCCTCAGCTTGTAGGATCAATAGGGAGAGCGTAACTTCAGTATATTATTCGGTTGTCATCTTATCATGGTTATAAATGGTGCAGCCAGATAGCCTCTGACTGGAAGTGTTTGCAATCAATCTAAGCTTAACTTTGTGTATACAAAAATATATTTGAACTTGAAAGCAGTTTTTCATGCCTTTCTTGGCTATGACATGATACTATAAAAGGAAAGATGTCTTAAAGCATAGCCACACAAAGGATCACATTGCCTTTTGTGAGGTGCAACGTATTGCTAATATAAAAAAGCTTCTCATGGATGAAGCCCATGACTAACTAGTGACCTTTGAGAAAAGGGGAGTAGTCCTTGAAGAATATCCAAAATGGCCTTGTATATGTATAATTAGCAAAGAGAAGGTTTATCAGTGGTGTAGTTTTAGAAGTGTGTTAAGACGAACTTTTTGTTTGCATTTGAGCTTTTATGGGAGTGCTAACTAAGGTTACTCCTAAAGGGAATTATTTGTTAATTAAAGCAATGCATGCTAATCCATGTTACTAGGAAACTCTCATGTTTCCACTGTAAATTTTAGAAAGGAGTCAAGCATCCCTAATGGGGAAAAGAGAAGCTTTAGGGCTTACTGCTGGTGTTATGATTAGATGTGTCACAGGGGCACTCATGGGGCCAAGCCAATGTGAAATTAAGTGACAAAAACGTGCCTGGAATAATCTAGCTTGCATTACTTTCTGAGATAACAGCAATTCTATTATTTGGTTGAGCCACAGTTTTAGAATATAAAGCAAGTACAATAATCTAATAATTTTTCTGAGCTAGCAGCATATTTTCTGTTTTCCTTTTGTGCAATTTTCTTGTTATGCATTTAGTCCCCTTGTTAGGTAGAGCTTCTAAAAAATAGATTGTAATTATCTCCCTCAAACTCTAAAAAGCATAAATTTATAATTACCTATTGAACTTTAAAATGGAAGAAAAACATGTAAAAGAGACTATGATAGTATGGGCCAAATTTTTTGGATACAATATAGAACTAGACAGTTGGCAAAAAAATTGGGAAAGAAATTACAAACTAACGATGTCAACAGCATACAAAGAAAACCTTTACAAAATGGTCTACAGATGGCATTTGCCACCAGCAAGAATGGCAAAGATGTTCCAAAATATATTGCCAGAGTGCTGGAAATGTAAACAGAAACCAGGATCCTATTACCATATGTGGTGGACTTGTACAATGGCAAAACAATATTGGTTAAAGATAAAAAGGTGGTTAGAAGAAATGATAGCACAACAAATAGATTTAAAACCAGAATTGTTCTTACTAGGTATACTACCGGGGAAATACAATAAAAGAATTATATATTTAATATTACATGTAATAACAGCAGCAAGAATTATGTATGCACAAAACTGGAAAAATGAAAGTATACCTATAGATGAAAATGTAATAAAGAAAATATTAGACTGTCCTGAAATCGACAGGTTAATGATGAAAATTAAGGATAAAGAGGAAACAGATTATTATTCAACATGGGACCTATTTTATAAATGGTCCCTTATATATATATATAAAATGGGACCATTTATAAATGGTCCCATTATATATATTTATAATTATATATATATATATTCTGAGGTTTTTGCGGGTGTTTGTATGTAGGTCTTTGGTTATTTGGGTTTTCTCCCGTGTAAAATTGGAAGTGTCTTGGCGACATTTCGATGGAGTCTCATTCGTCATCTTGAGGCTGGTGTTCTCGGCTTTGTGCTTCCAGGAGCAGTCCAGAAGCCAGACTGCAGCTGCATCATTAGCCACTTTAAATCCCTCCAATCCATACATGAAGCAGACTAACAGCCATCATGAAGAGCTGGCACGGCCACAAACACCAAGCCAAACAACAACAATGCAGCTCACCAGCTAAAATCCCTCTGCAACTCAGACTAAGCCGAGCACAACCAAGTTCCCACTCAAACAGAACACACCCCCAGCCAATCAGAGCACAACCAATCTCCCATCCAATCAGAGCACAGCCAAGCCCCCAACCAATCAGAACACACCTACATCCAATCAGAACACAGTCAAGCTCCCACCCAATCAGCTCCCACCCCCACTAGCAGTTAAAGGAAGAAACAGCTGCGATATCACATTGCTCCTGGAAGCATGAAGCCGAGAACACCAGCCTGAAGATGACACTTCCAATTTTACGTGGGAGAAAACCCGAATAACCAAAGACCTACACACACACACACACACACAAGCATAACACTATAGCAGCATTATTATTGGATTACATTTGATTACAGATTAAATTGTATAGAGTGACCAGAAGTGAATATTATATTGTATATATTATGAGAATAATGGCTATAATTAGGTTGTATAATATTATGTGTACTCAAAAGACAGTTGCTACAGACAGTACACTGTTGCAGAAATGGAAACATGATTTATAACAAAGGAAAATATATAATAAAAAAATAATATTTAAAAAACCCCTCTGAAAAGCATGTTAACTGAATTAATATCTAGCAATAAAAGTGTTCCTGAAAAAGAATACAAACGTTTTTTTGGAGCAGTTGTATAGTAAGTGGAGTCTTTTTAGATAGTGTCACCTAATGAATGAGACCATCCAAACACCTTTGAAAGGACTCTTGTGACATACTGCTGCTTCTTTTTTATTTACATTTTGGCCTTAATACTCTGTACCTGGAAAATCAAATCCTTCTTAAAGACTTAGAAACTTGTACTAGAAACCAATTCCTACTGACTTTCATGATCTATTTGTAGAACTTTATTATCCCATTATAGTAAGTATGGTAAATAAGCTCACTAAGGGGTCCCTATGGTAGCCCCTTAGTGAGCTACCATAGTAAGGTTTGCTGTCAGTTTATATTTTGGTGTCTTGCCTGTCTGTGTGAGTTGGGGTGGTCTTAGAGATTCTTTGGTTGGTCTGTTTATGATGGCTCTTTGGCAGTTTCTTTTTTAAAAAAAAATTATAAACTTTATTAACAAATAATTAAAACGCGCACAAAACTTATATAACGAAGCACAACAAAAAAAACTTTTATAACGAAGCACAACAAAAAAAGAACTTCATTATACAATAAAACTCTTTGGCAGTTTCTTGATTGGAATATTGCTTACCTGATTACTTCAAATTGACTTTGGAGTTAATATATCTAATCTTAGTGCTGATTACTGATGGAATGGTGCTGGAGTCTTTTTGTCTTTGAGGCCGGTTGATTGTCTCTTTTGCATAGTCTATAGATGTTGTTAATGTCTATGAGTCTATTGATGACTGATTTGTCAGAGTGCCAGGCTTTTATGTAATAATAATAATTGATATTCTCAATTTGCATTCCTGATTTCCTTTACTTACACCAAAAATTATGCTTCTCCCCCATAATTTTATAAGGATTTTGGCTTCAAATGAATATCTGTTTCTCTGATTGCTATAATATCAACTTTACTTAGGAAATTATCTTTTTCAATACAACTATGAAGTCAAGTTAGATTGTAAATCAGTTTAAAGGTCTTGATGATATAAAATCAGTTCTGGCTTGAAAGAAGAGCAGTAACCTAAGACCCTTTGTATGCTTTGAACTAAATTTCTCATAAGTCTTTGTCATGAACAGCTCTGGTTGGAGGAAATGACAATTCATATCCAAAACATCTAAAGGATAAGTTGTCTGCTTGGCTGACAATATCAGGATAATCCTACTTTCAGTTTGTAGCAGATTTGTATTTTTGCTTTCAGAATTTATGTCTCCATGGAACTGATAAAAAGATAAAAAGCTTGAAACATAATGCAGGCATTTCAATCAAGTTGCATTTAAATTCAAATTCATAACAAATACTTTGAATAAATTTTGTTTTGAAAGCACTTTTGGAGGAATTTAATCCACGAGAGTTGTGTATTTACATAAATTTATGATGCATCTCTGCAATACAAAATATGTCTATTTTGCATTGGCTTTTACCAATGCTGTAACAATGCTGCATATGTGATATTTATACTGCATAATATTTACAGATTTGGAACTTTTTATACAGATTGCATTTTTTAAAATAAGAACAAGACATAATTACTTTGATCTTCATGCTCTACCTTTATCTCTATGTATTCACCTTTTCTTAACATAGTTTCTCAACTTTCTTTTGACTTTACTATTGGATATTGATGATTAGATTGTTGGAGGCTAAAGTTGCTGTTATTAAAAGTCCATTTGTAATAATACCATGCTCTTCAGAGTCACCTGAATCATGAGATGGGCAGCCAATAAATTTGATAAACAAATAAGTTTGATAAATTTATTAGTTTTTAATAAATGACTATGTTCTGCACAAGCAGGTAGATCTGGTGTGTGTTATTAAGACCAAGATGGATAATAAATTTGTGGAACCGCCTTTTGCCGCCGATAGCCTCCCACTGGCCAGTACGCTCCCACAGAGAGGGAGTCCTCAGGGTGCTGTCAGCCAGGCAATTTGGCTGGCATCCCCCAGGGGGAAGGCCTTCTCTGTGGCAACACCAGCCCTCTGGAATGACCTGCCCCCGGAGATACGTAGGATACCAGATCTCCGGGCTTTTCGCCATGCCCTAAAAACTTTTCTATTTCACCAAACTGGGCTGGTGTAAACCCCCCCCCCCCTTAGATATTTTTAATCGTAAATGGGAGATTTTAAATTTTGGGCCAAAATTTGTTTAATTCTTTTAAAATTTTAAATTTTATATTGGGATGTTTTTTATTTTTGGCTGTGCACCGCCCTGAGTCTAGTAGGAAAAGGGTGGTATAAAAATTTAATAAAATAAAATAAATAAATAAATAAATAAAATAAATAAAATAAATAAATAAATAAATAATATCTCACCTTTTGGAAATTTGTCTTTCTGGATTTCAGGGTGTGCAGCAGTCTTGAGATGAAACCCAGGGAAAGGTGTGTGGGGGGGAGTGTCCTTGAGAGACAATGTGTTACCAGTATCATTGCTCCCAAGGTGTTAGAGTGCCTACATATTAAGTTGGATGTAGGAACAAACCAGGGTATAAATAAGAGGTCATACATAGAGAGCCATTTATCTACGGATTAAGGCACCAGACTAGAAAGAGAGAGACTGTGAGTTCTAATCCCGTCTGAGCCACAAAAGCCAGCTGGGTGACTTTGAGACAATTACTCAAATAGGAGGAAGGCAGCGTGTTGGATGTGTTTACCACTTTGAGTTATTTATAAAAACAATCCTGTAAAGGTGGGGTACAAATAAATAAATTAAATAATTAGATCTCATGTTTGCTTTGGAACAATTGCTTGATGATGTTGGAACATACGTTGTGGTTTTTCTTGCTCCAATTAAGATTAATTGCCATCTGGCTCTGTCCAGCATGTTGTATCTAGATGATTTCCAGATGATGCTTGGAGAATTTTTCCAGTGTTCTGATGATCTGTTCTGACTGGCTTGTTAGTTTCTGACTACAGGAGGTGACCTTAGTTCTTGACATGCATTGTTACTGAATGGGTTTTTCTGTACACTAATCATAGAGCATACCCTAAGTCTCTGAGGAACTTTGGAAGATGAAGATGAGAAACTATGCCTAGAGCATGGTACAAAAAGACGAAAATAAATTGGATTAAACATAGGTCTGAAGTTACACAATGCAGTAAGAGAAGTGAAGCAGTACAAATTCTTCCATTATGTAGTGCCAAACTGTTGTTTGCTACTGCTCGCAACTTATGATTGAGTTGTTTACAGATATAGATGAACAATTATGATGAAATGTGGTTATTCTTTAATTAAACCATATAGTCTAAATTTATATACAATGCATATATATATATAAGTGCAAGTCTTGGCGTATTCGGGTCTTTTCTCGTGTAAGATTGAGAGTATCTTGGCAATGTTTTGATGAGGTCCCACTTGTCATCTTCAGGCTGGTGTCTTCGGCTTCGTGTCTGTGCAAGCAAAGCGTGATCGGAGATGCCATCTCTCTATAAATACTGGTGGGGAGGTGTGGAGTGCTGGCTCTGTTGCTGTAGGCAGGTTGGTTGGCTGTGTTGTTGCATCTTGATTAGTTGCAGCGCCGCTGGACCCCCCCCCTGCTCCAAAGACTCATGGCTGTAAATAGCGGCGGTGGTGTATGTCCCGGGGCAGCGAGTTAAATGGCTGCCACTGGAGACGACACTGGGAAGAACGGTGCTGCTCTGGCCAAACTTGATGAACTTTTTGGATGATTTCTAACTTGGCCTACTATTAGCCGCGGAGGAGAGGATAGTCAGAGTGGGCTATTAAATTCAGAACAGCCCAGATGGTGGCCTTTTCGAAGATCTGAGGCTAAGGGGCCTGGAAGATTGGCGAGACTGATGGGACTGGGAAGGGCTGGGCGAGGGCATGGGGCTGGCTTGACATCCTGGCCCATCTCCCCTTTACCCCCCTCACCCCGCGGCTCAGTTGTAGGTGTGGTGGGGATTGCTACCATCTGGACTGGATCCTGCCTGTACTCGGACTTATCTTCCTCCTCCCCCCCATACTATCATAGCCGACCCCAGGCCACGGCTGTACTATATGTGTCATCTGTACCGGCATTTATACCATCTGCAATACCACCTGCATTAACGCCTGCTGTGAGAGAGGTTCCTGTCTGGGCATGGATACCGAGGGGGTCGACTTCTGCTGCTGCTGCCTATCAGATAGATTTTCATCCGCTGTTACCAATCACTGTGAGAGGGTGACTAGGGCATTGCTTTTCTGGGGCAGCGGCCTGAGACTCCTTTTCACTGCCGTGAGAGGACAGTGAAGCCCGGTTCGACCCATGCTGAAATGGCAGACTCTCTCTCTAGCACTTTGTTGTTAGACTATTACCTTTGAATTACAGACCGTATTCATATTCCCTGGCTGAGTTGAGATGTACACACCAGCCGAGCTCTTTGCGCTGCGAGATTCCCCCCTCTTGCAGGCTTGGCCCTCTACATTAGCAAGGGCCTACCTTAATGATGGGTTTTGGGACCCAGAGAGGTGGCATGTGAAAACCAGAGGGTTGAGGGTTTTTTAATCAAAATTTTTAGTTAAAACTTTTAAGGGGTCCCAGGGAGGGGGAGGGTCAAAATGGAATTTGGACTGTGGGTATGGGGGACAACCCACAAGTGGGAGAGTCAGGTCTGGCTGAGACACGTGGCATGGGGATGGGGGACCCAGGGTCGAGGGGGGGGGTTAAAGCTCATCCGGATAGGGTTTCGAACATCAATACAGTAGGTGGGAGGGGTAGATATGGCGGGAGCAGGGGGCCATATCATGTTAAGGGAGCACACATCTGCTGTCTTCGAGTGGTGGTGTGCTCCAGCCCCCAAGGCTCTACTCGTTCTCCAGGTTGCACAGTCCCTCAGGGCCCGGGCCTGCTACTGATGTTGTGCAATGCCAGGTCTGTAGTAAATAAAGCCCCCCTCATTTGTGATCTGGTTCAGGGGAGGGGAGCAGACCTGGCGGGTATTACGAGACCTGGTTGGGCCCAGAAGGAGGGGTCCCTCTGGTAGAAATATGCCCACTAGGCTTCCACGCATGCCATCAGCCGAGGTCACGGGAGGGGCGGGGGAGTAGCGGTTATTATTAGAGAAGGCCTTAGGCTGAGGGAGGCCACTGTTCCTCAGATAGCCAGCTGTGAGTCCCTCCTTGTGAAGTGGGGTCATGGGGTTCAGGTGGGTTTGCTGATCACGTACCTGGCTCCCTGCCACATGCCTACAGAGTAGTTGGAGGGCCAGTTTTTCTGAATCTGACCGGACACTGGTAAGATCTCACATTAAGAATTACCTAGTGGCGATAAAGGCAGCAAAGTGTACACATTTTGCTGCTCTTATTGCATCATCAGATAATCGCCCGGCTGCCCTGTTTAGGGTGACCCGCTTCATGCTCCACCAGGAAGTGCAGGAGGACTCCTTGGAGGGTAGAGCCAAGGATTTTGTTCAGTATCTGTATGATAAAATCACTCAGATCCGGGAAGATCTGGACCCTGACTGGGTAGATCCGATGGGGATGGTGAGGGCAGGTCTTGAGAATGTTATTTGGGATGAGTTTGATCCTGTGACCCCTGAGGATGTGGACAGGATTCTGGGTAGACTGAATGCGACCACATGTTTGTTGGACCCGTTTCCCTCCTGGTTAATGCTGGTTTCCCAGGAGGTGACGCGAGGCTGGCTCCAGGGGATTATAAATGCTTCATTGGGTGAGGGTGTCTTCCCCGCCACCCTGAAAGAGGCGGTGGTGAGGCCTCTCCTCAAGAAGCCTTCCTGGACCCGGCAGTATTGGCTAATTACCGTCCAGTCTCCAACCTTCGCTTTGTGGCGAAGGTTGTTGAGAGTGTGGTTGCACGACAGCTTCCCCAGTACCTGGATGAAACGACGTACCTAGATCCATTCCAGTCGGGCTTCAGGCCTGGGTACAGCATGGAAACGGCATTGGTCATGTTGGTTGATGATCTCTGGAGGGCTCAGGACAGGGGTTGCTCCTCTATCCTGGTCCTGTTAGATCTGTCAGCTGCTTTTGATACCGTCGACCATGGTATCATGCTGCACCAGTTGGAAGAGTTGGGAGTGGGAGGCACCGTACTACAGTGGTTCTCCTCCTTTCTCTCCAACCGGTCGCAGTCTGTGTTGACAGGGGGGCAGAGGTTGACCCCGAGGCCCCTTATATGTGGGGTGCCACAAGAGTCAGTCCTCTCGCCCCTTTTGTTCAACATTTATGTAAAGCCGCTGGGTGAGATCTTCCGTAGTTTTGGGGTGAAGTACCACCAGTACGCTGATGACACCCAGCTGTACATCTCCACCCCGGACCACCCCAATGATGCCCTTGAAGTGATGTCCTGGTGCCTGGAGGCCATACTGATCTGGATGGGGAGAAACAGGCTTAGGCTCAACCCATCCAAGACTGAGTGGCTGTGGTTTCCGATGTCCCAATATAGTCAGCTGGTGCCATCGCTGATTATTGGGGGTGAATCATTGGCCTGATCCATCAGTTGCGTCCCTTTGTAGATCAGGACTTCTTATGCACAGTCACTTATGCCCTCATCACCTCCCGTCTGGACTACTGCAACGCTCTCTACATGGGGCTCCCCTTGAGGAGCACTTGGAGGCTCCAACTGGCGCAGAGTGCGGCCTTGCGGGTGGTTATGGGAGCGACATGGCGTTCTCATGTACCTTTCCTGTGCGAGCTGCACTGGCTCCCGGTGGTCTTCCGGGTGCCTTCAAGGTCTTGGTTATCGCCTTTAGAGCGCTTCATGGCATAGGACCTGGTTATTTACAAGACTGCCTGCTACCATCAACAGCCTCCCACCCGCCAGTACGCTCCCATAGAGAGGGGCTCCTTCGGGTGCCGTCGGCCAGACAATGTCGACTGGCGGCCCCCAGGGGGAGAGCCTTCTCTGTGGGGCACCTACTATCTGGAACGAACTCCCCCCGGAGATACGGAGGATTCCGGATTTACGCATCTTCCGTCGTGCGCTCAAGACTTTTTTATTTCATCAAGTGGGCCTGGCCTAAATCCTTTCCCCTTTTTAAACAAAAATTTTAATTTGTTTTTTAAATTATTGGGGGTTTTAAATTTGTCTCAGCCAAATTATTTAATTTGTTTTTATTCCATTTTAAATTTTTGTACTTATGTGTTTTATTCTGTGGTGGTTCACCACCCTGAGTCCTTCGGGAGCAGGGCGGTATATAAATCCAATAAAATGAAATGAAAAAGAAAAATGATGGAGTTGATGTATGCAGATTAGTTGGCTGTTTTGTAACATTCTGTGTGGGCGAGATCTTTGCTGTGTGCCCATTAGTCTTTTGTGTTTTAATGACCTGGGTAATGGGTTGTGTGGTAGCATCCTGAGCTCTAGTGTTGTGACATCCTGTATTGTAATGTATTGTCTTGAACAGATGGCTGTGATGGATGCGATCCCAGGCTTTTGTTTGGCTCCGAGTCTGAGGTCTTGTCATGTGTTTATGGCGTGTGCTGTGTGGGGATCGGGGGGAGCAGCTGCGCAGCAGCTGGCGATGCTGCTGTGGTCCGGCCCCTGGACTGTGGTTGCATTTCGTCTATGAGATGGGATTAGGTTTGAGTCTGGTGAGGATGATTGGTGGTGGCGTCATGTGTTATCTTGGGTCTGGTGTCAATGTTTGTGGCTGGGGCTCATTTGTTTACTAGGGCTAGTTTCCAGGGATAGTTACCTCGTGATGGGAGATATCATCACGTTTATTCATGTTATGGGGGTGTTTCTCTATTTCAATGGCTTCCATAATTATTTTCTTGTTGAAGTGTTCAGTTTTGGAGATTAATTTGGTTCCTTCAAAATCAATTTCATGTCCTGTTGTTTTTAGGTGCTGGAAAAGGGATGAAGCTTTTTCTTTTTTTCTGAATGTGTTTTTGTGTTCTGCATTTATTCTCCTATTGGTTTATCCAATGTATGTGGCTGGGTAGATATGGTATTTCATAGACTCCTTGGTTTTCTAGCTGGATCTTGTCTTTGGGGTTTCTTAAGATGTTAGCTATTTTTTGGTCAGGGCAGAAGGTTGTCCTGATGTTGTGTTTGTAGAAAATTTTGTTGATTTTATCTGCGGTGCCTTTGATGTAAGGGAGGAGGGGGAGGCCATTGTCCTTTTCTGTGTCTCGGTTCTTGGGGGGTGTCTCCCTTTGGATTAGGTTGGTAATTGTGTTTCTTTGGAATCCGCTAGAGATTAATATGTTTGTGAGAGTGTGTAATTCAGTTTTCAGGTGGTCTTTGTCGGCTAGATATTTGGTTCTGGAGATGAGAGTCTTGGCTACAGAGTTGATCTGTGCAGGGTGGTGATGTGATTGGGCTTTTAAGTAGCGGTTTGTGTGGTTTTTTTTAATTTATTAAATTTTTATTGAAATATATAAGAATACAATTCAACAGTTTTCGGTTTAGTGGTGTTCATAAATACATACAGATTATATACATGGTGTTCCATATTTACTTGATTATTGATAGTTGCACCCTCTCTTATTTTACCTTTTACTTTTTTCTTCCATGCACTTATACCACATTTCCCACACTGTATAATATTCTGAATTCTCTTTTTCGTTTATCACATATGTTAACTTATTCATCTCGGCACATTCTAATATTTTTCTAATTACATGTTCTTCCGGTGATAGTCCTTTCTCTTTCCAATGGTTTGTGTGTGTTTTTTTCCAGTAGATGATGTGTCCTAAGACCTTGCCCACACAGGATGTTACGAAACAGCCAACTAATCTGCATACATCAACTCCATCAACTAATCAAGATGCAACAACACAGCCAACCAACCCGCCTTCTGCAACAGAGCCAGCACTTCACACCTCCCCACTAGTATTTATAGACAGACTGCATCTCCAATCACACTTTGCTTGCACAGACACGAAGCCGAAGACACCAGCCCGAAGATGACGAGTGGGACCTCATCGAAATGTTGCCAAGATACTCTCAATCCTACACAGAAAAAGACCCGAATACACCAAGATTTGCATACCTGTAACCATGAAATACAGCTGTTCTTTGGTGACTGCAGATAAGATGGTAATTTTTTTAAAAATCAGTTTCCTTACTATTGTGCACATTTACAGTGAAATTTTATGCACCTCACAACAATGCACCAACAAATCACTAAGATTCATTCAAGCCTTCAATCTTCTCAGGCAACATCGGAAATGGTGACAGAGGCATTATATATCTTTGTATTCTGTGTCTTCTTTTGTCCTGTAGACTCAGACTTTTTGGCATGACCACTATCACCATTTGTGAGCTTGACTCTTGGCCTGAGTGGAGCTGAGGAAGTCTTCTTGGTGCCCTATGTGGCTGATGTAAGGGTGGCTGAGGCTAAAAAGTAAAGCATTTTAACTGTGATGCTTATGTTTTGGAACATATGCACCTCCTCCCAAAGTTAAACGGGCATCCTCAGTTATGGTCTTCTGGAAATAAGTAAAGATGAATTTGTTGGATTTGTTTTAAAATTTGTACTATTATTGTTGGTTTTGACTTTACTAGCTGTTGGTGGTATTAGATTGTGGGTTAGATTTTTTGCTTATTATTTTTACCCCTTACTGAGGATATTGTATTGTAATTCTTTTCTGTCTATGGACATTTTATTATATTTTATTTTGTTTTAAATCACATCTGCCAGTTCTTTAGCTGGTATTGGCCTTTATTATAAATAGAATGACTGTGGCAAAATAAAGAAGAAATGGTACCAATAGTAACAGGTGCCTTGGGTGCAGTCACAAAACTATCTGCATTGACAAACTCACCATCAATCAATTGCAAAAGGCAGCTTTACTCGGAATAGATTGCTCTTACAATGATACTTCTAACACCATCAAACATCAAAATCCCAGGACCTTAGGAAAGATTCAGTAGGTGAATAAAAGTGCCAAATCCAGTATGAACATCTGGCTGACTGTGTAACCAACCACAATAATAATATTTATGATTTTCACATGAAATGAGTGGGGATAGCACAGTATGCTCACTGGGTTATAAAATGAAGATTCTTTTTCTCAGCTCTTCATCCTCTATTTGTCTGATTGGATTCTAATCTTATGTCTTGGAAACCATAATTTAAACCTCTCAACTCTGCTATGAAATAGGATGAGGCGGGAGTCAGTGAATGAACCCAAATCACACTCTATGAATCATGGTTGAGCTGAGATTGGGCTCTAGATTTTGGGGACCACTTTATTCTGAAGGCTTCTGTATTCAGAATATTGTGCAATGTCCCAGGGCTTTTTTAAAAAAGTTGCCTGTCTTTTCTTTAAAGGAGCTACAACCTGATCATAACCAATTGATCAATTTTCAGTCTTCAGCCAAAGATAGCCAAACAAGCACTATAAACATATAAACATATTATTGTGCTTACCTCTACCTACCTGATGATGGATGCTTTCTTAACCTGCATAAGAATTCTTTCCTGGATCAAAAAGCTTTAATATTTATTTCTTTGTTCTTATGTTATCTGTAGCATCAGATTTTTTCCTTAGAACTGCAGGATTGTAATAGTGTAACATGGTAGCATGGAAATATTGTGAGTTAAATTTTCCTCACTGTGGTTTATGCTGATAAAAGCTTCTGAAAACCCCTTTTGTTTCCCATTTTATGACTGCAAGATACATGAAGGAGAAAAAGCATCTGTCAGTTTAAACAACATCTACAATTACTCTACTCTGGTATTTTTAAGCACAAAAGAGAAAAATGAATAAATATAAATATATGCATACCCATCCTGAAGTCATTTGCTAAATGCAAGTTATGCATGCTTCTGGCTCTTTGCATTATGAATGTATCGCCTGTTTCAGCAACATGGATGTAAAGATGAGCTGTTCTTAGGTAAGATTTATAGCTTGACTAAATTGAATATTTGTGCTGCTGCTCTCTTGCTTATTGCTTGACTAGCACTTTAGAGAATAGCCTCTCCTAAGCTTGCCACAAACTGGTGTTTTAGGAAATTTAATAGGAAGACAGATGTTATTCAAAATGTTATAAGAGATATTAACTTTTCTTGGGTTCCTTGGTGGAGGAAAGTAGATGGAAATGTTGCTGGAATATAAAAAAAACGTAGTAAAAGAATTTGAGACTAAAATGCATAACTTGGAGAAGAACTTCATATCAAATATAGCTTGATAGAAAGAGATGGAATTGCAATATGGTACAGCTACAGGAGAATATTTTGGACACTATATTTGCTGCTAGAGTAAGGAAGAATAAAAGTATGTCTTAATTAATGTATAACAGTCATTCATTTCAATAACTTAACAGCCAGTTCTCAGAGCCAATACCTCATAAAGTGATGAAGGCAAGAAACAGAAAAATGGATTACTAGTCAGACATTATAACTACTTCAGTGCAGTGAGTAGCAGGGCCAAATGTTTTTTTATCCTATGGTTCAGTTTTGACAGGAATGTGAAACTTTTTCCAAGCCAAAGTTTGCATTTAGTTTTTGAGTGACATGCTGGATAAGAGAGTGGATGGTGAAAAAAGTAAATGGTTCCAAGACAAGGACTACATTTTTAAAATTTATTTGATAAATTCCAATATTTCTTTTGAATAAAAATACATTGTGAGACTGTTAACAGTTATAAGGTGCAATAATAGAAATATATTGAAACAGTCTTAAAATTCATTTAAAAGGTGATTTAAAAAACAAAGAATTAATAACATGATTATTCTGCATGCATTTAATAATTTTATTATTTTGTTACATTGTATATAATTACATGACAGTTTGAGAGCTTCATCTAATGATGTTGGTTTGGAGTGCACGTTGTAGGCCACAGGGGGTAAGAAAAGATCCTAAAGCTAAATGAAGATAAGTTTTTAAAGCTTTTTTAAATGTCATGATTGAAGTTCATAGGTAATTATGAGCTAGAAGAGGAGTCTGCAAGATGTGCTAAAAATTATGGACATGATAGTGCAACTCACATAAAAAACAGAGTTTCATTTCGCTACCATGGGCACCATTGTGGCATTTCTTAACAGATCCTTTGAGTTCCCCTCTACTTAACTGTGGGAAAGTATTTTGAGAAATCCTGGTATTAAATGGTCATTAACTCGACTGTTTTCCTTAATGGGTGCAGCAGTTTTAATGCAGGTTTTCAGTTAGAGGCAAAACAGAAGGATGTACACAATCTTTAAGGTAGCCTTGTCCTATAACAAAGTTTGACAAATCAGGGTCACACTTTAAATTCCAGTTAAGAAGATCTATAGCTTAAATCTACAAGTATATACAATAAAATCTAATCCACTAACAATCAGCAGTAAATTGGCACTAGAAAAGAATTAACAGAAGAGGACTTGATCAGTTGTGGGAACATAGTGACTCCAGACTGATCCCTGAATTGACTCTGTCACACTGCCTTTTATTTTCCTAAAGTTTGCATGTAAAAGCAATAACAAAGTACAAATTAATCTGAAAAAAAAGTCTACTAATAAAGAAGTGGATAATTTTATAGGAGTCCTGGATTAAAAAATAATTGAAAGAAAACTTCCAGTCCATTTTAGAGAATTTTCTCCTCTTTCAGTAATTAATTATTCTATGAATAAGAAAACTATCAGCTCAAAATAAAAAGTTTTCAGTAGCATGATGAGGATTTTTCTTGAAGGGGCTAATTCTCTGAAATATGTTGGACATCTTTAAAAATAAATATTTGTCTGGGTTTTGATATGTAAAGTGAATTCTTTGCTTTAAATTACTTGAAAAGAGGGGGGGATGCAAGTGGAGTAAAATGAATTGATTAAACAAAGCACATTCCAAATTGAACTACATAAATACAAACATCCTATTACTACTGGAAATTAAACCAGGTAGTTAAATAAATAACTTAATTTTGACAAATGATGTTTGTTCACAGTCACAGAAGTGAAGGAGGAAAGAAAAGAATGGAAAAGAAATCTGCATTTTTAATAGGAAAGTTAGAACAAAGTTGACAATTTGTGTTGTTTTAACTTTAAGTGGATTATACACACACACACACACACACACACACACACACACAGTCAGGTCCAGAAATATTGGGACATTGACACAATTCTAACATCTTTGGCTCTATACACCACCACAATGGAGTTTGAATGAAGCAAACACAATGTGCTTTAACTGCAGACTGTCAGCTTTAATTTGAGGGTATGTACATCCAACTCAGGTGAACAGTGTAGGACTTACAGCAGTTTGCATATGTGCCTCCCACTTGTTAAGGGACCAAAGGTAATGGGACAATTGGCTTCTCAGCTATTCCATGGCCAGGTGTATGATATTCTCTCATTACCCCAATTTCAATGTGCAGATAAAAGGCCCAGAGTTCATTTCAAGTGTGCTATTTGCATTTGGAATCTTTTGCTGTCAACTCGCAAGATGAGATCCAAAGAGCTGTCACTATCAGTGAAGCAAGCTATCATTAGGCTGAAGAAACAAGACAAACCCATCAGAGAGATAGCAAGAACATTAGGCATGGCCAGAACAACTGTTTGGAACATTCTCAAAAAGAAGGAACGCACCGGTGAGCTCAGCAACACCAAAAGACCCGGGAGATCACAGAAAACAACTGTGATGGATGACCAAAGAATTCTTTCCCTGGTGAAGAAGGGAAATTCTTTCCCTTCACAACAGTTGGCCAGATCAAGAACACTCTCCAGGGGGTAGGTGTATGTGTGTTAAAGTCAACAATCAAGAGAAGACTTCACCAGAGTGAATACAGAGGGTTCACCACAAGATGTAAACCATTGGTGAGCCTGAAAAACAGGAAGGCCAGATTAGAGTTTGCCAAACAACATCTAACAAAGCCTTCACGGTTCTGGAATGAGATCCTATGGACAGATGAGACCAAGATCAACTTGTACCAGAGTGATGGGAACAGAAGAGTATAAAGAAGGAAAGGAACTGCTCATGATCCTAAGCATACCACCTCATCAATGAAGCATGGTGGTGATAGTGTCATGGCGTGGGCATGTATGGCTGCCAATGGAACTGGTTCTCTTATATTTATTGATGATGTGACTGCTGACAAAAGCAGCAGGATAAATTCTGAAGTGTTTCGTGCAATATTATCTGCTCACATTCAGCCAAATGCTGCAGAACTCGTTGGACGGTGCGTCACAGTGCAGATGGACAATAACCCAAAGCATACTGCAAAAGCAACCAAAGAGTTTTTGAAGGGACAGAAGTGGAATGTTATGCAATGGCCAAGTCAGTCACCTGACCTGAATCCCATTGAGCATGCATTTCACTTGTTGAAGACAAAGCTGAAGGGAAAATGCCCCAAGAATAAGCAGGAACTGAAGACAGTTGCAGTAGAGGCCTGGCAGAGCATCACCAGGGATGAAACCCAGTGTCTGGTGATGTCTATGTGTTCCAGACTTCAGGCTGTGATTGACTGCAAAGGATTTGCAACCAAGTATTAAGAAGGGAAAGTTTGATTTATGATTATTATTCTGTCCCATTCCCTTTGGTCCCTTAACAAGTGGGAGGCACATATGCAAACTGCTGTAAGTCCTACATCGTTCACCTGAGTTGGATGTACACACCCTCAAATTAAAGCTGACAGTCTGCAGTTAAAGCACATCGTGTTTGTTTCGTTCCAACTCCATTGTGGTGGTGTATAGAGCCAAAGATGTTAGAATTGTGTCGATGTCCCAATATTTCTGGACCTGACTGTATATTGAATCATAGCTTTTCAATAAACCCCTATACTATATATCAAGCTATTAAAATTATTTTAATTTTAATTATCTGAGCTTTTCAAAATTCCTAGTAATTTTTATTTTCCCTAAAGATATTTATGTTAGACTGAAAAAGAAAAATGCTACATGATCATAAATGGTTTGTTTTGTTGTGATGATGGTTGCTTCATTTTATATCTTCATTGTATGTGCTTCCTTAGTTTTGCTGAAAAATGGAATGAAAAATCTAACTATCACCCTGAGTTGTGTTTCTGTGTTTTTTAAAAGGAAATATAAAAGAACTTTGGCTAATAAACATCACAACATGGTTATTCAAAACTTTTCTCGGGCTCTGGAAGACAGCTTCTCGAATAACAGAGATTCTTTCTTTTGAATCCAAAGTAACTTAATCCAGTCAGATCATAAGTGGACTCCAAAAACAAGATCCTTATTTTTGTCTAATTGAAAGGTTCCCATGCCTTTTTGACTGCATCTAAGAACTCTTTACAGTATGACACTTGTTTAATACTAAAAGTTACCCTTTCAATAACAAAGAGTTCAGGATTTGATTTCTGTCCTTGAAGCTTGCCAACACTAGATGTTTGGATATTTTAATCACTGACCATATAAATGAACACTGAAGGGTCCTTTTCCAGTCACGAGTAACAGATTTCACCCTGATGAAAATGTTGCAACTTGAGTAAACATTACACAACTTTGTCTAATATATCAATGGTGGTATCATTCTCTCTGGCCTTAATTATAAAGCAGCAACATTTTAAAACCACTTGTTGTTTGTAACTGAGAACGTTTGAGGTTCAATTAACTTATTTCTATAGAGCTGAAGGCTTTTCCCTCCCCTTCTCCTCCTAATGAAAAAGCAGTAGTACATGCTATATTAATATTAGTTCTGACACCACATGCATTTTGCTTCTGAAGTACAAGAAGAAAGTTCCTACTAACTAGATATCCATAATTTAACACATTTGATACTGAAAGCAGTATTATCTATATCTAAATCAAGAAATACATCTGAAAATCGAAAGCCTAAAGTTAAAGTCAATGAAAAGTTGCAATCAACTTTAATTGCTTGCATGGATTCTTCTACAGTGCAGTGCTAAGCAGCTTGATTCTTGTGTCAAAATGGCCTGGAAATGATTGAATGTCAATCCTTTTGTCCTCTTTGAACATGGCCAGAGTTCTAGTTGAACCATGTTTATCATGGCCCATAGCTGATTTCTTCTCTTTCTGTACCTGTCTCACCCATGCAGGAAAGCAAAAAGAGAGCACACTCGCAAGATTCCGGATCTCAAAGTCATTTAGGGATTAAACTGCTCCTAGAACACAACTATGGTACCATTCTGCTATCATGTTCCAGTTAGTAGCTTAGATCCAGATTTTCCACTATTTGAAACTTCCACATGTTCAACAGTAAGCACATAAAAATGCTTTCTTCATCCACTCTCTTGATTACTTCATTGTATCACATAAATGTTTTTGAAGATCATTTTGAAATTGCAGTTGGTTCCAAACACAGATGCTACTTTACTGTCTGAATGGTCCTCCAAAAATAAAACCAGGTGTTTATCAGTTTCTAGTCAGAATTCAAAATCTTGGTGCTCAGCACCAAAAGTATGGATACTTGAGAAAGCAAGTTCAGCCAAATGCATGTACCTACAATTAAGGCAAGGGCAGTTCTTGTCACAGATTTTTGTGCTCACTTAGATCTTGCAACTGTTGACTTTCTCTTCTTGTTCCTTGTCTCGTGACCCAGAAATTTATCCTGACACTTAAGAAGGAAAAGGCAAGCAGTAACAATTGGTTCCAACATCACTGGAACCACTGCATTCAAAGTTGGAAACTAATTATCTGGGTATCAGTTTAGATGGGCAGAAGTCCTTTGGCTGGCTGCCTCCTAGTCAAAATAATGAAGACAGCATCATTATTAAGCTTGGTGAGATCTTTGGACAGATCTTAGCTTCCTCAAAAGCACAAGTAGCTGCCTTTTGAAGCAAGGAGGCCTTTTTGCTTTTAAGAGTAAAGCAGCTACATTGCTTCACCTGCCTCACCTAGTACTTTCAATTGTTGGAGGAGGCTATTCTAAGGGGTAATTTATTTCTTCAGAAGGAAAAAATTGCTGCCAAATTTGGGAACACCAAGAAGTTCCACTGCCATTTTCTTTCTAACTTTTTTGTAGGTATGTTTCTATGCCTCAGATAATGGAAATGGAAGTCCCAGTGTTTTATTAAGGATACTTTGAAAATATCTTCTTGCATTTCTTACAATATCTTGTAAGGTTACAATAGGAACATTTTCAAGGGCTTAGTTACCATAAGAAGAAGCAGCTCATGAATCCTAATTTCAATATTTAAAACTCTAAATCGGGGTTTATCTTTAAGCAAGTGTTAGAAAAACATAGAAAATAATTCCATAAACTTCAATTCCCTATGTTTTTAATCTCTACATTCATAGGAGTTAATGTTTTTCAACAAATAAGGCAATAGCTATGATTAACTTTGTATATGTTTTACATTTCTCCGTCTCCATTTTACAGGGCTTTTAAAATGAAATTTTGTGTAAACATTAATAAAACATATTTATTTATCATTTGAATAAAATCATATTTCAAAAATATCCTGTAAATCAATCCTGGATACTAATTTGCTGCTAAAGAATATTTTTGAGTAGAATACCTGAGCACTAATATCCTAGGTAGAATAGTGAAATCCCCTTTTTAGACATTCATCTCAATATCGTCTACTTGCATTTTTCCTTGTGTTTTTTTATGTAAGGTCACCGTTTCATTTAGCAGAAAACATATGGATTCACAGGCAGTAATTGCATGCAGGGCCTATTCACTGTTGCCAATTTTCTGAATTTTAGTGTTGACATTGCTACTTTTATTATCTCTGGCATATTTCCGTAAGCCAATTTTCAGCCACTGATCCATTTTTTGCAAACCAACTATCTGGTGGTAAATGCTATATTGCACGGGTGTCAAACTCGCTGCCTCACGTTGCTGTCATGTGATGTATCAACATTTTCTCCCCTTCACGGAACTTGGGTGGGTGTGGCCTGGGTGTGACACATCTGGCCTGTGGGCCACCCGTTTGATACTCCTGCGAGGAAAGTCAGGGCTAAGGCCGAAAATGAGCTATGGTATAGCTGGTGGATTGGCAGAAAATACAGTGAGGTGGAGCCCAGGGTGGAAGCCGGGTTCTTGCTGCCTTATGAATAGTAAATAAAATGAAACTTCCACTAGTTAGAATGACAGTTTTGAGAGCTTTCCACTGATTTCTAAAATCTGGACTTCTCCAATAAAGCCTTTTAAAAAAAATTACCTTTAGAACTTTTAAAGAGAATTTACAAGTCTATTCTGTGCATGAGAGTCATTATAATTGTCCTATCTTCTGATCTATAGAATGTTTTATTGGATATGGAGTTTCCTTTCAATCTAATTTTGATTAAAAATGGCCAGCAAATATTTTTCTATTTTAAGTATCCTTTTTTATGCCTCTGACAGAGCTAGATTGCAGTTCATGGCATATCTGTTGAAAAGACTTCATTAGATCACCATTAGTTGCTAATAATACATCATTATTATTCTTACAGAGTTAAGCTCATCTATTTCCTCTTCCACCTGCCTTGCAGAGATAACCTCTAAAGAACACGCTGAAGGACTATCAGTCTCTCTTTCAAAGGCTTTTGCACTGCCTGGATTTCTAAACAATTCATTACCTACAAAAAGATTTGTGTGAGTATAAAGATAGAGACCCTAATTTCTTGAATTTATGTTCTTACGTAACTACACTGAGTACAGTGATCCAAATCTGGAAGATTTTAATTTATTTCTGATAATATGAGGCAAAGGTAGTCTATATATTCAGCTTCAAACTTGCTTTCCATGTAGCTGCATAAATCCACCAAACTATAAGTATAGAATTTGCCAATAATAGTAAGCTTATTAAAAATTTTAAAGAGCCAACATTTCTTTTAAATAATAACCAGGCAGATTTTTTCTTATACAGTAGTAGAACTCAACTGATTTTTGGAAAAGCTACCGTAGTTTTCTGTAGGTGGGTGGTAAGGTTCCATTTTTGTTTGTAATTCAGTAATGATTCTTAAAAGGAGAATAGAAGTTTCAGGTGTTGAATGTATTTTCTACATCTACTGGGAAAAATAAAGAAATTGCTGGTACCTTGAAGATTAAATAATATATAGTGTTATATGCTTTCTATTGACCAGAATCCACTGAATCAATATATGATGGTGCAGATGAAGTTTTTCCTGTTTTTAAAGTACATCTGTAACTCCCAGAATTCCTGACCTAGGATTTTGGGACTCAGGAATTATGGAAGTTGAAGTCCACAAGTCAGAAAGGGGCCATAGTTGCCCATAGCTGGCATAGGTAGAGCTTCCTGGCACCATCATAGGTGCGGTCTTGACTTTTCTTAAAGCTACACTTTGCAGACTTCCCTGTGGCATATTCAACTAATAATATACTTTCTGTGGGATTATAGTTACTGGCAGTGGTGGGATTCAAATAATTTAACAACCGGTTCTCTGCCCTAATGATTTCTTCCAACAACCAGTTTGCCCAACTGCTCAGAAAGTTAACAACCGGTTCTCCCAAAGTGGTGCGATTTGGCTGAATCCCACCATTGGTTACTAGGTAACAAGCTTATAAAATGACTCTTGACAACATTGTTACTCTTTAATGATACAGTCCTTTCTCAAGTGACAGGTTAAATAACTTTCCCATCTAATAATCAATTTTATTGACTGTTAATCAATAGTGCATTAGTGAACAGGTGAATTATATTTATTTGGCAAGCCAAATGCAGCTTGAAATGAAACTAGTTTTGAGCTCAGTGGACTTTTGAAAAAGAATATCAAAATTAAGAGGTCAATAAAATAAACAGGTGGTGGAGTAGGAAGAGGGACAGAAAAATAAGCAGTGAGATATTTTGGCGCTTTCCATAGCCAATAGCCTAGTATGTTTCATAGCTAATAAGTACCAGTAATGAATATAATCACAGCTCACCACCTGCCTACCATTTATTTTTGAAACAGAATGTTTTATTACATTTTAATCTCCAATTAAACCATTGCATGCTGCTAATCATTGTTAATTCTACCATTACTTATGGCTAGAGGTTACGTCCCAGGGCTGTTTGTTACATATAAAATCATATTTAGATTAATTCATTGAGGGGAAAATACAACCTAGTTCACCCTAATTCCTTTCTTGTGATTACAAAGATCTATTTTACCTACGCCTAGTGATCACTTGAAGTATTTAGCATGCTGTGCATTGATTGGCTTTCCTTATGCAAGAACTTTCAGAAATTAAGTGATAATGGAAAAAACAGGTGTATCATCTCAAACGTACAGTTTTTCAGATGCCATTAATAATCTGCTGCAGTCCGTTGTGGACTACATCATGTAAAATCAATGTGTGAATTCATCTGTTTTTGAACATATTCTCAAATTGTGCTATTACTGTGTTCTTAGTATTATTTGAGAAACATGGCTATCCAATCTCAAATTCGTATTGTATGTAATCCAGGAGTGAAATGCTACTGGTTTGGGCTGTTCACCCAAACTGGTAGTAAAAAAATGCTTAAAAAACTAAAAAAAAAGTTCCAACGATTGCATGTCACACAGCTGATCATTGGAACTTTTTCTTTTACTTTTTAAGCATTTTTTTACTACCAGTTCTCTGGAACTGGTAGTAAAAAAATGCTTTAAAAAGTTTTTTTAAAAGTTCCGAAGATCAGCTGTGCTGCAGTCAGCTGTGCTGCAGTCAGCTGTGCCATGTGATTTATATCCGCTAGAAAGCAGCAAATCCTGCGAATATAAATAACACGGCACAACTGTTCCCCCCCACTCTTGTACTTGTCTTTGTAGACTCAGAAAAGGTTTCTTAGCGCCTGCGGTGTGCATGTGCACAAAGTGTGAATTTGGTGCGCATGTGCATGCAAAGTGAACCAGTAGCAGATTTCAGAGCATTTCACCCCTGATGTGATCTTAAACAAGGAAGAGTGTGTGTATAATGGCACCACAATAAATTCTGCTGATCAAAAATAAAGTTAATTTGCATGAAATGTCCTGAACAGAGTAATAATTCTCTTTTTTATGCTACAAGTATTTGAATGATTTTTATTCATTCTATCTTAGAGGTACACAGCTTTTTTGAATTATATCCAATAGGTTCATGTTTGGTTACATGTAGGTACCAGAACAAATGCTGAATTTGACTCAATTTAAATGTAATTAAATTACACTAATTATACTATTAACAAGTATTTAATAATGTATATATTAAAAGTATCCCTCCAAATATTTAATAACCTATCATTTTTGTTACATTAAAAGTTGCAAATTTTTGGAATATTCTATGGCTGCATCTGAGATTTTCAAGGCAGATAGTCCTGGCTTTAGACCAGACGTTTTTATCCTAGATCAGGTCTATCCATTGGTCTGGACTGGAGTTCTGAGATCTTGTATTCCCTTCAGTTAACATCACAGCTCACCTAAGTGTCAATAACTTAGATCTTCTTCCTGACATCTGCTTTGGTCTTCTGCAAAATTTGAATTGTGGTGCCCTGGATTCCATAAAGGTCTATATACGTGATGGTGAACCTATGGCACGGGTGCCACAAGTGGCACGTGGAGCCATATCAGTGGGCATACAAGCTCAGCTCCAGCACGCATGCATGCGCCGGCCAGCTGATTTTCTGGCCTTCTGGGCCCACCAGAAGTCAGGAAACACACTGTTTCTCGACTCCGGATGGCCTCTGGGAGTATGGGGAAGGCTGTTTTTGCCCTCCCCAGGCTCCTAGAAAGGCTCTGGAGCCTGGGGAAAAGAGAAAAACGGGCCTACCGGGCCCACCGGGCCATCACGTTCCAAAAGCGGGATGGAGCACGGGGGGCGAGGCACACAGAATTATGGATGTGAGCACGGGTGTGTGTGACCCCCCCCCCCGCACTTTCCCTGCTTTTGGCACATGATGGCAAAAAGGTTAACCATCACTGGTCTATATTCTCTTGATTGCTGCACACGGTGATGTTTCAGGCTGATTTTTCCAACTTTGCTCCTTGGAATTTTTTTTGTACTTAGTATTTTTGTTTTGAACCTGGATGAACCTGGATGGCTATCATAAGAACCTGAGAATATTGCTAAACTTCTTGCTTTTACTCTGAATTGGAAGGTAGAAAACCATACCTAAATATATTGGTTAATAGCTTAGCAGCTCAAGTCCTAACCAAGGACCTAGGAACTTAAGGTATCGTCGGACGATGTAAGCTGTTCCGAGTAAGGTGGTTTTTTGTAGAGTCAAAATATTCAAGTTCGGTAGATTTAGAATTTCTAAATAGCGGGGTATTGCTTTGGGTATTGCTCCAAGGACTCCAATTACAATTGGGTGGTGGTGGTGGTGGTGGTGGTGGTTGTTGTTATTATTATTATTATTATTATTATTATTATTATTATTATTATTATTATTATTATTATTATTATTATTATTATTAGGGATGGGTGGGAGTGCCTGGTCTGTTCATTGTTCACAAACACTGTTTCTTTAGGAACAGAGTGCATCAGCAAAATCCCAAGCATTACTCCCATGCTGGGAAAGGCCTAGTAGAAGAATGCAAGCTCATTAGGTTTGCTTAAAGCAGCCCTGTGTCGCAATGTCAAGAGAAAGGCAAAGTCTGGGAAACTTGGCAGGAAGTTGAGTATCCCTCTGTATTATTAATTTTCACATGACTTGGAGATGGTGATGGCATCTGAAAATTCTGGAGGATTTTGTTTTTCTTTTTGATCCATGAGATGAAATGTTCTTTACATTGCTTTCTCAGTGTGGTATGTCATTTGACAAGCACAAGATTACTTGAAAACTCCTACCAGCATTCTTTAGAATAGCTGGGAAGCTTCTTGGCCATCAGAACGTTGTTATTAATATGTCAGGTACATCATATTTCATATGAATGCTTCAAGAAAGAGGTTCTGTGAGAAGACATCAGTGTTGTCAACTCCCCAAAATCATAGCACTAGGTAGATTTTGCTCTACCAGTTATACTTTTCATTTTAAAAGTACCATTCTTCATTGAAAAAAAGCCCTCATACCAAAAACAGTCAAGTTGATAAGAAGTCTCTGTTATCAGCTTGACAGAAAATGGGAAAATGTTAACTTAAATTCTTCTCTTTGTATTCACACTTTTAGTAGGGCAAGAAATGAAACTTTTTTTTTATCATTCTGAAATTGGATATCTTATCTGCAAATGCCATCTAATTATCTCAAGATAAAAAGAAAGGTACTAGTTAATAGTACCTTTTTTTTCCTTTAAAGGCCACAAAGTATAATATATATTTGAGAGTAAAGAAACTCCATCCTCTCAGAAATTTAAATCTATACTTTTATTTATTTACTTATTTAATGCACTATATTTACATGGCACCCATCTTACTGTTGAACAATTTTGGGCGGCTTACAAGATCATAAACATAGGGATATAAAACAAATAAAATGTTAACTTCCACGTTACAAATCATTTGTGGATATTAGGGGCAGAAATGCATGGAACGGATGCAGCTGTATCACACAATGTACTGATACCTTGGGATATTTTAAGACTTTTTTCTTTTATGCACTGAAAACTTGATGTTAGCTGCCTTAGATATTTCTCTTTGAAACAGAAGAGCGAAATAGGTAATGCTATAAAGAAAGAAAGAATCTGCTTTTGAATCATATTTTGAGCCCTTTCTTTGCTGATTGGATATGAGCATGGGGTTAAAAACTCAATTTTCCTTACAGAAGATCATTTTGACTCCAGGCGATTCAAAGCTTTCAAAACAGAATAAATCCTCAATGCCGCCATCTAGTGATAGAAAAAACAGTTTCCACAAAATAAAATATGGCATATTTGATCAAAACAGTCTCACATCAGCAATCAACACCCAGATAAGCAGAGATTAAAATCATAATTAATATTACACCAACAACCAAGAAGCAAACAATACCCCAATCAAGGAACTGCCAAACGAGCAAGCAGTAAATAACAGCTTGTGAGTTTCGGCAAAGTATTCTCAGATCTCAGAGTCCTCTATCCAATATTATTTTGAAGAAGAGCTGCCATATGAAGATGGTTTAATTCATTATTTGCCCTATTGAACTAAACTTCTCTGAACTGAGTTAGGAGCAAAACCAAAATGAAACAGATCTGTGAACATCTAGAAACAAAGTTATAACTAGTAGCCAGCAAGGGTTTGTTAAAAACAGATCATGCCAATCTTATTTCGTTTTTTGACAAAGTGATTAAATTAGTGGACCAGCGAAATGTTGTGGACATAGTATACTTAGACTTCAGCAAAGCATTCAACAAAGTAGTCTGCAACCTATGTCTTGGTAAACAAGAAAATAGACAGCTTTACTACCAGATGGATTTGTACCTCGCTGACAAACTGTACTCAATGAATAGTCCTTAATGGTACTATGCCTACATGGAGGGAAGTAAGCAGTAGGATACCACAAGTGTTCTGTCCCCCTTCCTCACACAGGGAAACGTAATACCAAGCACGCCTGCCAATTTTTTATTAGGTAAACAGATTAGAATTCTTGGCAGACCAAAGTTTTGGCAGCAAACTGCCGAATGCCTACCAAGACAGTTTTCACTCCCATAAAGTAGAAGAGGACTTATCTTCAGTCTGTTCTAGGAGCAACAAATTATCCATGAGACAAGAGTTTAGTCAATGTTCAGTCCAAAATATATCCAAGCCGAATTTCAGAGATCATGATGTGATTTTCAGCGTTTAGCTTTGTCCGTCACAAAGCCTGAAGAGCAATCCCACTCACTTTTATTCCTGGTGGGGCATGGCTCCGTGACTCAGCTCAATCTTTGGCCCTCCCATGCCTCTTCCATTGCTGTGCATGCTTCTCCCTCTGACGCTGCCTGGGATCAAGCCAGGATTCATCATCCTCGCTCCCTATCAATTGGTGCTTCGATATGCCTTCCTCCTGGCACATCCCAGGCTGTTTCTCCTGGCCTTTGGATGGAACCTGAGACATTGCCAGAGAGGAGGATCCTGGAGAGGGTGACCTTGTCAGTTCCTCCCCATCACCTTCTGAAGCCTCTTCCTCTGTTAGGACAGGCTCGGGAGTTGGGGTCACAACAACAAGGTTCTGTCTTAGGGCCAGTACTCTTCAATATCTTCATAAATGACTTAGATGAGGAAAAGAAGGGGAACTCATCATAACTGCATATGACATTAAGCTGGCAGGAATAGCCAACATCCAAGAAGACAAGCTCAGGATCCAAAAAGATCTTAACAGACTTGAACAATGGGCCCTATGCAACAAAATGAAATTTAATGTGGAGAAAAGCAAGGTTTTGCACGTAGGCAGGAAAAACCAAAGGCACAAATATAGGGTAGGTGAAACCTAGCTCAAAAACAGTATCTGTGACAGGAATCTTGGCGTCCTAGTGGACAATCACTTAAACATGAGCCAGCAGTGTGCGGCAGCAGCCAAAAAAGCTAACACAATCCTTGGCTGTATAAACAGAGGCATAGAATCAAAATCATGTGAAATATTAGTACCACTTTATAAAGCCTTAGTAAGGCCATACCTGAAATACTGCATCCAGTTTTGGCCACCACATTATAAAAAAGATGTTGAGACCTTGGAAAAAATGCAAAGAAAAGCAGCTAAGATGATTAAAAGCATGGAGACAAAAACATATGAAGAACAGTTGCAGGATTTGGGTATGGCCAGTCTAGAGAAAAGAAGTACTAGGGGTGACATGATAGCAGTATTCCAGTATTTGAAGGACTGCCATAAAGAAGAGGGGATAAACTTATTTTCCAAAGCATCAGAAAGGAAGACAAAAAACAATGGATGGAAACTAATCAAGGAGAGAAGCAACCTTGAATTAACGAGAAACTTCCTAACAGTGAGGCAACAGTGGAACAACTTGCCTTCAGAAGTTGAAAAAATCTTGATCACTTTTTTACAAAAAGACTGGACATCTGTCTGAAATGGTATAGGGTCTCCTGCTTAAGCAGAGGGTTGGACTAGAAGACCTTCCAGCTCTATTCTTTTTTTAAAAAATTAGATTTATATGCCGCCCTTCTCCGGAGACTCAGGGCGGCTTACAATGCGTTAAGTAATAGCCTTCATACTTTTGTATATTTTATACAAAGTCAGCTTATTGCCCCCACAAACTGGGTCCTCAATTTACCTACTTTAGAAGGGATGGAAGGCTGAGTCAACCTTGAGCCTGGGGAAATTCGAACTTGCAATAATTGCAGACAGCTGAATGTTAATAACAGGCTTTTAGTCTGTTGAGCTATCCAGACTCCTTCTGATTGGGAAAACACATTGCTCAATATAATCCACACACAAAATGGGGAAACTCTGACCTTTCTTATTTTGCTGAACTCCAAATCCTCCTAGAATGATGATTAATTATAAAGGATGCTAAAAGTTTTAGTTTAGTAATATCTGAAGAATCACTTGTGGACCACTTGTGGTCCTAACAAATTTGAGCATATGCTGGTGATACCTGCGAGACTATGCTGACTAGATACTTTTAAGAGCTGAAGTCTTAACAGTTGGAAGATTGCTAAATTGGAAGGAAATGATTAACTGTTTTGAGTTTCCAGTTTCAATCTTTTCCTAAAGATGCTGTGATGCTTCTTCAGCTGTGCTGTAATTACACATTCTTAGATCACCACTGATCTAAGACCACAACTCCAAATATCAGTCCAAATATCCTATCCCATAAGTTAAGCTAAGGTAAAGGTTCCCCTTGCACATATGTGCTAGTCATTCCTGACTCTAGGGGCGGTGCTTATCTCCGTTTCAAAGCCAAAGAGCCAGCGCTGTCCAAAGACGTCTCCATGGTCATGTGGCTGGCATGACTAAATGCCAAAGGTACACGGAACGTTGTTATCTACTCACTAAAGGTGGTCCCTATTTTTCTACTTGCATTTTTTATGTGCTTTTGAACTGCTCGGTTGGCAGAAGCTGGGACAAGTAATGGGAGCTCACCCCATTATGCGGTACTAGGGATTTGAACCGCTAAGTGGTCTTAGCCACTGAGCCATCGCGTCCCTCATCCCATAAGATAGGATAACACAATTTTGAAAGTCTTGGAATTTCTTGTTGACTCATACACAAAAAGGAAGGAAGGAAAGAAAGAAATCATGGAAGAGTTATGTTATGTTTCTTTTCCTTTTTCTCAGGACTGAGTTGCCATGTCTCCCTCCTTAATGTTTCATTGCTCTTGTCCCTTAGAAGAGACTAGCTCTACTTTCTTTAACACCAAGTAATCGTAAAGAATTCTCTGAAAAAATTCAGACCCTGTTATTCAGACTTTCTCTGGGAACAGACTTGTGCCTGTAATGTACTAAAGAAGGTTAACTATCATTAATGAAATACGGCTCTTTGTTGCTGGCTGCAGAATATGATACAAAGCATTACAATGGAAACCCAAACATGGTATTAGAAATACAGATAGCAAATCACAAATTAATATGCATTACACTGAAACATTGTGGTTTATGCTACAATGAATACTGGAGAAGTAACAGTTGATGTTATCACTGTTTTATTAAGGGTTACCAAGGTGATGGCAATAAGACTGTCAACCAGAATAGTTCAGAGACTAAAGGTTAAATTCCAAAGGGACATCTCTCAAAAGAAATTATGTTGGACGATCTATTCTGCTCACATGCAATCTGATCTCATGTAAACATACATTTTAAAAGAATAATCTTTGTATATAAAAAATAATCTGACGTGAAAAGATGGAATAAAGCTGGAATGAATTAAGCATTTAAATTCCACTTGGCCTGCCAATAGCTGAGATGAATTCCAAAAGGGCAGCTATTTAAATTCTCATTCAAAGCTGGTTTTTACTATTAAAATGTGGATAATGGTGTTAGTTTGTTCTCCAGCTTAGTTTCAGACTCTCTGGATATTAGCTACTTCATAAAAGCTGCACCAAGGACTTCCCAATTTTGATGTTTTGCTTTGCAAGGTCTCCTTTATGTATTATTTATGGGATAGGAAAACAAAAAAGTCTTTCTTAAAAGTTAATTTTGTGATTATTCCTGTTTTTCTTTTCTTGTTTTCATTCTCAGCAGCCACCCACTATCAACTTTTGGTGTCATTTTTCCATTTTGTAATTGTTTGCATTTTCTCATGGAGTTATCTCATGAATAACCCCATATTTGGAAGCCCTGGGATGTTGGCATTATGCTTTATATACAAATTAATGTTTCTCCTGTGCTGAAACGACTGATTTTGAAGCAGAGGTTCACTTGCTATAGCTCCTGGCTTGTCTTCAAAGATTCCTTTCCCTGCTCCCCATCCCAGAAAATTTCCTTCCCCCACTTTGACCAATTTTTCAGGCCTTGCTCTTAAGAACACCATATCTGCTGCTGCTGCTCTTGGTAGATGCTATTGAATAGTTCTTAATTGGGCATGATGATTGTTGGATGTATCAGGAGATAAAAATAAATCCACTCCCCCATCATTTTTGCTGCTCTTGTCTTGTGAAGTCAATAGCAGTGGTTATGAAAAGAAAACTGTTCCTTGAAAAAGACAGCTGGTTTTGTTTGACAGCATTGGGTTAAGGAAAATATTATGGACCAATTAAGTCCAGCTATTGATAGTTGATCACTGGATTTCCTGAAGTGGAAAACTGGCATTAGTTGAAGTCCAATGAACTCCATGATGAACTTTGAACTATGCCAATACTCGGATACTTTCTACCCCATTTCTTATGATTATATCTACCGTGTTTCCCCCAAAATAAGACCCTGTCTTATAGTTTTTTGAAACCTGAAATAAGTGCTTGTTGCCATGTGCTCAAAAGCCCGATTGGGCTTATTATCAAGTGATGTTTTATTTTGGGGAAACGGGGTACAAAGCAGGAAGAACAACTAAATCAAAGCTGTATTTTGTTAAACTGGAGCCTGATGTATGATAACTCTTGATGAATCACTTCTGCTGAATCATTACATGAAATTTGCATTCCAGAGTTAAGAAAATCTTACTAAAGTGGTTACAGAGTGTTTTTTTAATAAAAAAAACCTAGGGTAAAGAGATAAAAATGATGGAAGAAGCCAAACTCAGTTGGAAACTGCATGCTATCAAGTTGGTAGGCTGTGGTTTGCACAAAAGGCTCTAGATTAGAGATCTCAGTTTGCATGAATTAATATGAAGATTGGGGCTTGGTTGCATTTGTGGTATGTTAGCCAAAATATACTAAAACGAAGTAAACACCATTAACATCTGTGGCAAAATATGGCTAAAACTGATAACCTAATTTTCTCCCTTACTAAAAAGTGTTAGGTGAAAATATTGACTGATCAATAACAAGATGAATGGAGAAATCAGTTTGGCCCCTCAAATGATGATCGTAACAATGGAAAATTAAAACTTGGAGTGTAAGAGGAATTAGTAATGAAGAGCATGAAATAGGAAATGAAATAGAAGAAATAAAAATAGATACATTAGGTATGTATGAAACCAAGAATTGAAAAGGAATGTAGTAAACGTGAATGAAGGCGGTTTGATTTTGTGGCATGCTGATCAATGAAAGGATAAAATGTATGTCAGTATGAAAGAATATCAGCTAGGTTGTTATTGATTCATATAGGTTGATGATAGTTATATACCAGTTAACAGTGACAATGGAAGAACCAGAAATTAATGTGGGGAAAATTATCCAATATTCCAAATTAATTCAAATGAATGGAAAAATTATTCTGTTAAGTAAATGTATGGATAGATGGAAACAAAACAACAGAATATAGAAGACATGATTGGGCCATTTGGGGACCCATGGAGAATGGTGAGATATTAATATCTGGTTAGAAAAAGGTTTGCATCTTTTGAAAATACAATTTAAACCTCATCTATGTATACAGTCACATGGCAAAGAAGTGAATATCAAATATGAATCACAAGGCATAATTGATTTGATTATGATGAAACACAGAAAGCATTAGAAAAAATGTGCAAGGGGGATAAGAGGTACTGAATGTGGTTTATTTGGAAATGTCAAGAGTGAATCTTAGAGATAAAACAGACACAAGACTAGAAAAGAAGAATGAAAAATATATTCTATAACCAGTATACAGATCAAACGATAATTGCAAAAAAAAAATGTAATCAAAGACAGCATGGAATAGTTAAAAATAAACTGAGTCAGAGAAGTGCAGAGCACTTTTTATAGAAATAAAATAATGTTTTGGAAATGAGTGGAGAGAGCTAAAAACAGAACCTCCAGCAAAATAAATTAAAAATAAAAAGTGATGAAGTGATTTAGGACAGTTTGAAATTGTGGAATGCAGGAAAGTAGGTGTGCCTAGCAGATCTCTCCGAAGCAAGAAACATGCTTCTTTAAGGCACCACCAACAAGTACTGCAAATATACACCACTCCAGATCCAAAGGATATTTCCCCCTTGAGATCTGAATACAGTACAACTCTAATTGGAAGGAGTATTTTAGAGAGTAGTGGGAATCATAGTGCTAAACTGAAGATTGGAACAGAAACAAAGTCTACAAGGGTAGTCCTTGACTTATGATCATAATTGAACCTGGGATTATAATTATGACCATAGAATGATGAACTCTAGAATTAGTTAGAATTATGATCATTCACCAGGTCACCTGTGCTCAATTTTGTGACCTGTTTTTGTAGTGTTTGTTAAGTGAGTGTGCCAATTGTTATGCAAACCATTATAGCCAATGGGTGGGTCTTTTGGCTGGAAATCAGAAGTAAACACCTGCTTCTGGCAAAAAATGCCAGAAATTGTGGTCATGTGATGATGGGATGCTACAAATAGCCACAAATATGAGGCAATTGCCAAGCACCCAAAATGCAGTCACATGATCACAGGAGGGGCAGCCATTAAAACTTTGAGACCAGGACATGGAGAAGTCCGTGGTAACTCTCACCAGTCTCTAAGCGATTGGTCATATGTCAAGGACTATCTGTAGCACCAGTTAATGTTATTTTTTATTGGAAGATTCAAGGTCTTGACCTTGGATGCTGTGTCTTACCCTTGTACACCACTCATAATCATTGCTGTCAGAAAGAGCCCTCCGAAACCTTGCAATGTTAGTGCTTAGAAAAAAATAATGAAAAGGAAATCATAAATGCTGGAGAAACTTTAAAAATATTAACACTGCAAGTGGAGATGGTATAATTGAAAAACACGTTAAAATGTGACCGTGGTTTGCTTTTGGAGTAGCTCTGTGACTTGTTTATTATCTTTGTGAAGAATGCATCTATGCCGGATTGATGAGAAAATACTGTTCACCATTCCTTGTACATACGAAAATGGAGTAAGAATGAACTTAAAAAGTATAAGCAGATTGGTCTGTTAGTAGTCTGGCAGTAAACAAAATGGGGAAGCGCACAGTAGTTTTATGCCCAAAAGACAAGTGCAGATTAGATTTTTGGTTTCCATGAACCTAAGGCATGCGTGCCACAGGTGGAACACAGAGCCTTCTCTGCAGGCATGCCAGCCGTCACCCCAGCTCAGTTCCACCACACATGCACGCACACCACCCGCTGGCCAGCTGGTTTTTGGCTCACAGGGGGCATGTGGGGGACGCTCCTTTTGGCTTCCAGGTTGGTGCAGGAGGCTTTCCAGGCCCAAAACGGGCTCTCCGCCTTTTGGAAGCCAAAATGGGGCACAGAAGAGCCCAGGGCCCATACGCGGGGGGCACTGGCATTGCATTTTGCAGTTTTGGGCAAGCACGCATGCATTAGCATGCACGCTTTGGGCGCTCGGCACCCAAAAGGTTAACCATCATTGTTATAGGGGAATATATCAATGTAAGAATGAATGTTTATTGTAAATTTGCTGATTTTGAGAAAGCTTATGATAAAGTGAATAATATTGAATTGTGAAATGTTTCGTACTAATATCATACGAAAGGCTTTATTGTTGAAAGAAGTAAGAATAGCATATTGAAGACCTTCTGGAAGGTGCAACTGGTTTAGTATTCAATATTGAGGGAGTAATGGTGATTCTTTGATTTGGCAAGAGGAAACCATAGGAACTGCATTGACTGCCAGTTAACATATGGGTGCCTTTGATGATATCGTTGTCATCTTTAAAGGCCTACATGGCTTAGAATATGTCCAAAACTATCTAGTTCAGGTTGAGTATCCATCTAGTGAGATCAGAGAGAGAATGTTTATGCAAGATTTACCAAACAGGGAACAATATCTGAGGAGATCACATTGTCAAGGCTTCTTGGTGTTTTCTTCTGCTGAAACAGTGTACCCTATATGAACCATGTCTCCTCATTATGTTTTCAAAGAGCCTTAAAATTGTAGGAGTTATGGGTGGCTTGTGGAATGAATAAAGGCAACCTTACAGCGCATTAGATTGACTATATTCAGTTTTTAAATAATTGCTTAAATTGCTTTTGTCTTTTTAATGTTATAGGTTTATTCTTAGTGATTGGTGTGTCATATGGATGATTGAATAGGATTTATTGGATCATATTTATTATAGAAAATTATATAATGAATGTAGTTGTTTGGAAATGTGAATGTTCATCTGCTTTTTGTATGCAGGTGGTGCTGTATTGTTAATTGGCTAGCCAAAATATTTGTAGCAAATATTAATTAGATTATATGATGCAGTAAGGAGTATGAATTTGCAAAGTAATGTATCAAAGACTAAAGCAGTTATATTTAACAGAATGAACTGACTATTTGCAAGTTATACAAAAATTAACAAAAACATAGAGGAAGTGAAGAATTTGTGTACTATGCTAAGAGTTTATTAACGATGAAAATACTATTTAGGAACAATGTAATATATAAAAAAACCTTGGATATATAGGTAATGGGAGTTTTATTATGAGGAATGAATAATGTATTTTGTCAGAAGAAATGAAAATCAAATCGAATCGAATCGAATAGTAGAATTCTTTATTGGCTAAGTGTGATTGGGCAAACAAGGAATTTATCTTTGGTGCATATGCTGTCAGTGTACATAAAAAGACAAGATACACTTGTCAAGAATCACAAGGAACAATACCCAGTGACAGTCATACAGTACAATAAGCAATCATATCATACTAGGAAACAATCAATATCAATATAAATCGTAAGAAGGAAAGCAAGTATGAATAAATACTAGTTTAGCACTCAGAATGATGAAGGGTGAGAAGGAATCTCAAGATAATCCCGCCTTAATCTTGTTTGGTATAAGAGTGGTCAGAGGGAATTCTATTATTATACTCTCCAACAATAAAGGTCCAGTAATTCTCATAGTGTATGTTTTCTTACCTGGTCTACCTTGAAGACCTGGCAGCTATGTCACGAGAAGAGCACTGGGAATATGTATGTAAACTGATTACAGAAGTGAATGTTTGATGCAAAAAAATATGCTGTTGTGGTTTTGTCTCACAAAAAGAATTGATAAGGATTTACACCAAAACAAATACAAGGTAAGGTAAGGTAAGGTAAGGTAAGGTAAGGTAAGGTAAGGTAAGGTAAGGTAAGGTAGGGATGGGATGGGATGGGATGGGATGGGATGGGATGGGATGGGATGGGATGGGATGGGATGGGATGAGATGGGATGGGATATGATAACTTTATTTTCCTCTTTTTTACTTGTAGCACACTGGCCCACATTAAAAATGAAATTCTGTTGCCTGCTCTCAAGAGAAAGTGTATATCTGCACAAACATACTAACATAGAGACACACATGCTATATACATATATAAATATATACCTGCACCAGTGGTGGGTTGCCCCCAGTTTGGACCGGTTTGCAAGAACCAGTAGTAAAACTGGTGGGAGGTCCCGCCCACCACCCCAGATGTCATCAGTGACCTGCACATGTGCAAAAGCTTCTGTGCATGTGCAGAAGCAAGGCACATGTGCGATTGAAGAGAGCGCACATGCGTGATCCCGTTGTAAACCGGTAGTAAAAGTAAGTAGAACCCATATATATCTATATGGGTTCCATATATATATATGTAGATCTTTAGTTATTCGGGTTTTGTCCCATGTAAAATTGGAAGTACCTTTGCAACGTTTCGACGAAGTCTCATTTGTCATCTTCAGACTGGTGTCTTCGGCCTTGTGCTTCTAGGAGCAATGTGTGATTGTGATTGTTTCTTCTTTCCAACTGCCAGTGGGGGTATGAACTGATTGGGTGGGAGCATGACTGTGTTCTGATTGGGAGGGGTTTAATATATTAATATATATATATATATATATAAATCACTGTCCATATTGAATACATAGCAGAAAGTGGAAACTTGAGAGTTCATAAGGTTTATGCTATATGGAACAAAACTGTATGAATGTTATCTCTAAAGATAGTCCAGACAAGAAACATAAACCATGAGTGCTAATGCTACCTTTCTTGTAAGGTTACAATAGCAGAATCTTTCAAGTCTTAAAATACTTCATTCTTCCTTTACATTTACTTTCAACAAAACTAAGGTGGCTCCTTCTAAGGCACCCTTTCTCTGAGCTCAGATACATTTTGCATAATAGTTGTCTTAAATGGTACCTTTTACTTTTTTCTCTCAAGGTTATTCCCACATACCATTACAATGAAAGGTAAGTGAAAGGGGCCAGAGAATGAGGAAGACCAAGAAATGATGGCTAGGTTCATCTGATGAGATCAAAAGGTAAGAATTTTAATGAACAAAAGGAAAAGTGTGAAATGGTATGGATGTATGGTGGAAGTAAGATGATCTGTAGAGAAAAATATAATAAATGATGTTAATATAAAACAGACTTTGCTTCCTCCCTTTGATTTCATGAATTTATTTGAATTTTAATAAAGGTAAAGGTTCCCCTCGCACATATGTGCTAGTCATTTCCAATTCTAGAGGGCAGTGCTCATCTCCGTTTCAAAGCTGAAGAGCCAGTGCTGTCTGAAGACTTCTCTGTGGTCATGTGACCGGTATGACTAAATGCCAGAGGGGCCTGGAACGCTGTTACCTTCCCACCAAAGGTGGTCCCTATTTTTCTACTTATATTTTTTATGTGCTTTCGAACTGCTAGGTTGGCAGAAGCTAGGACAGGTCATTTTTTAATAATAATGATTGAATTCACACTAATATATTTAATACATACTAATATATTTGGTACATAGGCACTGTCAGATGACCCAACAACTCCCTTCTTTTTTCAGGGAAGAAAACAGCTAGCAATAGAGCCCTAGCTTGCCTAAGCATGGAAAACAAGATTTATGGGTGTGTATTTGGAAGTACCATCTCTCTAACAGCGGTGATAAATGGCTGGAATTCCTCCCCCCCCCCTTCTCCAAAAAAAAAGCTGGGCATTGTTTAAGGAAAAGAAGTAGTGACTTCTGCTTTGAGTGGTTTCTGTTTGGGGTGAAATATATTTAATACATACTTGGTGCATATTTGGCGCATAGGCAGCCATACTTGGTGCATATTTGGCGCATAGGCAGCCAGGTTTAGCAAGAAGACTGCATTAGAATTTTACATGTGCATTGCTAGTTAAATCTTACTCTTGCTTGTTCTTATGTATTTCCCTGTATAGATATGCACTCTGTATGATGTTTGGCTATGGTTCAGAAAATTAATTTTCTTTTTTATTACATTTTTGTCAGTGGTCATCTATTTTTTTACCCTTTGTTTCATTAAACAGAACAAACAGACAGATAAATGTGGCAAAGGATTGGCATGTTCCAAATTCCTTCAGTTAAACAATGGCATGCATCAGGACTTTGGAAGGGTGCCTTTTCTGTCACAGAGCTTGCCCTCTGAAATGGATTTCCCCTGAGTATCCACCCAGCAGATGCTTCAGAAGGCTTTGAAGTTCTGGCTCTTTAAGACCTCATATTTGGTGAAGGTGATTGAAGCCCCTTCTGGTAGGGTGGGTCTGGTTCTTGGTATTTCCCAATTTTACCATTTTGGTTCATTTTGTGTTAGTGTATTACCCTATTGTTTTTCAGGAAAATACTCTGATTAAGGGGTTTTCTTTTAAAGTAAAGAATCTAACTTTAGGCAAAAACAGAGATAGTTCAGCTTCTATATTTTCTGATATTTAATTTGCTCCGTTTCTGAATCATTTGGAAATTTTGCCAAATCCCATTGATATAGATACATTCAAGAAATCCCTGCCTGAAAACTTTTACCATTTTTGGTCATACATCACCTGTTATACACATTTTTCCAGAATGTATATATTTTAAAAGTAATTCTTTTCATGTAATATATTTTTATGCATATGTTCCCTTAATAAGTACTTTTTGTGCTTGCTTCTCATCAATACATGTTTTTGTGCGGTTGTTTGAGTTACAAACTAGACTGCAAAATTAAACAAGTGGATTTAGGTAGGTAAGTGCATTTTGGTTTATACGCTGGTTCAGACAGCGTTCAAATAAACCTTTGGATAATTGAATTCTACTCCCATCTTGTTACTAAAAATGCTGCTGATGTTTTGAGTGTGTGAGCAACTGTGGAGTGACTGGGACTATAATAGAAGGATTGCTAGACATAAACAAGTAAGAGATAAAGAAGAGTTTTTAGAAAATAGAAGTCCAGATTGTAAAAAAAAAAAACACCCAAAAACCTATGAAAAAGAGATTCTGATTGTTCAAAGAAACTATGCCTTGATTAACTTCACAACTTTCAGTGGCTGGAAATTCCTAGCACACTTTAGTCCAAATTCTAACATTAAAAATGTGATATAGAAATCTCTATATTTCTTGCTTTCCTGTTTGTTTGTTGCTTTGAGAGGCTTGGCAGAGCATTAGACCAGTGGCCCCCAATCTTTTTGCATCAGGGACCGGTTCCATGGAGAGAGGTTTTTCCGTGGACCAGGTGTGTGGTTTCATGTGCTACCTACCTCCTGCAGATGGGGCTTTGCTTGTTTGCACAGCCTGGTTTCTGGCATGCCATGGCCTGGTGCCAATCCATGGACCAGGGGTTGGGGACCCCTACATTAGACCATGCAGAATTGCTACGTCTATTATCTAGTTTGCAAGGTATCTTTAGGAAAAATATTTCATAGTAATTTAACTGGAGAGCCAGTTTGGTCTAGTGCAGTGGTGGCAAGCCTATGGCATGCGTGCCAGAGGTAGCAACCAGAGCCCGCTCTGTGAGCATGCATGCTGTCACCCTAGCTCTGTTTTGGGTCTGTGTTGTGCACGCATTTGCGCCTGCGTCTTGCAGTTTGGGCATGCACATGCACTTTGGGTTCACCATCACTGGTCTAGTGGTTAAGGCATTGTCTGTCTATTTATTAAATTTGTTTGCCACCCATTAACAAAAAGTAAACCCTGCACTTGTTGGAAAATGCTAGGAAGAAGAAGAATAGCAAATGTAACTATTTGCAAACAGAGAATTAATTGCACAAAACACAATTTCACTTGAAATGAATTATCAGTTGAATTCCAGTTCCAATTTCTATCTTCTTTTCTTCAGTTGCTAGATTTAGTTTCTAGTAACATGTGGATCCTCTAGTTCCCGTGAATTGGTATACAGGACATTGCACTTAATGAGATTTATAATTCATTCCAACCATATCAACATATTTAATTATGCCTAGTATTTAATTTCCACTACACCACTTAAATCACAAAATTTAAAATTAAACCTCTAGAGTCTAATCTAATAATAAACTCCTACGACATTTGGTGGGAAAAATTGAGTCTGATTAATTGCACAGTGTTGCCATCAGTTTAAAACAAACCCTAAAGAATATTTTGAAGCTGTTTCAAATGTTTGGCTTTTAAATAAGATGCACAAATACTTCTTCAGGTGCCTGTGTTTTATTTTATCAGATTCTTCCTTTATGGGAACAAGCTAGCCATACATATCAAGCAAACAGAAGCTCCAACCTACAATTAGCGAAAATTGCCTAATGATGAGAACCACTGGCTTCACTGATGCTCTTTATGGAAATAGCACTTAACCAACTCAGTGGCAATTACCAGCACACGAAAGCAAAGATTAGTGCTGGAGCTGAAACAAATGCAGCTTTCTACCCTCAGTTTGCTTAATTTATAAGTGTGCCTCAACTTGTTCATCTACAGATTTTATTTTTCTGGAATTATATTGACATTGATATGTTACCAGCTTTTAGGATGTGATCACTTTCAAGGAGCAAATAATTGGCAGTAATCCTAATGTTAAAATCAAATCAAAAAATCAAAATTCAGGAAGAAGGTAAAACAATATGATGGGAACTAATGTCAGCTTACCAGATTTGGACAAATTTATGAAAATTATTTTATTCTGGTACATCATTTGTGGTCCATCAGGCAGAACATGTGATTTTAGATTCATTTTTCATACTCTCTTCCTTTGATGGAACCTTTCCCAAACAAATTTTAAGCTATTCTGCCAAAATTCCCTAATCACAGCCAGCATGATTAATGGGAGTTTTGAGTTGTGAATGATGAAAACTCTGGTCGATCACATCTGAAAGACCCTTGGGAAAGGCTGATCTTGCAGTATAAGGGCATCCTTGGAACAGAAGATAGGATAGTCTGTTTTTGGACATTTTATATGGAAGATTCCTACACATTTCTTTTAATGATGATTGATTTCTTCTACTTCATCTTGAAATGGGTCCTAGGTTGCCAACTGAATCCTGTAGCTGCCTATGAGGTTAGGCAAAGACAGAGACACGACTCTCCAAACACATTCTATGTAGGGTGGCAGAAGTTGGACATTTGGAGTGCACCCCACTGATCCATGGACATGCATGTGTTTAAAAGATCATGACCATAGAAGTAAGAGTCCTATGAATTGCCAGGCCATGTTTTTCTTGGAGCATCAATCCAAACAGGGTTAAATTGCATGCCAGAATGTGGAAAATATGAGTTGGCCTTCAGCATCACAGAAGACATGTGATTATTTTATACGGATGATAGGAAAAGGTGTATGATAATATCATAAAATAATCACGTTTCTTTCATTTTACTTTTATATCTGAAAAGCATTATTGATCTTTGAAATAACATTGAAAAGAATCTGGTGACCAGAGCTGGAGATGTAATGTATGAATTCATATAGAAAAGATAAAATCCCTTTTCAAAATGTTTCTAGTAGCCTGTTACCAATCTAACTTTCTGTATCATTGCTATAAGGATTACCTTTGGAATCAGATATACTCTGCTACGCTTTAAGCCTAGTTTAGTAAAAGGTAATGAACAATGACAGCTTTGAAATTCTGTTGTGAAGTTCATTGAAAATCTGATAAAATAAAATAAAAGAGAAAGAAAAGTGAATCTTTCATCAAGGAGCCTAAAATGAGGATTCTGCTTCATCTGGGTCAGAGTAGATAACTTTGATCAGCACAGATGAAAGGCTGCTAAATCCCCATTGACCTACCAAGTTTCCCATTTCTGTATTTTGCTTCCTAAACTAGACATCACTTTCAACCATGATTCATCTAGGCAGTAATTAATTAAAAGATCAAAGGTATACAAAATTTTTATTATTAGCAAATTTAAAGATTAGCACTTCCTCAATAATCCAGAGGAGTTATTTTTATTGATTTATAAATACATTCTTTTCTCTGTGTTGCACTAGGAAAGCAATAGTCTCGATTTAGACAATTTCCTATAATATGTAACAAAAAAGTGATCAATTACTTATAAAAATGATAGAGCTGTCTTTATTCTGTTAACTATGGAGGGAAATGAATTAGGTATGTATATTAAAATACAACCTGGTTAGAAATCAAGGTTGTGTTTTAGAAAGTCAGAAAGAGGCCATAGACCAAATGGTGATTTTCTTGCCCAAACTTCCAAAAGATAGCACATAGCAATACTGGAACACAAGGCAGAGCTATATAAACATATGATCTTGTATGTAGGGAGGATTTAATGAGGAACTCATTCCTCATGAAAACTATCTAGTCTTCACTGGCTTTGCTATTAAATTAATGGGACTATTTTAATTAATGTATTTATTTACAAAGTGTATATGGTCATCCAACTTGAACACTGTGACTTGGGGGAAACTCCCCCTCTCATCCGCCCCATCCTACTCATTGCTTTCACCAAGGGAGGCAGAGACAAAATGACAGCACCCACCCAGAGTTAGTGGGAGCCTCCACCTTGTCTCCAAACCTTCTCAACTCTCAAATATCTGCCTGACTATCACAACCTCCTCAACCAATCTACCAATGATTATGCCAGCAGACTCATTGTTATTATGTACAAGTATTTTTATATTTGGGGGTAAAGTAAAAGCTGAATTCTTTCATCATGTAATCCATTTAACAAATGCTTTAAGAGCAGGTGCCATACCAAAACAAGGAGTTAATCATGTACTCATATTTTCAAATAGCCATCAAGGTTAATCTGATTTGCTTCAGGAGCAGAACTATTTGGTGTTTATAGCTAAACCTTGGAATTTTCTAGCAAGTGTTTTTTCCAACCCCAAGTCAGTCAATATTTCCCTTCTTAGGATACATTTTGGTGGCTTTCCATTGCTATTTATTTATCAAACTGCAGTTTCAATAAATGTTTTAACTATTTTTGTTATTGTAGGGTTTCTCAACTGTTTTGTTTTATATTTCTGGTAGTATTTTTTATTTTGTGAATTTATTAAAATACTGTCAAGGACAGGTTGATTATAAAGTTACAAAAGAAGTAAGATACAAAAGCATGCATTTGTTTTGATTGCTTGAAAAGGAAGTATAAATGTTTGAAAAGGCTTATGAGGAAAGAGGAAGAGCTGCATCCTAGACAACAATGGTCTGAATCCAAAGAAGGGATAGAAATGGAGAGATCATCTCAGAAGGGACTCTCTTGGTTTCTCTGAAATGTAAAAGCAGAAGGAGGAAGCGATTTCAGATTTCCAAGATTGTGGTACTGTAATCTTACAATATAAGTAGTTTTAGCACTCATGCTTTTGGCTGCCATAAGAAAGAGGGAGTCAACGTGTTCTCCAGAGTACCTGAAGGCAGCTCAAGAAGCAATGGATAGAAACTAATCAAGGATAGAAGCAACCTAGAACTTAAGGAGCAATTTCCTGAAAGTTAGAACAATTAATCAGTGGAACAACTTGCCTCCAAAAGTTGTGAATGTTCCAACACTGGAAGTTTTTAAGAAGATATTGGACAATCATTTGTCTTAAATGGTATAAGGCAGTGATGGCTAACCTTTTCCGGACCAAGTGCCAAAGTGCGTACGCGTGCTCAAACCCCCAAAATGCAATGTGCACATAGCCCCTGCAAGCGCCCCACTCCCGTTCATGCGTGTGCCCCCAACCCCTGCCCCCTGTGCACAGCCTCCCCACATGCACCCCATTCATGCATGCAGAGATCCAACAACCAGCTGGCCGGCAGGAGCCGCCATGTGTGGTGGAACAGAACTGGGGTGACGGCTTGCGTTCTGACAGAGTGGGTGCTCCGTGCCACCTGTGTCATGCGTGCCACAGGTTCACCATCGCGGGTATAGGGTTTTCTTGCCTGAAGAGGGTGTTGGGCTAAAAGAGCTCCAAGGCCCCTTCCAACTCTCTTATTCTGTTAATTTTGTTTCTTGTCTGGACTACCTTGAAAATCTGGCAGGTGCTGATAATGTGAGACAGTGGAGTCCCTGCACCTTGTACAGGAGAAAAATCTTAATACTATCCTGAAAGGTGTGTCTGCTGATGAAGTGGTCCAAAGGGTCATATGATATGAAAGTGAACTCTCTGACTGCTTCAACGCTCAGCTAAAAATTTGCATGCCAAGGTTCAACCTGTTCCATCTACCTGCTTAATTATATGTATTTATTCATTTAAAACATTTATATAGCCACTCATTTTAAACCAACTCTGGGCAGCTCCCAATCAAAGGTAAAAACAACATAGAAACCCTAATAAAACTATAAAACCGAACACATTAAAAACAACACAAATCTGGTGCTAAATCATATAGTCTGTAATCCCAGCACATGGGGATAAATTCATGTCTTCACACCTTTATGAAAGGCTAGGAGGATAGAGACCTGTCAAACTTCAGGAGACAGAGTGTTCCATAGGGCAGGGGCTCCCATCACTAATATTTAGGGGAACGCACTAGGAGAGTGGCCACCCTGTCTAACTGGTAGAAGTCTTTAGGGAAAGATGGTCACCAGATAACTTAGTTGTTTCATGGGCAAACCTAGGGGCCCCCTTTCTGTTGCATTTGAGACAATCTGGTGTTTCTAGGTGGAGTGCAAAGGCAGTCTCTTGTAGAGCACATTGCAGCAATCCAAATTGGTAATTAAGCAGATATTACAGAAAAGGGAACAGAGAGGGACGAAGGAAAGAAGCTTACAATCTAGAGTTTTCCCCATTTGAATTCTTAATTTCTTTTTCTTCACCCACATATATTTCTCAACAGAGGGACTATACCACAGAACCATCTGAAGATCCATATGGCCAAGATCTACAGTGCACATATCACTTCCTTTTTATCAGTGATAATATAACAGCCTCTGGTTCCCAGTGAAGCTTTTTATGGGCCTCTTGCAAGTTTTCTTACCTCAGGCCCTTAATAAACGCGATCCCCTCTTTGAAGCACGCTGGCTGTTTGTTCTGATATATGTAGCCTGACATCTTTAGCTAATAGGTGCAGTGAATGAAACAATGAACTAACTAGGTTCCCAATGACTGGAAGCAGCAGTAAATTTATTTTTCCACTAACGGCCTTCATAATGCTCTGGCCAACTTTATCTCATTTTACTGTGAGTATGCAGAGATAATTGCTGAAGTGCTTTGTTAAAAAGAAAAGCTTGCTGCGTTTCCATTAGCTCACCGTGTGAAGCCTGCTTCACTTGAGTGCACTAGCTACCACTCACAGTTCAATTTTGCAGCCATGATGGACTGAAGCATACCAAACTGCTTTCTTTCCCCTCTGCTAATTGCACATATTAATCAACAGGAAGACTTAGATTGGGTTTTCTCCCCCTCCCCTTTCCATAAGCTCCTTTTTTTGAATGAAGGCAGGACACTGATGCCGGTGGAAAATCCAGCTGCCACAGGATTAAATAAAGTCCTTTTTGACCACAGCAGGTTGGGGTGGGGGTGGAGGATGAAACCAGCCCTACAGAAACTGTTTGAAATAGGCATAGACGAAGTACATCTACAACAAGCATGTGTTTGCATAGTCATTTCGGAATTTGTTTTGAAATTTTGCCTGGAAAATGTAGGGTGAAGAGTGAAACATCTGAGCCCTTAAATTGCCGAAATCAAATAGGAAAAGCATGTTCAGGGGGAGAAAAGAAAGAACCAAATATGAGGAAAGATATTAAAATGTCAGAAAGCCCTTTTGTAAACAAGTTAAGGCTGACAAGCCATTCAAAGACTTGGATGAACAAGCAGAACGCTAATGTTACTTATATTTCTCTTTTTTCTTTTATGAAAGATGATTAATAGAGTCAGAATGGCTTCTGAGTTGTGCTTGTCTGCATTTAATTGCATCTGCTATTTACACAGGAAAGAGAGAGAGAGAGAGAAAGAGAGAGAGAGAGAGCTGTTTCACTCACCATGACACGTCAGAAAACATAACATGGAAAGTGGGGGGGGGGGGGATGCTTTTCTCCTGCCAGTGTTTTTTAGTCAACCAAGGAGAAAAGTAGGGTCATTTTTTTTTGCATCTGGAATCAACATTTCCAGTTCCTAATGAATGGAGCTTTAACAGGACAATCTTGAATTCAACAGCCTTCAGACTTGAGCATTGCTTAAATTTTTAGACACGTAGGCCAGGCCCATTGTAAAATAACAATAGTATCTTCCAGAATATGAAGTGTGAGCAATAAAAGAGTAGGAAGAGCAATGATTTCAAATCCCTTAAGGTTCTCACAATCCAGTTATCTAAATGGCATTTGGTTTATAATAAAAGTTGAATTCATGATAAATAACTTTTAGGTCAGAAATTATTGATCTAGTTCAGTATAACCTGTAAAACATGTTTGTTCTTTTAAGTAGATGGTTTTGCATTTCAGCATATTTCAGTGCATTTTTGAAGACAAAAATACAGTATGAATGAATGTATAGACACTTTCAGTACATGATTCCTGATAGTTTTAAATAGCAATAGGTATAAACAATGTAACAATTATAGAATGCATTGTAAACATATATAATGTTTTGATCAAATATGTGTATGATAACAAAATGGATATGATTGCAATATAGGAACCTGAAGAAGAAAATCCATAATGCCCCAGAGGTGGGTTTCAGCAGGTTCTGACCAGTTCTGGAGAACTGGCAGCGGAAAATTTTGAGTAGTTCAGAGAACCAGTAGTAAAAATTCTGACTGGCCCTGCCCGCATCTATTCTCTGCCTCCTAAGTCCCAGCTGATCGGGAGGAAATGAGGATTTTGCAGTATCCTTCCCCTAGATTGGGGAGGGAATGAGATTTTACAGTATCGTTCCCTTGCCATGCCCAAGCCACACCCACCATGCCATGCCATGCCCACCAAGCCACACCCACAAAACCGGTAGTAAAAAATTTTGAAACCCACCACTGATAATGACCAAGGATTTAAATGTAAGGTAAATAACTTTCAATGGATGAAATATTGGAAAGTTCTCTTTATACATTCAATGATCATATGCATCATATATTTAAAAACATGTTCAAAGTCACTTTTGGTGCTTTAATTTCCATGCAGGTGTTTTTTTATGCATAACAATTTGGTTCATCTCTTAATGTTTACTTTGTAGTAAATTGTCACTAAGGTCCAAAAAACTCCATCCTGGAAATAGTCCATAAATATATTATTTATCTTACTCTATCCCAGAAGACTGAAATAGTAATCAAAGAAGGGAGATAGTATACAATGGCCAACAACTTATTAATATTACAAATAATCTCAATAACTCATATATTATCTTTATAAAATGATGTTGGGCTCTGAATAACTTTTCAGTTCAAGGTATTACAAATTTGCATGTCAAGAGCACAGCTATTTGGTTCAGATCTAAAGTGCCACTTAAATGATATAAATAATCTGGTTACAAAACAGTTATTATATTAGGACTTTGTACCATAAAAGTATTCACGAGATAAAACATAGCATTTGTTATAATGAAGCTAGAATGTTATAAGATATAGCCTTTTAGATTATTCTGAATATTTGGCCAATGTTTTAATGCAGAAAGGCAATATATGCTGGCCTGTGTTTTCAAATTAAGTTTTGTAATGCTGCCTCATGAGTGCTTTATTTGAAAATGGTTTGAGATAAAATGAAACCAATTTTTTGTGGTGGCTGAGCAAATGCCAGGAAAAAAAAAAAAAAGAAGCCTCAACTCCTAGAAATGCTGCCTATCCTAAAAGCCAATTGACTTGCTGCTGAGATAAACCACCTGCAGCTTACACTGGCAATATGCGATCCATCTTTCAGATTTAGCCATTGCCCTCAATCAGGCTCTGTTCAGTCTGTAGCTGAGGGAATTTAATTATACTGTTGGAGATGGAAGACGCTAGCATATTGCAGTTCTTTTTGAAAATGATACAGTCACTTGAAATACCTTCATAGCATCAAGCTGTTGTGGTCAGGTAAGCTTTGACTCTTTGGTGGATAATGATAATTCCTGTGGCTGACAAGAAATGCTGATGGCCTTGTTAGAATGAAATGGCTGTGGATGTTGAGAAATGCAGGGGTAGGAGACCAAAAAAGTTAACATCCATGGTGAAATGTGTTAACTATAGATAGGCAAACCAAGGTCCCCCCCCCCAACCCTCCTGGGAAGGCTTGTCTATATCCTTTAAGAACATTGGTCATGGTTTCTTTTGATATTTCATTAGAGACAGACACAGGCACTTCAGGGTGAACCCTATTATGAGACTTAGCAAAGTGAGTGCCTCAGCAGTAGAAGCTGATAGGAAAGCCCTGGAGGAAATATTTGGGCTTATATGGTCTGCCCTGTACATCTTAAACTATCTTGTTATCCTCAGTTCTTTTCAAACTTTTTTTTTAAATGTCACTTGAACAGGCTTTCCTGGATTAGCAAATGCCCAACAATAAAGTATGTGAGTGAAACCTCCTTTTTGTCTTTGAGCTAAGTGTTCTGGTAACATAAAGCAGTTGTTGCCTAGGTTGCCCTTGATCTTCAAAGTCTTCCCCAATTAATCATTTCACTTGAACATTAGAACTTGCTTTTGCCTGGAGAGAAAAAAGAGTAGTTGATTTCATAAAAGGCAGTGTGTTTGCTAGAAAAACAAAAATGCAACATTACTTTTATTATGTATATAAGTTTCGGTGGGAGATTCAAACTACAATGGGTCAATTGTGATTGGTCAGTGCCCTGGCCAGCAGAGTATAAAAGGAGGGCTATTTGTCTGTAACCTTTCCTGAAATATCACCCTCATTAAAGAGCTGTTATCACTACCTTGCTTCTGCCTCCTCAATTGCTTAATTCAACAACATTTTTGACCAACTAGAATAAAACCCATAAGGAAGATATGTCTTCATGCTTTAAGGTGCTGCTCAGTCATTGTATACAGTGATGAATGAGACATAATTTATTTTACCAGAAGCTGGAACATACATGTTTATTTTTTACCTTTCTTCTGGGAAAAATGTTGGTGCTGTATGTACAGCTGAAGAGGTTGTTGGGACAAAGGGACCATATTGCAAGGCCAATTCTTCTTGCAACAAAGAGGGAACTTCTATTAATTCTTGGCACTCCATTTCTGTTGGTAGATCCATTTTTGGCACATCATAATTATTTGGTATATGCTTAGGTCTTAATTTATAATTAGCATTGCTTACATCTTTCTGGGAATTGAACATTTCCAAGTTTGAAAAACACTACTCTATACTAACAAAAACAAAAGAAAGAGGGCTATGGCCCCTAATTCATAGACTGCACTTCTTTGTTTTCCAGTTTAGGAACACATGTTAAATAGAACATGTCTAGTTAGGATTATGGATACAGATTTTATTACTACTCCTTCCCCCGTAACATGACTCTTACTGACTGTCCAGTCTCTTCTTAAAACCAAATTGCTCTTACTTGAGTGCACATTTCAATTTTCTTATCCCCACTTAAGAAGCACGTATTATTTCTTCCAACTTTGGTGCCAATTTATCATTTGTCAGAGTGGAGTATCTCATAAACTGTCTTTTTGCTTTTTTTTTTTTTGTTTGTTTGTTTGGAGGTTCGTGGCAAGGCTTTGTCTCTAGGGGCATAAGGTTCATCGGGTGGCTTTACAGCCTGTGTAATTATGGCCCTCTTCCCTGACTGCCTTTTGTCTTTCCAGCTGTTGCAGGCTTTTCTTGTTGCCAGTGAAATCTGTTTTAGCAACAACAACAAAAATGCTACAGTGAGAATGCTAATCAGAGTGACAAGTAATAAAAATATGTTAATGATGCTTAAGCCAGACATCTTCCTAGCTAGCAAGTGTCTGTTCATTATAAAACTCTCTGGGCTGTGCAGTGGGAGATTACAAGAATCTAGCAGGTAGTTAAAAATCTTGGAAATATAATTCAGAACAATAGGAACAACAGCAAAAAAATAACTCTTATCACACGCAGAGAGAAAAAATACCTTGTATATTGAGTATTCCATCGGATAACAGTTATAATTCCGTTATGTGAATATTATTTTGTAAAATATGGCCTAGCAACATTACAGGAAAACTACAGTACTGGATAATAGATTGAATATTACTTTTAAAACAATGCTTCCAGTCATGATCAGTGAATAATGATTGCTGTATCTTGATTTTAAACGACTGGAAAAGGCCAGTCTAATTCGAGCCAGAAATAAAAATGTATTGCTTTGATACAATATTGTATGCCGATTTCTTGGAAATTTTAAAATTATGTTGAATGTGATATCCCTGCCAAGGTATTCATCTGGGCGTGCTGCCCTAGCAAACATGATTTAATCTGCTTATAATAGTGTGTTTTTGCACTTTTTCTAGCTGAGCAGACCAAGATAATGTGCTAGACAAAAAAATCTGAGTGCAATAATTGAATGTGCTAAACGGTGTTTAATAATTGATACTAAATATAAACAAAATCTCTCGACAAGTGGATATGTATTGTATCAATTTTGAAGAGATTTGTTGGTTCCATATGAGATTCTGTAATGATCAAGACCAACACAGACTGTCACTGAAACTCCAGTCTACCATCCAATTTAGGCTGGTTTAAAAAAAAAAAAGGGAAACTACGCAACACATGTCATAAAAAAGATGGTTACCAACAGCTTCAGAGGATCCTGGATAGGGTGGCTCATCTGGACCCCTTTCAACCAGGATTCGCGACCACTCATTGGTCACACTTTGTTATAACTGGGAGATAAAAAATGCCAGATTGCAGGAGAAGGTTATGTGGGAATAAAGTTTTATTCGAGTTGGCTGCTTAATATCGAAGAAAGCAATTGGAATGAAGCTCTGAAGTTCAGTGCATAAATTCTTCTTTTTTAAAACAGTTAAATATTGAAATAAGGGTGGCATGTGGTGATATGGGTTTTGGTAGCCCACACCTGATATTGCTATTATCCTGATTTGGCAAACATCCCAACATGAAAATATCTTAAGTGTGATCTTAAGCTATTGGTGTTTTAATATAGTTTTTTTTTTAAGTGAAAAATTTTGCACACATGATTTGTACTAGAGATAATGGACAGACAGTGGCATATCATATCTGATCTGCAAAATTGTAGATAACTGTTGGATGCCAGCAAACCATTTGAATTTTCTATATTTCGTTTCCTCCATCTAGTAGTCACCCAGGTTTTTGCAACTTAGATATGGTAGTTGTACTATAATCACAATATACATAAAGTTAAATATAATTTCTGCTTAAAAAGTGTTGCTGTTGTAAAGGTATTTCCAGTTTCATTTTCTCAGTGTTTCTTGTGTTCCTGAACAGCTGCAATATTGCTGCTAGAGCTATTCTATTTAAATGCATTTTCAGCCAATGCACAAGTGCAGCATATTAAGGTTAAACAAATATGGCATGAGCTGTACCTCTTCAGGTCATTATTTCAAGGAGAATTATTTAGTTACCATTAACGATCAGAGATGAGATTTTCAGAACAGTGCTTACTTCAGAATTAAGAATAACAAGCACAGAAGAAAGATAATCCATAAAAATAGAATTATCCTAGCATCCCTGCTCTTACAAACTGACATATTATCTATTATTTATAGGTGATATATGGTAAAACAGAGTACAGGAAGAAACATTTGTTTTAACTCAGTGACTTTATGTTAGCTCACAAAGTAAAGAAGGATAAACTTGACCTGAGAAGTTATTGTGCTTAAATTTGACATAGGAAAAACAATGAAAGAGAATATATAAACAGGAGTAGAGTATGTTATTTTAATAACATATATTTAGACTTATTTAAAATAGAATAAAATTGACAGCTTGGTACCTTCCAGATGTTAGGCAGGAAAATCTGTTAGCACATCACTGAATAAACTTATGGGACTTCACAAAATATCAGTATTTACTTCAGCTGCACTAAAGAGGTAGGATTTGAAAAGTTAAAACTTGATATCACAGCTATTTTTTTGTTGGAGGGCAAAAAGCAGAAGTCATGAAGTCATTAGAGGGAATGAAATGGTTTATAATGGCAGAATTTTTAGTTGCTGACAATTTTTCAAAAATCCACCTTCAATCTTGCAACAATGCATAGGCAGTTTATATTCGTCTCCATTAGCTCTGAGAATTTTTAGTTACCTACTTTCTTTTTAATGAGCTATTTGGTGCTCGTTGCCCTCTTTCTGTCAATGTCTGACAGATGAAAGCCTTGAACCCCAGGTGCTTTGTTAAAACACGGTTGTCCTATATTTCTTTCAATAAATATAACAGTTCTTGCCTACCTGATTTAAAGCAGAAACAAACCATTAAAAGGGCTAATTTTATCATCTACACAGAATGTTTTGATTTACTGAAAATATTGCTGAGGAGAGACATTAAATTTACCATATGCAAAATTCTTCTTAAATAGCTCTTTTCTTAAGGTAACTACAGAATATATGCTGTAACTGAATAGCCTGAGGACCTCTAAATGGGAGGGCTCCATGCAAGAGCAATCAAAAATCCCTTGGAGGTCTTCCAGTTTTTCCTCCTTGACAAATATTCTATGGCAAGAAAAATAAGAGACAAAGTAATCGGAAATAGCAGAAAGGTTATATTTGATAGATGTTGTCCTCTGGATCTCTTATCATAAGTAAAGGAGAAAATTAGTGGAACCAAATCTTTATCTCCATGCTCCTCAGAGATTCATTATGTGTATTGGAAAGACAGACAGAAATCAAGAAATACAAGTAATCCTCAATTTACAACAGTTCGTTTCAGAGCATATGGCCATTTTTTTTACAGTTATGACCTTTGCAGCATCCCCATGACCATGTGCTCGAAATTCAGATGCTTGGTTCATATTGATGATCATTGCTGTGTCCCAAGGTCAAGTGATCCCCTTTTGCGACCTTCTGACAAGCAAAGTCAGAAGCCAGATTCACTTAACAACCATGTTACTAATTTATGAACTGCAACGATTCATTTAACAACTGTGGTAAGAGAGAGAAACCGGAAGTGTCATGGTGAGACTGGCTGGAAAATAGCAGGCTCCAACGAGCCTCATGAAAATCGAGCCAGACAAACTGCTGTTGGGGGGTTTTCGAACTGGAACTGTCAAAGGAGAGGCACCTCGTATGACCAAGAGGAGAAGGCAAGTTCCTCGAAAGGTCAGAGGCGGGGGTGGCGGCCGTTAAAAACAACCGCTTTGAAGCTGGGGCAACCTGAATAAGACTTTGTGCGAAGTACTGAATGGAGTACTGGTACCGAGTAAGTGATTGGCCAATTCACAGGCAAAAAAGGAAATTTAAAAAAAAATACTTTAAAAGGTTTCCTGGCAAGGAAACAAGTGGCTAATTGGCAATTGGATTAGTTTTAATTTCTCCAAATCCAATTTTAAATCCAAATAGTTTTCTTTTCTGGGCTTTAGTACTCTCTTCAGCAATATTTTCAGTAAATCAAAACATTCTCTGTAGATGATAAAATTAGCCCAGAAAAGAAAACTATTTGGATTTAAAATTGGATTTGGAGAAATTAAAACTAATACAAGAAAAAGAAACTCGAAGGAAAGTATTTTTTAATGAGGATTTGAAATAATTTTGACAGTTTTGAAATTTGAAGGAAGAACAAAGAAGAGGTTAAAATATTAAAGCCCAAGAAGGGAAATTTTACAACTGGATTTAAAACTGATTTTGGAGAAATTAAAAGCAATAAAAGGAAAAGAAATTTGAGAGAAAGTATTTTCTATGTGGATTTAAAATACTTTTGCAAGCTGGTAACTTTGTTGTTCTGAGAATTGTGGACTGGAGAGAGACATCTGCTGGTAGAAAGAAAGCACTACAATGACCTGCTTGAACATTGAAAGAAATAACAACAGTGACTTGATCATTACAAGAGCTGTGAGAAATTTTAAGGAGTATTTGTTTTGTACTTAAACTACTCGGTCTCGACTTCTTCTAAAAAGAATGGATAGTGGGAAATGTTTTCCAAAAAAGAATCAATCAAAGGGAAAAGAAGAAAATGGGAAAAATTTGTGCACGTAATAGATTATGCACGTAATAGACTCAAAAGTTAGAGAAAGGATTCAGGAGAAAAGATATAATAAATATAAAAAGAAAAGAGAAAAAGAAGAAAAAGAAGAAGACAAGAGAATGGGATGGGATGAAGGAAGAAAATTATTAAGAAGTGGAATTCTGGAGAGGCCAAGAGAAAATGGTTAAAAGGGAAAGAACAGGAGAAAGGAGGAAGAGAAATAAGGTATATATTAGAAGATCTAAGGGAACTGTATTAACATCAATAATTGTGAATGTAAAAAGTAAATATGATGATGAATATTGTGTATTGTAAAATGAACAGCAGATGAAATAAGTGGTAATTTGGTTTAATTATGAAAATAACTGAAATTGAGATAAAATTGAAGTGTAAAAAAGTGATGGGGATTTTGAAATAACATCTTGTAAATGAAATAAAATAATTAATTGATGCTATAATAAGAAATCAGGAATTAAGGGCGGATAGTGATATTTCTTATTATGCAGTTAGAAGAGATTAAGGTAAGATGTGGAAGGTCAATTAAGTTAAAAGATATCAATGTAAAAATTGAATAAGATGAAGTACATTGTTTATAGCCAAATAATGTGAGAAATATACTTTATAAATGGAGAAATAAGATAATTAATTGAGGAATGTTAAGAAATTAGGATTTGAAGGGTGGATGGTGATATTGTTTATATATTAAGTATTAAAAAGAGATTAAGACAAGATAAAAAAGTAGAGAAAAAGAATATCATGGCAGAAATTGAAATATGTAAATTATAATTGGAAAAAACAAAAAAGGAGATTGGAATAGTTTATAAAAATCAATATATAACCATGTTATAAATTGTATAAGATGTGACCCGGTCAATACTCTGTTCATAAAATATTTATGTAAAAGGAAAACTTAATAAAACTTGTTCAAACAAACAAACAAATAACTGTGGCAAGAAAAGTCATAAAATGGGACAAAATTCACTTAACAAATGTCTCAACAACAGAAATTTTGAGCTCAATTGTGTGGATTTAGATCCATAATGAGAAAGGTATTTTGGGTGTAGTGTGGGTGGTTCTCCATAATTGTCAGTGGCTTGTCAGAGAGGCCATACAACCTTGTGGGTTTTCATGGATTGTCAAGGGGTAAGGAAGCACCAAGGTAGCAATATATGGTTGCACCAGTGGAGGGTTGCCCTCAGTTCGCAACGGTTCTATAGAACCGGTAGTACAACCAGCGGAAGCCTCTGCCCACTGACCCTGACATCGTCAAAACGCTTCTGCGCATACACAGAAGAGCGTGTGTGCGTGGCACCACTGCGTAGTAAAGGTAAGTAGAACCCACCCTGGTTTGCACCCTGTTACATCTCTTAACTCCTCCTTAACTCAAATGCATAATGTCTTAGGGCCATGCAGTTTCTAGGCAAACCCAGGAGAAGATGTAGCTTTTTAAAGTTGGTGATGACAGGCACAACCAAACTGGGTATGAAACATCTTTTTCGTTTTATTTCCAAATATTGGAAACCTCTACAAAACTCAATAGAAATATACTCTTTGAAAAGAATGCTTATCCATTTTTATATAACTTGGTAAAACCTAGTTTAATTTAGCCATTCTTCAAAAGACAAGCAGGGTCAGATCTGGTTATTTTTTAGACAAAATACCATAAAATCTCTCGGCTGTGGATGAGTGGATAAGAAAAAAAGTCTTCATTATTGTTGCCAAGAAAACTAAATTGATGTACCATCAAGAACTGGGCTTGGCTTGAGACAACTGTTATCTTTTAACTTTCAAATAAAAATTGAAACTACAAATTTACTCAAAAGAAAAGATTAATAGTTAAAATGAGTGTTTATGCATAAAGTTGCAGCATTTATCCTAATTAATTCAGTGGAAATTGAGAGTGAATATATATTAGGATCGCATATTTAGTTGATGCCCTCTATATTATTTGTTTATGATTTATATGTACTGCCCTTTACTATAGTTCTCAGGTTGCTTATAATATAAACACATTCAAATATGATTTTACTAAAATATCTACAAAACAGCAACTTACATTCTATGGATAGGCTAAGTGACTGGGAATCCAGCCAGATTGGATATCTTTGGATATTTTTTTTGAATATAGTCTGTCAAGCCATATAAAATAGCATGATTTGTAAGTATAATATCTCTAAGTGGTACATTTTGTAAGCATTTGTAATTCCTATTTTCTCTGACTAATACCTTATGTTCTTATTATCACAGATGCTTCAGTGTAGAATTTTAGGGCAAAAACTGCCACTCAGCAGAATGAGCAAGAACATACTTCTAAATGAAATTCAGCCAGCTTAGCACATTTTTGGAAGTATATGAAACACATATAACCCAAACCACAAAAGCTATTAAGTCTGAGGTTTGCTACAATACTGATATTGATACTAAAATTGAGACCTTTTACTAGGACACAAGACACCCCCCCAAACCCAATAACCCAAATTGATGTCCTGATCAACTTCTAATCTCCAAAACAGAGATTCATTTCCAATTTCTGCTATTCCTCTGCCACACTGATGTATTATAATTATAAGGTATTTGAGTTCTGACTTTGAAAGGAGATAGCAAAACGGCTATCCTTAAAATGAGTCTTCCCTGATTCATAACAAAATGCCTATGGAGATTCTCAGTCATGCAGGTCATGGTTGTCCCAAAAGTATATATATCATTTAATAATGTTGGTCAATTCTGGATATGGTATGATGATTAAATATTTGATAATCCCAACAAAAAGAACTTGTATGATAATTGAATACGCCAGTCAATATATCTTTTGGTGACTGTCTGAAAACTCAAATAAGTCAAATAAATGTTGAATATAGGTTTTATTTAACAAATCTGACTAAGATAAGAAAAAATAAAAATTTCTCATCACAAGGCTTCCCAACCTATCCTCCTCTTCACATCCTCCATTTTTAAATTATTGCTATATTTTATTGTATTTTAACATTAAAATATTTTAACAAGTTTCATAAATATGTATTTAAAATGTAAAAACAAAATGGTTAAAAATTCGGGATTCCCTTTTATTTGTCCGGCATAGATATTTCAATTAAGTGTCCATAGGTGCACGGTTGATTTGTTGATTTACTCTGAGGTGGAGAAGGGATGTGTATAAGATATGCTGCATTTCATGATGCAATCCCTCTTCAGAATTCTTCTCCCTTTTTGACTTCCTCTGCTACAATTAAACCACAAGGAAGATACCTTGAGGAGCAACTTCCACTGGGCTTTTTTAAATCAGTAAGTGAGGGCAGCCAGACTGCTTGCAGGCTGATGGAGGGACAATAGAAAAGCTATAACACTAGCACATTGTGCCATTTTCCAATAACAAAGAGAACACAAAAACACTATCAAAAGAAATCACAAACAAAATGCTAAAAATCAACTTGAGAATAAGGTTGAAAAGCAGAAGCTTCATTCACAGAGGGAAAAAGCTTTCAGGGGACTGGAAAATTCTTGCTTGATCTCCTCTTGAAAAATAATGTTTGACTTGTTCTGCTTGAGAATTGAAAGAGTAATTGAGCCTTGATACACAGAGATGAAAAATGGCTACGAAGAAAGCATGCTGAACAGTGCATTTTGTAGCACACCAAGATATGCCCAGCTGCATTTGGCTCCTTTAATATAAAGTGGGAATTGGAAAACAGAGGCTGCCTCTGTCTTGGATGAAGACAAAGGCTGAAAGGAAGAATAAATTGCATTTTGCTCATTGAGAAGCTTCATGAGGCTTCTATCTTGATGATGATGCCTTCAGGAAGGCAGCAATCATGCACAGAAGTTCTTGATCCACAGTATAAGTGTCCTTGTTGCAAACATTTAGCAATGCTTTGGAGATAAGCGAAACTGGTCCATAAAATTTTCAGAGAAGAAACAAGTGAATTCAAAATAGAACACCAGATTGCCCAGGAATTGATTTGTTGGTGAAGAAGCTGGTCAGCACAGAAACAATCATCTAGGTATTCCATGTAGGAACTGAAGCTGGGCACAACAGCTCCAAACTGGAAGACAAATCCAGTTATCAAAGAAACTTATATAACAGGAACTCAGTGGATTTGCTTTAGACCAGAGGTGTCAAACTCAAGGCCCGTGGGCCGTATATGGCACATGGGATGGCCTGCGGGGCCATCTTGGAAGCAGCGAAGGACCGGACCATAGTGCCTCTGCCAATGAAAACAGAGTTCTATTTTCACTGGCAGAGTGCTCGGGCCACCACAGGCACCCACAATAAGAGTGACATCGAGCTGGCCACGCCCACCTGGCCCCCAAGGTGAAACACAACCCTGATGTGTCCGTCAATGAAATCGAGTTTGACACCCCTGCTCTAGACATTAGGCTAAGCAGTCTCCTTTTTCTCTCTTTTTTCTGTCAAACCCTAATCCTTAGAAAACTATCAATCTTGCTGAGCTGTAATGATAAAACACCTTTTAAAAAATGTTTAGAAACCACTTAATAGCTTAGAATCTGCTTTCTCCTAGGATATTTGGTGCCAATTTTTTTTTTGTGGGGAGAGGGGGTTGATATCCTAGTGACAAATGGATCCTTTAATAACATGCAGCTTTTGGCAGGGAGGTGTTAATAAGCCACTGAAAATTTACAGATGAAAATTATATACAATGACATGTGAATTGCTGACTTTTTGTCTTCTTGAAAAAATTAATTGCAAGGAGGACAACAATTTGAATCATCTTTGACAATGAAACAAAGGAAACCACTTCCTGCTGGTCTACCTCAATTGCAAAAAAAAAAAACCCAACATATTTTTTTAGGGAACACTCGGGTTATTTTTGACCTACTTCTCAGAAGTACAAACCAAACCAGTTACAGTAACAACAATGCAAGGAGCTCCATTCAGTTCTCCCTTAGTGCTGAGTTCTCATTCTTTTCGAAGACGTTTAATCCTTTCTTTGCAATCCTGCCAAATCCAATGAAACAGTCAAAGCTCTAGTTGGCAAAAGGGTTGCTATGCTTTGCATACTATTTTCTCCTCTTTTCTGATAAACTTTTGGCACCATTCATTAATATTGTATGGGCATCCTATGTGTTTATTTTGGATTCTTAAAGAAAACTACAATAGTCTTTCAATACTAATATTACTATTACAAATAGTAATAGCACTTAGACTTATATACTACTTCACAGTGCTTTACAACCCTCTCTAAGTGGTTTACAGTGTCAGCATATGGCCCCCAACAATCTGGGTCCTCATTTTACCAACCACAGAAGGATGGAAGGCTGAGCCTGATCAGATTTGAACTGCCAAAATACAGGCAACCGGCAGTCAACAGAAGTACCCTGCAGTACTGCATTCTAACCACTGCACCACCACAGCTCTTTATAGCCTTTTTCAATATCCTTGGGTCAGTCCCATCAGTCTTAGCTAGCATTAACATGATGAATATTGTACTTGAACATCCCTCAAAGAGGTTAGTCTGGGGAACATTAGGATAAAATATATAAGTATTCTGTTAGTCTTTTTGTAAATCAGCTTTCCCCAACTGGCTCTCTCTTTAGGGGTAATACTGTAACTTTCACATTTTCCAAGCAGTATGGACAAAAGAGAAATCTTAGAGCTAATCTAACCATATCTGGAAGGCACATAGTTGAGAATGAATGTAATAGGTAACTATAACAATGATTGATAATTCTCCTGGATAACAAATAAATCATTTGGACCCACATGTCAATGGTTTTTGCATCTTTAGAGATTGTATTATAATGGAATAAATCAGAGTCACACAATTTAGTAACCCAGGTTACCAGGTGCAATGCAGTAATCTTGGATTCAGTCCCAAAAACTCCTTCAGGTTGTCATTAAACTGCAATTTTAATTGTGAAAAAATACATCAGTATTTATATCAAAATGACTTCTACCATGCAGTCATTTTAATGCAGGTGTTCTGTTAGACAGTAAAATCATATCCATGTTTATTCAAAAATAATGATGACATGTTCAGTAAAATTTATTTCTAGGAAAAGTTAAATAGAAATGTTGATTTAGAGCTCTTTTAGACTAGAATAAAAACTGTTTTTTTTTCAGCTGCAGGTATTCTGATTCTAAACAAGAAGAGATACAGGTAGTCCTTGACTTAAGACCACAATTAAGCCCAAAACGTATGTTGCTAAGTGAGACATTTGTTGAATTTTGCCCCATTTTATGACCTTTCTTGCCACAGTTGTTAAGTGAATCACTGCAGTTGTTAAGTTAGTAACACAGTTGCTAAGTGAATCTTGCTTCCCCATTGACTTTTCTTGTCAGAAGGTCCCAAAAGGGGATCACATGATCTTGGGACACAGCAACAGTCATAAATATGAACCAGTTGCCAAGCATCTGAATTCTGACTACCTGACCATGGAGTTGCTGGAATGGTCATAAATCACATGAAAAATGGTCATAAATCACTTTTTTCAGTGCTGTTGTAACTTCAAATGAATTGTTGTAAATCGAGGACTACCTGTACTGCGTTTTTTTCAGATGGGATCAGAAGATGTGAATTCTTTTCAGATCCCTGGTTTGGTATGGTTCAACCTTGTTTGATTTACAATATACTGTTTCAAACTCTTTTCACTGTGTTTTTATTATGATTTATTATTTTATTTTTGTGATGATGAATCTGACATTCCATTTATTCAGTAAAACTGTTGGGTGTATTTATACTTTGTTAATTAGCTTAACCCAGTAAAATAATTTTTGCAAAGCAAAGGAGAGAAAAGAAATGGCTTTTCCTCCATTCCTAATTTTTTTTTCCTCCTGAAGTTACTTTCCAAAGCTACCTCCTTTTGCCCTCAATCTAAATCCTTTCGTGGATGTTTGCTTCATTAAGTGGGGGAACACAGCTGTTCTGTTCAGGCCCAAAGAAAAACAACAGGTGGAAATTGGGTTAGGCACTTTCTTCATACTGATGACACACTGCAAAACACCCAACTTCTGGAACTTTGCCATGGTGACCTAGATTCTCAGCTTTCTACTTGTTACGATTTCCATATTTTTTTCTTAAAATTAAAAAGCTCCATGGCATGGAGAAATATACTATTCCACACCCACCCTTTCTGACTTCCATTGTTTTCTGCTTTTAGTTTTTGGTTGGTTAATGGTTTTTCAGGAAAATATAGTATCTGTGCTATGAAATATTTTTTTCAATCTAGGTCTTGAATGACATCACTGAAAAGATGACTGCAATAAACATTCATGTCATACATCATGTTTTTTTTTAAAAAAAATAAGGATGATTATAGTTTACACCTAAGAATATATTTTAGTTTTTCCACTAGATCTGATATTTGGATTTGATATCCAAATTTTTGCTAAGGAAACCTTCCATGTTTTCCTCTATTTCATATTTTCTTTCTTCTTTATGTTCCACCTGCAACACTCTTTTGAAAAATATGTATGGATGTGTGGTTAGTGTTTGGTTTTTCTCTTGAGACATAGATCTATTGTAATTTAAGATATAAACTTCATTATTATAGGATATCTAACCTGCTCAGAGTTTTTTCTGGTTGAGCAACAAAGAAGCCTTACTAAGCAAACAAACTAGACCTCTTTCTGTCTTAGAAGGCCTCAGTGAATTAGTATTCTAAAAACTATTTCTATACACATTTGAAGCAAACTAGAAATGATTACAGTTGAATTCCTGTGGAAGTTTAGCTGTTTCATCTCTGACTAGAAATACAGATTCATTTTGCCTTTAAAACTGGAACATAGAGGGATCAGAAAAAATGCATTATGGATAATTAGAATTTTTTTTTAGTGTTAGAAGTGATGAATCATTTTGGGTGGTGGGATATTTTGAAGAAAATAAGTGTTTTTCATCTTATTGATTGGCTTGCACTGTCTAAGTGTATTATAAAATGTGTGATCATTTGTAATACTAAAATGGTTACAATGATACCATGAATAGAATAATGTTTATTACCAATAGGTTTCTAGGTGCAATTCAAGGTGGTGGCTAATATCTATGCAGCCTTTCATGGCAAAGAACCTGATTATCTAAAGGACAATCTGTCTTCTGGAGCTTCTGCTCTGTGTATACAATCAGGCAGAATTGATGTGTTCCAGAATCTTTCCATTAGGCAACGTCCCCTGATGAGATCTAGGAACAGTGGTGGGTTTCAAAATTTTTTACTACCACTCTGTAGGTGAGGCTTGGTGGGCGTGGCATGGCTTGGTGGGCGTGGCAGGGAAAGGATACTGTAAAATCTCCATTCCCATCCCATTCCAGGGGAAAGATACTGTAAAATCTCCATTCCCTCCCCAATCCAGGGGAAGGTTACTGTAAAATCCCCATTTCCTCCCCATCAGCTGGGACTTGGGAGGCAGAGAATAAATGGGGGCGGGGTCAGTCAGAATTTTTACTACCGGTTCTCCGAACTACTCAAAATTTCCGCTACTGGTTCTCCAGAACTGGTCAGAACCTGCTGAAACCCACCTCTACCTAGGAAGTATCTTTGTCTGTCCTAGCACTTGCCCTCTGCAATACTATCCAACTGCCCCCCTGGTCCCAATATTTGTGGCCCTTATCTTAGTTATGTTCAAAACCTAAATGCCCAGACCTTAGTTAGAGTGGGTGACAGATCCTACATGGCTGGTTGTCTTAAATGGTTGGTTGTCTGTCAGTATTTGGGTGCTTTGGTTTTATTTAACTGTGCTATATGATTGTTTTTACTGTATGCCACCCAGAAGTTATAGAGCTGGGTGAGCTTAAATAATTCTAATAAATTATATATATAATTTGCTATAAGGCATAAACGTATCACCTGTTTTTCAAATAATTGGCCTCAATAGCATGATGACATTTAGGAAACACACACACACACACACACACACACACACAAATCTAGATATAGTTGTAGTCTAAGAGCCAATTAAAAGAAATCTAGGTTCAGTGGTGCTGCTGGAATTGAGTGGACCATTGGCAGAATGCCTGCTGAGATCTCTTGCACTTGGCATATTTTCTTTCTTCTCCCAGTCAAACTCTATTCTCAGCCTTAGTTAGTAGCATTACTGTGTTGGTCCCCTGAGGAGAGTTTAGCACATGCTTGCAGAGGAATAATACGGTTTTCCCATTTAGAAACCTTCTAATATTATTATTATTATGGTTAGTCACATAGTCAAGCCAGATATTTAAATTAAATGTGGCATTTTTGTCCACCTATTGAATCTTTTCCAAGGACTTGGGGTAAACAGATGTTGCAGGTTGTAAGTTATTCCAAGTAAAGCTGCCTTTTGCAATTGACTGATTGTGATTTTGTCAATGTCAATGTGTTCAAGCGATGCTCCAATTGTTTTAGTAAAGATAAAGTGGTGGTAAAGATGAACATTTTAATAACCTTTGTGGGTTGGTAGTTTCCATAGAGACTCTATAGAAGGAATCCAGAGTACCATTACCATGGAAGGAAGCATACAGGGGTGTATCTCAAGGTTCTGTCTTGGGCATGGTGTTTGTCAATATCTTCATGATCTAGAATGATCTAGATAAGATATACTAAGATGCATAAATAATCCCTTCAGAAATATAGACATCAATTGCAATTATGCATATATGCATAATTGCAATTATGCAATTCAATGAAAGAAAAATGACTAGAGTAGTGCCCAAGCTTCATAATATAAAATCACCTCCAGTTTTGGATAATTACCAGCAAAATGAATCAAATGTTTTAAAAAGTTCTGGACTTTTATGACATACATTGAAACAATTTTGAAATGTAAAGTTTTCTGCATTTTTTATGTTTTTGCTTCTGCTTCATGTTATGCCATATTAACCAAGGGGAGGGGGGGGGATCCTGCCTCCAGACTAAATAACTGATACCTGTTCATAACATAAATGTTACAAGAAATAGGCAAAGTATGAAAGAATTGAATTAATGGAACAGATATGATATGGTGGTGCTCAAGGAACAAGAAGAAAATACTGTGATATGTTAAAGATCATCAGAGTTTCATTTTTGAAAATGGCTTCATTAAATAATTTATTTATGAAATGCACAGGTCATACTTTCATCATTCTCAGAGGCGGGATGTATATAGGTCAATAAACATTTAAAAGCAGAATTTAAAATGCTGTTAAATGTCTAGAACATTTGCTGTACCTGTAAAGTAGATGAACATTTTACTACCTCCTTTTTAGAAAGGCTTAATTCCATCTTAAATAGCAACCATATTAATTCATTTATAATTTAGCATTTACTTAATGATTCATTATCATAAAAAAAGAAGAAAATAAATGTAGTGTTATTGGCAATGACGCAAAAGATGACATATCAATTTCAGGATTATTTCCTTGTGGAAAAGGGGATTAAAAAAGGCCAGGACAGGATAAGATAAGATAATACAAAAACATGAAACTAGGTATGAGACAGGAAAGAGAAAATCCATATCTTCCCACTAGGGAATTCAACAGCATGCTTGACTGGCTGTAGGAAACAAATAATTGATCTTCTGTTGTCATTAATTATGGGAAACAAAGCATCTTGCCTTTCCAGAGAGAGGATAAACCAGCTCCTCTGACTTTTGCTTCCCATTCATAAAAGTAATAGGAAGTTAAGAGGTCAATGGAACAAAGGAGGAAGCCTGATTGCTCTGTCTTTTCCACCAATAGCTCAAGTTAACTAGTAGAAAGAGGGATAAGAGGAATGGGATATATGAAAATGGTACAAAGGGATGGGCATATAATGCATGTGAGAAGATGCACGGATGTAGTGGCAGCTAATCTTTACAATCCAACTCAAGGAACATCAGCTGAGCTTTAATTTATCACTTTTATTTCTGACTAGAAAAAATATTTTATTTATCACATTTTTAAAACTGCCCATCTCCCTCACAGAGAGACCCTGTGAATGGGCATGTTTGTAACAGAGCAATGTGCATAGGAAAGGGATAGGATGCACATAGCACTGATCTTGTCTTCCTGCAAATGCCATAGTAATAAAAAAATTGGTTTCATACTGAATAGTGCAAACATTTATAATAAAGTAGGACATGTCCACCATCCTCCCAAGGGAATGGCCTTAAACATATACCAAGAATTATAATGTTAGCTAGCATACATATACCTGTGTGTATTCACTTTTTTAAGGATACCAATTGCATTTCCAATTAAATCCAAATTATTCTTTCTCAATGCCCACCCATACCATAAACCAGCATATGCCAGTTTTATGCAAATTACCATTCTACTGTTGCCCTCTTATGTTCTCCTCCTTTCAGGGGGCATTGTGGTTGACAAAGAGGTACAACCTTTTTCCTCATTAAGATTTTTATTACTCTTGGCTTTATAACTCCTAAAATATGGAGCAAAATCATATTTTATGTGATTGCTTCAAAATTGGTCTGCCTAAAAATTTTAGTTTTACAAGATGTTTTTGCTTCTTTAATGGAAAAAGAGATAGGAAACTCTCTTTTTTTCTTCTTTTTCCTGCTGACAAACCAAAAGTATACAAGCAATTATAAAGGCTGAATAGAAAATCTAATTAATATGCTAGTGAGGACTCCCATTTTGATACACATTGTAAAGAGTGACATAACTGAAATTTGAGGAATGGACTATTTTTTGGACCCAAAAAGCAATCAAACTTCACTTGTACAAATATATTTTTACAATGAAATCTTCTCTGTAACTGTTGACAAACTTTGGCTATTACTGCTTCTTGCTCACAGTTTTCTGCCAATACAGCAGCATATTGCAGATAAAACCTAATGAGCTGAATTTAACAACAACAACAACAACAACAGCAAAAAATGCCATGTGGCTTTCATTCAGTGTTGCCCATCTGTTGGCTTCAGCAGTGGGCTACAGCTGTACACATTCTCTCTCTCTCTCTCTTCTACCCCCTGAAGTAAAGCTTTACATACCAGAGCTAGGTATGATGAACAGGCCAGCAAATTACCACACATGGTAGCACAGATCTAATTTATCACACTTTGCAAACTTTATAACCACATAGTTTTAAATAGTGGCACAAATTTCATCCTTGCTCCCTCCCTTTGCACAAACTGGAGTGAAAGAACCCACAAAACCCATCACTCAAACAAGAGGCATTTAAATTAAAGCAGGTCTGAGATTATAGCCCACATATAGGACTTTGTTGCAAACTGTGGGGTGGTTTTCATGGAGGATAAGCAAATGCCAATTTACAGCAAGTCTGGAGTAACAAGAAGGGATATCCTGCCCCACCTTCCTCTCCCCATCAAAGAAAAGTCTTATGAAAAAGCCTTTTTTTGTTCTTTTTTTTCCCACACATGGATAGTTAAGTTGGCATATGTCCAGTTACATGCTGGGTAGTGAAGCACAACAGCTTTCCTTTTTCCTCTTCCAAACAAAGACGTTATTGCTTGACCCAATGGTTGCTGAGAGGTGTTTGGCTCTTTGCTCTATGCATATTCACCGCTAATGCAAAAGTATCAAATGAGGAGAGTTAAGCAATGCTGGGTTTTGAAAGGGAGGATTTTAAAGTAGGCTCACCATTCTCTTCACTGGAAAAACCTTACCAGGAAATTTGATAAAAAGATCTGTGTGCCTTCCAGTAACCCATTCCAGGGTATTATGGTTTTTGTTTTTTCGTCCGCCGCCATAATTTCCACATACCCTCCCAAGCAAAGTACTTCATTCACTACTTGTGTTTATCACTGTACTAACAATAGTCAGTAGGGAGTGAGGATAAGGAAATAAAGTTTTTGTTCAGTCTGTCTACTTTGTCACTGCAAAGTAGAAGAAGAAAGATAAAAGGGAAGTAGGACCAAGGATTAACAGTGTTCATTCCCAATTTCCAGATGCCAACTGTAGAAACAAAGGATAGATATGATCCCAGAAATAGCTATGATATGTTTGAGAAAAAGGAAAGGAATTTGGGGAAGGATTTTCTGCTCCAGTTGACTAGCACACTTTGAGCTGAGTTCATATAATTTACCTCAGGATGGTCCCTGTGATTAAGAACATTGAAGTAGTCACCTAAATTGGCACAGAGGGCCAAACAGCCAGCTGTCATGAATCTCCTTACAAGTGTGTGCTGCCTTACTCTTGAATAAAGGATACTTTCCTACAACCCAGTGTTGCTCCTTAAATTTTAAATTTCCTAAAGTTGCTGAAGACCTTCCTTTTCTAGAAAGCTTTTCTACACACAATCCATACCGCTGTTTACATTCATTTAATAATTTTATGTTATATTAAAAATACTTAAAAATATTATAGATTGAATTTTTTTTAGCTGTTGTGTGTTTTACATCCATGTTTCAGAGAAATACTGTAATTGTTACTCGCATGCCTGCAAATATATAAAAATCAGAAATAGGAACATGATGTGGAATATCTGTTTGTTATGTACTTCTAGCCCTAAAAGGAAGGGATAAATCAATCAAGACATATATAACTTGGGCTGAAATGCTGTTTGATATATGAGCTTTGCCCAAACCCAAAGGTGTAAATCTAAATAATAGAGCAAATAGGCTGCTCTAGGCTAAATGTTGTATCAAAGCAATATGTTCCAATGGTCATCGCTCCTTCGACTCGACTTTCAGACCGCTGCACCTCACCGCAGGGAGGCGGAACCGACTAGGTGGTTCCTCCCCAGGCGCCTGATGGATCCTGATAGGTTCCAGACGGAGCTTGGGCCATTTCCTGAGACACTGACACATGACTCGGCTGAGGATCTGGTGGCTACCTGGAATAGGGCAGCCGGTGGGGCCTTGGACCATGTCGTGCCTTTGCGGCCTCTGACCCGGCGCCGAACTCACTTATCTCCTTGGTTTACCGAGGAGCTGAGGGAGATGAAACGCCGGAGAAGACGCCTAGAGAGCGGTTGGAGGGCCAGTCGCTCTGAATCTGACTTGACACTAGTAAGAGCTCACATTAAGACTTACTTAGTGGCAATAAAAGCGGCAAAATCTAACTATTTTGCCGCCCTTATCGCATCATCAGATAATCGCCCAGCCGCCCTGTTTAGGGTGACCCGCTCCCTCCTTCATTCGGGAGCACGGGAGGATCCCTTGCAGGGTCGTGCTGAGGATTTTGTTCAATATCTGGATGACAAAATAACTCAGATTCGGGATGACTTGGCCGCCGACTGGGTTAGTTCGGGCGAGGTGACTGAGGCAGGTCTTGAGAGTGTTATCTGGGCTGAGTTCGATCCTGTGGCTCCCGAGGACGTGGACAGGACCTTGGGGAGACTGAATGCACCCACATGTTTATTGGACCCGTGTCCCTCCTGGTTGGTGCTGGCCTCCCGGGAGGTTACACGAGGCTGGCTCCAGGAGATCATAAATGCTTCTTTGCGTGAGGGTGCCCTACCGGCCGCCTTGAAGGAGGCGGTGGTGAGGCCCCTCCTCAAGAAGCCCTCCCTGGACCCGGCTATTTTGGCTAATTACCGTCCAGTCTCCAACCTTCCCTTTTTAGCGAAAGTTGTTGAGAGTGTGGTTGCATGGCAGCTCCCTCGGTACCTGGATGAAGCTGTCTATTTAGACCCGCTCCAGTCCGGCTTCAGGCCTGGATACAGCACTGAAACGGCATTGGTCGCATTGGTGGATGATCTCTGGCGGGCCCGGGGTAGGGGTTATTCCTCTATCCTGGTGTTATTAGACCTCTCAGCGGCTTTTGATACCATCGACCATGGTATCATGTTGCGCCGATTGGAGGGACTGGGGGTGGGAGGCACCGTTTTACGGTGGTTCTCCTCCTACCTCTCCGACCGGTCGCAATCTGTGTTGACAGGGGGGCAGCGGTCGACCCCGAGGCGCCTAGTGTGTGGGGTGCCGCAGGGATCGGTCCTCTCGCCCCTCCTGTTCAACATTTATGTAAAGCCGCTGGGTGAGATCATCCGAGGTTTTGGGGTGGAGTTCCATCAGTACGCTGATGATACGCAGCTGTACATTTCCACCCCAGACCACCCCAACGATGCCGTGGAAGTGATGTCCCAGTGCCTTGAAGCCGTGCGGGCCTGGATGGGGAGAAACAGGCTTCGACTCAACCCCTCCAAGACCGAGTGGCTGTGGCTGCCGGCGTCCCGATATAGCCAGCTGACACCATCACTGGTTATTGGGGGCGAATCATTGGCCCCCACGGAAAGGGTGCGCAACTTGGGCGTCCTCCTGGACCCACGGCTGTCTTTGGAAGATCACACGACAGCTGTGGCCAGGGGAGCTTTCTATCAGGTTCGCCTGATACGCCAGTTGCGGCCCTTTCTAGATCGGGACTCCCTACGCACAGTCACTCAGGCACTCGTCACCTCTCGCCTGGACTACTGCAATGCTCTCTACATGGGGCTCCCCTTGGGATGCACCCGGAGGCTCCAACTAGTGCAGAATGCGGCCGCGCGGGGGATTATGGGAGCGACGGGACGCTCCCATGTGACACCTCTCCTGCGCGAGCTGCATTGGCTACCTGTGGACTTCCGGGTGCGTTTCAAGGTGTTGGTGACCACCTTTAAAGCGCTCCATGGCTTAGGACCAGGGTACTTACGGGACCGCCTTCTGCCGCCAATAGCCTCCCACCGGCCAGTGCGTTCCCACAGAGAGGGTCTCCTCAGGGTGCCGTCAGCCAGACAATGCCGGCTGGCGACCCCCAGGGGGAGGGCCTTCTCTGTGGCAGCCCCTACCCTCTGGAACGATCTTCCTCCAAAACTGAGAACAATTGCTGACCTCCGGACTTTTCGTCGGGCCCTGAAAACTCATCTCTTTCAGCTTGCTGGTCTAGCCTGACCCCGCTGAATTTTTAAGATCTGTATTATAGGGTTGGGTATTTTAAATATTTAATGGTTAATGGTTTTAATTTTTAGCCAAAGTTATATGCTTTTTTAAAGAAATTGTTTAACTTTTGTGTACTATTTTATTTGGCTGTTCACCGCCCTGAGTCCGCAAGGAGAAGGGCGGTATACAAATCTAAACAAATAAATAAATAAAATAAATATTATCAGTATCCGAGTGGCAGTATTGTGAACATATCCACATTTAACTGAATTTTAAATTTAAGATGCTTATTGTTTTAATAGAGCTTTGGAAAATGAAATCTGTTTTTAGGCAGGCAAAATCCCTGACTGGAACATTACAAATTTATGTATTCTATGATGTACTTCTAACAAATTTTATGTCCTGTTAAGAATGTATGAGTATATTTTTACTTAGAATAGAAAATATATAAACTGATATATGACTCTATATATGACTGATACAGAGAATGACAAATGCATGTCTACAGAAATGTTTAGCCTTTACCATTTATTCTGAAAAAGATCACTGACTGGAGCATTACAAATAGTGGATAAAAATAAAATAATGTTTTGTGTGATAAAGTTTTTGTCTGGAGAGAGAGCAATTAAGTATTTTTGAAAATAAAGTGCTGAACTGTAAACAACCCTTGCCGAGGAGGGTGCTTCAGCCATTAGTAAAAAGAAAAGAGGGCTTTGAATAATAAAGACCAATGACTGAAGGTGGCACAGATGCAATGGCTAAAAATAAGAACCTTTCCTGAATAATACAGGCCCTGGACTGCAAGTAGCCCTTAAGTGCAACTTTCTAGTATATTATGACAAACGGTTTATATACACTGTTTGTGCTTGTGTGTGTATATGCATATGTATGAATATGTACTTACACACAAACATATTTATATACATATATACATTTGTGTGTCTGTGTGTATATAGGTATACATGCATATACATATACATATACAACATACATACACACACACACAACCAAACATACAACATACATATAGAATATACATTACATGATACATATATGAATCATTTGAAAAGTCTTTCATCTTATTATTAGAGCTTTCAGGAAGAATGGGACAGTGTATATTAGTTATATCTAACTGCCCAGTCACTGGGAATGAGATAGTATATAAATTTAACAAATAATTATGTAATTGCAGGATTATTACATCATGCTAACTCTGGGAAAAAAATATGGACGCTGGTGTGGAAGCAGGGATGTGGAAAAGCACTTAGTCATGAGTTCATGACACACCTGTCCTGCAGCTGCTGCAGTAATCAGCCTACTGTTGGATTGTTGCTGTGGGCCTAGTGTATTTTAGAAACTGCCCCTTAAATATACATCTTGTCTAAGATTAAGAAGTCAGCCTTCTCTCTGTCTTCTGAAGCACATTTGAATTGTTCACTTAAGTTTTATTATTTTGTTTTAAAACCTGGCTCTTTCCTCCGTACTTTGGGTCTTGATACAGTATATTGGAGCCTCGGGTGAATGTCTGTTTAAAGTCTAATGTTATTGTTTAGAGTTTAATGTCTAAACTTTAGACCATCATGTACTGTTTCATTAGTGTTTGTAGGTTTAGGTACTGGGTGGTTGTTGTTGTTTTAGGAGAGCTCAGGTTTTGATAGGTTTTTTTAAAAACTATCCAGACTTGGGTGACTTGATACATGTTTTAAATATATACATCCATAAAATTTTACGCAAGCTACCCAGACTTTGTTGAAGTGGGCAGGATAATAATGATTCAAATAAATAAAATAAAACAATGGGTAAGGTGCTGGTCTGTCTCAAGAGCCTGAGGTACATTGTTTATTAAACAAGAATGTGAAAATACTAATTACATTCAATCTCATTCCCTTGTATAACTACCACGAAAGGTATGATTCTGTCAGTTGATGCCACCCCATGCCACTGCTGATAGGTGAGGCAAAATGCTTCACACTCATCCCCCACCTCCCTGCCATCCTCCCAAACATGCTGCTGAATATAAGCTGGCTCTGATACCTGCAATTCCTTCAGATACTACAGATGCTATCAAGTGCCAGTTTGGTGAGATCAAAGGTTCATAACCAAATAGTAATGCTTCATGATAGCAACACATAAGGTAAACTCATTTAGTAAGGCAAGAAAAAGGTTTTAACTGTATACATTGTCTTTTGTTACGCTGTTAGCGCTTCCATGGTTACACATTCATGATAAAATCACTCTTATCAAGGAAGGCAAAACATATTTTGACAGGAATCTGTTGTAGCGATAAGCTGTCCAACAGCACTTATCTAGGGATGTCCAATTTAAGATAAACATTTTTCATTTAGAACAGTATCACCAGGATGTCGAGCTACTGAACATTTATATATTCTTGAAGCTGTTAGATCCAAATGTGACAGCGGCAGAGTTGTTTTTTTTTTTTTTGTTACTAAGATTTATTGTTGATAAAGTTTGGGGTTGGTGTGGGAGGGCAGGCAGAGCAATCCTGTGATTTCTTTCAAAAGGTAAATTTAGAAGAGAATTAGCAATGGGGCTAAATCACATTTATTGCTTGGAATGTATAAACTTGTGAAGGTCAAAAAGGAGGCAGGGATAGATTAAACAGAACATGTGAAATGGCTTATGGAAAAGTCTCACCTTTAACACTCAGCCTAGAGGTTATTGCTGGGTTTATGTAACCAGATGTTACTAAAGAAAGACAAGTATAAATTTAGTTTCACTCATATAAACTGGAACAAAAACCACTCATCCCAGCCAGGTGCCATTGTAAAAATTGAAAAAATGTGGGTGTAACTAAAATACCACCGGAATACAAACATACAGATCTTTGTAGAAATCTGTTTCATACAGGTCCCTCCACAGTTTGGAGCCCTTCACCCTCTTGACAATCTTCCCTAAAAAGAAGGAGACTGAATTGAAGTTATCAAAAACTGTAGAGTTCAAGAATGGTCTTTTGACAAGGGAATGAGCCATCACTTCTTTCATGGCAGGTGGGTTTACCCCACTTGTACCCAACCAACTCTGTATGAAGCAGATCTCCCAGAAGGTCTTGACCAGTCAGGAAGGTCATGGAACCAGTTGATTAGAGACAGTGCTCACAGTGGTAAAGATCTAGCCCACTTCCTCAAAACTGACTGACTTGAACACTTCCCAGATAGCCAAACTAAGACATGTTTCAGTCTTCTCCTCTGGATCCACCTAGCCAGAGTCGAGTTCCAAACAAAGTTGAGCAACTTTGTCCAGCAAATGCCTAGAATAGTCCTCACAGTGACCCTGCTATGGTTTAACCTGTCTTCCTTTACGTAGAAGTCCACTTGAAACGGGGTCCCTGATGGCTGACTGGATGCAATAAGCACAGAGCATTAAGCACATTTCAATGCATTTACTGGAGTAGTCCAGTTTGAGAGAAGGATACCCTCATCCTATGTTCTAATCCCAACCATGGGTTTTGGGAGACTCAACATTGCTATATGAGCTCTGTGATCAACTAGTTCACAGAGCACTCTTCTTAGGATATGCCAAAAGAAATCCATTTTTTAAAAAAGAAAATTACATGTCATATAAAAATTGTGAACCACCCCACTTGGCTCCACACATTTTCTGATATTGTGTGTGAGAGGCATATTATAGACTAGATGTGAGAGAACTATATATATATTTAGCTCACATATTTCTATTTTGGCATTAAATGCTTAAAGCAAAAAAGATAAAAAATGCTTGACTGTATTTTGCCAAATAAGGGATTTCTAAAAAAAGTGGAACATTTAGATAAATCACTATTATAAGACTTCCTACTGAGCAGGATATTCGAAGATATGTTGAATTTATGTATTCTATAATGTACTTCTAATAAATTTTATGTCCTGTTAAGAATGTATGAGTATATTTTTACTTAGAATAGAAAACTGAGTGATATAGAGAATGACAAATGCACGTCAACAGAAATGTTTAGCCTTTGCCATTTATTCTGAAAATGATCACTCTATGAGGGAACAGTTTAGCATAACAGGAGTTATGTTAGTATACATTGGATATAAATCTTTCAGGGGTGACTGTAAAAATCTATGGACTGGGGGTCAGTTGAATTTCTGGCTGCTCCATTTATTATAATATATACTATTTGGGACAAAGCACTCTATTGTGTACATATTTATTAAGCAAAATTTCTTTGGGGACATTCTTACCCAGTAATTCAGTGTTTCTCAATGTTGGTAGCTTGAAGATGGGTGGACTTCAACTCCCAGAATCCCCCAGCCAGCAGCATTGGCTGGGAGATTCTGGGAGTTGAAGTCCACCCATCTTCAAGCTTCCAAGGTTGAGAAACACTGCAGTAATTGCTTGTTCATATCCTCCTCCAGGATGTGAAAGATCAATGCAAACTCTGCTTTGTAATGCAAAAGATTGAACAAACCCCATGCAACTTCTGTGGCATGGTAGATGACAACTTCATCTTATTTCCCAATTCTCTGGGTTTTTGAAGCATCAGTGAAAAAAAAATGATATTATATGTACACTTATTTGTTTTTTTAAACGATTATATCTCTCTGTCTTATCTGTCTATCTATATCTGTCTGTCCATCCTTATCTTATCTTATCTTATCTTATCTTATCTTATCTTATCTTATCTTATCTTATCTTATCTTATCTTATCTTATCTATCCATCCATCCATCCATCCATCCATCCATCCATCCATCCATCCATCCATCCATCCATCCATCCATCTATCTATCTATCTATCTATCTATCTATCTATCTATCTATCTATCTATCTATCTTCTAATATATAACTTGGAGCAATCTAAATCCTGCAATCTTAAACCACAGTTGATTATGCATATTAGATATTAACCCTAATTTTTCCAATTTGTCAAACTTTTGTAGCTAGTTTCTGCTTCTAAGGTTTGGCATTAACTGAGGACTTCTCGGACAGTTCTCTTTGATTTCACCACTATGTTGCTGTGCTTTCTTTGTCTGGCTTCTCTTCTTCTACTTGGCTTTCACTTGTATTTTACTTCCTTCTTTCCTGAAGGCTCGCCTATCTTTTACAGCTATCACTTGCCTCTCAAAAAACATAGCTAATCCACATTTTCTCTCTTTCCATTCTGTGTCCCACCCTCCCATTTTCTACAAGTCACATTCTACAGCTTTTTGGATCAGGTGTGGGCATGCTCTGAAATGTATAACTGCAATAACTGTTCATGAGCACATTCCCTTAGAAGTCTGCCATCTAGCTTTGGATGTTCAGGTTGCTCCTGAGCAATATAGAAACTCCAAAAGGTTGAATACAGAAGGAATGAGAAGTGAATCATTTTCAACAACAGGACAGCACCCAGTGGGAAAAAAGACACAGTTGTGCATGTATTAGGTGGATTAATCATAACATTCTCCACATTTATTGGTTCCTTTCATCTTAACCTCAGCTCATTTTCTCTTCTCTCCTGTATTGCATTTTTTTTTTGACTGGTTGGGATTTTTCTTTCTTGTCCGTCCCCAAAATACTTCCCTCCTTGGAAAGAAGCTATATACTTGAATCTCTGGAATAGAAGTAATTGGCCAGAACAATATATCCCTTAAGCCCCTTTAGATTATGTGGTTCATAATGCTACCCTTGATGAGCATTTGAAAACTGCAGCTGGTATGAAATGTGGCAATCAGACAGATTGCTATTATGTGCCTTTACAGACTGTATGACACGAATACTGTACCAGCTGAAGTGACTCCCAATTTGTTCCTTTTTGTTTCTTGCCCCACTTAAAAAACTAGTTCTTGTACTTCTATACTCAATAGTTTGGGGCCAGAATATCAAAAAAGATGGCAATCAAATCAATTCATAACCAATTTCAGGAAATTTTTTTCTCAAAAGATTTTAAGTTATGGGGTACCATGAATCCACACCTGGCATCCTCCATATATGTTGGAATTGGAACTCCTAAAATGTCCACAGCTTTGCTGGGAATTTTTGGAGCTGTGGCCCATAGATCTTGAAAACATCATGCTTGGGAAGAGTAACCATACTTCATAACATCATAACAATAATTTCTAGTATACTGGCTGGGATTTTTTCATTCACCTTCCCTGACCAGCAGCTGTATTGATGTGCATTGTATTACAGTAGTATAAAATTTGGAAATCATATGCAAGTTATGATTGCCACAATTATATCTTAAAATAACATTTACAATATATGAATGTGAGTTTGATTTATTTATTATAGTAACAGTTATTCTGAGAGTTAAACTGTCTTGTGACAACAGATTTTTTTTCAGTTAAATACTATTGACAAAGCTGTCACAATATCATAGTGTGCCCACATTGGGTGAGTCTAATGTTTGATTCCCACTGAGTTAGTTCTGGGCATCTATAAACATAAAAACCTGAATTCTTGTGTTTGTGATCAACTTCTCTTCTCTTCTCTAGTTCACCAACCATATCTTCTCTCCTAACAGTTATATTTGATCTGCCCTGTCCTGAAGCCTATGCAAGATTATATTTGTATTGCATGTTAACTTAAAAATAGGTAATTGAAAAAGTGTATGAAGCCATTGTACTTGTGGATGGGTCTTTAAGCAAGCAGAATTCAAATAACCATCATTTTGGGTTCCTGGAAATTAAGACTTAGTCTCAAGTTCAAATTAAGCTACCAAGAATGGTTTAAATGCTGTGGCTGATGTGTAAAATAGCAACATACCTACTAATTAGCTAGCTCTTTATTGAAATAGTGACAATAGCTATAGCATGACTCCACTACAACTAATGTAAACTACAACTTTACTTTACCCATAAACTAAAGAATTTATATTCAGAAGAGGGAGAAAAGGGAGAGGGAAATCTGCTATTACTTTCAAACATGATATTGTAATTTGGTTGTTTTGGTCAGCTCTTCTATTGCACTGGAGATATAAATTGATATAACATTTCTGTGCAACTTCATGATGTTGAACTAGATAAAATATTTTCCATTTAATTTTGAAATGTCTTTGATGCATCTCTTTGTTATTGATGAATGCTCCTGCAGCTCTGTGTTAGATATCTCTTCTAACACCTTTTAGCTTAGTGTGAATATAATCCTGAAGTGTCAATCATAGGAGCCAAAGGGAACCCTATTCTTGATTGTCTTAAAAGGTCATTGGATTGCATACATAATTCAGAATAGCTCATTGAATCTAAGAACATAATATTCTTGATATCTCCGAAGGGTTTATCATATGGAAGAAGTATTGTGTGGCATTCCTGTTCATTTTGCCCAGTAGGAGTTTGCCACATTTTTAAGATATGAAGCCTACATAATTTCTTGAATTGTGCACAAAATGTTGATGCAATATGCCTCAGATCCTGAATTTGAAGCTTTATTTAGCTAAGGCATTAAAGCATTAAGCCATCAGTATAATTAGATTTACTGAGGTCTAACTAAGGTGTTTCACCTAAGGTGGTGGTTCTTTCACTGGCATGAGTGAGTGCTGATTGCAATCTGGGTTCGGGTTGGAATATAGCATTAAGATGATATTGATCACACTTGTGGATGACTTCTAGTATCCATCCTGGCCACTGGTGAAATCCAAATTTTTTTACTACCGGTTCTGTGGGCATGGTTTGGTGGCGTGGTATGGCTTGGTGAGCGTGGCTTGGGCATGGCAGGGGAAGGATATTGCAAAATCTCCATCCCCACCCCACTCCAGGGGGAAGGATACTGCAAAATCCCCATCCCCTCCCCACTCCTGGGGGAAGGATATTGCAAAAACTTCATTCCCACCCCACTCTGGGGCCAGGCAGAGGTAGTAATTACTGGTTCTCCAAACTGCTCAAAATTTATGCTACCGATTCTCCAGAACCTGTCAGAACCTGCTGGATTTCACTCCTGATCCTGGCCCTTCTTGATATCTCAATGGCTTTCTGGGTGAGCTGATAGAGGGTTTTGTTAATGGGAGGCACTTTTCTTCAGTGGTTCTCCTCATTCCTCTGAAATTTGTTCTGGTCAGTGCTGGCAGGTAAAGAAAGGGCCTGTCCTAAGCCTGGTATTTTGGATGCCACAGAACTTGACTGTCACTCCACTTCAATTTAACATTTGTATGAAACTGCTGGTTGACATGCAGTGGTTAGAATGCAGTATTGCACGCTAATTCTGTTGACTGCCGATTGCCAGCAGTTCTGCAAGTTGAGTTTCACCGACTCAAGGTTGAGTCAGTTTTCCATCCTTCCGAGGTCGGTAAAAAGAGGACCCGGATTGTTGGGGATAATATGCTGATTCTGTAAAATCACTTAGAGAGGGCTGTAAAGCACTATGAAGCAGTATATAAGTCTAAGTGCTATTGCTATTGGCATGAGATAAAGTTTCATCAGTATACTAATGACATTCAGTTATACATCTTTGCCCTGAGCTGTACAAGTGATACTTCGGAAGTGCTTTTCTGGTGTCTGGAGGCTGTGGGGGTCTAGATAGTGAAGAACTGGCTTTAACTCAACCCTGCCAAGACACATGAGCACTAGTTAAAATCTCATGGACATGAGGTGGAAACCAACCCATTGGTCTAATGTTGCATGATTAAAACAGATGCTCTTTTATACTAACATATCTTAAATATCTTAATTGTCACAGAATCAGAAACCGTTAGTTATCTGGTGAATTAGATCTGTAATAGATAATAAATACTGTAGATGAATATATTCTGAACAGCAATCTTTCTTCCTTAGCAAAAAGTTTTGATTCAAAAGCTGATGTTGACCTTTTAGGCTTGTTTATCTTTACCAGCAATCAAATATTCATGTTGTCATTTTGACCCTATTCCCACTGTGAAGGCAGATGACCTAGATATCTGAAAATCTTTGGTTATCATTGCTATTAGACTTTCTAAATTGGGTTTTGCATTGTCTTTCATAAAGTAACTTTTCATAATGAACTGGGTCGGTATTTTAATCTCATTATATATGTTCAGTCTGAAAATTTTGAACTTTTAATGTGTTGTACTATTTTGTTAATTATGGCATATACTATGAAATGAGGTGCTAACATACTATATTGACAATTTCAACAAGAGTGCAATTAACGTATTATGACACCTTCTGTAGGGCTGATGTATGGCTGTTTTTCAAATGCTTTTTTTTTTTTTGCAAGGAATCACATAATGTGTTGCCTTAACTCTTTGCTGCTCTTTTTCTAGCATTGTTCCTATTGCACAGGCTCCAAGAATAGGGATGAAAAAAATTGATAACTTGTAGTTACATTTATACATCTGTGGCTAAATATGGTCCTTAAATTCAGCTTAATATCCGTTCTGAATATGAGAAGATTAATCATTGCTGTCACTTACGGGGTTTGCATAATGAATGGGCAGTTATCAAAAACAGACTTACAACATGTAGTTTTAAACAAAGCACTGACTGACTTCTTCTGCTTTGTTAGGCCTGAAAAATCTTTAGAAATAGTGAATTTGGGGAATTCAAAACTAATTTTGAGATTACAGCTGGCAATTAAAGCTGATAATAGTTACCTAGGAGACTATTGTTCCATTTCTTAGATGACTATTGCTTCCAATGGAAAGGAAATAAATTATGCCACTCAAGAGATCTCCCTTCTCATAGAAAATCAGGGGGCTTTAGATCTTTTCAGGGATTTTAAGTATTTTCGAGGGCACAGTCAGACAACCACATTAAAGTGCCATCCACTTGTCCTTGAATTGGCAGAATAGTGTTGTCATGAAATGTGATTTAGATGTTCTGTTCTGCTACCAGTAAAAAGAATTGGTGGTGTCCTTAGCTGTGGGAAAAGATAAAGAACATGGTTGGTAGGATTCCCCAACTTCATTTTTCGTGCTACTAAGTATTGTCTGCTGAAGGGAAAACCACCAATTAATCTTCCTAATGTGAGCTGCAGTGAGCAGTTCCCATTTGGAATTCTGTGTCCAGGATTGATACGGCCATTTAAAAAAAAACAATCACAGATGTGATGGGATATAAGAATGACCTTGGGAGACAGAGAAAGTTGCACTCTGGATAGTTGGCATATAAAAGATGTCTCAGCCTACAGAAGGGGAGCTGGCAGGGGAAATGTTTCACAAGGGATCTTTCTTAGTTTTCAAAAGGATAAAAGGAAAGGAGGGATAAATACTTTGAATCTTTCAAGATTCTATTAACATATTTTTACAATAAAAAAGAGCTGGTATTCTTGGTTGTGCTTCTTTACTGAACTACTTTGAAGGACTAACATAAATTGTAGGAGGAGGACAAAGCGATTTATAAGAATAGTGAGGTTCTGGAACTGTATTTTATGAGGAATGATCATGGGAATTGTTAACCCACAGAAGAGATGACTTAGAGGATATATAGTGTAATAAAGGTCTTGAATTATGTGAAGAGTTTTCATGGGAGAAAGAGTGGACTCATTCTGTATTGCTGCAAAGAGTGGGATCAGTACCAGTGGTTTAAAAATACAAGGAAGTGGATTCAGGCTAGATGTCAGCAGCGGCTTCCTGATTATATTGGCTAATTCATGAATTGGCTGCCACAGGAAGTTCATGTTCTCTTTCACTCAAGGACTTCAAGCAGAGGATGGACGGCCATCTTTCAGCAACGTCTCAGGAATCATACGTTGAGTTGGGTGTTGACCTAGAAGGTTCAGAGTCTCTGCATTTCCTCTTCCACTTGCTGAACCTTGCTGAATAATTCCCCATAGATTATTTACTGCTTTTTCTTACTATCTTACTCTTTCCTATGCTAGCTTAAAATAGTTTTGTGCTACCTTTCCCATACATTTTAGTACTTATTATTTAATTGCCCTGCAAATTAATAGCCACAAAGATTACTTAATAAACTGTATCATTGCAACTCAAGTTTTATTTTTGGATCCTTGTTAAAAATCCTGATTTAATTGACATTGGGAGGTCCTGGATTGTAATGGTGTGATATTGTTTGATACTGGGAAATACTGAATAATATTGTTTATACAATATTACTTACTTGAAGTTTCTCAAATGTAAAGGATAGATGCTGTTCAAAATGGCCACAACCTCTTTAAAACAAATGAGCAATTCCAAACAGCCAGGCTTATGTTAGATTCTGGATGGAGTGCTCAGACTCTAAAAAATGGACTTGCTTCAAGAATTTTAGCGAAATATGGAAATCCTAGTTTATCAGATTTCTCACTTAAAATGAATGCTACTTTGTGGTCTCTTCTTTATGATTGTGGGCTTTATGAAATTCACACCACACTTGCTTTGTGTTAGGATAGACAAATGAGAAATAGAAGGATCTTTAGCTTGAGACATTTTAAGCGAATTGAATAACCTGGTCAATATTTACTTGTAGATAACTTTCAAAGCAAATTTTGGTGTTATTATAACAGACTATCTCAGCCTTAGTTCAGATAATTTTTAGTGGCTTTAGTTTGGATATGTGATTTTTACAGAGCGTGAGTGAAGAGAGTTTTAGAAACAATTTTGATAGCTAAAAACATAAATACATAGTAAAACTGCTGAATGAAGTATTTTGAATACAGGGACTTAGGCTAGCTTTATGCTTAAGTAATTGTGCTCTGTATTTTAGTTGTCTATGGCTCAATAATCTTCTGCAGATATTACAAAAACATTATGTCTCCAGTGCTCGCTCTTTCTCAAGCAAAAGAATTTGAATTGCATAATGCAGTCCCTAGACATCTTTCCTTTTAAAAAGTGTTTGTAGCACATAGCAGTATTTTCTTAATCCCCCAGGAGCTGTTATTTAAGAAGTCACTGACATTTACAGGGAAAGGACTAGGACTGGAAAGGGAGCAGGAGGAGAAAATATTTCAAAACCACCCAATAGAATACATTTATGAATAGTAATCTCTAAATGTTAGTTCACACACATGCATATTCATCAGCTGGTGACTGGGATTATTTGTATGAGCGAAATGGATATTTTAGATCAAGCTTCTCAAATGGAAAATTACCCTGAGAGCTAAACTGAGAGGATCCTGACAACAAAGAAATAAAACATAAAATACTCTCTTTAATAGCTGCCGTTCTCATTTTATTGAGATTTAAATGTTGTATAAGGATATTTGACAGAAAGTACTCACTAGCTATATCAGCAATCAGGTGCTGCAAATAACAACATGGCCTTGTTACATTCCTCTAATAGCGCTGTTTCTTCTGCTCACATATTCAGGAGTGAGAAACATAAAAACCATTATGTATTAGTAAACTCCAAGGTGTTTCTGTAATTTTTGGGTATGTTTACGGTCCTGTGAAAAAGCACTTAACTTCTTTCCGGATGTTTTGTTTATTTTGCTACCAAATGGTTTCAGAGCTTCAAATAGGTTCTCCCATCCAAATGGATGTTTTGAGTAAACAACACTGAGGTTTGAAGCTTGTCCCATTTGTTTTATAAACTAAGACATCCAACATGCAATATGCCAAAGTAAAAAAGCGATTGACCTCCTAGTTCAAGCAATTCAGTTAAAGGAATAGTTAGGGCCTGTTGTGTGGACATTTAATTAAACCACCAGGCTCCTTTGGGTTGAACATGCCCTGTACACATTTGACAAATTTTAACTCTCTTAACGTTGACTTGGTGTACCACACAGGCAAGATGGGTATCAATGAGTCTTCCTTAAAATAATCATTGATATCTATTAATCGGAAAAAAAGGTTACAAGATTATTTGCAAGGTTTTAGAGTACTATAAATCTACAGACAGAGTTGCAGCCTTGAAAGGCAGAAGATTTAGAATTTCCTCCAAAGTTGCCATGCTGTCAAAATCACTCCAAGATTGCAACATAAAATCATTTAGAAAATCCCCAGGGACCTGCAGGCCTCTTGTCTTGGCTAAAGTCAGTATTGATAACTCTGCCTAAGATAGATCATTGGATAAAAGTGAGCTTCATGGTTGAATGGCAAGGTGGAAGTTATTGATCACTAAGAAGTACATTGCAAACTTCTCAGGTTTGCTTAAATGTACCTGGAAGGTCCTTCAGGTTGTTAAAGGAAGGCAAATAAATAAAAAATGGAACTTTTCTGAATTTATAGATGTCAGTATTTCTGGCAGAAGCCAAAAATTGCATTCCATAATAATAACTTCATATCAATTATTCAATCTTAAATGTGGTAGTATCATGGCTTGGGGAAGCTTTGCTTCCTTAAGGCCTGGATATCTTGCCATCATTGAACAAAACATTAATTCTTATTCATATCAGAAAATTCTACTAGAGAATTTTAGCAATAGCAATAGGCATTTAGACTTATATACTGCTTCATAGTGCTTTTACACCCTCTCTAAGCGGTTTACAGAGTCAGCATATTGCCCCCAACAATCTGGGTCCTCATTTTACCCACATCGGAAAAATGGAAGGCTGAGTCAACCTTGAGCCAGTGAGATCTGAACTGCCGAACTGCAGCTAGCAGTCAGCTGAAGTAGCCTGCAGTACTGCACTCTAACCACTGTGCCACCTTGGCTCTAAGGTTGTTCTAAGGCAGTGATGGCTAACCTTTTCTGGACCAAGTGCCCAAAGCTCAAATGTGCATGCACGTGCCCGAACCCCCAAAATGCAATGCACACGCCACCCCCGTAAATGCATCCCACCCCCACACATGAGCATGCAGCCCTCCTTTATTCCCCACGCCCCCACGCATGCACGGCACAGACCCAATAACCAGTTGGCTTGTGGGAGGCACGTGCGCATGTGCAGCAGAGCTGAACTGGGCTGACAGGTCACGTGCCATCAGAGAGGCCGCTGCATGTCACCTCTGGTACACATGCCATAGGTTCGCCATCACAGTTTTAAGGTCTTTAGGTTATTTATTCATCAGCCTGCATGCAAGTTGGTCATGCAGTTGGGTGGAACATTGATCTTAAACATAAGAGAAGAAGTTTTTAAGGAAAACAATTTCAGTGCTTGGGGAAGGAAAAATCAAAATTCAGACCCAAATCCCATAGAAATTTTGTGCTGGGACCTGATATAAGCAATTCATGCTAGGATACATTCAAATGCTACAAGATGTAACAATTCACTATTCAGTAAGAATTAGAGTTACAATCATATAAGATACTGATAACTAATTAATAACTCTGGCGTCTTAACTGATTTGGGGTTAGCACCCAGTTTTTCATCACTTTTACATCTGTATAAGTTTACTTTTAATAAACATTTTATAAATTAACCAAATGAACTAACAAAATAAAATTCAATGGTGAGAAAAGTAAGATTCTACGCAGGGGAGGTTCTACTTAGCTTTACTACCGCATGCACAGAAGCATTTTGATGACGTTGGGATTGGTGGGCGGGGCCTCCTGCCTGTTTTACTACTGGTTCTATAGAACCGGTGTGAACCGGGAGCAACCCATCACTGATTCTACATTTAGGCAAGAAAAACCAAATGCACAGGTATAGAATAGATGATACCTGGCTCAATAGCAGCAGGGGTGGGTTTCAAAACCCATGCTCACGTGTACGTGCAACGTCCAGGTGGGTGGGCAGAGCCTCCCACCCCCACCGCTACCAGTTCGCCCAATCCGGGGAAAACTGGTAGCAATCCACCACTGAACAGTAGTAACTTTGAGAGGATATTGGATCCTTGTTATAATCGTTTACATTTGAGCCAGCAGTGTGCTGCAGCTAGCAAAAAAGCCAACATTCTCCTAGGCTGCATTAACAGAGAGATAGAATCAAGATCATGTGAAATGTTAGTACTGCTTTATAATGCCTTGGTAAGACCACATTTGGAATATTGCATGCAGTTTTGGTTGCCATGATATAAAAAAGATGATGAGACTCAAGAAAGAGTGCAGAGAAGAACAACAAAGATGATTAGTGGACTGGGGGATAAAACATATGAATAATGGTTTCAGGAATTGCGTATGTCTCGTTTAATGAACAGGACTAGGGGTTACATGATAGCAGTGTTCCAGTACCTAAGGATTACCACAAAGAAGGACAATCAACCTATTCTTCAAAGCACCTGAAGGAGGAAGAAGAAGCAGTGGATGGAAATTAATCAAGGAGAGAACCAACCTAGAAACAGGGAGACATTTCCTGACAGTTACAACAATTAATCAGTGGAACGGCTTACCTTCAGAAGTTGTGGGTGCTCAATCACTGGAGGTTTTAAAGAAGTGATTGGACAACCATTTGTCCAATTTACCCTGAATGGCCCCCTTCAACTCTATTATTCTGTTAATATTTTTGCCGTTAAACTAATTGTTACATTTTGGTAACAATTATTCTGATGATAATAATAACCTGTAAATTAATTGAAGTTTAAATTCAAAGATTCTTATTCCATAGTATAATATTTAACAAAATAGTAATTATTTATAAAAATATGAGATATTAGTACCATGGTACCTTGGTACTCAACTGCTTTGAAACTCATCAAATTTGGTACTCAATGTAGTTTGATGCAAAAATTTAGTCCCAGTACTCATTGTTTGTTTAGTACTCAACTCACAAGCTAAAACTTATCACTGTAGGATGCCTTATGACTTATTCCTTATGGGGAAAAAATTGTTTGGTATTTGTTGTTTTTGTTACTCATCACATCTTCTGTAACCAATTAATGATGAATACTGAGGTACCACTCTATTTGATTCTTATTTGCTTCCTCTTTTTAATGTAACTTAAAACTCCATGTTTGGAGTTCTTTAAGAAGAGATTCAGCTTTAAAGTTGATACATATAATAACACAATCTATCTTTTCTTTGTGCTATATCCAAGTCTGTTCTTTTTTAAGAATACTATTGACTAAACTGAAACCCAATTCAATTAGATGCAAAGTTGGGAAAGCTAATAGCATTAATGGTGTTTTGTTCTACTACAAAATTAGACAGACAGATAGACAGAAAGCATTTTTTGCCACAGTTATAAATATCCACTCCATTTAAAATTGGCTTCACATTCATCATTATGGCATAGTTCCAAAATTTCAACTTGATGTGTAATATTTACACCACACATATTTACTTTATTTTTATTGGATTAATGAACTAATTACCCACTTCATCAATGGATTTTGTATGACTAATTGGCATGTATTTCAAAATGTAAGTTGAATTTTATGCACTATTATGAAAGAATATTCTGCAAAGTTGACATTGTGTTTCCACAACATTATGTGACTTAACCACATTCACAATAAATACTAAAATAAAAGTAATTAATACAACTTTGGCTTTGTAAAATCTGGAATAAGCGACTTTTTGGATACTTACTGAATAATTGACATATTGATTTTTAAATATTCCAAGTCTATCATGTTGCTGTTATATTTTACATAAAAATGATCACAAAAAAAAGATGGTTTCATTTCTTTAATTAAAAATGTTTATATCATAGTAAATGTCACATAGAATTGTTCTTAGTAGAAGATTCAATGTAGTTTGGTAAACGCTAACATATTACTTATTTAGAGCATGGTTTCAAAGTTAGGGATTACTACATAAAAGCCACTTTCTTATAATAACCTTGGCATGTTAATAGCTGCAGAGAAATTAAGCCAAGTTGACTCACTAGTTCCATCTGTTCATTACATCAATGAATAAGAGTTGCAACATCACACGGAACCCACATTCTGAAGTTGCTCTTGGGCTGGTAAGCTGTCATCAACCAGTAATCATAGTTGGCACTAATATTTGGGAAGCTTTTAATGATGGCGCTGTTTTGACAAGTCTTCTCTTTTCAAATGCTGTCTTTAACTTATATTTTTCTTTTTTGTGCTTTGATGTTTGGTGGATGCTAGCTTTTACTGTTTTATGGAATTTTAGACCACAAATGTTTTTATCAGTTTTATATTCTGGTGAAGCTGTTGAGAGCCTTTTGTGATTGCAGTGGGATAAAAATGGGGAAAATGGATGGATGGATGAATGAATGAATGAAAGAAATGAAATGAATGAATGCAATCATGGCATATTCCAATGAACATTTAAGCCAGAACAGAACCATACATTTAAAAAAATTAATGAGCATAGCCATCCACCAAAATTAAAAACAGTTCCTGTTGGCATTTTCTGGTATTGCCTGGGTTTAAGACCAGTGACTCTCACAGCAAGTATCTGGCTGCAGTTACAATATTTTAGCTAAACACAGTACAATTACTGAATCTAATTATTTTTTCACATTGGACCACAACAAGGTGGATGACTTTGTTATGAAAGTTCAGTCAGATCTTCATTATGTAATATTCAACGGCGTGATTATGATTTCTAGGAGCTGATTCTTGACCAGAGAGCGGATGTCTAAAGCAGACAACTATTTGTCTAACCAGGGCTGTGAATGTAATTAAGAATTACTGTCCCTGCACAAAATCAAGCTTTCCTTTTAAGGGATTAGCATCACTGGAACAAGATTCTGCAGAGCTTTGTACGATAATAACCTCTTTTTATTGTAGTTGATGTACGCAACGCTTTCTGCAAGCCAGAATGTTATTACAATTGCTAACAGCAGATTGTAGGATGTTACACGTCGATTTCCACAAAACAGAATAAAATCTTTCTGGGAACTTTAACAAGACCATTAAAAAAGTTATTACATCGCATCTTGTGAAATGGGAAAGAAACAATCTCATGTTTCCTTCCTCTCATGCCCTGAGGATGATTTCTGGCCTTTTTAAGAGCAGCTGGAATCAAAACAAGTTCCTTTTTTGTTTAATTTGTTTTCAATACACCAGAGCTATATTTAGTCTTTTGGCTTAGTTTCGGAAATATATTCTTCCCTCCTTTGAGCTAGTTGATACTTTATCAAATTTGGATCAGTAGAAGGAAAAAAAAATCCATCATGTTTCTTTTTCAAAGAAAAGGGAGATAGTTTACTTCTTTTCTTACCAGGCAACTAGGCCTTAGTGGGCCTTCTGATTTAACTCTTTTCTTTCCAAAGAGCCCTGGTTTTTGTTCAAGCAAGATTAACTTTTGCAAATTGTTTAAATGAAATCATCAGAATAGGAAAACTAATGCAACTAATGCAAACTTGCATGGCTACCAGTATGAATTGTTCTTCCTTCCCCCTTATTTTGAGCATTAAAAATCTAGTCTCAAAGATTCATAGAAGTAAAAAATATATCTCCATATCAGGGGTGAAATCCAGCAGGTTCTGACAGATTCTGGAGAACCGGTAGCGGAAATTTTGAGTAGTTCGGGAACTGGCAAATACCACCTCTGGCTGGTCCCAGAGTGGGGTGGGAATGGAGATTTCGCAATATCCTTCCCCCAGGAATGGGGAGGGAATTGGGATTTTGCAGTATCCTTCCCCTGCCACGCCCACAGAATTGGTAGTAAAATATTTTGGATTTCACCACTGCTTCATATCAATTAGTTAATACATATTGGATAGTATTTGGTAAAAGTAGTGGTAAAAGATGACTTTTCTGGAATACTCTAGAATTTGTAAATGAGAACTCATCTCTGCTGATCAAGAATATTATGTTTGGATGCAACAACAAACAAACAGATATTCTGAAGATCTGTATTCATCCAAGATAAAAGTGGATGCATTTGGAGAAGTAGAATATTTTTCATGTGAGAATGCATGAGATACAACTCCAGCACTGAAGTGAATGGTTCCAAGGCTTAAATTAGAACTTCTTTCATATGGGATGGGGTTCCCCAACCTTTCCAGCTCCCTGGACCAGCAGCAGCAGCAACGGAGGCAGGAGCGGAGGAGATAGCTTCATGTGCTCAACCTAACTCCTCATACGCGCAAGTGGAACTTCGCATGCTCACCCGCTACTTTCACGGCCCAATTCCCAACAGGTCAGAGCCCAATAATGGTCCATGGACTCCTGATATGAGAAATACCACTAAACAATTACAGTTCAATATCTCTGTTTTACTATGATCTCCAGACATACATTTCATATTGATAGAATAATTGAGAGGTACAAGATAGAACAGATACTTATCTTGGAAAAAAGCTAAGTATGGTTGGAACTCTAAGTAGTTAATAGGAGACCACTAAGAAATTCCAGGATTTCAAACTAGACTGAAAAGATAAAAATCCAGGAGAGGACAACAGCAAAGTCATGCTATTGCCAAGAAAACAACAGATGTTTACAATATATAGTCACTAGGGACAGACTTGATTTAAAAGAGTCTTTAGCTCTATCTCAGATACATGTTTCCCAGTTGTTTTGTCTGTTCTCTGGCCAGCTTTATAATGCTTCTTAATCCACATCATGCTTGAAAGCTCAGAACTGAAACATTCTTCTGGCTAATATGAGTAGGATGCCCTTTCCTTCTCCTACATGTAAAATGGAGAGTACCACTACTTTGGAGTGCAAAGTAATTGATAGAAAATGAAGATGTCTCATAAAATCAGGAAAGGAAAAGGCATTTTTTTTTCCAGAAAATATCAAATGGAGAGGTTGTGGTCGGCCTATTGTTCTATCAGTGAGCAGGATATAATATCTTTTATCAGTTTGCCCAATGAATCACTTTTATTGCAAAACCCTCATTACATTCCCTGAAGTTTCACATTCAAGGAGCTTCTGAATCTGATTTATTTTCTTACCTAAATCCAAAGAACTGCTGGAGTATGTTTGTTCTGCCTGATCCAAGATGAAATGAGGTAAGGAAGGAAGGTAGAAAAAAATGAAATAAAATTTGACCTGCAAAATGTCAGATGACTACTACATGGCAATTAGTAGTTCTCTGTATTTGGTATTTAATGATTTCCAAATTTTGCAACCCAGAACTGGAAGCCCTAGTGCAGTGATGGCTAACCTTTTCCGGACCGAGTGCCCAAAGTGCGCACATGCAAACCCCCAAAATTCAATGCGTGTTCACCCTCCACACGACCCACAACCCCCTGCATGCGTGGCAGAGACTCGACCAGCTGGCCGGCGGGAGGCGTGCGCATATGTGCGGCAGAGCTGAACTGGGGTGATGGCTCACATGCCATCAGAGAAGGTGCTTCGTGCCACCTCTGAGACACGTGGCATAGCTTCACCATCACGGCCCTAGTGGAAGACAACCAATGTTCTTTATATAAGGAGAAAGAAAGTAATAATACTTGCTTTCCTTTTGGCTAGATTAAAGCTGGATATGTAGCACTCAGCTGAATTATATAAACCAAATTAAACTCATAATGGCATTTATGCATGACAGTTGTCTTATAAAGCAGCAGGTAGATGTTCACTTACACTGTGTGATACTTCACATCTCACCTCTGCAGAAAACAATTTAAGTAAAACATGATAAAGATAATTAGATTTGATTTGGCTATCCTGCTGCTATGGTAGCTATTTGGCATGCTTTATCTTTTTATTTCCTTTTTTCCTTCATCCAATTTGGAGTTGAGTAACTTGCAAAGGGACACAGTGGCTCAGTGACTAAGATGCTGAGCTTGTCGATTGAAAGGTTGGCAGTTCAGTGGTTAGAATCCCTAGCCCTACATAACAGAGTGAGCTCCCATTACTTGTCCTAGCTTCTGCCAATCTAGCAGTTTGAAAGCACATAAAAAATGCAAGTAGAAAAATAGGGACCACTTTGGTGGGAAGGTAACAGTGCTCCATGCACCTTCGGCATTTAGTCATGCCGGCCACATGACCATGGAGACGTCTTCGGACAGCGCTGACTCTTCAGCTTAGAAATGGAGATGAGCACTGCCCCTAGAGCTGGAAACAACTAGCATGCATGTGAGGGGGAATCTTTACCTTTACTTTAACTTGCAATAGATTTTGTCCAGAATGTATAAGCAAATCCACTTGTAACTAATATTTTCAGCATGTTCCTTAGGGCAGTGGTCCCCAACCTTTTCAACTCTGCAGACTGGTGGCGGAAGGGAGTGAGAGATTGTTTCACATGCTCATGTACCGCTTGTGCAAATGCAACTTTGCACACTTGCCCACTGCTTGCATGGCCCAGTTCTCAATGGGCTGTGGCCCAACACCAGGCAGTGAACTGCGGGTTGGGGACCCCTGCCATAGAGTTTTATTAAATATTTAGCTGATTTTTTAAAAATCAGTGAAACTCACAATCTATCAGGAATCATAGAATTATTTAAATGTTCTCACCTCAATGCAGATAAATAGTTTTCAAACAGAGGGAGAAATCTTACATTGGACTTCCCCACCTGTAAGCTTCCCAGCTACTTTTTTTCTGAAACCAAACATCAAACAGAGGGGAAAGGATGCAAACTGACAAGATAGGGAGAACGTTAGGAGAACCATGGATTTCTACCATTTTGCTTGTCTAGGCTAACCCTACTTGGGCTAGTTACGTAAAATACACCAGTCCTGGAACAGGCACCGTTAATAGGCACCAAAATACACCAAAAAAGATAGGTGTATCTTTTTTGATACCATCCTGATAAATCCTCATCCAAGAAGGAACAGCAATAGGATGAGGAGATTTGCTGACCAGATCTCATACAGCTAGACTCGACTACTACATGGCAATTAGTAGTTCTCTGTATTTGTTATTTAATGATTGTCCAAATTTTGCAATCCAGAACTGGAAACCCGAAGCTAAGAAAAATTACATAGTCAATTTCTACAAATGACCAAAGAAGAGATAGATAAAGATAAAACCTGGCAATAGCTTACAACTGGTACATTAAGAGAAATAATGAAAGGCTTGATTTTGGCTGCTCAAGAGCAAGTTATTTGAACTCATGCAATCAAGGCCAAAATTGAAAAATGATCAAATGATTCAAAATGCACTTTGTGCAAAGAAGCAGAAGAAACAACAGATGATATACTTAGGACATGCAAGAAGCTCACACAAAGAGTAATATAACACAGTCACCAAAATGATTCATTGGAACATCTGCAAAAATTATCATGTTCCAGTAATGAAAAATTGATGGGAACATATAATCGGAAAAAATAGTCAAAAATGAGCAGGTTAAATTGTTGTGAGATTTACAATACAAACTGATAAAGTCTTGGCTCATAACACTCCAGATTTAATTTTAATTGAAAATAAGAAAGTGTGAATAATTGGGGTGGCAATACCAGGAGATAGTAGAATGGAAGATCAAGAATTGAAGTAGTTCACATGGTATTAAGATTTGAAAGTTGAAAGATTATGGCATAAGCTAACCCTGGTAGTTCCAGTGATTACTGGCGCTGGGTGCCATATCCAAAAAATCTTGCATGACACTTAAAAATTCTGTGCATTGATCAAATTTCCACCTATTAATTACAAATGGTCACACTGCTTGGAACTGCATATATACTAAACGATACATTACAACTTCCTAGATTCTTGGAAAGAACTTGATGCACATGAAGGCCTACAGCAGCTAAAGAACTGGCAACTGTGATTTCATATTATTATGAAAATAATAATAACAAAATCACCATCAGTCAATTGCAAAAGGCAGCATTACTTGAAACAGCTTACATCCTGCAACATTACTTGCAGACATGGCTCTGCCACTTTGCCTGGGGGGTCCAATGTGGGAGTTTCACATTGGTGGTGGCTACTAGACTGCTAGCAAACTCCATGTCCCCCAACCCCTACATTCCTTGCTTCCCCCTGCCCATTTTAAATCTCATATTCCTGTACCTTCATTGTTCATTCCATTGTTTATCTTTACTGTTTTATTACAGTGATACTGTTATGTTTACACTTCTTTTCATTTCTCTGTGTTTACTGTTATAAGCCATCCAGAGCAGCAGCTCCTCGACAAGATGGGCCACAAATAAATTTAACAAACAAACAAATAAATAATGCTTTTAACCCTATCAAACAACAACATCCATCTATTCCAAGTTCTTGGGAAGGATTCAATTGGTAGATAAAAATGCGAAAACCAATCTAAACATCTGGCTGGCTGTGTGGCCAACCATAATACTTGGTTAAACTTATATACTGCCTGACTATCAACACTCAGGGTGACTCAAAATTCCTAGAGGATTTGAACTAACACTTTCTTGTGTACACAAAGTTCTTAATTACTATGCTATTTTAACTCTAACCCTCTGGTTCCAGATTACAACTCTAAAAATTCAATTTTTCTATGGGAATCAACTTCTTGCCACATGCTTTACCTAAATTTTATATCATGTATTTATTGGAAATATTTGTATAACCGCCCATCTTAAAACCAACTCACATGCAGTTTTGCCTTTCTTTCTACTGATCATTGCATTAAAACCTATGTTTGCTCATGAATCAAAATATTAAGGCTGATGAAACAACCCAGACAATCCTGGACTGAGATATAAAAGTATCTCATACTTTTACTTCTCAAACAACCATTCTATAGTTTATGTGGACTTAATTAAATACTGCCATTTTGGTGTTCAGAATATCAGATTAGAGCTGAAGGCTCTATTTATTAAAGAATTATATTGAGACTAAAGGAACATAGTTCAAAAGCTTGGGCATTCTAATTACAAATCAGATCCCAAAATGGTTATAGTAGTTTTATGTAATAGCACATATTGCAAATTTAAACAGATGACAGAGTGCATGCAGTAAATCCAATTAATGAACCCCTCTCGAGGAGTAAGGGGACCACAATTTGTATTTCCCAAGTTGCACTTTTTATAATGCAGTAGATATATACAACATTTTAATGAGCTGCTCTAGGAAGATTGCACACAACATATTCTGCATTACAGCTGCCTATCAAAAAAGGTGGAATGGAACTATCTCATTTATGTAATTATCACAGACCATTTGTCTCAGTATAAAGCTAATTAAATGGAAGAAGATCATAATACAGTAATCTTCTGCATGAGATTTAGTTATAAAGCCAGCTACTGTTAATGCTGAAATAATTATCTATTTTATTCAGCTAACTTTACTCAGGATTAATTCCAAAAGAAAATAATGGGTGAAAGTTATATTAGTTAATATTTCTATTGACTTCAACATCATAAATGACTAACTGTAGTTTGTTAGGAATCATTATGTTGTTCCTCCATTTATACTTCATAAATAAATAATAAAGTCCTGTTCTTATCCTGGACTTAACTTTTATAAATGTTATTAATTTACATTGCTTCATATGAACTATATGAACATTTTTATTGTTCCCTAAATTTATACCTAAAATCTAGCTCCACGTATAATTCACTATTCAAAAAGATGCAGAACACCTAAGATAACAGGAAAGACCTCTGATTTTGGCTCCAAACAACTTGCTTGATGAATCTGATTTGGCCTATATGTCACATAAATAAAAATATGAACTCATTTGAGTGGAGATTAAGACCTGTTTATTTGTTGATAAGTTCATTTTATTTTGATTTGTTTTGCCATTTGATTTGCCATTGCCAACTTCTGGAATATTTTTGAGTTTCTAGTCCATATTACAAACCATGATTTCCTAGGAGGTTTCTTACCAAATATTTGCTTGTTCCTGTTTAGCTTTACAAAAGCAGCCAAGATTGGCAATGTGCTGTCACCTATTTGAGCATATATCATGTTTACAATATTCTTAGAATAATTTATTTTTGAAATGGGAAGGAAGCTATATTGATACTTATACAGGTAGTCTGTGATTTACAAGTGAACCCAAAATTTCTATTGTTAAATAAGACATTTGTTAAGTGAGTTTTGCCCATTTTATGACCTTTGTTGCCTCAGTTGGAAGGGGAATCACTTCAGTCGTTAAGTTAATATCATGGTTGTTAAATGAATCTGGATTTCCCATTGACTTTGCTTGTCAGAAGGTCACAAAAGGTGATCACATGGTTGCTATGACCATCATAAATATGAGTCAATTGCCAAGTGTCTGAATTTTGATCATGTGATCATGGGGATACTGCAGTGGTCATAAATGTGAAAAATGGTTAATTCTAGTGGTAGGATTCAAAAATTTTTACTATTAGTTCTGTGGGCGTAGCTTGATGGGCGTGGCATGGCTTAGTGGGTGTGGCTAGGTGGACATGGCAGGGGAAGGATACTGTAAAATCTCCATTACCACCCCACTCCAGGGGAAGGATACTTCCTCCCGATCAGCTGGGACTCGGGAGACAGAGAATAAATGGGGGCTGGGCCAGTCAGAGGTATTTACCGGTTCTCCAAACTACTCAAAATTTCTGCTACTGGTTCTCCAGAACTGGTCAGAACCTGCTGAATACCACCTCTGGTTATGTCACTTTTTTCAGTGCCATTGTAACTTTGAATGGTCACTAAATGAGCTGTAAATCGAGGATTATCTGTATAACTGTATGTTAATCATACTGAAATATGAGAGTTTAAATTATTTCTATTTCTGGTCATTGTATGTATCTTTTAACCTGTTGAGATATTAGCAATTTTATTGATAGTATTTTCCTGAGGAAAACTGGCAGCATTTCCCTATCTGTAAAAACTTGTTATTAAAAATGAGTATGTGTTCAAAATTTGTTTGACTTGAGAAAGGAAACCTGGCTGAATTTCTGAATGTGTACATCTCGGGGAGGATGCTCTCATCCTGAGCTTGAATTGGCAATATTGAGAAGTTAATCTGAGAAAATTTAACAGGATGGGGGAAAAGCATTTAGAAAAATGGGTATAAAGGCATACTGAGCCTCAGAACGGAAAAACAAAACATGTGATTCGCATCAACTAGGCCATCTTTAGGATGGAACTGTTGCTGGCAGTCATATGGGACTGGTGAATGTAGGTTGCTAGCTGTTCTCTTACCTGCCCTTTATATTTTGTGGAGCAGATGCATGTTAGGCAGGGATTCACCTGAACTTCTTGATGATCGTAATTGTAGATGTAAGTATGGAGAGTGAGAGAGAGATGGAGAAGTTCAGGTCTGCAAGGATCATGCAGAGGACAAAAGAGGAAATGGTTTGGGTACCAAGACAACATGGCTGGGGGAAAAATTAAACATCTTCTGTCTCTGAGAATACAGGAATCAAATTAGTCTGCAATCCTTTCCTTAGTCTTTCATCAAGCCCTGAAGAGGTGATCTGCTCAGGTAGAATTATCCTCTGAACCAGGTATTTCAACAATAACCCTAGCGTATTTTACAATTGCATATGTTTCCCATCTTATTTTCAGCTATAGTTATGGCTGTGGGCAACACCAAACAGAATTCAGAAGCTTAATATAGTCCAAGGGTGTTGGCTACCCCATTTCTTGTTTACTGAATAAATCACAGTGTAGTGAGTTCATAAAGTACATCATTATATACTGTATTTTTCAGACTATAAGACGCACCAGAGTATAAGATGCAGCTTAGTTTTGGGGAGGAAAATAAGAAAACAGCTGATTGGCAGGTGGATCAGCCTCCCGGAATACCCCCAATCAGCTATTCTCAGAATTTTAGCAACAGGTTTGTTGGTTATGATCTTTTTTTTCAGCCTCTGAAGCCTCCGTTTCAGAGGCTTTTTTCCTGAAGCTTCGTTTCGGAGGCTTTTTTTCCGAAGCTCCATTTCGGAGGCTTTTTTTCCGAAGCTCCATTTCAGAGGCTTTTTTTTCTGAAGCTCTGTTTCAGAGGTTTTTTTCAGTCTCTGAAACCTCCATTTTAGAGGCTGGGCAGGGCTACATTCAGAATATAAAACACACCGATTTTCACCTTCTTATTTGGGGGGAAAAGGTACGTCTTATACTCCGAAAAATATGGGTAATCCATGGTGCAGAAACTAACCACAGCTAGGTTTACATAATATTCTAAACCAAAAATGTATCACATTTGAGTTGGCTGCTTACAAAGGAACTCTGGTGTTGCGTTCCTGTAATGTAATATGTTTTAAATAACAGAAACCAAATTAAGTTACAATGGTTTATTTTCCCTTTGAACATAACTGTTATGCAATTTGGAAGGAATATAATTTTCATTTTTGAAAAAAAAAACTATAGTTGGCAGATTGTTGTGACAAATACATTTTATTTTTAGTTGGTTAGAGATTATTCCTTCAGCATCAGGACTTTTTTGGTCAGAACAGTTTTGTGTTGTCACATCCTGTGATGAAGAAACAAGGAGTTTATAAATTCCAAAGAGCATTTTGCCTTCTCTTCGTGCAAGAACATTTTGAGCTTTTGAAAGGTTATGATTGTCTCATCACATAAATATAAAATTAGTAATGGAGCAAGTCGTATTTTTGAGAATGTTAAAGAAGTGGGATATTTTTATATTGTTTGGTTGATCAGTTTTCTACTACAAAACAAAACAAAAATAAATCACCATTAGATGATGGCAGATATAATAATAGAGAAGAAAAGGGTGCTGTTATTTTCCAGTTGTTCATAATTAACTTCAGGGCTGAGCCAAAATGTCCAATTAATCTTTGTCAAAAGTGCACACTATTTTGAGCAGTGCCAAATCTTCTGTATTTTTATTGTATGTTTTCACCAATTTGTTACCTCCACTTGTTCTCATTTATGTTATCACAGTGCTAGATCTGATTGAACTTGTTGCATTATGACATCATTCCATTTAGGGCACGATGAGCCGTGATGTCACAGTGGTTAAAATCCAGTACTAAAGGCTAATTCTGCTGACTGCCAACAGTTTGGCAGTTTGAGTCTCACTGACTCAAGGTTGACTCAGCCTTCCATCTTTTTGAGGTCAGTAAAATGAGGACCCAGATTGTTAGGGGCAATATGCTGATTCTGTAAACCGCTTAGAGAGGGCTGTAAAGCACTGTGAAGCTATATGTAAGTCTAAGTGCTATTGCTCTCATGTTAATTAGATGGAGGTCACTCATGTAATAATTCTTTATTTCATTTTTCTCCATTATCATTGTGACTATAGTATGCAATGTGCAATAAAACACCTCCTATTTACAAATAAAAATACAAATGCAATGCAATGGTCTTCCTAAAAAAAATAGGGAAATCATTGTATAATATATAGGATCCAGGGAATCCCTGTAAACTCCTTCAAAGTTTAAGTAAACATCTTTTCCTGAAATAAAGTATTGATCACCTCCTAGATCCAGGTAACCACATTAATTCCTGATCTCTGCAGGATCCCAGAGGAGCAGGGGACATATGAAAAAGCAGGTATCCACATGCTTAAAGGAGTGTCAGGAAATATTTCTTCAGCATTCATACATTCTGAAAACCAAGCTTTGCTGAATCTGAGTTATTTTTGTGCAGCACAGCTGCCAGGAAAGAGATTTAAAAGCAATTCCAATAGGGTTACCCTCTGCCCCCCATTCTCCCCAAAAAAGACTTCTGGCCCACAACTTGTGTAAAGAAGGAAGAGAAGAATATTCATTTACTGCCATAGTATTGGCTTGAAGTTTGAACTTTAGCTCATGCCTATGCTTAATCTGATTTACTTCTAGCCATCTTCCATTGGTGCTCCAGGTGTTGTTTCTGCCACTTCATTTCCTGCACTGCTCAGTAAACCAAAGAACCAGCTGGAGTTGGGAAACAGACTTGGGAGTGTTTGATTCAAGAGTGTGTCCTGTGGCCTGTAGCTAACCAGACGATCTGTAAAACCACCTACCAGATTGTTGGTGTTCTGTCTGAGGTCAAGCATGTGCACGCATAGTGGATAAATGAGATTTATTATAGAGAGGCAAATATACAGTAGGTACTGGCAGACAAGGCATGAAGTGCATGGAGATATAATTCCCAAGCAGTTCCCAAGTCCTTAAGAGCTTGTCTGGGTGAGTTTGCTGAAAGTCAGACTCTGAATGAGCAAACAGAGGAGTAGTTTCATTCAAAGCCTCGAGAGGCAGTGTATGCAGCATGATTGCCAGCCACTCTGGGTCACAAAGAAGCAGAATTTTCACTAGCAAGTTTTATAGGAAGCAAATGCATAGAATATTGTTTTCCCAAAAAATTTGATAGGTAGTGATGGTTTTTAAATAGAGCTGGCGACCCGCACAGATAATCAAAGATGGGGATTCCCTTGATGGCAAAAGGCTGCACAGGATGCCTTTATCCTACTTAGCAAACTTGGTGACATATTACTGGGCTGGATCGTAGATCTGATCTCTTTTCACCTTAGAGAGCAATGCTTTCCAAGTCTTTCTGGTGTTAGCATCATTGGAGGCATCTTCTAATTTGGCTCCTTCCAAATCTGTGCTGATTGTCCATAAAGCATTTGGGGTGGGTCTTTCTACTTAGCCTGCTTACTCCTCAGGTAATAAGTGGCAGATAATTTCACTTAAACCAGAAGTGATCAGACCATGACAAAGTGCTAGATTTTACTCTCCATATCCAGATCACTTAACAATTGCTCTGAGGCAAACACAAGGGCTAATATATGGTTGCTTAGATATTTGAGGCCTGAGATTACCAAGCGTTAACTCTCGGTTGAGTTAACTCTTGAGCTCTCCTAAATCCAACACCTGAAATGAGATTGGAGCCACCCAATCCCTGCTGGCAATCCCCGAGATACACCAACAGGATTCTGTTTTTCTCTCTGATCCAGTTTAACGATTAGGCACTCATGCCCAGTCAGGAGCAGATGCCCTAGTGGCAGGAAATTATTTTCAGTGCCACCCCAAGTTCCTAGTTTTGGCACTGAGGCTGAAAAAGAATCAAAACCTGGGAAAGCACATTTATGGGCGAGCAGTATTAGGGTCTTTATCGTATCATGTTTTAGTATTGCATGCCAGATCTACCAGCTGTTTTCCTTACAGAGAGACTTGGCATTTACCATCATCAACTGAAGCCAAAGTCACCAATGACCACTTATAATACTACAGAAAAGAAGAAGAGACAATGACCAACAGCAAAAAACAACTAGAAACATGGGAAGCATGATTGGTAAATTGGCAGGAAAAGAAAAGTGTAATTAATAGCTTTATAATTCAAGGGCTTTATAGATTTTTTTTTTTGTTAGAATCACTGATTTTATTCCCTTCCCCTCCAATAGGGAATATTGACTGCAATCTTATTTTTTGTGTTAATAAAAACTTTTCTGTTGTCTAACATTCTGCTCCCAGCAAGAACTATTTGCAGCATTTGAATTAGAATCTTTACTATAAATGCACAAAACAGCAAACTGGCTGAGCCCTTCTGGATTTGTGATGCAAGGCCTGAAATGACAAATCGAGGTAGGCAAGCTTCAGTGAAAACAAATGGGTGCCAATTCATTCCTCCAGAACACAGGTGGGGTGTGTTATGCAGGGAAAGTGAGCCAACTCATTTTGTTCAGGCAGGAGTGTGGCTGAGCCAAGTTTCTGACAGGCAGATAGCTTGCCTCGTAGAGTGGAAATCTAAATGAGAAACTCACAGCAGGCTGGTTTTTATAGATGCTGATTTAAATGAAGTGTCAATACAAATAGAATAATATAACCATTTTTATGCTGGAGAGAAATTTGGAGAAATAAAGTAATAAAATAAAATAACGATATGAAAGGGTATGGGTAAAAAAACCAAAGAATTTTATTTTATATTTTATTACTGCACATAACTAAAATGTCTTTTTACATAAATATGGTAACAATGCATGTACTATCTAGTTTATGAGAGGCAGGCAACAGTACACTAGCTTGCAGAATAGCCTTTTTTTATTAGAAATTATAGCTTGCAAAGAATAACTTGAGCAAGCTTGCAGTAAAAGTAAACTTTTGTTATGCTTCTGGCATCCTGACCAATTTGTGCCAGAATGTTCTATTAGCTGGGAATATTGCATATGAAAGGGAAAAATATGACTCAAGCTGCTAGTCTATGAAATGTTCCTAAAAAGTATTATATGAAAACCTTGATTGACCAAAGCCACGATGGGTGGTTGAAATTATTATTGATAGACACCAGTGGTGGGTTGCCCCCAGTTTGCACCGGTTCTATAGAATCAGTAGTAAAACCGGTGGGAGGCGCCGCCCACCGACCCCGACGTTATCAAAGTGCTTCTGCGCATGCGCAGAAGAGCATGCGCAGGCAGTCCTGTTGCGAACCTGTAGTAAAGGTAAGTAGAACTCACCCGATAGACACATTTGTTAAAGACCACAGCAAGTGTAAGATTGTGAGTTAAAATATACAAATGGTAAATGGTAAATTTCAGAAGTTAACCAATTAAAGAAAAATGGGTATGTTGTTTGTGAAATTAAAGAAAAGGGGAAGGATCTAATACAGGGGTGTCAAACTCATATCATCACGTTGTCATCATGTGACGTATCACGATTTCCCCCCCCCTTCGCTAAAACGGGGGTGGGGGTGGCTAGCCCGTGATGCACCTGGCCTGTGGGCTGTGAGTTTGACATCCCTGATCTAATAGATTGAATGAAGATGGTCTGATCTGGTGGAGTGGAGCTGATGAGTATGTGTAGGGAGAGGAAAGTGTAATTATGAATGAGAGAGCTAAAATGTCAGAAAATACAAATCAGTGCCATCTAGGTAATTGTAACATTATCTTTTGAAAATAAAATGATTTTAGATTCAAATTTGCATGATTCTATGTGCATTCTTCTGATCAGTTAAACTAACCTGTGACAGGGTTTTCTTATCCATTAAAGTAAATCTGACCATCGCCTTCTTGTTTTTATTCTTTGAAATAATTGTATTATGACAGTTGTTCAATTAAATTCGTATTAGGATGATGAGGCATGCTTTCAAGATGTCTGGAACTATCTAAGGTCTTGATCCTTATAGTAAAATAAACAAATGCCCTCCAAATCTGTCAAAACATATTTTCTCACCTTGCAGTACTCATGGTAATAATTTAAGAGTCACTAAAATATTGGAAATTTGGCTGATTCCAAATACACTGAACTACATCGTAACAACAAACCTTAATCAAGTTTGTTTCTTCCCATCAGTTTTTCATTTTCTTGCTAAACTATTACTAGGAGGATTTCTAAATTCAGCATTTTGTGCAATACATATAATCATAATGACAGAATGATAAGCAATCCATAATTGATAATAGAAGTGCAGTAGCAAATATTCAATTAACAGGGTTTACCCTTGAAAAACATTTAAATTGATAGGTTTCAGTGGATGCTTTATAATAGCATAGTAATTAGCAAAATTGGATTAATAATGCATTAAAATGTATTGCATATTTGTGCTTTTACTGGCAGGAGGAAATGAAACCAGTCAGTTTAAATTAGGTTATTAAATGACTGCAGCACCTTAATGCTATTTCTTCCCCTCCTTGTTTTCTGGAAACACATTTCTGCTGATAGCAATTCTTGAGGCAGCAGTAATACTCCTTGGGCTGCTTCTATTATTCTTACTTGTTAAGTTCCTTTTTCCGACTATTTCTTACCTCCCTCTTTCTGCCAAATAAAGAGGTGACATTATCAGGAGAAGAAGCAGGGAGAGAAATGCACATGAAAAGGAATATCAGATTGAAAGGACTCCCCCGAGTGGACACATGTATAAATGTATAGAGAAAAACTCATCTCTAATGCAACCTTGGGGACTTGAATTATTTACATTCTTTTAATCCTCTTAACTTCAAATCAAGATAACTCACATTGCTTTACAGCCAAGCTTTCAGCTGTGCTAGTGTTCAGGAACAATTCTGGGAAATCACTTAATTTAACAAATTCATAATCAACTTGCATTTTCTATAGGTATTTTGAGAACTTCAGCACCTCTTCTTCATTCCCGTTTACTTTTATCAAAATCATATTTATTCATTCCTTCATTCACTTCCATGTTCATACTTATATCTGCTATTTTGTACATGGTAGCTAATGTGAAATCCTACATGGCATAGGGCCTGTTACTTGAGATACTATCTTTCTCCCACAGTATCTGCCTGACTGGTTTGATCTGGCAACATTTAGGTTTCATTAATTAACGCTTCAGAATCTCTATAGCTGCACCTGATCTCTGAAAAGAAGAGATTCCCCTGAGATTCAAATATCTCCCATCCTGCTGGTGTTTTGAAGGGTTTAAAAACCTGACTCGGATGCCCCTTTTTTTCCTGCTCCTTTCTGGGTTTCGTTTCGTTTCTCTTTTCTTTTTCCCTTCTTCTTCCTCCTCCTCTTCCTCCTTCTCCTCCTCCTCCTTCTTCTCATCCTCCTCCTCTTCCTCCTCCTCCTCCTCCTCTCTCTTCTAATGTCCTTTATTTTTAATTTTTTTAGCAACTGTAAGCTGCCCAGAGTTGTTGGGAGTCGGGCAGCATTTAATAAATTTAATAAGTTTAATGTATTAAATTTATTAAATACATTTAATAAATTATTTTTTATTTATTTTAATTTATTTTAATAATAAATTAAATAATTAAATAATAAATAATAAATTATTATTTATTTAATATATTAAATTTATTAAATATACATTTAAAAATTATTATGATTTGAAATCATTCTCGAGCCTGTGTAGCGTAGGGGGCTAATGCCTCCTACTAAAGGCAGCAATTAACACCAGCTGCCTGTAATTTCTGTGAGTTCAATCCTAGCCAGGCTCAAGGTCGACTCAGCTTTCCATCCTTTCTAAGGTAGGTAAATTGAGGACCCAGTTTGTGGGGGCAATAAGCTGACTTTGTATAAATATACAAAAGTATGAAGGCTATTGCTTAACGCATTGTAAGCCGCCCTGAGTCTCCAGAGAAGGGCGGCATATAAATCAAATTAAAAAAAAATATGTGCAGTCATGATAGTTATTAAGGCTAGTAAGATCTAAGCTTGCTTAAACAAATGAATTAATTCAAGTATGTAAGCCAAGTCTGCAAGCAAGTTACATAGATTTTGTTAACCTGCAGCATTATGCACTGGTTTCATCTCATTCCCTTAAGAGGAGTATAGAATAGTATAGACATTCATAAATAGCACATCTCTTTCTTGTCCCTGAAGGAATAGAGTTGGATTCTTGAAACTAAATAAATCATTTGCTTTACTGCCTAGTAGGTCCTCAGTGAATTACATTTGGCGGAATTCAACAAATTGTATTGATTTAAATATTCATTTGGCTTCAATACATTTAAATGTCTGAAAGGATTTGAATAATTGATTCAAATATTTGAATTTTTGCTTTACTTCCCAACTCTTTCATTACAGTTATGCAATCTTGTTTAATTAAGTAGTGCAGAACACTCTGCTTATACGATTCCCTTTCAACAGTATTGACACATTAATAATCTATATTGAGTCTTAGTGCAAGGTGGAAACTCAATCTTTCTTTCTCATTTCCTAACATTTACTGGCTTTCGAGTTCCAGAGACATTACTGCTGATAAGTGCTCATGATTGTCTCCATGCCTTTCCTGCCTCTCAATGGACTGTTATCTCCCATAGGCATAAAATCCCTCCCAGACTGGAAATTACTATTAGATACATTCCCGTATTTAATACTGGAAATGATGGATGGAGATAGAAACTATTCAAAGGGGATGGATGTCTTCTAGAGGAAACAGAGACATTCAGGATATCTGAGGAATGGAGAAGTCAGGGAGGATTTTCATGTGCTTGAAAAAGTCCCTTTGTATGAAAGAATGTCATATCTTGAAAGTCCTGTTTTCAGATATATCAGAGCTAATAACTGCCTTACTTATTTGGGGTGTATATCACTAATAAACTCTGCAGAACTTTTTCTGTCATACTTTGAACATTTAGGACCTTAACAGCCATAATCGAAGATTATGAGACTTTATTAAATTAGGTTGTATGAGGTCTGTTATAGGTTATGTGCATTCCACTGGAATAACTGGAAAAGAAAAAATATTACGATACTTTTTCGCAAATTAACTTGCCTATTTTTTGAAATGTACTTTTCAGGTCTTTCTTGATTTGCCTTTATTTTCACTAGAAAAAAAATGCATGTGTGCAAGTGTCTATGCCTGCTGTAATGCTTCATCTCTAGAGTAACATACCTAGAAATATGTATCTGGAACCTGTATTTTACTCCCTTTCAGTCCCCTCCATCTTTAATTGAAATTATACTCATCTGTTACTAATCTTGTTTCAATCTTCTTATGAACCTTCATTTAACATTTCTTTGTAATCAGCTCCTCTGGGCTGGCATGGAAGAAATCAGATTTTTGTTTATTTGTAGTATATAATCCAGCTTCATGCTTCCCCTCATATTGAATTAGGAATTAACTGAAGCACTCAACTAGATAGAGAATCACATTTCTGTAGTTCTCCTTATACGGTTATAGTGAGAAAGATTATTTTAATTTTGAGGGAGCCTCTGGTTCTTCCTGTACTTGAAGAGGAAAATGTCACAATGTAATTATTTCTGCATAAAGAGATTGTTAAAATGTACTGTTTTCCATTCATCATAGTCATAGCAGCTCATGCTTGATTGTCTAATTTGAGGGAAGAATTTTTTTAAGGGGAAGTCCTAGAGTTTTATATCCATCCTAATATGCTTGCCATGACACTACAAACAAGAAATCACCTGATGTACTGAAGGAGAACTCCCATGAAACCAATGCTAAAACCAGTCAATCAATCAATCCATCCATCAATAAGCCAGTTATTTATTCCTTAGCCAAACAATACTAGCAGGAGATCAATATAGGCTAGCTATAGAATAAATTTACGATGTGGTGAGCTTTTGTAATATTCTCCTAGGAAAATAGGAGAATATGATGTCAATGCTCCTACGTGACTGTGTCCTCAAATCTTTTTTGGAAGAGCATCTGGGCAGATAGATGAATCACACTATTCCCCTCGTTTTCAAAATTACATATTAATATATCTGGCCTACAGAAATCAATGGTACAATGGCAGAGGGAATAGGCATAGAAAATTACATTCCTGAAAACCTCCTCACCTCGAAATTCTTATGAAATAAATTCTTATTTATTTAAGGTCAACTTAAATAAATAAGCATTGCCTATGAAATTGTGAGAGTTGTAGTTAGGGATTTCTACATTTTATTACTTGTGTAATAAGTACTTGTGTGAGAGGAATAGTGCCAGGGTATTGTTGTGCATGCATTGCCACACAGAAATCTAGAAACCTGTGGGGAAAGTATTTTTTATCCCTTCCCCTGGAGTTGGTTCACTTGGAACCAACTCATGATGACATTTGGAGAGATGCACAGGGCCGTTTTCTCTATCTTTGGGTACAGTTAATTGCCAAAATAGGCTTTTTGTGATGAGAAAGGGGAGTAACCTAGGGGTGAAATCCAGCAGGTTCTGACAGGGTCTGGAGAACCAGTAGTGGAAATTTTGAGCAGTTCAGAGAACCGGCAAATACCACTTCTGGCTGGCTCCAGTGAGTTGGAATGGAGATTTTGCAGTATCTTTCCCCTGCCATGCCCACCAAGCCACACCCACAGAACCGGTAGAAAAAAAAATTTGGACTTCACCACTAGAGTAACCCACTGAAGCCACAAGATTCAAGTGAGTCTTGTAACACGATTTACATTTATTGAATTCTTTCCATTAAACAAAGACTGGTGAGTTAGGGTTTTTTTCCCCCTAAGGAACATAGGCCCTCCCCTATTATAAATTAATCAGTTTTGGACCTTCAACCGCTTATCACTGGACAGCACTTAAAAATAAGCGGTACGGGGCACAGGGGTGTGTGTGTGTGGGGGGGATGCACTTGTTCTTATCCCGAAACTTGTATTGTGGCTTAAAGCACTGCATTTTCTCCGGTCTTTTATACTCTTTTGTATTCCATTGAAGCGGATGAGAACATTCTGCAATTTAGATCCCATTATCTCAAAATAGCTAGATTTATTTGTTGCCGATACCTTAAGAATCCCGGAGTTTAGGGCCAAAATATAAGAATCAGAACCACCAACTGGGTTACACTATAACTCTCATTATCTAGTTAGTAAACGATGCGAGTTGCACACAGCAGCCGAGCAATCAACCACAGGGCGACAGTACTTTCCGGTGAGGGAACCGAAATCGCCGAGAGACAAAGAACAGAAAGACTGCGAGGCCATCGCCAGTTGCGATCCCAGCGAGAGGAGGCTATGCAACTACGATCCCCACAATCCTTTGCGGCAGCGGGCGAGCCATCGCATTAGCCGCCGTCGTAAATAATAGATCGGTTTTAAAGCCTGCGCTCTATACTCGGCTCGCTTTACGGCCGCGAATCCGTGATCCGCTTCCGGGCAGAAGTTGACGGAGGGGTCGGTCTGCCGTGGGTTCCTTGTAGCCCGGAGACGTGACGCTTCTGGCTTTGCGATGGGGAGAAGCCGATTGTGACATTCTCTCCGCTCCCTCCCGCCCCCTCCTCCCTTGCCCGGACAAAGCGGGCCCCTCCAGGCCTGTCGGGATGGAGGAAGAGAGCATGGAGGAGGAGGGGGGCGGCGGCGGCGGCGGTGGAGGAGGAGGAGGCGGCGGCAGCATCAGTAGCAGCAGCAGCAGCTACGAGGCCTTCATGGACGACCAGAACCACAACAACTGGGATCCTGCGGCGGGAGGGCGAGGCGGAGGCTACGGACTGTCTCCTTCGCCTTGTCCGGGAGAGTCCCGTGGGCACCGGGTAGCGGAGGAGCTTGAGATCCACATGATGTCCGAGGCCGCCGCCAACGGGCCGGGGAAGGGCTGCGAAGCGCCGGGAAAAGGAGGGGCTGCTGCCGCCACCGCTGCCGCCAGCATTAACCTCAACATCAACCCTTCGGCCTCTAAGTTCTGTGAGTGAGGCATCCTCGGTGTCCATTCTCCCCGCCTCCAAGATCGAAGGAGTGGAAATGTGGCCCATGGTTGCCCAGGAAAGAGGAGAAAGTGAACTAGAAAGAGAGACCCGAAAGTGCTTTTTTTTTTTCCCTAAGAGGCAACTGGACTTTGATAGTTTTTCTTTGAAGATGTTTCGCTTCTCATCCAAGAAGCTTCCTCAGCTCTGACTGGATGGTGGGGAATGGAAGGATTTATACTCCTTGCAGACAGTTGGTCATTTGCATCCTTTTAGAGGGTTGTTAAGGTCACTTGGAGGTTTATCTGTGCCCTCAGGATCACCTGAGTAGTGCAAACTGGTGTGGAGCTGCCTTAGAAAGGTTGAAAGGACTGTGTTGTAGATTGGAGATAGATGATGTTGTATCTCTCCCCCCCCCCCCCCCCCTGTTGAGAGAGGGCTGTTCAAGGTCAGGAGGATCTTCAGCCAATAACATACATGTAGGCTTCAAACTCAAAAGAGTATCTAAAGCAGAAGCTTGTCCTATTATAATACCCAGACAGAAACTGGGCAACGTGGTACATGCAGCACAATGCAGTGAGCCATGTACAGATCTTTACATTGGGGAAATGAAATAACCACTTCATAAACAAAATAGGAGAACAAACACATCAGGACTAGTTTCAGCAGTTGCATTTAAAAGACTCAGGCCACTCTTGAAGACAACAAAGTTCATATTTTGAACAGAGAGGACCGCTGATTTGAAAAAGAGGTCAAAGAAGCCATCTATGTCAAAATTAAACAATCCTGTTTCAATAGAGAGCGAGGGATATGGCATCATCTATCTCCAATCTACAACATAATCCTTGCAACAGTACCAAGAAGGCTTCACACCCATTTGCACCACTCAGGTGACCCAGAGGACACAGATAAACTTCCAGGTGACCTTAATGATCCACTAAAAGAATGCAAATGACCAGCTGTCTGCAAGGAGTATAAATCCTTCCGTTCCCTGCCATCCACTCACAGCTGAAGAAGCTTCTTGGATGGGAAACGTCTTCAAAGAAAAACCAGAAAGTCCAGTTGCCTCTTGAAAAAAGCACCTTTGGGACAACCATGACTTGGATGACTGAGAATTTCCATAGACATTTAGAAAGATAGTTTGGTTCGTGCCACTTTTTTTCCCCAGCTGACCAGCAAGCACCCTTTCTCCAGATTTACATTTTTAACTGGACAGAGAACTTATCTCTTGCTAATTCAGTTTCTTCTCTTTCATGAACAGCCGTGAGCATGTTTAGTAGTAGAAGAATTTCTTCTTCTAATCCCATTGAGAGGCAACCAGCTGTTTTAATATAGATACTTAAAAAAACACCAATTTTATAATTTTGAAAGCTTATTCTTTGTACTGTAACATTGTGTTACTGTTTTATGTATTCTTTAAGAGTTATATCTAGATCAGGGCTGTACGTAATGCAATTTGGTGATGGTTCATAAACCCAGTATTTAAAAACAGATTTTGAATATCAATCTTTTTTTTGTGATACTTTAAGCAGCAGTTAGTCTTCATGTTTAATTTCAGACACTCTTGTGTATGCTTGTTTAGAAATACGTAAATCTGTCTCAATAGGCATAGAATTGGAATTTGAGTTAAAATAGATGACTGTTCCATTTGAATCAGAAATAAGATGCTGAGGCTCTGGAAGGAGTGCAAAGAAGAGCATAAAAAATGATAAGAGATTTGGAGGCTAAACCTATGATGAATGGCTAAGGGAATTAGGGATATTTAGCCTAAAAAAGAGATGACTTGGGATAACATGATAGCTATATTAGGGGCTGTCACAGGGAAGAAGGAATCAATTTGTTCTCCAAAGCACCTGAGTGCAGGATAAGAAGCAATGTGTACAAATTGGTCAGAGGGAGATCCAACCTGGAACTAAGGAGAAGTTTTGATAGAACAATTAATCAACGGAACAGAATTGTAGGTGCTTCATTTGTCTGGTATCATTTGTCTGGTATAGAATAAGGACTCCTGCCTTGTTCAGGGGGTTGGTCTAGAAGACGCCAATGTCCCTTCAAGCCCTATTATTCTACCCACATCCCATTAATATCAGAGGTATCTTTTAAGGCGCTTCTGGGTTGACAGGAGTAGCTGGTGACATCACTTGCTCGGCATGACAAGTTTCATGTCTCCATCAAGGACCTGGAGCAAATGACAGGAACTTGCCCCACCACGCAGCAGAACTCGGGTCTCGAACACAGGGTTCTAACCGCGTGAGCCACCACACTCCTGTATTATTCTGTGATAATGTAGAAATACTCTTGTCTCAAGTATATAGTTTGAGCTTTGCATTTAAGTTTAATATTTGTTGACAATTACTCTGACTACGTTCTTTTTATCAATTACAGTATACTTTCTCTTCTAGTAATGAATGTTATAACAATAGAAGATTATAAGAGCACATATTGGCCAAAGTTGGACAGTGCCATAGATCAGCTTTTAACTCAGAGTCCTGGTGACTATATTCCCATTTCCTATGAACAAATATACAGGTAAGGAAATAAAAAAAAAATGGTTCTCCAATAACAGATTATTTCAAGCTTGCATTATTTCAGTTGCTTGCAAAGTGCTAATGAAAACTTTTAGTAAAGAAGTATATTTAAAAGTACAAAGGTAATTCTGGCATTAGATTTCTAAGTATTTGGCTTTGACTATTTAAGCTGAATGAAACTAAATGTGCTTGGTTAATATCTTTCATTTTCAGGAATTTACCTGTTTCTATATTAGAAAAGCACAGTCACATAATAGAAAATGTTTGCATTTCTTTGTAAAATAAAACATGCAAAACTCACTTCATATTTTCAAACTGTGCAACTGAAGACAACCCTGGCATTTCACTAATCAAATGAAAAACTTAAATGTATCGATAAAGGAGACTGTATAGGTTCTCTATTAATGCGCAGATACATGTATGTGCTTTAATTCTAATCAAAGAGTTGTCGTCTGTAGTACTTCCTTCTTCAAGGCAGAGATCCTGTTTTTAACTCTGCTTTTAATGACATTTCAACCAATTCTTAATTCAGATGCGGGGGGTGCTTATGCCATAGAAACCAGGGCTCAAAACAGAACGATTTCTATTTGATGTACTTAGGCGATAGAAGTCAGGCAACAGTGTAGTGTAGTTCTAGAGCAGGAATGTCAAACTTACGTGGTTATGGTGCATCACGTGATGTATTGGGATCTTTTCCCCCTTCACTAAACTAGGCGTGGGCATGGCCAGCGCATGACGCATCCAGCCTGCGGGCCATGAGTTTCAATAACAGAAATAAATGGCATGTTTGGTTAAAACACATCTTAATAATATGATGAGTTAACTAAACAATCTTCTTAGAAATAGGATATTGCCAGGCTTTAAAAATAGAATCATATGTGAGATAGCCTTGAGCTTTTAGATCTTGTGGAATTCTCTGTGACAAATACAGATTTGCTTCCACAAACCTGTTAGTTAGTGTTATAAATGTATATTTAAATCATATACAGGTAGTCCTCGACTTCTAACACTTCATTTAGTGACCGTTCAAAGTTACAACAGCACTGAAAAAGTGACTTATGACTATTTTTCACACTTACAATCATTGCAGTATCCCCATGATCACATGATCAACATTCAGATGCTTGGCAACTAGTTCATATTTCTGACGGTTGCTGTGTCCCAAGGTCATGTGATCCCCTTTTGTGATCTTCTGACGAACAAAGTCAATGGGGAATATAGATTGATTTAACAACCGTGTTACTAACTTTAACAACTGTGGCAAGAAATGTTGTAAAATGGGGCAAACTCTTTTACAAATGTTTCACTTAGCAACATAAATTTTGGGCTCCATTGTGGTCGTAACTCGAGCACTACCTGTATTTAAAATAAATTTCTACAGGCTTAATATTGTCAATTTATCATTGTTCCTGTATTTATTTCTGCAGTTGTGTATATAAATGTGTGTGCCAGCAGCATTCGGAACAGATGTATAGTGACTTAATAAAAAAGATAACTAACCACTTAGAGAGAGTCTCAAAGGAGCTGCAGGTAAGAAACTGCACAATTTCATTTTCCTGGGATAGTATCCCAGTGATAGTATCCCAGTGATCTGTTGAAGTTATTGCTACCATAATTGCTTCCTGTGCAGAACCTGATCAACCTGATTTGTAACATGTTAGTTGTGAGTAATTCTTTTCTAGGGAATTCAGATATTACTGTCCATGTGAGTTCATGTATTTCAAAAGGGATCTTGACGCCAAAGATAATATTAATATACATGGTGGATTTGCACTGAAAATATATATAGATGTGGATAAGAAAAATCCCCACTAGGTGGAATCTGATTCCTAGTGATTTCAGAGGCATGTTCATATAATTTTTTTGACAACTATTAGATTTGCCAATTGCCTCCTGAAATACTATTTCAACTTCCTGGACTAGGGAGTTACTATGACACATCTTGGTGATCTCCCATTTAAGTACTTACCAGGTTTGACTCTGTTTAGTATTTTGAGATCAGCCATAGCAGTGAACAAAATCTAGGATGATTGCTCAAATGAATATGACCAATATTGATCACTTTGTCCCTAGGGAAACATGTAGTGGACGTGTGCCAGTATGTATCTATTATTTTTAGCTTTAAATTAGCCCTTTATCTTCTTATAGAACTTGGTGTTGGAAAATTTATCAGTGTTCAGGCAACCTTTTATTATATTGTACATTTGTGTTTTGTTAGGTTTATCAAAATATGCTGTTCATTTTTACTGAGCTTGTTTAAAGAAAGAACCTCCCTAGTTTTATAAAACTAGGATTTTTACTGATCAACTGAAAAGACTTTTTTTAAAAATCACAGCCATTGGGTTTTTGTTTTTTTTAATTGAGAATCTTGTTTTAATACTGACCTGCCTCTATATGGACATTTGTTGCTTATTAACTATTAGTCAGCATGACATTAGAATATGAGCAATTCACTGAAAGGAGTAAACAGAAATAAAGTAGTTTGCTTGTCAATATTTAGTTCAGTGTTTAATATCAGGGGAAAAAATACCATTTCATATTTGTATTTGGCTGTGCTTTCATTGTAGTCAAGTATTAATATGTATGAAGAATGTAGCTTCATCTTCAAACTCTTGAGATTTGTCAGTAAATGGGACCCTGAGGAAAAAAGTGCTGCTTTGGCATGCTGTAGCTACTGATAGCAGTTCACTGAAGAGATGTGTAGCTAACTGAATATTGCAACTTTCTTCTTACATTTCTTGTATTAAAATAAAACACTAGTGTTGCATTTACAGGTGAGGTGGGGGGCTCTTCCTCATTGAAACAGTTAAAACACAGCACAGCACACAATTTTTTTGGATTAAAAGTCACATTTCATTTTAGGCCTGTGCCAAGATCTGTCCTTCAGAAAGTACTATAGACTCCCCACCTTCCTGCTTTTACTTAAACTTTTTTTCATTTATATTCTTTTGGATGAACTTAAAAAAGAAGTACTGAAAACTAAACTTTATTTCAACATATAGAACTAATGTTTATTAAAATTAAATAGCACTAGCATTAGACAACACTTCAAAATTAAAACATCCAAAAGCTGAAGTGAACATTTCAAATTTGAATTCTTTTGCTCATTGCTTTTTAATATGATTATTCCCAAATGTGCACTTATTTTTCTTCTGATATCTTACAAATTATAATATGGAAACAAATTCTGAAGGTTGGTAGGAGCCACATTCAAGTTTTTTGGGGCGATGTTTGCTATTCTGAGATTATACACTGACCTGTTAGATTATATTTTAATTGAAATGACTTTGGTTTACAATTGCTAGAGTACTGGGCAGTAGCCATTGTTAAAAGCAGCAATGTTGGTTTGTTGAGCTGAACACCTGGTTATCATCTGGCACAGAGGTGGGCTTCACATAATTTAACAACCAGTTCGCCTAGTGCAGAACCAAAAATGTGAGTGCACGGTTGCCTGCGCGCGGCTTGCAGCACACCTTCTCAGACAGCCCTGAGTAGGGCGGGCGAGGCGTGGAAATCAGCTGGGCTGCGTGGGCGGGATGAACGAGCCAGCCAGAGAGTGAGATATATAGGATGGGATAGTGCCTGGGTGGGTGGGTGGGTCCAGCCGGTGGTCGAAACTATCGATTTGCCCGAACTGGTCCGAACCGGCAGCAGCCCACCTCTGCTCTGGCATCTTTTCCTGTAGCTGAATGTTCCTATAGAATAAAGATCTTCCCTTTCTTGAGAATAAGATAATCCTTTCTCAAACTTCTTTAAGTCTATATTTTGCATGTGATTTTGCAATAGGTAATTTAAGAAACACCTCATTATCACGCTTATAACTTAATTACATTGCCAATTAAAAGTGTGTATTACTTGGCTGATCTGCAAGCACATAAAATCTGATCTAACGGTCAAGGCAAATTGGCACTAGATAAGAGCAGCAGAATTCAAGAGGGCATGGACTTAGGTCTGACTGTAGAAAGCTGACTGTAGAAGTCCTTAGGCTAAGGAAGAGAAGAATTGTCTTCTTTGTTTGCTTGCACACAATAGACATCATCTTGCAGACTAAATCCTTAACTACTGTCATCCTATGCCCTGGAGGGTTGTAGGGAGTGGCTATCCTTATTCCCCCCACCCCCCAAAAAACCTCTGTTTTCTACGTAGCTCTGGCCTGTGCTTTCTCTTGCCTGGCTCCCTTTCTGGATTGTGCTCGTTCTTGGGAAACTGTTGCTTCACTACAGTCCATCATATTACACTAGTTCCCCCTCTCACATATACTTCCAGAGCTGAACAACTTCCAGATTGAGTATGTTCCAGGAAAAATAATAATAAAGGATCATCCCTGTGGAATACTGAACTATTCTGCATTCATTTAGCAACATAAAGATGCATTCCTTCGTTGTTCTGAGATTGAGCAATGAAATTACCCTTTCATTACTGGAAGTATTGCCTGATTAACCTTGCATTTTAGGGAAAGATTCTTCCCTCCTATCTATAGCTAACCATGCCCTTATTTATTTATATCTTGAATTATTTATTTAAAAAAAATAAAGACAAGGCGGTGAACATATCTTAATATTTCTTCCCCTTTCCTATTTTCCTCACATCAACAACCTTGTAAGTTGAGTTGGGCTAAGAAAAATTAACTAGCCCAAGGTCACCCAGCCGACTTTCATGGCTAAGGCACTAGAATTCAGTTTGCTGGTTTCTTGTTCAATACCTTCATCGCTGGATCAAACTGGTTCTTTTCATGTGTCCTCTGAAAAATTGTTGTAGGAAGAAGTGCTCTCTGTATGAATGTGGGAAGAAGCAACTTTCATGAAATGAATTTCCATTTACCACAACTCCATTGATAAAATACGTTATTCTTGTATGTGCAACTTTATGCTGGAAGACTCAATGCATTTTTCATTTTATTAACCAAAGTCATTAGTAACCATAGATCTTACAGGTAGAACCTGATTAAAGAATCAAGATGTATAAAATGCTTCTTATAAAATAAGGACATACATTTTAATTACTAATTAGGTTAATCTTTAAAAAAATAAGAGAAATAATGAGAAAAAATATCTGTTTTTAAGATAATGTTTTTTGAAGCAGAGAAAATATTCTCAGGTAATAAATAACAATGGGAAACTTACATGATTGGCTCTGTGTGTAACTTTAAAAGACAAATATCAGATTTTTGGGAGTTTCCTGAGTGACTCAGTTGAACACTAAATACCGATTTTTGTATGCAGATCTCCACTATTTGCTTTTGAAGAGTTAATAAACTCTTCTGAGGTAGAATAACTTTTCCGTTGCAATATGATCATTCTTCAGTTGGAGGACATTAGTTTCATAATTAATGCTAGTGTTTAACAGCTGTTAGTTTTCACGTTTTTTATTATGCATCCGTATTCATTGCAAATTTCTTTGCGTGTCCTGCTTTAGAGTGAAAAGTGTATTTCGTCTCTCATTATGTAAAGACTGGATAATTATTGTGTGGAAAAAGACTTCAGATGGGATGCTAAGTATTAATTTGGTGATATTTTAGTTAATCCTGCTTTGAAAATTTGTATTTTGGTTTGGACTTTTCCTTTTTTTTTATTAGACTTTTCTCCAGCAATTTTGTTGCTTCAATTGGTGCCATATATTTGGCATATAAAGGGAGGAAATAAATGTTTTAGATACTGAACGGTATCTAAATGGAATTAGAATAGTCATTTTACTGCTGTTATATTACATTATCACAACTATTGTAAGGTGCTTCTGACAAAGGAGGGAAGGTCTAAACAGGTCAGGGAAGAGTGTATCTGTAGCTACATTTCTCAGTCCTTTGAGAAAGACGAGCACAGGAAAAGTGAGTAGAACTCACCGCCCGTAAGGAGTCTGTAAGGAGAAGGGTGGTATATAAATCTAATAAATAAAATAAATAATAAATAAATTATGCTTTATTGAGATTGTGCTTGTCCCCTCTTTCCTCTTATACACCAGTTAGTCAGGGAAGTATCATCCTGAGTCTCTTTTTAAAACTCCTCGGACTTTTGCTTTAGACTTAGGTCAGTGGTGAAATCCAATTTTTTTTACTACCGGTTCTGTGGTGTGGCTTGGTGGGCGTGGCAGGGGAAGGATACTGCAAAATCCCCATTCTCTGCCCACTCTTGGTGGAAAGATATTGCAAAATGCCACCTCTGGCTGGCCCCATTCCCTCTGGGGCCAGCAAGAGCTGACATTTGCCAGTTCTCCGAATTACTCAAAATTTCCACTACTAGTTCTACAAACTACTCAGAATTTCTGCTACCAGTTCTCCAGAATCTGTCTGTCGAGCCGTGCCCAGCTCGACACGTCAGGGCAAAGGACTTATCTGCTAGGTGGGGCAGAGAGAACACCTGCTATCAAGAGGAAACGCATGGGCACATTGGTGGAGGGGGGTGTAACGGGCTAGGCGGTCGGTCACGCTGCGGACGAGCAGGCTAACCTGCTGGATTTCACCCTGGTTTAGGTAATGATTTTTTTATTTTTGAATATTGCTAGAAGGCCATCTCTGTAGCTGTACACCAACTGATCCAGTTTAGGTGTGTGTCGGTATGGGAGAGTTTTGCCTGATTTTTGCAGTGACAGATAAGATTTGAGGGACCAGGGGCTACAATTCAATCTCTTGAGCTTTCAGGAATCCATTATAATTGGAGGATAAAACTTTTCGAACCATTTGAAGAGTGGTGGTGGATATGATCAGTATGGAAATGAAAGGAGAAATTCTCCTATCCCTACCCTACCTATAAAACCATCCAACAGTCTGAAAAGCTGCCTATAGCTGGCAGCAGGCTTTTAAGGAGTGAGGATGAGAGTGATTTGTCTTCCAGATCCCCCCCCCCCACTTTATTCTTATCTTAAAACAATAACAACCTTCTGAAATGCAAACTTTTGCTGTTGGCAGTATGAGCTTGAAGTACTGCGATGGAGAACATATTTGGGATACAGGTTGCTCTTCCTGAATTATTGAGATATAATATGGAATCCTTATAGGAACGTTTAAGGTCTTATTTTAAATAGTTATCTTTTGAGAGATATATAAAAGCTATTTTTATAGGTTGTATTGCCATTATATAACATTAGAACAAATCTAACTAGTAATCACCTAACAAGGCAATAGCTGTCTTTTCAAGTATCCTAAAGCTCTCTTTTTTCCACACTGCCCCAGAATATTTAAAGTACCTATTAAATATTTTGACTTTTAATCCAAGGCAGCATTTGATGAAATTTTAGTCAGAATTTAGGAGATAAAAATTCTCTGTTATGCAGTCATGCTGCAGGTGGCAGCAGAATACTTTCTCTGGCAAATTAGTGTATTTTTCCCCTAAGTATTAAACCATCCAGCTTAAAGAATAAAAAACACGACAAACTTTTAAACTGTTCCTATGCATCAAATATCACTGTGTAGATCTACAAGTCCTGTAAAACTTCCTATACTGAAGTCTGTCTTTCTTTCTTTCTTTCTTTCTTTCTTTCTTTCTTTCTTTCTTTCTTTCTTTCTTTCTTTCTTTCTTTCTTTTTGTTTTTATTATAAATTTTTATTAAGTTACATTGTAGTACAATACAAGTGAAATTGATTAGACAGTGGTAGTTTATATACAGATTGGATACATTTTTTTTAATTATAGTGTCTCCTAATTTACCCATTTATTCTAACATTTACACTATCTCTTATCCCTCCTTTATGCGATCTTCCATCCAATTATACCAAAGTCCCCACACCGTATAGTATTCCGAATCCTCTTTCTCATTTATCTCATACGTTAGTTTGCTCATCTTGGCACATTCTAAGATTTTTCTGAATTGTGTGTTCTTCCAGTGGTGTTCCCTTTCCTTTCCACTGTTGTGTGTATGCTAATTTAACTGCCTTGGTGATATGTATAATTACGTACCTCTTTTTTTTCTTGTATCTCCTTTTTAGTACTCCCAGGAGAAAGGTTTCGGGCGCCAAATTATTTTTTCTTCAATTATTTCTTGTATCCAATTGTGGATCTTTTTCCAATACTTCATCGCTTCGGGGCATGACTTTGTTTCTTTCTTGTCCTTCATTGCCTATGAATATCACAATAAGCAGCAGCTAATGCATTCCTTACTTTTTATGTACCATGGAATAGCTGTGATATATCTATATAAGAATTCAAATATTTAGACTTAATTTGTTATGAAGAAGTATGCATTTAAAACAAAATATTAAGGATATAAGGATAGATAGTAGCCCATTGAGTAATTGCCACCATAAAAAGTAAAGGAGTTCATAAGTAATGCTGTGTTATACAGTGGGGCAAAAAAGTATTTAGTCAGCCACCAGTTGTGCAAGTTCTCCCACTTAAAAAGATGAGAGTGGCCTGTAATTGACATCATAGGTAGACCTCAACTATGAGAGAGAAAATGAGAAAACAAATCCAGACAATCACATTGTCTGATTTGGAAAGAATTTATTTGCAAATTATGGAGGTAAATAAGTATTTGGTCAATATCAAAAGTTCATCTCAATACTTTGTTATATATCCTTTGTTGGCAATGACAGAGGTAAACATTTTCTGTAAGTCTTCACAAGGTTGGCACACACTGTTGCTGGTATGTTGGCCCATTCCTCCATGCAGATCTTCTCTAGAGCAGTGATGTTTTGGGACTGTCACTGGGCAACACGGACTTTCAACGTCCTCCAAAGGTTTTCTATGGGGTTGAGATATAGAAACTGGCTAGGCCACTCCAGGATGTTGAAATGCTTCTTACGAAGCCATTCCTTCGTTGCCCTGGCAGTGTGTTTGGAATCATTGTCATGCTGAAAGACCCAGCCACGTTTCATCTTCAATGTTGTTGCTGATGGAAAGAGGTTTGCACTCAAAATTTCACGATACATGGCCCCATTCATTCTTTCCTGTACACGGATCAGTTATCCTGGTCTCTTTGCAGAGAAACAGCCCTAAAGCATGATGTTGCCACCTCCATGCTTCACAGTAGGTGTGGTGTTCTTTGGATGCAACTCAGCATTCTCTCTCCTCCAAACACGACGAGTTGTGTTTCTACCAAACAGTTCTGCTTTGGTTTCATCTGACCATATGACATTCTCCCAATCCTCTTCTGGATCATCCAAATGCTCTCTAGCAAACTTCAGACGGCCCTGGACATGTACTGGCTTAAGCAGGGGGACATGTCTGGCACTGCAGGATCTGAGTCCCTGGCGGCATAGTGTGTTACTGATGGTAGCCTTTGTTACATTGGTCCTAGCTCTCTGCAGGTCATTCACTAGATCCCCCCATGTGGTTCTGGGATTTTTGCTCACCGTTCTGGGGGTGAGATCTTGTGTGGAGCCCCAGATCAAGGGAGATTATTAGTGGTCTTGTATGTCTTCCATTTTCTAATGATTGCTCCTACAGTTGATTTCTTCACACCAAGCTGCTTGCCTATTGCAGATTCAGTCTTCCCAGCCTGGTGCAGGTCTACAATTTTGTTTCTAGTGTCCTTTGATAGCTCTTTGGTCTTCACCATAGTGGAGTTTGGAGTGTGACTGTTTGAGGTTGTGGACAGGTGTCTTTTATACTGATGACAAGTTCAAACAGGTACCATTAATACAGGTAATGAGTGGATGCCAGAAGAGCCTCTTAAAGAAGAAGTTACAAGTCTGTGAGAGCCAGAAATCTTGCTTGTTTGTAGGTGACCAAATACTTATTTTCCACCATAATTTGCAAATAAATTCTTTCCAAATCAGACAATGTGATTGTCTGGATTTGTTTTCTCATTTTGTCTTCTCATAGTTGAGGTCTACCTATGATGTCAATTACAGGCCTCTCTCATCTTTTTAGGTGGGAGAACTTGCACAATTGGTGGCTGATTAAATACTTTTTTGCCACACTGTATTTGTTAAAAATGAAAGTTTGCAGTGTCTGAGACATCTTTCAAAATTGTGTACATATTATATATAGAAGTTAAAGAAACGTGTAACATTAGGGCTGGTAGAGAGCCTGGAGATATTTAAGTTCTACTCCTTCCCAGGGCAGGTATTTGCCATCCTTCTCATCTTTGTTTTATTTGTAGATTTGATTATCATATCTTCCATGCTTCATCCAAGTCATCACGAATAGAATAGAATAGAATAGAATAGTAACTTTATTGTCACTTTGAATATACACTAATCAGCATACATTAAAATGAAATTTTGTTGCATACAGCTCTCAAAGGGACACCACCTCCAATATGCACTACATAAACATGACAAAATAAATAATTAAATGAATAAATAAATAAATATGTATATACCTACATATATTATATGACACAGAAAAACAACACAGTCTAGTTCGGATGTATACGTGTACATGGTGAGGAAGACGAATCTTGGAAGTTTGCCAGATGGATGGCATTGGGAACAAGGCTGTTACAGAATTTGGTAGTTCTGCTAGAAATACTTCAAAACCTCCTCCAAGAGGGGAAAAACAGAAACCGACCATAAAGAGGGTATGTGGGTTCTCTAATAGTGCTTTGAGCTCTAAGCACATAGTTCTTATAGGGCTATAACTGAGCCTTCGATATGTCATCCAACCTCTTCCTTTCTCTGGCGATATTGGCATGTATTATTCCAATTGGATTCTGATGGCCAATTAATTGGCTACCCTACCAGAAATAAATGAGAGAGAGTGGGGAGGGAGAGGGAGAGTAGGGGGGGGGGAGAGAGAGAGCAGCTTGGTTTGGCATGACCTGTTCATGTTAAAACTCTGCTGAGTCCCTCCAAGTAAGATATTCTTATGTGAAAATCCATGCATCCATCTGGGTGCATGATTACTGTACATTAGATACTATCTTGAAAACTCTACTTTGATTTTAGTGAATTAGGTTCTAAAAATCTCAATTTCCGTATTGAAGTGAATTCTATAAAAGAAGGCCAGGATAAATTGGATATATTCTGTAATAACTGAGATTGAAGGATAGATTTTTGTAGCAGAGCAATAAAGAGAGGTGCAACACCTAACGGCTAGGTGGAAAAGAAAGGGGAAAAACTGAATCAATTCCATTGTGACACCATATAATAAGGAGAATGTCAATATTCCTCTGTTTATATGACCGTCTAATCAAGTATACGAGTATTGTGAGATTTCATCACTATATTTTGGAATATTAAATGATTAATTTGGCAAATGGTACAATTTGTATTTTCTGACAAGGTTCACTACTTGCAAAAGCTTCTCTAATGTTGTTTCCTCATTTTAATTGAGAAGCGTATTGCAGTGAAATTTCATAATCGTTATTCATTTTCAGAGAGTTAGATACAATATTTAGGATCTCACTGCCCCTCTGGTTAAATACATTAATACTCATTGATATATTTGTTATTAAGTAATAGTAATACTACATTGTTTTTATTCCTTTGCATATAGGAGCAGTATCTTCACAGATGCAGAGACAATGAAATGAAGGATTTTCATTTTTTCTTCATTTTTATTTTCAGAGTAACTAAATTGTACTTTTTTCTCTTTAAACCTTTTTTGTAAGTAAAAAATTAAAATAGGAATTTTGGAACTGGGCAGTATTGAAATATACTGTATGTAATAAATATTTTTCTTCAAAGAATATGTGACTTTAAAGCCAAATGAAAACAAATTATTTCAATATTAATATAGTTACTTGATTTTTAAAATAGTCTTTGTCAAATGTGATCTTAAGCGTTTTACCCATTAAAATTTTATAAGGCAGCTACAGTTTCATCACCAAAGTTGAAATGATTTGTTTTAGCTTTTTTTTTTTACTTTATGTAAGCATAAAAGTCATAACCATACATAGCTGGTGTCAAAAACGTCTAATAGAGTTAATCCTGACTAGTACTTGGGTAGGAGAACACTAGGAAATCCTGTGACAATAGACTAAATAGGAAAAGTAAAAGAGACACCTGGGAAGAAGGCAGTGGCAAATTATTTCAATGTTGTCGTCAGAACAATACGGACATACCTGTAGACATTCTGTCGCCAGAAATCAAATTCAGTACAAGGAAGTCTTCTCCTAATCATAGAGCCAAAAATAGGACAATTTTAGAAGACAATGTACATAGGTCAGGGTTGAATGTGAAGTCTTTAATACTCTCTGAAGTGATTGTGGACAGGCATTTCATTATCCAAATAAGTAGTTATCATCAATGCTAGCGGTGCTATTACCAATGGGAATTTATATGTGTATTACTTCAAATTCAGAACAAAATAGTTCCAATTATTAAAATGTTACATGTTGGCTCTGTCCCAATAAAGCAAAACTTGAAATGGCTCCATTGTTTGCTATACTTTTTTGCGGGGGGAAAATAAGTTACCTTCTTGGCTGATTTTTTTTTTGTAAATTGATTAGCAATAGCAAGTAACAGATTATTTTCTCATTGTGCCACTAAACAAGATTAAACTAAACTAGGTTGTGGCTTGCTTGCTTGCTGTTTTTTGTTTGCTTGTTTGTTCCCTAGTTATCCAAGCAAGTCCATAAAAAAAGCAGTATATTGTGTATTCTCTATACTAAAGATCTGGCTTGCCTCTCTTCTGTAGTTTTAAAAATGCTGCAAATGAATAATAGTAATACAAACAAATAAAACTGTTTCCCCAAGCTCTGTATACTATTGAGGGGTATAGTGCACAATGGTACACAATGGTACAGAGGGGTATAGTGCACAATGGTATAGTGCTTACCAAACACTTGTTCATCGTGTGGTCAGAGTTACAGAAGCTGCTGAAAAAGGAGACTTACGACTGGTCCTCAAAGTTGCAGCCATCATGGTGTCCCCACAGTCATGTAGTTGCAATTCAGGTCCTTGGTAATTGAATTTTATGATAATGACAGCATCCCACGAATCATATGATCACCCATTTGTGACTTTTGCAGCTGGGTTACAACAAGCAAAGTCAGTGGGGAAGCTGACAGGAAGTTGCAGCTCGCGGTTGTGTGACATGCTTAATGACCACAGTGATGCACTTAACGCCCACAATCAGCATTGACATAAATCAGTGTGGACATATAACATTTCATTTAACATCTGTGTCACTTAGCAATGGATTGCCAGGTGCAAACTTTAGTCAATGCAAGGCTACTTAGATTTGCATATTAGGAACAATAAGGCAAAGCAAAAGTTTTTGCTGCTTTAAATACAACTGCAGTTTAACAAGACACAAGAACACACAGTGTAAAAGTTCAGGAAAATAAGCCATGCTGTTCACTTTATAATTTAAACCTCAGCAGCCTTAATAGCACTTGCTATTTTCAATGATAAAGAATTTTAAAAACAAGAGTAATCTAGCCAGCCAAATGGGCAGATGGCTGCAAGCAGTCGTGTATGTGTTTGGAAACATTAGCAGAATAGGTTTTTATTGTAGCTCTTTATCTCTGAGCCAAGTGCTTAATTATAACTGCTTTTTCCTAATATTCCTCTTGCCCATTTCACCTTACCCGGCGTCAGCCAGTTATAGTGGAACCAGTCAATCTGTGCTGACTGGCTAGCATGAAAGATTAAAGCAAATTGAAAACTGCCATGCAAAATTTCCTAGGAATAGTCGGAACAGCCTGGCCCTCTCAGAACAAAACTATTTTAAAAAGCCAAGATTTGTTGAAAGATTAAAGCCAAATCCTTGGAACACCTATGATTTGTGTTTTCATAAATTAATAAAGTTAATTTATTAGTTGTTGAATGCAAATTTATGGATTATTTTGTCTGTAGAAAATGCAGGCAAAATTACCTCAAGTTTTTGCTGCTTCTATTTTGAGTTTTGCAAATCTTTATTAAAGGAGTAATCTGATATACTGTTATTTATTTGGATAACATTAAATAAATTGCCATGTTTTTCTCCATTTTCCATCATTCACAAGATTGGATTGGATTGATAGTTTTAGATGAACGCAAAGTTATTTTAATTAGAAGTAAATATTTTAACTTGTTAAGTCTTGATAGGTTCCTGATTACTAATAAAACCCAGTTATGATCCTGATCTGATTTAAATTTAAATTTTATTAGATGGATAAAGAGGTGAATGCTCCATTTTCCTTCTCTGCTTTGCTTCCCTCTGCCAAAATCAAACTTTAAAGGGGAATAAAGAAACCAGTTTCTTGGGAGGTTCAAATCCAGAAATGGTGATTGAAGGATTGTTTGTCATTATGTTACCGTGTGTTTCTTTTTGATGATAGAATTAACATTGTCATAATTAGCCAAATCACAGTCTGTAATTTACTTATAGCCATTGTTGTGTCTTTATGTTTTGAGATTACTGTAATCAGTTCTGTTACTGTGAATTTTAAACAAAGCAGATTAGGCTGCAAAATGGTGATAGATGTCTGTTAGGTGAGTTTGTTGCATAAATGCATATATTTGACTATATTAAGTATATAAAATTGGGACCTAGGCAGGGTAACTGATTTCATTTTGCTATGGATCATTGAAGGCTTTTGTTCTTTCTGAGTGCTTTGCAAATAGAGCAAAACTAGCAATCTCTTTTCCGTGTTCTGTTGTAAAAGCCCTTGAACGCATTATGTAGCACAGGCTGTAATTCTAGGGCCACAGTCCTATATGAGTTTACCAGCTATGTTCAGATAATAACTTCCGAGTAGAATTGCAACAGTGCCATAGACCCTATATAAGCTTTCAGACTTGATGTCTTTCTTCCAGAGCTAGGTGGACATGTCAGTTGTTTAGTTTTGAACTGTGCTGTCTTCTAAATTTCCTGAGAGATTTGAACATGTAAACCTATTATTCTAACTACTTACGTGCCACAATGATGGAGTTGTTGCTGTTCCCGTTAATGTTATAGGGAAAAAAAATCTCTTGGCAGTCCTGTGGTAGTTAATAGTTGCTTTTGCACAAAAGGGTAAGACTAGTGTTGGAATCGAATGGAATGGAATGGAATGGAATGGAGCAGAACGTTATTGTCAGTTTAAATGTACACTAATCGGCATACATTAAAATGAAATTTCATTGCATTCAGCTCTTAAAGAAAAAACAGTTTGCATACTCACATACCCACACTAAAGCACAAGAATCAGTCTGCTACTAGAAATCTTTATTTGTTCTGTTGTTTGTAGCTATGAGAAATAACTCATATATGGCTGTGTGAAAAAATAAAAGCAAATCCATGTGTATTATTAGATTCTGCTGCTGAATAATAAAGAGATGACAAACAAGGAAAGAGAAAATATAAACTATAAAACAGAAAAACAGATACTTGTATGCAATAAGATGCTATAGTTTAAATAGTTATATGTGTTAAACTTCATTTATTTAATATTTTTTAAAAGAATGTTAAGTCAATAAAAACGATGACGTCCCCTTTACATCAAGCTAAAGTCCTAATAACGTCCATATTGTTTTCTTTGTAATAGTACAGCAAATGTCTCCTCAGATATATTTTTTACTTCTCAGTCTTGTTTATAGCTCTGGAATTTCACTGGATATAGTATTAGACATATTAGACTGGAACTTTTAAGCTCCACCTCAAAGGGTGCATTGACACTTCTTACAGAGAAGATCTGTCTATATAGCATAAGCTTAGATGGAGGGGGCAACAACATTTCTCAGAAATATTACATTCCATCATTTTCATTCACTTCCCACCCAAGTCTTGGCATTTCTGGACAATGAGCACATGTAGGCATCATTGGGTTAAGGATGAATATTTCAGTTCTGAACTTTGTTTCTCCCCTCCCTCCCCCCTTTTTTTTCTTGTTGATATCATCCTTTTCTTTCCTAGATAGCGTCTTTTTGAATACCCAAGAAGAAAGAACTTATTAATAGTATACATATTCTTAATATATAATGGGCTATCAAAGTGATTCTTCCTTGATATTTGCAGACGGGGGGCAGTATTGGTGGGTTGAGGAAACATTACAGATAGTCCTGAGTTACAATAATTTGTTCAGCAAATCTGCGTGCACCCCATACCCCCTTTCTGCAGCCTCCCTGCACTGGCGCACACCCTGCACCCTCTTTCCCTGGACTTTTTTGAGCTCACAGGTCACTGTAACACCCCACTGCCCCAATTTGTATGTGGTCTGCGCTGGGCTCCCAGGCCTTCCTTCCCATGTGTGCCCTTCACACTCGTTACACAGGATTCTCTCCACTTCCTGCTTAACCACCTATCTGTCAACCTAGCATCTGTTATTACAACAACAACCAGTACTGCATAGGTTGTCATTGCTAAGCAATATGGTTACATGACATCACATTTTACAACCACATTCCTTAGCAACAGTTATTCTGGTCCAAATTGTACTTGTAACTACTCTGTTTCCCCAAAAATAAGACATCCCCTGATAAGCCCAATCGGGCTTTTGAGCGTATGCACTAAAATAAGTCTCCCCCCGAAAATAAACCCTCCCCGAAAATATTTAAATGCAGAGCTGGAAATCAGGTAAGATGGCAAGAGGAATCCCATCTTGCTCCACGCACCCCAAAATAATAAGACCTCCACGAAAATAAGGCAAAGCATTTATTCAAAAAAATATAAGACAGGGTCTTATTTTCAGGAAAACATGGTAGAGCAGGGGTCCCTGCTCTACCATGCAGGGACCCCTGCTCTACCATGCATGGAACCGGGAGTTCCATGCAGTGCCAGTGCATGGAATTCCCGGTCCATGCACTGGCACTGATCTGCAGCATGCCAGCAACCAGTCCGCACAAACAAGTGAATCCCCATCTGTGGGATGCAGACAGCATGCAAAATCTCTGGCCCACAGAAAAACCTTTCTCCATGGAACCAGTCCCTGGTGCCCAAAAGGTTTTAACTAGAGGACTACCTATAATGGTAAAGTGTTTGTTTTAAATCATTTTTAATTTTTCATATTAGGGTTTTTCTTTAAATCTTCAAACTTAACCCGGTTATGCCAAAATGTAAGGTTCCCTTCTATTTTCTTTTTTTCTTTTGCAGGCCAGCCCTCCAGATCTCTACATTGAAAGATTTAACATAGCACTTGGGCAGTATATGGGAGCATTACAGAGCATTGTGCCTCTTTTCATATATATGGTAAGTTATTACAAATAACTTATGAAAAGATGTACCTAGATGTTAGTTATTACTAGTTATCCAAATCAGCAACTAGGTTCTCTTGTAATATTTATTGTAAATCAAGAAAGAGATTGATGATCAGTTTTTCTGACTTTGTCTATTTATTTCAGTTCTTTCCTCCCCCCTCCCCCCTAAATTAGTTAATACTAGTTTCCATTTATTTGGAAGGTGATGGTCCTAGGACACATTTGCAGCTGTTACAAGGAATCTCCTATGGTTAATCCTCTTCTAGCTTTCCAAAATCTTGTTGGAATAATCACTCTAGTCTTTTGCAAAGTAACTTCATTCTACTAAACCATTAGCTTTATTCAGGTTGATTTATACCAGAGAAATCATGGTTTTATGCCATTGTTTATTACATCTCTTTTTTTCTAGTTTGTGTGTGTGACCAGATAAAGTTGCCATTGAGGAAGGCAAAAATGTATGCATATGTAAGCATATGCATGTAGATGCTGCTCCTAGTGCAAAATCTGCAGAAATAGATTGGGGGTAGGATTGTGGCATTAAAGCTTTATATAACTGAATTTATTTTCCAGTAACAGAAATTATTATGTATCCTTCATCTCAAGAAAATTACAATAAAAACTTAGAAGGTCATTAGTTGATTAACAGATTGTGTCAAAAAAGTATTAGAGAAAAGGAAATTTTCCTGAGGAAGAAATGTAGGAAGATCAAATGGGAATAGTTCCTCAAGCAGGCATGGAAAACCTGCAGCTTTGTAGCATGGTGGTCAACCTGGGGAGTGAGTTGGATGGCCAAATAAATACTATTAAATAAATAAATTCTGTGAGGATACTTTCATATTTTGTTGGCCAATCTCAAAAGTTGTAGTTAGGAGATTACTGCCCTCCATATGCTTTATGTGCTGAAAGATTCAATTTATTCACTTAAATTGTAGGTATGTGGTGATATTTATAGTAAAATACCATCAGTATGATGCTATACAGGTTTAGTTTTCGTTTTCAGCTAATGAAGAGAATCATTCCCAAGATTAAATAGTTGACAGACTGACGAACAATATGAAATTCACCATATTGTTTGAAACTGTGGTATTGGCAAATAATTAATCTCCATAGAAACATGACCAACTTGTTCTGGGTGTTGATACATTTTTGTTAAAACAGTTTAATTTCCTTAGGGCAGTGTTTTTGTTACTAGTTTTTCCAAATAATATATCTATCACCTATCTAGGATAAGTGTCTTGTTATGCTGCTGAAGGGCAATGTATGGGGATTTTAGATGTCAAAATTCAAAATACGATTGGATCCTATAAGCTGCTGCTTTGACAATTGGTTCATAGCCTTTGAGCCCAATTAAATTGACACTACTGACCTTAAAGACATTCTACAGTTTAAGGGCGGATACTTAAAGATGAATTACATTGATATAAACCTGATTGTTGTAGTGAAATTATCAGAGGCCATTCTGAGTGTCAGAAGTGCGATGAATGGTAACTGAGAAGAGGCATTTGTGCCTGAGATAAAAGTGATGAAATAATTGGATTAGTGATTTGAGCAAAGGCGGCAGAACCAGCACAAGTAAAAATCTATTTTCAGTCTTATTCTTCAATGTGCTGCTGAAAAATAATAAGTTGCTTTAGCTAATCATTACAATGCTGCTCATCCCTGGAGTTTTTCTAGCAGGAGGGGACTTATTGAGTGCAGTTGGGACTGTTTCAAGCCCAATGGATAAATCTGTGTCATATTTCGTGCATAAAATTATTCTTGTTAGATCCAGCATAAGTATTCTGAGATGGATATTAAGGGCAGAGAAAAGAAATGTACTACATTAATTCTGTAGTTAATGCAATTCTGAGTTCATTCGAAGTATTTGATTGGTAGTTAGGTTACTTGGAAAATAATCTGTGCTCATATCACTCTTCCTGTATTTTGAGGTCAGCATTGACATGTCTGCATGTGGTTGTTAAATTGTATAATAGTGATGGCCCTAATTTTCGTCTTTTTATTGCAAAACAGAGATACTTTGATGTTCAGAGTTAATGCTTGATCATTAGCTTTACTGGATACTTTTCATTTTCTGCTTTGAAGTTAATTAATTATATTTAATTTTTATTATATATGCTGTGTTATTGCATGGTGCTGTAAAGCTAGGAAATGTTTTTTTTAAAGTAGGGTAAAATGCTTCTAATGAAATAAAAGCTACAGAGCTTAGATGACTCAGTGAAAGCATATCTTCATGAAAAGAAACACTGCCAGACAGAACAAGACATTCTACAGTTAGTTCAAGGATTTAAAAGAACTTTGTGTTATGTTGAGATTTTAAAATATGTTTCAGAAATAGGCTAGGAATAACACTGAAATTTTGCTAACTTTCCATCTTTGTAACTTCACATGAACATTTAAGCATCATTTGTGGTCCCCCCCCCCCCACTTCCTTTTCAGTGTTTGAATCAATGGCACACATAATTAGTAGTAAATAGGCTGGAAATACTAAATATCTGTGAATATTTACCTGAAAAAACCAGCAAGGGTTCAAGGAAAGTTTTTAAATTGTTAGACAAAGTATTTTCTAGACTCTCAAAGCGTTTTGATATTTTAAAGATTGTTAGACCACCAGTAAGATGTTTGCAGTAACTTTTACAAAATCATGCCATAATAAAAAAATGTATTAATCCAGAAATCCAGAGCTGCACAAGTTTTGGAAGTGATTTTTCAAAGCACAGCTATAGAAGAAGCCCTAGATTTTTCTTCTATGACTAACAGAAAAACAAAGAAGATAGCAGCATGAGGACAGAATGATATGCCTGCCTGTTATTCTGCTCTTGCCTACCTAGAATTATTTGTTCATAAAAAACCATTAAATGCATGGTTCACTTGATAAATTAGAGGATTGGGCGGAAGCAACAAACCTATTGTATCTAGAACTTAACTAGGAGATACAGGAGATGGTGAAAAGGTTCGACATTTATTTTCATTTTAGAAGCTGTGGTGCTCCTTGTCTTTTGACATCTGTTGAGCTGCATTTAATTGTGCTCTTTTGTAGAGGAGAAAAGTATGATATTAAGAAACAGCAGTTCTATAGATCAGCAGGAGAGGAGAAAGAATTGACTGCCTTCTATACTTGTTCTTAGATTGGCATTAAACAAATGCTTTACACACCATGTGTGATTTCTGTGCTAAAGAAAAACAAAATAGGTAGAAAGAAAAGGTTGCTTTTGAACTATGTGAATTACTTTATATGCTTCAGCCACATAAAGTAACATTCCATTAGTATTTTAATTGTTACAAATTATTGGGAACTTTGTACTTAGGACTTTAATACAATAAAATATAATAATAATAAAAGTTTTTTAAAAGATAAGCAGCAGATTTGTAAAGTTGCAGGAACTGGGCTTGTCTAATCCAAGAAAGAGGAGGACTTGGGGTGATAGGATACCGTTCCAATACTTGAGGGATTGTCACAGAGAAGAGGGGGTCCACCTATTCTCCAAAGCACTTGAAGGGCTGGACAAAAAGTAATAGATGTAAGATTATTAAAGAAAGATCCAACTTAGAATTAAGGCTTGCCTCCAGAAGTTGTGGTGCTCCTTCAAGGTTTTCAAGAAGAAATTGGACAACCATTTGTCCCATTTGAATGATATAAAGTCTCTTGTTTGAGCAGGGGATTGGACTACAACCTAATAAATAATCCTGGTCTGTCAGTCTCTTTAGGGAGTAGCAGTAGTACAATCCTTATACTGCTCAAGCTCTTGAATATCCAGGCTTCTGCCTTTTAAACGATGATGAATAGATTTGAAGAGTTGATAATGAAGTTAGGATCCAGTCTAACATTCATATTGAGATAAAATATTGTGATGCAAAGTTGTGGGACTTGTAGCCATACACCGAGTGTGGATGCATCCACTACTGAACTTAAAAGAGACCCAATATGACCCTCAAATGCACAGGATATGAGCATTAAACAGGAAGAACTGTAAGTCTTAATGCAGGAACATAAACAAGTAGACCTTAACTGGTAGGACAAATTTATGAGTAAAATGAATGGTGCATCCTATATTATAGGTTAGTGAGATAAATGAACCCAGCCATTTTTGAGCTCTATTTCCTCTGTAGCATCGATGAAGATCATAATTAAGGTCAGCCTGGCATATCAAATGAACATAGAATTTGCTTTCAACTTTTTTTCTTCCTAACTCACTGGACTTACTGTATTACTTGTTGTTTGTACACAAACAAATGATTTGGATTATTGGAAGTGCAAAGCAGAAAGTAATCTGTAACAGTACTTTTATATTGCTGTCATTTAAAAAGATTTTATTTTTTCCCCTCAGAATAAATTTTACATAGAAACCAAGCTTAACCGAGATTTAAGAAATGATCTTATAAAACTGTTTACGGAACATGTTGCAGAAAAGCACATTTACAGCCTGATGCGTAAGTCTAAAGTTTGAGATGATTCATTTTTTAATATAGTAATAAACTGCTGAATCATTATTTGGAAAATGACAAAAATGAAAAGTATCTTAACACTAGCTAGCCTGTTAATAATTTAATATAATCTGGCATTTTTAATTCAAATGCCAGATTATAGCTGTTGGTTGTTTGGGAAAATTGCAATGTAATTGAGTACTTGTTTAGTTAAATACTAGAATTTTCTGAACCAGAGGTATACAGGTAGTCCTCGGCTTATCATCACAATTGAGCTCAAAATTTCTGTTGTTAAGTGAGTCCCCTTCTTTACAATCTTTCTTGCCAGAGTTGTTAAGTGAATCATTGCAGTTGTTAAATTAGTAAGATGGTTGTTAAGCGAATCTGGCTTCCCCATTGACTCTGCTTATCAGAAGGTCACAAAAGGTGATCACTTGTCCCCAGGACACTGCAACCATCATAATAAATACGTGTCATTTGCCAAGTGTTCAAATTTTGATCTGTGACCATGAGGATACTGCAATGGTCATAAGTGTGAAAAATGGTCATAAGACTCTTTTTTCAGTGCCATTGTAACTTTAAATGGTCATTAAATAAATGGTTGTAAGTTGAGGACTACCTGAAATATATATTTCTTTGGTAGCATATTCTATTACAGTATAGCTGTCTTCAATTATCTGTGCTTTTGCTTTAAATGCTATTAGTTTCTTCGGATACCAGTGTTGACATTGATTAGACTGCTACAATTTCTGCCAGAGTATCTATTGAACAACAAAATAAGAAAACTCATGTGCCAAACTTAACCTTTGCTGAATGAGTTTATTTTGCAATTGGACCTCATTGTGGTAATCCCATTGTTAATATCACATTTTCATGGTGGTTTTTTTCCTTAAAGCAGGGATGTCAAACTCAAGACCCGTGGGCCAGATCCAGCCCATGGGGTGCTTAGATCTGGCCCGTGGAGCTGCCCTGGAAATAGTGAAGGACTGGCCTGTGGTGCCTCTGCCAGCAAAAACGGAACTCTGTTTTCGCTGGCAGAGGATCCCCCTAGCTCCGCCCAGGTCACCGCAGGTGCCCCTTGACACGAGTGATGTCAAGCTGGCCATGCCCACCCTGACCATGCCTACCCTGGCCATGGTCTTCCGGCCCCCCAAGGTCAAACATAACCCTGATGCAGCCCCTAATGAAATCAAGTTTGACACCCTCTCTTAAAGCTTTCAGACTGAAAAGATCTGAGTCTTCGGAGAGGGGCGGCATACAAATTAAATTAATAATAAATAATAATAAAATATTGATTTTAAGTCTTCAAGGTAGTCCAGACCAGGAGCCAAACCCAAGAGTATTACCATATTATTACCTTTATTGTAAAGTTATATAACTGAATCTTGCAAATCTGAAACTGCTTCCCTCTTCCTCCACTTTTACCTTCCAGAGAACTAGGGAGAATCATGTATGAAACTCTATCCCCATTCCTGCTTTGGACTCAGGTTTCTTTCATCAAACCATGATCTAGACTGCAGCTCTCCCTCCTGTATTTCAAGGTTATTCTCACAGCCCATTTGTGCAGCAGAACAATAGTAGTCCTTCTCATTATTCATATGAAGATCATTTTAATTATTAAGCTAGCTAAACAGAAGGTGCATTGTGTGTATTTATATTCAAGGAAGCAACATTAGTTTTTGTAATTACCAAAAGAAAGGTAACCTTTCTAAATGCTAAATTGCTCTCCCAACTTGAAATGTACAGCTGAATAAACTATTGGCATTGCCATTTTAGCAGCAGGTTACTGTTTTCCATTTATGGCTGCATCTTCTATATACAACTAATACTTATCTAAATCATTATCAATGTTATTTTAATATTTCTGATGTTGGCAGTACTTTTATAACATTTAGGATTAGAGGGTAATTGCTAAAAATGAAAAATCAATTCCATACATTCGACTTTGTTACAATGGAGTTATTTAAAATAGCAATAGCAAAAATAATACCTTCTGTATGAAGAAAAGCTAGCAGAATTTTAGTTTAATTATATACCTCATTTGCATATGGTACTAAGACATAATGTGATATGGCTTTTTTTGTAAACATATTCATTTTCAGTTTATTTAGTTTAGAAATAAACTGAAGCACAAGGGGCAATTTAAAATCCTGATGCAATCTTTATTATCTTGTTCTGTGCCCACTTGTTCTGAGTAATGGTAAAAGAAAAAATATTTAAATAAGTCAGGATTATAGCATTTTTCTTATAGTGTACCTGGTGCTTTCTGAGCTTGGCTGTTACTTGTAGAGTTTCATTAACTATTAGGTAGCATAATCAGTGCTAGATTATATACAGAAATTTGCCTGCCAGTGTTGGTGGAGGCTATAATTTAACTTTAACTTTGAGGGCTTAATTTAACTTCTAATTCTTATTTCTGTAGGGTAAGAAGCCTTAATCATTTAGTTAACAAAGTCTTAAATTGTGAAATTTATAAGTGCAAGATGTTTTATTCGTACCTGGCCACAGTGCAGTAACTGGAAATTTATCTAGTGCATGAATTTATCAGCCATAATAGTTAAATATAACTTCATATTGTATATTAAGAAACTACAGTTAAACAGAACTTCATATTATATGTTAATAGTTTCTTGCCTTTATTCTTGAAGTTGTGAAGCTATTGTTTTTAATGCCTTTTTAAGCATCCATCTGGTTTAGTCAAGGCCATTATTCTATAACTTGTGTTCTGTCTTCATTGTTTACACACATAAGTAAGATACACTTGTAAAGGATGAAAGCAAAGGATTGCGGAAAGCTGAGAATCTATGAATTATTGTTTTGTATTCTCAGCTGACCTTCAACAGTTCTTCTTTCGTTTTTCATACATATTTTAAAAATAGCTTGAAATCATTCTTCTGATGTGATATTAATACAGTTACTTGATTTTTAAAAATATATTTAGCCATCTGACTTTAAAATGACAAAATAACTATTTGGTATATTTAAAATAACTTTGGGGAAAATGAAGCACTTTTAATACATGAAACTGCTAGCAAATAATTTATAGTTCATGCAATTGTTATCTGAAAAACATCTGTAGGCCAGCACTAGCTGCTACTGACTCTACAATCATATCTTTATAAGCAACATATAGTAGGAGCTGAAGCAGAATTTCAGTTTCAACATTTAGGTTTTAAAATTGAAATGTTAATGCTTCTTAAGATTTTATCACAATCTGTTAAATTGTTGACATACCCAAATATATAGTATGTTTAAAATCAAATATCTCTGTTGAAATAAGATGCATAATATAAATAAATATCCAGACAGAAATATATATGCAGCCTTTTCTTCATGGATTTTCTCCTTCAGAGCACCTGTAAATGAGATGTCTATTTACTGTAGCAACTCATTTATAAGAAATATAATTGATTTTATCATATGAGGTTATCTTCACATATCATAGTAGAGAGCCATTTTGGTCTAGTGGTTAAGGCACCAAACTAGAAATCAGGAGATTGAGTTGTGGTCCCACCTTAGACGTGAAACCTGGCTGGGTGATCATGAGCCAATAACTCTTTCTTAGTTATGATATCAGGCTTGAGCAACAAGTCAGTAGGTCAATCCTGTTGTAATCAATGGATAAGCACTTGGTTGACCCCCACCCCCCAAAAAACCCCTACCACAACAGATCCTTCACTTGTGGGAAAAATGCTAGGAGGAAGAAGAAAAAAGAAAAAGTTTATATTCATGTAACAAAATCCAAACTTTACAGAGATTAGCTTGCCTATATTTAACCACTTAACAAATAAATTCTACCATGGGAAGAGAAGAAAAGGAACCACAGTTGCTGTTTGATATTTGATAAAATGCCTAGAGGATTATTCTTATCATAAATTTGGTTTTAGATGCTCAGTTGCATGAAAATACAATTTTGCTAAAAGTTGTGTAGAGATTTTATAAAGATTGTCTTAGGGTTTGACAAAAGGAAATTCACAAAAAGGAAATTCCTTGCTGAGTTTTCTCATCCTATTTATTGATAGTCCTCGCTTAACAACCAGGGGACTGGAATCTCAATTATTAAGCCAAGCAGTCATTAAGTGAGATGTCAACATGACTCTTTTGCTCAATGAACACAATCCTGGCACTTCCAATTGCAGTTGTTAAGCAATCTCCCAAGCCACTATCAATGGTGCAAAAGAGTTGCCTGCTGAAGAATTTTACCCTTTCACTCTCATACTTTCCTGTAAGTCATCAAAGGATTTCAGCTCCCCTCAGTGCTCAGAAGGGAAGTTGCTTGTGGGGCTATAGGAGTGGAGCTGAAATCTTCAAGATTTCCCTTCTCTTACGCTTGCAATTTTTCTTGCTAACTTCCCTGTTGACTTTCTGGCGAAGTAGGCTGAGAAGAATACAAATGGCAATCACATGATCATGGGACTCTTGGCAAGTGGATGAAATGTGTCAGGTCACCATAGAGGGTGAACATTAATGATGGCTAGAAGTGCTTAACAGACCACTAAGCATCCTTTTCTAGGTCATTAAACTTTTGTACAGTTGTAAAACAACCGGTCATAAGTAGAGGGCTATCTGTACTTAATGGAAATTGAGAAAAGTGATTTAAACTTTTTAATTTGTTTGCATTTATAATTACTAAGATGTCAACAGGAGACATGAATTCTGCATTCATACTGAAAACACACCGAAAAGAAAAGGAATAACTTGCACATGATTTGACATCTGCATGAGATCTTTCTGGATTTCTCTTGCCATTTTAAAAACTTGCTTTCCCCAGTGCTTTAACTTCTTATAAAAACTTCTCCTTTAAAATTTAAGTAGAATAAATCATTTGGTTAACTAGAATAACAATGCATTGCATACGTTTGTGTAATAAAAATCAGTATCTAAAGTAATATTAATTAGTAAATGAGTGTATTTTCTCCTTTCAGCTTTACTTCTAGAAGCTCAGTCCACACCTTTTTGGATAAACCCTTCCACAATGGCAAACATTGTCAAAGGATTATACATGCTTAGACCAGGTAAATGACCTTTTTGAGTACTTGTTTATTTTTATCAAATGATCTTGTCAAAAGCTATATGTAATAAATTCATTGAAGAGATCATATACACATATAAGAAACAAATCCAACTCCTACATTAGAACTATATCAAGATAAGATACTTCACCATACAAGTTTTCATAAATTCTGTAGCAGTTTGTGATAGTGTTTATTTATCATGTATTTGATATATTTGTTCCATCATTTTGGAACAAATATATACAACTGTTGTCTTGTTCTCAAAAAGAGAGATTGAGTAATCTAAAACCTTTATTAAAGGTGATCTTTTATAGCATTCTCATTTCGTATGCAGCACCATAGATTTGATTTTTTTTTTGTTTAAAATTGTGACATAAGAAAGAATTTGAATTTAACCCCCGTTTAATCCCGTAAGTATTTTTTTTCTCATTAGCTATTGCTTTCCATTTTTACACAGAATGGGTTCAGATGGCACCAGCTTTATTTTCTAAATTTATTCCAAACATCCTTCCTCCTGCTGTAGAATCTGAGCTTGAGGAATATGCTGCTCAGGACCAGAAACTTCAACAAGAACTTATTCAAGAGGGATTTTCCAGGTAATTACGCCAACTTTTCCAACATCTTTCTTTGGTGATCTGTAAATTATGCAGATAAATTTGGGTATCACATAGTTCTTAGTTGTTTTTAACTATTTTAATGGCTATTTTGTATTGAATGTTTAACTTTTATTTTAATTGTGCTCCATGCCCAGAGATACATGCAAGTAAGATGGGCAACTATATAAATTCAATAAAATAAATAAATAAACTAGCGCAACATACTATTTGAAGACCTTAGGAAATATCACTTGGGTAAAACATATTTCAATGGTAAGGTCTGCTTCTTGATAACCTTTAAAAATTCAGTGAATTAACTTTTGTGGAAGGAGGACACCTAGTGTAGAAAATGCAGGTCCACATCGTTCTCCTTTAACACAAAAGGATGGTGTCATGTTTATTTCTTCTTTCCAACTTTGAATGCTCAGAAGTTGGCGGGAAGAAAGAGAAGTAGTTTCAATGCACTCAGTTGAAAAACTGAAGGTGGTTATAAAGCATGCATAATCTTCCTTAAACTGTGTACTTGAATCCCTTCCAGATCTTCACTAATACTGTAGTGAATACTCCTGTTATGTAGTAAAAATAGGTATACAATTGTATCTGGATATATGCATTTGACATACCTGCTTCCCAATACCCGCCTAATAGCAACTGTGAAGACTATATGCTTAAACTTTTTCTTCTGTAGAACGGTCCTTGTAAGAAAGCTATTTGGACTGCACTGATAGTACATAAAATGAATAAATTATGCTATTGCTTCTTATGCTAAAATCTATATACTACTAAAATTCTTACCATGACTTTTACATGGCTAAAATGGTGCATCATAGAGCAACAATTTTCGAACCAAGGTACCTCAGATGAGTTAATTTACAAAAGGTGTCCGAAGTCCAGGACTCATGAATCCCAATGGAATTCCAACAAATTTGGGGAAGTTGTTGTTTTTCAGTGCTATTGGCTGCTGCTGCAATCATGTGGATTCATTTTCAACATTCTGTTTCCCAGCCAGTCTCACAATCCTTTGTTCCCTACCCAACCCAGCAGCAGCACTTCCCTGACTGCTGGAAAGGGGAAGGGGAAGAGAAAGGAAGGGAGGGGAGATTTCTGATGCTCCTTGTCAGATTCCAAGAAAGACATTCAGTGGGGAAGATGGCAGGAACTTGGAAATTGTTCCTGCTCCCGCTGCTTTTTTTCCCTGCTCTTGATCATTGTTTCTATCTGTTTAGGGTAAGGAAATACCCATCTCTCCGAGCACGCCAGCCATTGTCCTTTTCTCTTCCGGGTGCGGGAGCTCCGGAAACCAGAAGAGCAGTTCCCTGGTGCACATGTGTCCCCTGGTCTTCCGGTTTCTGGCACGCATGCATGCGTGAAGACCAGCCAGCCGGCACGCATGCATGCGCTGGAAACTAGAAGCTCAGCTTCCCGGCATGCACATGCCTGCCAGAGAGCTGCTCTTCTGGTTTCCGGTGCTCCCGTGCATGCGAAGACCAGCTGGCTCGCGTGCATGTGTGCACCTGAACCCAGAAGAGCAACGGGCAACGGCTGGCGTGCCCAGAAAGATAGCTCTGCATGCCACTTCCAGCACGCATGCCATAGGTTCGCCGTCACGGAATTAGATTGTTAATTAGCACATGATAATAGATTCATATTATGTGCATGTTAAAATATCTACATTAGGGAGCCGAGGTGGTGCAGTGGTTAAGAGTGCAGCATTGCAGGCTACTTCAGCTGACTGCTAGCTGCAGTTCGGCAGTTCAAATCTCACTGGCTCAAGGTTGACTTAGCCTTCCATCCTTCCGAGGTGGGTAAAATGAGGACCCAGATTGTTGGGGGCAATATGCTGACTCTGTAAACTGCTTAGAGAGGGCTGTAAGAGCACTATGAAGCGGTATATATGTCTAAGTGCTATTGCTAGTAGTTATCATTTGCTTTCTAACCATAATTCAGCATAGTCTTTTTAAACTTGAAAATCTTAAGGGGCTAAGTTTTTAAAGGTGGCATTTGTTTTGGCAAGAGGAATCCTCTCAAGAAAAACTCTAGTTTTGTGGTCGTTGGGGCACACAGTGATGGGTTTTCTTCTATATTACTGCTAAACTATTGGACACACTTTCTTAGAAATGGTTATTTATTCCCACTTCAGCAAGAACTAATTACTTGAACTGAGCATCATTTTAGCTGCTTCTTTCTGGTTTCAAATATTATTTATTATCTTTATGTTGCTTATTATTCATCTTAAATGACCTAGATATCTTAAGTAGGCCAAAATTGAATAATTGGATAAGTAAGTAAAGTTTAAAAAAAAATTTGTCTGGCTTTCTTTTTTTAGAGGTGACCAGTCACGTAAGCGAGCTGGAGAAGAATTAACCTATAGTAAGTAACTTAAACTACTACTAGTCTTTTTAATTATGGATGATACTATATAGTAATGCATGTAAACCTTTTTCACTGACAGGATGTTCAGATTTCTTCCAAAATCCTCCCAACACTTTTTAAGGAACCCCCTCAAGGTCCCTATAGATCCACTGAATACAGTTTGAAAAACTGTATTGTCTAAGCACATAACAGTACATTATTGAAATAATTAAAAACTTATTACTTGTATTCTAAATATATTGACTACTTGATGACTAAAAATACTTGCTTTTTATGAAGATCATGTTTATCTGAAATACCACAATAATGAATGGATAGTGTCTATCAGTGGCTGGGTCAGTGTTCCATTAGACTGTTTTGGTATCTGTTGCAATATGGGTATTCTTGGATGCTTGTGAAATTTCCTTTAATTTGATTTAAACTTCTTCGTACTTTCTGGACCCTTTTATGTAGGTGTGCGGGGCGGGGGGGGGGTAGTTTTGTTTGGTTTTTTTTTACAAAAATACAAAAAATGGTTTGCCAATGTTTTCCCTTTAGGTGGTTATTTGCTTTTCAACCTAACCTATAGCACAGGAATTCCTTGGTGGTTCTCCATGCCCAAATTTGAACCAGCAGTGCTTAGCTTGCAAACTCACACAAATTCAGCCAGGTGTTGTTGCTCCCTAGTGAGAGATTTGTGATACACTGGGTAACTATATACCATATACCATTTCTGAGTTTCTGTTTCTTAGGCCCCTAGTACAGGCAGTCCTCGACTTACGACCTTGAAGGAGCCCCAGATTTTTGATGTTAAGTGAGATGTTTGTTAAGTGAGTTTTGCCGCATTTTACGACCTTTCTTGCCACAGTTGTTAAGTGAATCACTGCAATTGGTAAGTTTATAACCCGGCTGTTCAGTGAATCTGGCTTCGCCCCTTTGACTTTGCTTGTCAGGAGGTCGCAAAAGTTGAGGAAATGGCCGCAGGATCCTGCAACGGTCATAAAAGATGAGTTGGTTGCCCAGCATCTGAAGTTTGATCACACAATTATCAGGATGCTTGCAAAGGTTGTAACTGTGAAAAAACGGTCGTAAGTCACTTTTTTTCAGTGCCGTTGTAACTTTGAACGGTAACTAAACGTATTGTTGTAAGTGGAGGACTACCTGTATTCTTAGTAAAAGATGACAGGGAGGGGCTTTTTTTTTTTTTTTTAAAGAACTGTAAGTAACGGTGAGAGGGATTTAAAGTGATGTTTTCATTCTTTTCTCTGGACTTTTTCAGATGGTTCAGCATCATGTGCAAGTTCAAGAGGATGCAGATAGTGACTGTACTAGAAACCTGTCCCATTGGAGTAGACTTTGGAATGGCATTGGAAGGGAGGGTAGCCTGAGACTCAGTCAGGTTGTTCTGATACTCAGGTTCTTCGATGCAACTATACCTAGAAGAGGTGTTTGGACTTATTTCTTGCCATGTAATAAAATGTCTGTTTGCTGCTATTTGGGCTAGTTTGGAACAATGTGATCAATCTTGAAAATGGTTTGGGTTTTTTTTTTAAACTGATTCTCATAAAAGATCATTAAATGCTAAAAGTTGATGGTCAAGAAGAGCAACTTCCTCTTAAAGAATTTAAGAGTGGTGTTTTTGTTTTGTTTTGGGTTTTTGGTGGTGGGGTTTTTTTTTTTTTTTTTTTTTTTTTGCACTTTCTGATATGTTCATATGTGACTATTGCTGTTGGAAATCTGTGCCCGTTCGATTTTTTCAGAATGTTTGGTCGGTAAGTAGTGATCATTTAACAGTATTTCCATCTGGGGGGAAAAGAAAACAAGGTTTGTCTCTGAAGGCCAGTCATAGGACTGACTCTTCCCATTCCAGACAATTCATCTGCTTAACCCTTCAGTAGTACAGACCACAAAATGTAACTTAAAACTGTGATTTGATTAAACATGCTGCAAAGTTGCCAGATTTTCTTACCTTCTTTGATTAAATTTAAGGAAATAAACATTAACCTGCATTTTAACCCGGTTCCCTTCTACGCTGTTGGCAAGTCAAATGTTTATTGTATTATGTTGTTGGCTTCGGTAATGATTGTAAAGAATTGGAAAAAAATGATTTCAACATGTGATTTCTATTCAGAATTGAAATGCTAGTATATAATGAAGATTTGGCAAGAGATTGTGAACCAGGTTGTATGCTCATACCCTCTGTGCTGCCTAGTAGCAACACAGAGAAATGTTGGTACTGATTTTAATAAATCAGTTCTCTGAATGATAATTGGGAGGGTATCATAGATTTTCAAATATGACTGAAGTGGTGCTTATTTCTGAATAACAAGCTACTTGAAATCAATGTTACACAGTTGTGGCTTGTGCCATTTCAGGAGGCAACTGGAGAGAACTGCATATTTGATTTGTACATACTCTTTTTTTTATTTCAACTGTTAAAGCTTGAACATAAATGTTTAATCTGCAGCAGCACTTTGCACTGCATTATGGGTATGATGGCAATATGTACCTCAGAAGGGATAACTCTGGATCCCTGCTATCTGTTTCTGGTTGTGAACAAAAGGCTAATCCCAAGGTGGTGGGGGGGTTGTGTATTTGTTTCCTTGGCTCTCTGTGATGAAGTAGTTCTCCAGCTCTTTCTCCACAAAATATAATTTTTATACACAAAAGTTAGACTTCTCTTGGGAGTAAAAGGAAGATAAGGATGAGTTTGCCACAGTGAGGTAACAAAGTCAGGCTATTTTGAAGTGTTAGAGCTTGGGAAACCCCAGTTGGACTGAATCTTTAATGTGGAATATTGTACATTTTTATGAACAAGATACGGCAGTTTACCTCATTCATGAGAAAGATAATGTGATGCATGACTTTCCAGCATGAGCAGTGGGTTATCTCAGCTTGTCTGAGCTACAAAGAACTATGGACAATTCTAGCTTTTCATTTGGTGAGATTCAAAGATAAGCCTTTCTGTGATATAAAAATATCACCTGCAAGAACAAGTATACTTTTTAAAAAAGCACGCAGTTTAGAGAGAAGAATGTTAAAAAGGAAAATATATTTTGATTTAATTGAAATCTTAACTCCTTAATTCGTTGAAAATAATCCATTACTTCAAGGAAAATATATCTAGAAAATAACCATTTCTAAATTTACATAGACCAGGGGTGTCAAACTCACGTCGTCATGGCAGCATCACTTGACATATAGGGACTTTTTTCCACTTTGCTAAACTGGGCATGGACGTGGCCAGTGCATGACGTATGCGGCCTGTGGGCCGGGAGTTTGACAACCCTGATATAGATTGTCCTCCTTTTCTTTTGATATGTAAATGTAAACATTTCCAATTTACCAAATTAATTTAAAAGTTCTTACATAAGTGGAAATAGTGAGAAATTACAGAATTCTTCAGATTTTCAAACACTTTTTAAAACAAAAAGATGAGCTGAAGAATATGTAAATAGAATTTCAGGATGAAGTTTGTGAGAGAAACTCCTGGTTTCTAAGTTAAGTCAAACAGGTAGGCCATACATTTGATTATAATTGTATTTCCATACAGTTAGTATAAGCCACTGTTCCCCAAACTGCTGCCCTTCAGGTGAGCTGTGTTACTGGCTGCATTAGTTGGGAATTCTGGATAACTGGAGAACATCAAGCAGGAGAAGGGTAGTAGAGCCCAAGCACCAAACCATCCTATCCCTTATTTAGAAGAGATGTTCCCATTGTAGTTAAAGAAAGCCCATCACTACTGCACTGTGTCTCTATATGGTTGCTTTTAGATATATTATTTTTGGCTAGTGCAGGAATTATAAAACTTATGTAGGAGGCTACAGCATAACATGCTAATAATAATAACCAATGCTATGCGTTCAAACTTAAGAATGTTGCCTTTTCTTTCTTTTTTTCTTTTTGAATTAGGACGTTTGAAAATATCTGAAGAAAAACTAACAAGGCAGTGTGAAAGATTTTTATTCAAAAGAGTTACAGGTTAAAAGTTTGGACACAATTATATCTATGTTCATGACAGTAATTGCCTGATAATTACTTTTATTCCCCTTTTATTCCCTATTGAATATATCCATAAGAAGTGCCCAGTCATGAAGAACATGTAGAAGTATGGTTGTTTCATAGCATTTATTTCTCTTCCCATAACTATAGATTAAATTATATACTGGAGCATTTCATTTTGAGGTGGCCTCTGGTACTGCTCCTACAGGTTGGAGCTGATTCTAATTTGACCCTTATAACTTCCAGCATTAACTTTACAGAATACAGTGAGAACTAAAAGCAGATGTCCAAATGGATGTGAATTTGATGCACTGGTTTTACATTTTACAGTAGCTTTTTCTGACTACTTGGGTTTACAGTTTTGCGGACTTCAACTTCAAGAATTTCCCAGGCAGTGTAGCTATTACTGAAAATTCTGGGTACTGAAGTCCACATATCTTTGGAGGATGCCAAAGTAGAGGAAGGCTGCTTTACTAGTTTATGGTTTGTAAATAATATTCAGAATATTTCATCTTTTATTTCCAGATAAGATTTTATTGGTGTCATTCTTCTTCTCAAAAATATTGTTTTGGTCAATATTCTGAACACTGTTTTACATATTTTAGCTCTATGTAGCATCTTGCCTGAAGCCTGTTTTTTATATATGTAAAAGAAAAAAGAAAAGAAAAATATATTATGTTGTAAATTAGTATTAAGATTTCTGTATGTTTTGGCATCTAATGCTGAAATAATTTGCTTTTCTGTCCTCCAAGGGATATATCTTTGTAAGCGTATATGAAAGAACACAAGAAAACTTAGGTTACGTTGTAAATATTTTTCTTCAATATTTGTTGAAATTAACGTGTGGCCCTCTAAAGCCATACCTTCAATAAAAGCAGCATGGTCTTGGCTGTGGTGCTCCTGTAAATCAAACTATTTGCCTTTTTTTTTTTTTTTTTTTTTGGTGATTGTTTTCCACATAAGAGTTAATTAACATGGCAAAAGTTTATGCACTGAGTGTCGTATGTCACATTTTGTTTCTTGGGAAACTTGTTATATTAAAATATTTTTAGACAAATGTTTTGATTCTGAATTTGCCATTTTTAATTTGTACACACTTGCCATTCTTGGAGAGATCATAGTGACGTAGACAACACTTCTTTTACCCACAGGTTTGCAGTCTCATGTTTTCTTCAGAATGTGGAATGTGTAGTTGATGGGAAAATTTTAAAAAGGTTTTTTTATGGGTAGAGGGGAACCATAATATGTAATGTGGAAAGGTAGAATTTGAAATTACTGTCTGTAACCGCTGAAAAAGATTGGAAATTGCGTCTTTAGATACTTTTTTTTTTTGTCTTTTGTTATATTTCACTTTTTAATTTTTCTTTGAGTCTTTTATATTTCCTTTGTTCTTTTACAATTCTGTAGTTTTTTAAAGCGTATGTACATTTTTCTTTTAATAAAAATTATGGTGAAAAAATAGCTGATGGGAAAGCTAGCTTATTGAAACTCTTCACACACAGCTCACTGATATGAGCAGCTTCTTAGCATCAATCTGTGCTACTTAAAATGGGAATATTCAATCATCTACTGCACTGGCTTTTGTGTATAGAGGAGATTGGTGAGGATAGCTTTGCTCCTAAGTGTTTCTTGAATCCTCTTATATCTGCCAGACACAATATTAGCTGACAGAAGAGGACTTGGGAACAGCCATGTTCATGACTAGATCAGTGAAAAAAGTTTTACAGTTCACTCAATTCCCTGCTCATGATTTCTTTTTTATGTACTCCCATTTTCTGAAGGAGCCCCACAGTTGGTGCAAGTTGTAGATACTTGCTCTTCTTCTGTTGGTTTGACACAGAAATTATTACAAAGAGCTTCCTGTTTTTAAACTTGCTTAAAAACCCTCACAGTAATGCCATTCTCTGAAAAAGACTTATTTCTTGAAGGAATGGGTTAGCTGCTTTATTTGTGCTCTCTGGAGAACATGGATATGCTGGTGATACCAATCTTTTCAAAAAGAATTACTTGCTAGAAATATGAGGATTGTGAAATAAATTCATGATGCAGCTTATACCATAATTAAAGGTAAAGATTTCCCTGAGCTGAATTCAATTTGTGATGACTACATTTACATATATTTACTCTTCTTGCCAGCAAAGCAGAAATGGTTGTTTCTGCTTTCTCAGAAGATGTTTTACAAGATATTTACAGAATGATTTACAGCCATGGAATTTCTTGATAGTTTCCAATTCTAATCCATTTTTGGTAGTTTCCAATCCTTAGTAATTCTAACAGGAAACTTAGAGTTGCTTCTTCAAAGTGATACTACAGAAAGAAGGAAAACTATTCACGTAGAAGGAAAATGTATTAATGTAAGAATGGTGTCATCATTTCAGTTCTTGCACACCCTAAAAGCTTTGACAGTAAGACTGGTGGGAGACTATCTCTTTTCCACAGAATTTATAATGTATATATATTAAATATTTACACCCAACAATTATAACTGATTTTCTCCTTTTCCTTTTTGCTCTCTTATATTTTGGCATTTAAAAGTTTGTAGACTCTTTTGAAAGGTTAACATTTCTGTGAAAAGAAGAACTAAAATGTGATCTTTTCTCCGCACGGTACCAAAAACAAGATAAACACAAAAATGAGAAACAAATGAGTCAAAAATATTATAGCTGTTCATTTCTTATTGGGAAAATGATCTTTGTCTCCATTTTTAAAATATGACAAATGTCTTGAAATGCACTTTTAATCAGCTAAAATTGCTATCACTGTATTCTCTTGTGTTATTAGGTAACAATGAAGCAGTAAAAGGTTTCTTTGCAGAGGATGTTACCTTGCTTAAAAATATTCAAGATGGAAAAAATAATGTTTACTTGTACATTAAAATTGCTTTTTTAAAAAACAGAAAATACATAATGCTTGCTTTATCTTTGAAAATGTTCAGTCATGGTTGAGTTCACCTATGCCTTGTCTGTTAATATTAGAGCAAGAAAGGAAGCTGTTTTCACACAGTTATTTTCTACAGCTATAGCAGCTCCTGTAACCACAAATGAGAGAAATCTACTCAAATTATCAGTTGGCATTGATCATGCATTTAAAAGTGTATATGAATAGGTTCATAACTTTAATTTTAATTAATTTTAATTTTTTCCCAACTATTCATCTGAATGCAGATTGGAAGAGAAGGGAAATTCTAAATTCTTTAAACAGTAATTTGTTTTACTGAAAGCAAATATAGAGGGTGGGCCACTTGTACCTTTGAAGAAGTCTATGTTATCCTGGCTGCCCATTCACAAATGGTTTCTGTAATGGGACAAACTAGTCACCTAAGTATCTATAAATGAAAGGCAAATAAGTGAGACTAAAAGGCAAATCAGTTGACCCAAAGCTTTAATATCTGATAGCAAGACAGTATGGGACTCCAAACCTAAAGTTACTTATTTAAAATTGTTTAAATATTTTTTGCCCCTGTTTGTGGTCACATTTTTACACCCCAAATTCTCTTTTTTTCTATTCCTGTTAGCTCACTCAACTGTGGTCTCTTTGCTTCTTCCTGTCACTCCAATGGCTGTCCCAGTTCTCCTTTAATTATCTCGCTGCCTATTACCTAATAGCAAGGTCACAACCCATGGCTGCAAAGGTGGCAGTGATACACATTTAAATTGCAAGGATGTATTCACTAATGTCACAATACCCCTTTAGCTCTCCCCCCAACCTTACTTGGGACAGCTGGGATAGAGTTAACCCAATAACCATCTTAACTGTATCTCTGCAAAGGCCCAGGTTTCCTGTAAGAAGAGGATGTCAAATTGTGATATACAGATTGGTGTTTTGATGGAACAGTCCAACCCACTATGTTCCAGGTTATGATGGAGAGGGGATCCTCTTTTGCAGCTCATCAGGAAATTTGATTTATACAAAGGGAAGTTGTATGGTTGTTGCAATGGTTGAGGTGTTGTCACACACAAAATTGGCCTTCTCTAAAAGGAGAGGTGCCCCATCTAAATTCTGTGTCAACTCCTGGTAAAATTGTTCAGGGTAAGAGGACCAGCTAACAAGGCTTGCCATTCCGATGCCTCTTTTATGGGTGTAGAGCAGGGGGTTATTTGGTCATGCTCCATTTGTCTTTGAGCTGATGACACTGATGTGGGCCCTCTCTCGATTTCTTGATGTGGTGCTAAAGGTATCATAGGATAATCACATAAGGATGCTAACATCTCCTTCTCTACAGGGGCCTCTAATGGCCCCTATGTGTCTTGGCTTCTGTTTTCCATGACCTCATATTCATGCAAATCCTTGCCCCCTGGCGGAGAAGTAAGAGGCTCAATTATAGGGGAAACCAGATCAATAAGCGGTTCAGCTGTGTCGATTATATCCAATAATGCAAAAACTTGAAATAATTTCCTCCAGCTTCAAGTTTTCAGAAGTTGGGATTCAGCTTTCAGATGTTCAAACAGATAAAAAGAAGGTTGCTTTGTAAGAAGAAAATGCATATCCATCATGCAGTTATCTTTTGATATAAACAGTATTATGCAAAGTGTCGGAACAATAACTAGCAAGGAGCAAGCAAGATAAATTGTAGGCAGGAGATAAAAATGAAATTTAGCTAAATTTAGTGTGCACCTCTCTTCCTGGAAACAATCTATACTTCCTCTAGGTCCATTATTGAGTCATACACTCCATTTTTAAAATACCTTTACTGAATTTTTTGAAGAAAGTTATAACTATCTGGCCTCCGAAAGGAAAAGTAAGAGAAAAGGAAAAGAGAGAAAGAGGAAAAACTAAAAACAAATATTGAAAGAGGAAAAACTAAAAACAAATATAGTGACTTCCAATCTTCATCACAAGAAGTATAGTTTACCCCTACACAGTTACACGCAAGTATCTCTTCTATAATCCATCCCCTAACTATGCACAAATCATTAACAGTTCAATCCTGGTGTCCGCAAAAAGTCCATAAGGGTTCTCAGAATTTTATAGAAACATCTAAGTTTAACATTGGTCAAACAATCCAACTTTGTACTCCTTCCCTTTGCTTTAGCAACTTTGATCTTTAATTCAGTTGGTGTAAGATTTGATATCTCTTCAGTTTTTCTCATCTCACGTGCTTTTTGCAGACTTCAGCAAATCTCTTCTGTAAATCCAATAAATAGCCATTATCCAGGTCATATTCTTGGCTCGGCTTCTTTCCGCTTCTTGTTTTGTCAAGATTTCATCAGCTCTGTTTAACCATGTCTCTCTTGGTATTCCTTTCAGTCGATTCACTCCTCCCTTTGTATATTTGTTTTGTGATTCAATCTCATTCTCTATATAACAAACAATTTCAGTGTATTTCTTTTTTTAATGGTTGTTCCTTATGTATTCAATCTGCATTCATTTAGCACTCACTCATTCAAACACAATTTGTTTTCCTGCTGTGTTCAGATTACATTTAGATTTGTTTTGATTGCCCGAACTTTCATTTCTCTTAACTAGATAGAAGCACACTCCTCTATACAACCATTGTTGCTTTTTTTTACATCCAGCAGACCAGACACTACATATCTAACATCATTTGTATATCTTACATTAATTATTTTCCCTAACATTGCCAACCATTCGACCCAAGGTTCACAAATTCATCTACTTGCTGTGATATTTCACTATGTGTAGTTTTCAATCCATTTTCCCATCAAACCCAATTTAGTCTTTGATACATCAATTTTCAAACTCATATCTGTTGCATCATATGATCTAACATTTCTATAAATCATTTCAGTTCTCAGAAAAAATATAAAACCTTTCTGCAGCCAAACATTCATACACAGTCAAACACGTCTGGTCTCTCCACCTGTAATTTTTATATAATTGGAAATTCATCGACAACCAAACAGACGTACACTTCCTTCCCTTACTCCTTGCTAAATCCTGAACCATTGGCCAGTCACTCCATTTTTCTCATACTGAGTGGCTTTATTTCTGCTACCCATAAGCGTCTGTTTGAATTCAGCAATCAGCCTTCACTCCCAGCTCAATATTTGCACATATTATTCAATTAGTCAAACCTTTACACTGTATCATTCATTTTCTCAATAAGCTTTTACTTTTTTAATTCTCTCTGATCTGCTTGAAGAGCAAAAATCTGGTCTGTGCACCAGGCTTAAATCACCCTGCACCTCCCAAATGTTGCTCTGGGTCTGTTTGCCAAACTTCTTGGGTTCATGCCCACTGATTGTCATGTAGTAATTGCATCCATTCCCATAGTTCTAGTAAATTACATTTTTCCAATCGGTCAGATATGAACCAGTGAGATAAAAATATTCAGTCATGCAGATACTACAGCAGGTAGCATAGTAAACGTAAATTAGTAAAAAAAAAAAAAAAAAAAAAAGGACCACAAATATCTTATCAGGATTTATTGCTCAGGTTTTTTGCATTGTAAACTTCAGTAGAGAGAGGACAGATGTTCCCCATCACTGGTCATGTCTGCTAATCTGAGAGACTATTTGATTGAAGAGCAGAACATAATTGCTTCAGATAAATAAACTTGGAGACCCTTTCAGCTGTAGCTTTCTATATTTACAAACTTTTGGATTTCTTTAAGCAAGCTTTGGACAATGAGCAAGACTTAATAGCCATCCAGAAGTTGTCTAGACAGACTGCTCCTGAATTTAGAGAGAGGGAGAGAAAATAATCACCCTGTCTAAATCCTTGAATGTATTCTTGTCTGTTCTGTTTGACAAAATACTTCTTGATATTTGGAATAAAACAAGTGAACGGAAAGGGGCAAGATTTTTATGCATGTGATTGCTTTATTTATTGTCACTTCTGCTGTTTTCAAGGGGGATCATTGTGTACAACTTAGACATTTAGGTTTGTCACTGCCGCACCAAATAAATCAGCCTTCAAAAACAAAGCTAACCCAAGCCAAGTATTGCTAAGCTTTGTGTAATTTTGCTTTGGCTTTTCCAAAGTTATCAATATCAACAGTTATGAATGTCTTGATATAGTATAGTTACTTTGGTAATAATAAAAAGTTAATGATTTGGATATCTTCTTGTTTCTTGTGCAAATCAAAAATCCACCAGAGAAAACAGGTGAATTGTCAATCCATAAAGAGATAGATTGAGGGATCTTTCTGAGCATCCAGTAATTTGGTTGCTTTAGCAACACTGACCCTGTCATTGTTGGCCCAAATGTTCTGTTTGTAAGAGGTCGCTATAGCTTTTCTCTCTATTACAAATCTAAGTTTGTCACATAATCCCAGTATTTTGAATGATTTTATTAGGCTTAAAGATAGGTGTTTTGGGTTATCTACATCTATTCTCAGAAAATGTATGCAGCATCCTAGATTACTTTTTGTAAAAAAAAAAAAAGTTCGCTAACAATGATACAGAACATTGTAATGTCTTATACAGAAGATATGGTTGTACATTATTAAAAATTACAAAGCTGTTGAGAAAAATATAGATACCAAGTGCAACTGCACTGCAGTCTTCAAATGCAGCTATTTATATTTTTGGTAGGGATGCTCTTTCCAATGAACAGAGGCCATGCCTGTTTGGCTGGTGAATAACTTGGTCAGCCTATGAAGATGACCATGAACACAATTTGCTCCTCAATTCTACTTTCCCATTCCGCTCTCTGCCCCTGGCCATAATTCGTGGTAAGATATGGATGGGATACAAGTTAAGACAGTCTGAAATAACAGCTGACATTCCTATGCATCCAGATAACCAGACATTTGCATCTGAGATAAGAGGAAGATTTTAGCAGCAACAATAGATTTGGTGAAAAGTCCTGGGGGGGGGGGGGGAAGCAATTAAGAAAAGCTACTCTATCACCTGGTTGTTTTTGTTTTTGTTGTTGTTGTTGTTATTGCCTGATTTAAAAAAACAAACTGAGACTACCTATGAGTGTGAAAGGAATGGCTAAGAAGCAAACAAGAGAGTGTAAATGTCACTGTAGCCTTTTTTTCTACCTGAAGGAGCTGAGGGTATAACAATTGTGCAAACTCTATATATGATGGGTTCTTTTTGCTAACTATTTCATCCCTTTTCTTCCAGAAGAGCACCTTTTTAAAACTCCATCATATAAATCCAATTGCTTGGAGGTTATAATTTTTCAGCTTCAAGCAGATCAGTCCCTTCTCCTTCTCCAGTAGCTCTTTCTCATCTTTCTTCTTCTTTGTCAATGCTTACTGCCTTGAAAAGGGGACGATCGGCACGAGCCGGATGAAACATCATACTGAGTAAATGACCCTAGAAGCAAGTAGTATGTGGAACCACTGGTAATTTGCTTATTTTTTAAAAAAAGTTGTCCTGATTGGTTTTAGAAAATAAATCAGGATAACAAAGAGGTGGATTTAACAGATATAACAGATTAACAGAGTTGGAAGGGACCTTAAAGGTCATCCAGTCCAACCCCCCCCCCCCACTTAAGCAGGAGACCCTATACCATTTCTGACAAATGGCAGTCCAATCTTTTCTTGAAAGTCTCAAGTGATGACGTTCCCACAACTTCTGAAGGCAAGCTGTTCCATTGGTTGAGTGTTCTCACTGTCAGAAAGTTCCTTCTTATTTCTAGGTTGAATCTCTCTTTGGTCAGTTTCCATCCATTATTCCTTGTCTGGCCTTCAGGTGCTTTGGAAAACAGCTTGACCCCCTCCTCTCTGTGGCGGCCCTTCAAATATTGGAACACTGCTATCATGCTATCAAATTTTGCCCTTCACTATTTGGATTGCACTTCCTGCTAGCCAAAATATGGTTTGATTGTGTTTGTCATATCATGTTGTGTGAACCCAGCAATTTATGGCTTAGTATTATGAACTTAAATTGATAGTTTTTTTCAGCTCAGAATCCTTTCCTTATCAGTCTTCTTTTGTTTGTGTCCTCCACACACGGTCACAGTTCATAAATCTTTCATTCAGCAATTCACATTTTAAGGGAATTTGGCCATGGGTAATGGAACACAGCTCATTAGTGACAATTCCACATCGCATGCTTTTTCACTTAATAGCACAAAGAGCAATGCAGCATGTAAGACTCTTGGTGAGGCAGGCATCAAGCAATACCTCTGAATTGCTAGAGGTTGCTAAACTCCCAAGAATCTGAGTCAATATGATCAACAGCGCAAGATTCTAAAGGTGTAGTTTCGCAAAATCTAGTTTTCTGGAATTCTTCCATGAAGCTGTATACCTCCATGGGCATTCTAGATTTCAGTTATAATTAATTATGTCTGAATAATTCCATATTATTGATTAAATACATACAGGAACTCTTAGTTCACTAAATTAACATATTTTGCTGGTATTGAGAATGGCATTATAGATGTTGAGCACTAATAGATTAAGTCCCAATTAAAACTCCCTTTAAAAAGTGAATTCCTTTATATGTGGAATTGAATAAATGAATTTCTTAATGCTTAGCATAACATTTCAATAACAACAATGTGTAACTTTTATACTTACACTTATTAATATTCATAGAGTTTGGTGCTCATTAAATGTAATAATGGACTTTTTTTTATTAAGTAGAATAATTGTGCACACACTTTTATACCCTAGCCATTAAACCTACCCTTTAAACCAATACCAGAAATTTGTAGCTACTTCTATTCATTTCAAATAAGATAAACTTCCCCATAACAATACAGGGCAATCCCTAGGGCTCAGTTCCTATCCATTTAATATGTACAATTTTTCTACATTTGAAAATGCTTGAAGGTTACCATGCCAACTAGGCTTCTAAGACTGTCAATTATCTAGCAGAAAAGTTAGTACTGAAACAGTGAGACAGGCTTGAGTTCTGAACTTACGCTGCTGAATAATGCAAGTATTTTTTTATTTGCCCTTTGAATAAGTGGAGATTTGACAAAGCCCTTAAAATGTTTTCATTATAACATTTTCAAGTTATATGACTATGCTCAAGCCCTTTTTACAGAAGAAGAAAAATTGAAGCTGAAAGAATAAGGTAATATAAAATCTCCCACAAAACAATCATGATCAAGCTTCCTACAACTTGACTTGAAACTGGCTGTACTTCTGAGTTTTCTTGGTAAGACTAAGGGAGGAGGATCTTAATTGCTCTTTCACGGATTTAATTCTGACACTGACGTCTTCGCTAATACGGTAGCATGATTGATTGATTGATTGATTGATTGATACGCTTATTGATAGATTTACAGGTTGTTTTCGGCTCCTAGCAACCACACAAATAGATGCAGCAGCATATCTGCACTTTAGTCATCTCTTATTTTCTATTCTTTCCAAGCATTAGCCATTCCTAAGGGAGCTAAAAAAATCACAATTCATAAAACATTGCTCAGAGAAATAATATCTATTTTAAAAGTAAACTTTTCACTGTTAACAGTTTCATGTGGATACTAAATAACAGGTGAATCAACCAAACATGAGCTACTTCACATTAATCACTTCTCATAGAACCCTCATGACAACTGATTGCAACTTCCTACTCAGGGGTAGATAAACTTCTGCTTTAGCAGTGCTCATTACTCCTGATCCATGTTGGTGATCTGCAAGGGTACCATGGTTGATGGTATTGAATCCACCAAGATGGTACTGAATGCACCTAAGTAGATCTGGATAAAGACCATCTACTTAGAAAGGCCAATGCTTTTTCTGTTCCATATCCAGGCCTGACCTTCAGTTGGAGGGACTTAGATCATCCTTCCTCAAAAAAAAAGGGGGGTGGGTGGGTGGGAGAAGTTGGTGATCAATTGAAGTTCTCCAATATGGCCAGATAGAGTGATGCAACCTTTTTAAGAAAAGATACACTAGCATGTAATTTAAGGCAGCTGGCATCATGTCCCCACCCCTTAGACAGGAATAAATTACCTCCTGAATTAAGCTATGCACATAATTCTTGACTTCCCGAATGATTTAGGTGAGTCAGGGATACCCAGCATTTACAGCCAGCAGTCTGAGAGCAAGGCACCTGGAGCTAAGGTTAAGGTGAAGAGGGGTGTTCTGTCTTTTTACTGCAATGGCCTACCTACTGTCAGCCATCACATCTTTCTCTTCATATGTTTCTATGACTGCTTTGTTCACTTCCCATATCTTCCCCAGGCCACCTCTTTGCATTTCCAACATTGGCTGAAGTGTGCAGAGCATTTCTGCCAAGCCAAAATTAGTATCCAGCATCACCATCTACCATCACTAGCACGATATTGCTTCTGTTGCAAACTTACCATTACACCCTTCTTCCAAGTCCAGATCAAAACTCCCAACCCTTTCAGTTTGTTCCCAGATAACAGATCTTCCAAGGAAATAAATCTATTCACATTTCAAACACCATAGCTGATCAGCCTCATAGTGCTTCTACCATCGCGTGCCAAAAGCGGGGGTTGCACAGGAGGGTTGCGCATGCATGCGCAGGGGGCAGGGGGCATTGAATTAGGGGTATGGGCATGCAGGTGTGCATGACACCCCCTGCACTCCCCCCACTTTTGGCACGCAATGGCAAAAAGGTTAGCCATCACTGACCTATCCTAAAGGTCATGGGGGTTTTTTGTTTTTTTTTAATTTGATTTATATGCCTCCCTTCTCCGGAGATTCAGGGTGGCTTACAGTGCGTTAAGCAATAGCCTTCATACTTTTGTATATTTATATTTATACAAAGTCAGCTTATTGCCCCCAACAAACTGAGTCCTCAATTTACCCACCTTATAAAGGATGGAAGGCTGAGTCGACCTTGAGCCTGCCTGGGATTGAACTCGCCAGTAATTGCAGCAGCTGGATCTTAAATGCTGCCTTTGTAGGAGGCATTACTCCCCTACGCTACTCAGGCTCCTTGACCCCTGGTCGTTAAGAATGCTGGTAAAAATACTGCCATGAATAGGACAGAATCAAAGTGCGATTCAGACACTTGGGGAACTCTGATAATTTGGATATTTTTCATGTATCTGAACACAATAGTTCAGCTCTATGCCCCACTCCATTAGGCATAGTGAGATGTTTCTATATTGTACCTTACTTTTTCTCTGCAATGTAATGACAAGAGCCTGGTGGCGCAGTCATCTAAGTGCTGTTAAAGTAACACTTAGTTGCCCGCTGCCTGCAATTACTGCAAGTTCAAATCTCACCAGGCTCAAGGTAGACTCAGCCTTCCATCCTTCCGAGGTAGGTAAAATGAGGACCAGATTGTGGGGGCAATAAGCTGACTTTGTATAAAAAAGAACACCGCTTAGGGCTGGTCGAAAGCCCTACTAAGCAGGTATATACAAAAGTATGAAGGCTATTGCTTAATGCATTGTAAGCTACCCTGAGTCTTCGGAGAAGGGCGGCATATAAATCCAACCAATAACATAAATAAATAAATAAAATGTGAGAATGACATACGGAAATCCTGTAAAAGTCACTTTTAACTGATAGAGAAAAAGTATCTAGTTTGGATAAAAGAGTTCTAATCCAAAGCCCAAAGTCCAAATGAACTTTCTCAATTCTTCATTGAGAATCTGTAGGCAGAGAAATTGGATAGATTTCTTCAGACTTTATCCAGGAAAAGAGAGATTTTCAATATTTTTTCTATATCACTGCTAGCAAAGAAATCCCATAGAGAGGACATCTCCTCTCTCAACATGTCTTCTTTGGAATTTGATTGAATGTAGGAACAGAGAATATTAGCCAGAGAACCTGATGATTTATTGAAGAATGGATGATGAAAGAACGACCTTCACAGACACCTGTTGACTATCCTAGAACTAAAGAAATCAAAGGCACAGCATCCTCCTCCATGAGAAATTATCTGTAATTTTGCACATCATTTTGATTAAAGCAAAATTTGCTTTAATCAAAATGAATCCAAACTGGTACAAAAAAAAGTGAATAATAAAGTATCTGTTTGACATTACTTTAATCCCCTAATGAATGTATGTATGCCATTAGGAAAGACTGTGAAGAACGCATCTTCTAATCCAGTTTCCTTAACTTGATAATTACAAGATACATTTCCAAAAGCCACATTGATTGGGAATTCTAAAAGCAGTATTTAGGGGGGAGTCTGCAAAAGGATGGACAAAAAGTGAAAAACTAACATTTGCAGGATTGCTGTTCTTTTTATTTGGCTTGGTCCCTGGCCTTAGAAAGCTTAAGAGAAGAAAGTCTAAACACAACATTTTATCATCAAGCCTGGTTTTTTTTATAGAGATAATATGGTTCAGTGTCAAAATCCATCTTTGTCATTAGAATTACTCATCAGTCCATGTACTAGAGTAATTTCATCTGCACATAGTTTACACTCCAAAACCCTTTTAGAGTTGCATGCGCCTAAGCTTTAAGTAATTGTAATTCTGCCAGGAGCGATTAAGGAAAAAACATTTCAGCTTTTGGATTCATAATGACACCCTTTAGTGTGTGTTCTTTTTCCCTGCAAGCACCTGAGGCAGCAGTTTCTCACTTCAGAGGTCATTGCTCTCAGAGACTGACATATCAGCTTCATAAATATTCAAACCTCCATGAAGTTATTTCTGGTATCTATCTAATATGAAGGTAAGTTCATCAGCAGATCTGCACTGTTCATCAGCAGAACTGTAGCACTATTATCTAGCAACAGAGAAAAAAAAATCCTTCCAGCATTAAATATGTTGGATGTATGATATTCTGCTTGTAATCTTTGTGTGTTCATGAGGAGAGAACCAATACAAAGTTCCAGAATTTTTATCAAGTTTCTCCAGGTCAACAATCACGCCTGGAGGGAGGGGGAGTTATTAGGATCATTTGGATAAATGATTTTTAATCTACCCATGTTGTGATCCTGGTGCTGTTCCCTTGCTTCTAATAGTGAGCCTACCTGGAATGAATTTGGTATAAGAGTTTAATCTACAGTAAATTCAATTAATACAAAAAATAATTCTTATAGAAATTTTGAATCAATCACTCAATGAATTGCATGCCCTATTGGCCTCTTCATTTTTGTGGATTTCAAGAATGATCAAATAAATGCTAATACCCAAAACATATAACAAATAAGAGCAGTAAAATACAGCAGTCAGAAGAAAACAAAGCAAGCCATACCACAGCAGCCATCCCATCGTTTTGACAGGAGCAGTTCAAAAGTGGTGACTTTAAAACATTTTAGAAAATCAAGTAATTTTTCTTTGGTGTCTAAATCATGTTAATGCATGTTAAATAATGCAGAAGTTTGCTCAAGGGTTACCATTGTAGACTCACTGATAAGCTCTCTGTAACGTATATCTGTCATATCAGTGTTGAGGAAGCATCCATATCTGCAGGTACCTCCTCCTACAAGTAACATACAGAGTTTAGCATAAATTTGTAGTGCTTCCTTCAACTATTTTTATAGGGAATCCACAAAACATTAAAACTTAGTAATTCTCTTTATGTTTTCCCCCTAGGATTCTTCTGGTTGTTGGCCCAACTTTTATCTATGAAAGCTAATGCAATCTCTGCAAATACATAATGCCTTTACTACTATTCCCCTGCCTCAGATATTGGCAATGTGAAATGTCATATGTAGGAGTGCAGACATTTATTATAAACCAGGTGATGACATGTGTCTCACTATATAATTTGCACCAGTTGCATCAATTAATGCAATTCCATCATGTAAGTGACATCAATTGTCCCCTTCTTGCCTCTTCCATGGATGCGATCACAAATTAGATTGATAGTGACTAGAACCCTTGTAGCGAATGATTAGCACTGCTTATTATGTCAGATTTTAAACCTTTCTACCCAACTTTTTAGCAGTATTGCATTATTATGGTTAGTTTGCGAGGACAGCCAGATATTTAAATTGGATTTGGCATTTTTGTCCACCTATCAAGCCCTTCCCAAAGACCAGGGATAGGCAGAAGTTATTTAATGGTATTATTAAATAAATAGTGGTATTTATTTGAAGATATTGTTGGACGATATAAACTGTTCTACGTAAAGCTGCCTTTTGCAATTGATTGGTGGTGAATTTGTCAATGCCAATGGAGTTCAAGTGGTACTCCAGATATTTTGGGATTGCATTCAAAGCGCCTATTATTATTGGTACTATCCTTACTTGCTTTTCCTACAATCATTCTACTTCTGTGTGCTGGTCTTTGAATTTTGTGGTTTTCCTCCAGTTCTTCTATTCTGCTGCCTTCAGGTACAATGCCACCTTTTACAATGTGCACCAAGCTCCAAATGGCTATTCCCACAATTAAATCCCATCCCACAGAAAACAGATATTGTTCTCAGGAAAGCAATTTTGTGTGCAGCTCTCAACTGAAGAATAATGATTGAATTGGGCTAACAGCTATTTATCTGAATGCAACCAAGGTGTACCAAAGTATGAAGTACGTCTACCCCACACTCTACTAGGTATGAGTCTATAGCACACAGTTACTACTGTGAGCATGCTTACTGGATTCTGTTGCTGTGAAGTGTATGCAATGAGGAAACCATCCAGCCACTTTGAACATTATGGGATGATGTTCACAAAATGTAAAACAGCCCTGAATAAACTCCTGCTTGATGATAATGTATCTAAATGACACTATGGAAAGACTGAATCCATTAACATGTTGGAGAAATTATCTGCCGAAAATTGGATGCTCTCTGATTTTGGAGATGGCAAAGTGGGATCACTTGAAATGGTTTATGCTCTGCAGGAGTCTCATGTAGATAAAACTGGTTGTTTGCATTTACTTTCAGGTATGAAAAGTTAACAATGCATACATAGAATGACTCATTCTCAAAACTATGAATAAAAATTCTGTTGGAATATATATATATATATATATATTGATAATGCCCTTTTTTGTTCTAAAGTAAATTGTGGCATCTGTACATTTTAGACATTTGCGGGGTGGTTATCTAATGGAACAAACTGAGAACAAAATAGCTATTAAAAGTTTTTTTAAAAAAATAGTTCCAGCTTTTAGGGAAGAAATTTTCTTATGACTGTTAAAAATAACAAATGCAAAAAAATGGAATAAGAGCTAAATGGACTGTCTTGAAAATGTTTGTCATAAGAGGAATAAAAATGTGAACATTTCATTTAAAAAACCCAACACCCTAGCAAATATTCCCACAGAGATAATAAAATAATTATCTATAAAATATCTAATTCTTGTTTAGGAGCATGACAGTATATTAGAAAGTATAGATGGCTAAAAGTCATCAATAATCAAAAAAATTATACATATAAATCAGTATCATCAAATATTTATTCCTATTCTTCTGGCCAATAGTAAGCAGAGCTGAGTCTCTAACAGTAGTGTTTGCAGTCCTGTCCTTCATAAATTAGAATAGACTAGAATAACAGAGTTGGAAGGGACTTTGGAGATCTTCTAGTCCAAACCCCCACTTAGGCAGGTTACCCAATCTCTTCTTAAAAACTTCCAGTGTTGGAGCATTTAATACACAATTGTTGATTCATTGTATCTTGTTACATCTTGCTGGTTTTTTGAACCAAGTGACAATCAAGAAATCTTTGAAAAGTGAAGTTATTTGAAAAGTAGAAGATTATTTAAAATATCATGGGTTGGACATTTGAGAAGTTTGACTGAACTTGCGAGAAGTTTTCTTTTACAACGTGTTTCCCTGGACACAACGGCAAGGAAAGCCACGGAGCTTGAAAGGTAAGACACTTCTCATCCACCCCACTTGCCACCCCCCAATTGCATCCTAAAGAGGGCGGTTGGCTAAGCAAGGGGAAGGAGCCCTGCCATGTCCAGTGGGGGGGGGGGAGAGAAGAGATGGCAAGGGCAGCTATGTCTCACTCCATGCATCTCGCTTCTCCCCCGCCCCACCTGTCAGAAATGAGTCTTTGTGAGACTCATCGCGCCACCACTGCCTCGTGGAGCAGGACTCTGCAAGGCTTGTGCCCTTGTACACATGAACGGCAGCACTGCCGCAAAGTTTGACGTACCAGCAAAGCCATGAGCGGCAGAACACCAGCAGTGCCGGTATGATGAAACTCGCAGTGGAGCTGCAGTTCATGCATGCAACGGTACAACAAGCCTTGCAGAGTCCTGCTCCACAAGGTGGCGGTGGCAGGACATGTCAGGGCAGTGGTGGTGCAAACAGAGAGGGAAGGGCATGTTTCCCCCTTCCCCTCCTCCGGCCTCGCCTCCTCAACTCATTTTGGTTGTGCGGCAAGCAACCAGAGGAAATGGCAGGACCAGCTGCACAGGCGTGTAAATAGTTGGGGGGGCGGCTTATTTTAAAGCATGCGCTGAAAAGCTCAATTGGGCTTATTATCCGGAAAGGTCTTAGTTCGGGGAAACAGTATATGAAATGTGGTGGTTGCGATATAAAAATTATGAGCACCTTCAAGAAAAAGCAATTTGACTATTTTGGACAATGACATGTAAGAATAAATATTAGGTACTTCAAATTAGTATACAAGAATAGACTCAAGGGAATACAGTGGTGGCGGATGACTCATGTTTTGGAAAAAAAGATTAATATATGTACTTTGGCAAAGTACACTGTGCTACTTTCAGGCAGTAACATCCAAACAATAAAAAGGTATTCATACTTGCCAACCTCTTTAGGGGATGACACTAAAATAAGTCGTAACTTATGGGATTTTAATTAGTAGCCAAAAATGTAATAATTTTAATTATTTTTAAATTTATATTGATGTCTGTATTTTGTGTTTTTAACTGGCTGTGCACTGCCCCGAGTCCCTCAGGAGAGGGGCGGTATAGAAATAAAATCATCATCATCATCATCACTGGAAATTGTGCCAGAAGTTTGGATTTGAATACAGCAAAAACCACTGGGAACATCAGTTGAGAAAGTTTTACAGAATGAGAAACTCAAGATCTTGTGGGACTTTAGAATTCAGACTGATAGGCGCTTGGTCCACAACACACCTGACATAACAGTAGTTGAAAAGAAAAAAGTATGGTTCATTAACATTGCAATACCTGGTGATGCACGGATTGAAGATAAGCAGCAAGAAAAAATCACAAAGTACCGGGACTTGCAAATTGAAGTTGAGCGACTGTGGAAAAAGAAATCCTGTGTTGTCCCGATTGTAATTGGAGCCCTTGGAGCAATACCCAAAGGGCTACCCTGCTATTTAGAAATTCTAAATTTACCGAACTTGAATATTTTGACTCTATAAAAAACCACCTTACTCAGAACAGCTTACACCCTCCGACGATACCTTAACAGTTCCTAGGTCCTTGGTTAGGACTTGAGCTGCTGCGCTATTAACCAGCCTCAAAGACTGTGAATCTCACTACAGATTAACCAATAATAATAATAATAATAACAACAACAACAACAACAACTCCTATTCTCATTTTGCTATGCTCCTATTCTCATTTCTCCTATGCTCTCGTGACTTCCCGCCTGGACTACTGCAACGCTCTCTACATGGGGCTCCCCTTGAGGTGCACCCGGAGGCTCCAACTGGTCCAGAATGCGGCCGCGTGGGGAATTATGGGAGCGACGTGGCGCTCCCACGTGACACCTCTCCTGCGCGAGCTGCACTGGCTCCCGGTGGTCTTCCGGGTGTGCTTCAAGGTGTTGGTGACCACCTTTAAAGCGCTCCATGGCTTAGGACCTGGGTACTTGCGGGACCGCCTTCTGCCGCCAATAGCCTCCCACCGGCCAGTACGCTCGCACAGAGAGGGCCTCCTCCGGGTGCCGTGGGCCAGACAGTGTCGGCTGGTGACCCCCAGGGGGAGAGCCTTCTCTGTGGTGGCGCCCGCCCTATGGAATGACCTACCCCCGGAGATATGCAGGATTCCAGATCTCCGGACCTTTCGTCGGGCCCTTAAAACCCATTTATTCCATCTAGCTGGGCTAGCTTGACCCCATCCTCCGTTTTTAAATTTGAAATTGATTTGAAATTGGGTTGTTTTAATTCTTGGCCGAATAATATTTAATATTTTTAATTGTTTTTAACTTTTGTATACCATGTTTTATTCTGGCTGTTCACTGCCCTGAGTCCGCAAGGAGAAGGGCGGTTTATAAATTGAAATATAAATAAATAAATAAATAAAATAAATAAATTTTAGAGATGTAAAATTGGCAAAAATAATTGAATATAGCAACCATCTTGCATTCTGATATTTATACATAATTAGAACAGAGTAGAATAACAGAGTTGGAAGAGGCTTGGAGGTCTTCTAGTCCAACCTCCTGCTAATGTAGGAAACCCTATATCATTTCAGACAAATGGTTGTCCAATATCTTCTTAAAAACTTCCAGTGTTAGTGCATTCACAACTTTTGGAGGCAAGTTGTTCCACTGATTAATTGTTCCACGTGTCTGGAAATGTCTCCTTAGTTCTAGGTTGCTTCTCTCCTTGTTTATTTCCATCCATTGCTTCTTGACCTGCCTTCAGGTGCTTTGAAGAATAGCTTAACTTCCTTTTTTTAGTTCACATAATATATATAGTTGGAATAATACTTTGAATGCCCTTAGTTGCAGGTCCTCAAAACTCAACCCATCTAATAGAACACAATACTGATGGTTAGAATAGATTTCATAAATAGTTATAGATTGAGTAAAAGTGTGACTTTCTGAGAATTCTCTGTATAACTGGAATTGTGAATCTTGCACTAACATTCTCGAAGAGGATCTCACTATCAATTTTTCATAAATATGATACTGTAGTACACAACATAGAGAATTGTTATCGAGCATGGCTACCATAATAAACTCATTTTCTTAGTATATCATTCAAACAATTAGGTATGTTAATGCTTGCTTTGAATATTGCTATATTTTTACATGTGTTATAATTGATATACTGTAAGCATTCTTCTCTTGAGCTATAAAGTTCAAGTTCAACTAAACTAGCCTTAATTAAAATAAATGATGCCATCAAATGGTGCAATTCTATTTACTGGAGAACAAAAGCCAATCTAATTTACTAACTTGTTTTCCCTGGCCAACCAGAAGCTTATAAGCAGCAAAGAAGCAGAAAATGAGTACATTCTGCTGTTCTGAAAGTCTAAAACTGGTCTACTTGATTTTAAACTAGAATTGGGTAATATAAGCCTGTAATATAAGCTATTTCATCGTTTTTGGTAACTCCCACTCTGTTTCCAAATTAAAAGAGATTTTAAAACCACAAATAGCTTGGCACCCGAAAATGAAACATAAGCTGCTCTGATAGGAAGTTGTTCAGGGAGGCTTCTTTATAATACTTTAGCTATTATTTTGTCTAGACATGGGAAAGACTTTTCTCCACTCTTTGGCACTTAGATTCTACAGTTAGTCCTTGACTTATGCCCACAATTGAGCCCAAAATTTCTGTTGCTAAGGGAGACAGTTGTTAAGTGAGTTTTGCCCCATTTTACAACCGTTCTTGCCGCAGTTATTAAGTGAATCACTGCAGTTGTTAAGTTAGCAACAGGGTTGTTAAGTGAATCTGGTTTCCCCATTGACTTTGCTTGTCAAAAGATCACAAAAGGTGATCACGTGGCCCCAGGACATTGCAACCATCATAAATACATGCCTGTTGCCAAATTTTGAACATGTGATCGTAGACATGTTGCGATGGTTGTAAGTGTGAAAAATGGTCATAAATCACTTTTTTCAGTGTGCTGTTATAACTTTGAACTTTCACCAACTGAACTGTTGTAAATTGAGGACTACCTGTAGTTTAGGTTGTATTAGTTTTATGTGAGTAGAGAAGTTATTGAAATGACAATTTCACATAGGTCCAATACAAATTAGAATAGAATAACAGAGTTGGAAGGGACCTTGGAAGACTTATAGTTCAACCCCCTGCCCAAGCAGGAAACCCTACACCACTTCAGACAAATGGTTATCCAACATCTTAAAAACTTCCAGTGTTGGAGCATTCACAACTTCTGCAGGCAAGTTGTTCCACTGATTAATTGTTCTAACTGTCAGGAAATTTCTCCTTAGTTCTAAGTTGCTTCTCTCCTTGATAAGTTTCCCTCCATTGCTTCTTGTCCTACTCTCAGGTGCTTTGGAGAACAGCTTGACTCCCCTTCTTTGTGGCAGCCCCTGAGATATTGGAACACTGCTATTATGTCTCCCCTAGTCCTTCTTTTCATTTAACTAGACTTACCCAGTTCCTGCAACTGTTCTTCATATGTTTTAGCCTCCAGTCCCCTAATCATCTTTGTTGCTCTTCTCTGCACTCTTTCTAGAGTCTCAACATCTTTTTTACATTGTGGCGACCAAAACTGAATGCAGTATTTATTCCAAGTGTGGCCTTACCAAGGCATTATAAAGTGATATTAATACTTCACGTGATCTTGATTCTATCCTTCTGTTTATGCAACCTAGAACTGTTTTGGCTTTTTTGGCAGCTGCTGCACACTGATGGCTCATATTTAAATGGTTGTCCACTAGGACTCCAAGATTCATCTCACAGTTACTACTATTGAGCAAGGTACCACATATACTGTACCTGTGCATTTTGTTTTTCTTGCCTAAATGTAGAACCTTACTTTTTTCACCATTGAATTTCATTTTGTTAGATAGTGCCCAATGTTCAAGTCTGTCAAGATCCTTCTGTATCTTAAGCCTATCTTCTGGAGTGTTGCCTATTCCTGCCAGCTTGGTGTCATCTGCAAATTTGATGAGTTCCCCCATCTATCCTCTTGTCCAAGTCATTGATGAAGATGTTGAAGAGTATTGGGCCTAAAACAGAGCCCTGGGGTACCCCCATTGCATTTTCCCTTCATATAGATGCAGTTCCATTGAGGACTATACATTGAGTGTGGTTGGTCAGCCAGTTACGAATCCATCTGGTGGTGATGCTGTCTAACCCACATTTTTCTACTTTATCTAGAAGTAGGTTATGGTCTACTTTATCAAATACCTTACTGAAGTCCAAGTAAATTATATCGACAGTATTCCTCTGGTCCACTAATTTTGTCACTTCGTCTAAGTATGAAATAAGTTTAGTCTGGCATGATCTGTTTTTGACAACTATGGGAAAGGAATGATAAATTAACAATGTTCACCACATATAAGAAAAACCAATACAAAATGTTTTATAGATGGCTTATGTTACCGGAGAAGTTAACAAAAATGTTCAAAGATAAATCAGTGAAATGTTGGAAATGTCACCAACTACCAGGATCTTATTATCATATGTGGTGGACATGCCATGAAGCAAAAAAAATACTGAAATAAAATTAAAATCTGGCTGGGAGAAATGATACAAATACGTATTGAATTTAAACCAGAGTTGTTTCTATTGGGTATCCTACCTGATAAAATTAAAAAGGAATATATTTATTTGATTATACATGTAATAACAGCTGCACAAATTGTCTATGCTCAAAATTGGAAATTAGAGAAAAGACCTTCGGAAGATGAAGTAATCTTCCCTGGTAATGAGGTCAGGTTGATAGGTCTGTAGTTTCCTGGATCTATTTTTTCCCCTTTTTTGAAGATGGGAACTACATCAGTTCTTTTCCAGTCCTCTGGCAGTTCCCTGTGCTCCAGGATCTTTGAAAGATATAGTTCAGTGGTTCTGAGATCTCGTCTGCCAGTTCCTTTAGAACCTGGGGTTCTGTTAACCTAATCCTGCGTAGTTTTTTTCTCCAGTAATATTGAACTGCAAATTAGGGCATACAAAATTTTTGCCAGAACAATTCTTGAGTAAAGCTCATCTGTCTGAAACCCGCACTGCATATCAGACATTAATACAATCAAACGAGTCCAGAGATATTTCACAAGAAGAGTCCTCCACTCCTCTGCTCGCAACAAAATACTTTATGCCACCAGACTCGAAATTTTGGGCTTAGACAATTTAGAATTTCACCGTCTTCGGTCTGACCTAAGCATAGTACATAAAATCATCTGCTAAAATGTCCTACCAGCCAATGAATACTTCAGCTTCAACTAAAACAATACAAGAGCACAGAATAGATACAAACGTATGGTAAATGGATCCAAACTAGACTGCAGAAAATACGACTTCAGTAACAGAGTTGTCAGTACAGAGTTGGAATGCACCTGACTCTGTGGTTTCTTCCCCAAATCCCCAAAACTTTAATCTTAGACTGTCTACTGTAGACCTCACCCCATTCTTAAGAGGTCTGTAAGGGGCATGCATAAGCACACCAGCGTGCCTACTGTCCCTGTCCTAATGTTTTCTTTTATTTGTATCCTTTTCATGTATTTATAATTATGTTTACACTTGTATCTGTTATAAAATATATGCTTGGCTAAATAAATAAATAAATAAATAAGTAAGTAAATAATAAACAAACAAACCATCCAGGTCCTGGTGATGTGAACTCGTCTAGCCTAGACAGGTGTTCACTTACCATTTTCTTCCCTATTTTAACTTGTGTTCCTAATTTGTTTTTTGTGGTGCTGTTTTTGGTGGGTTGGACTGTTTTTTTGTGTGTGTGTAAAGACAGATGCAAAAAAATGAGTTAAGTAGTTCTGCTTTCTCCCTGTTGCTTGTCACCGTCTTGCCACTTTCTCCCAGCCATGGACCAATTGTTTCCTTAACCTTTTTCTTTTTTTTTAACATGTTGGAAGAAGCTTTTTTTTGTTGTTGTTATTTTTTACTTTTGTCTCAAGCCTTTGTTCATTGTGAGACTTAGCTTTTCTCACTTCATCTTTACAGGCTCAGGCTATTTGCTGATATTCTGCTTTAGTTATTTCCTCTTTCCACTTTTTATACTTGCTCTTTTTGTCTTTCAACTTGTTAGAGAGTTCTTTATGCAGCCATGCTGGTTTCTTTTGAGAGCTGTTATTTTTCTTCGTTATTGGTATGGGGCTAGCCTGGCCTTTTATAATCTCACTTTTTAAAATTTCCCAAGCTTCTTGAGTTGTTTTCCTCTTGAGGATTCTCATCCATGGAATCCTTCCCAAGCGCTCTTTAAGTTTATTGAAATTAGCTCTCTTAAAGTCCAAGACTCTAGTTTAATTGTTCTTGTTGCCTATTTCATATATGCTGAGCTTTTATTCTTTTAATTTTGTGTGTTTTCCCAGGACTGTTTATTTTTACAGGTATTTCTGAGTATAAAAGGATTTCTGCCTAGAAAGAGCAATTATAAACGTTAGATATTTTTCCAAAATTAAAACACCTGAGAGTCAAAACAGGAGAGCAAAAAATAAAAGCATGAAATCTGGAGTTAATAAAGCACCTACCATTAAAACAATACAGAATATATTTTCTCAACATTGACAGTTGAGTTGACAGTTTAATTTTATGGAGTTCCACAATATACTGTACTAGTGAGAAGCCTTTATCTTAGGTTCTCTTAGGTTTAATCTCTCTTGGCAGAAAGACCTATAGAAAAGCCTCTGAATAAATTGTACTTAGCCTGCTTATCTAAAATTGTAAACTTTTATTTATTTTCCCTATATTTCTAGGCAGTCTGCATTCTACAAATGTGGTGGAAGGATAGCAAAGCCTTGTTTGATGAAGTATTTAAATGAAATTCAAATAATGCTATTCATAGCAACTGGCACGTGCCAAAAAGTCTTCTACTATGTGAAAAAAAAGGTCACATTTATGAATATGGACATGAGACTAGAATGTAGATTAGAGTCAGTGGTGGGTTCCTCCCGGTTCGGCCCGGTTTGGCCGAGCCAGTAGCGGTGACAATATGACATCACTGAACCGGTTCTGCCCCACCTGACCCCCCTCCCCCTCCCCCTGTATTATTCTTGCCTTTTATTTAGTCCCACCCCCAATCTATTGCTGCCTCCTGAGTCCCAGCTGATAGGCTAGAAGGAAAAAAACTGTTTAAACTCTTGACGCGGGGCTTCAAAGGGCCACCCTACAGTGTTAAAAGGCAGTGTGGTGGTAGACTGGTGCGTCCAAAAACAAATGAGTAGACCAGTGCCTGCAAAAATAAATGGGTAGACCAGTGCCTGCAAAAATAAATGAGTAGACCAGTGCCTCCAAAAACAAATGAGTAGACCGATGCCTGCAAAAATAAATGAGTAGACCGGTACAGCTCTGCAAGCAGTTAAAAGCCTGGTAAACCAGTACCTATGCTAAATCCTAAGGAATTGTCACATGACCATCAAGCCACGCCCACAGAATACACCATGCCCACAGAACCAGTAGTAAAAAAATTTAGAACCCACCCTTGACTAGAGTCCATTGCTTCAGATAAGACAGGATCTGTACTATAGGACCTTATGCCACATATTAAAGCCTACCTTTATGAACCTGAATTGTGGATGTCTCAGTTTTCAGAATTCCTAGTCAACATACTAAATATTCTGAGAAGTCTATCTCACAGCATTTTTCCCCTTTCCATTTAATGTGTCCAATTCTTGGAGTCTACCTGGATAAATCCTTCCATGCAAGATTTATTACCGCCTCCATAGGACTAAGAATAAGTGACTGGCCAAAGGTCATCCAGCTGGCTTTAAGTAAGACTAATGCTCCTGGTTTTCTGATTTGTAGCCTGATACCTTAACCATTATACAAAATTGAATCTCAGATTATATCTACTCTAGCACAGGGATACACAATCCCTGATCCGTGAACTGACACAGAACTGCAGCATGCCAAAAACTAGGCCCCATCTGCAGGATAAGCAAGCAGCAAATAAGCAAAGCCCCATCTGCAGGATGCAAGCAGCATGCAAAACCATGCCCCCTCCAGTCCATGGAAAATCTCTCTCCATGGAACTGGTCCCTGGTGTCCAAAATGTTGGGGGCTCTAGCACATATCACAGAGTTCAGATTAATTTCAGGGAATTGGAAATAGAATCAAAGTCCAAGTCTTTTAGAAATCACAATATTTTATTGACTTAACAAATGCTTTAGTTATATGCTCTATTATTTACAATAGCTCTTGTCTGAATTTATATCAAGATAAACCGATTAAAGACACATCTGGAGTATGCAAGTTTAGGCAATCTCTCTATCACATTTAATAGTTTAATAGCAGAGCAGATAATTCAGGATTTTCTTACTGCAGTGAAGTCATGAAAGGAGGAAAAACCATACACTGCAGAACATAGCTTCCTTCCACCTGAAGCAGAATTCTCACCCCAGAATTGGCTTTTAACAGTTATTGATATTCACATGAATATCGTGGCTTCCTTGTTCCCATTGCTTCCTCCTTTTCCACATTTGCAAAATGCTGAAAGGAAAAAGCAAACACCATCACAAGGTACATTAGATTGGAATAAATATAAAGAAAATGATTGGTATTATTGTTAGAGAACCATCTTAAAGATTATAGCTTAAAAATGATGACATTCATGTGAAAAAAGGAATGACACTTAGACAGTTTCAGATGCAGATAATTTCTGATTTCATGCCAGTGGTGGGTAGTAAAACTGGAGGGAGGCTCCACCCAGTGACCCTGATGTCATGAAAATGTTTCTGTGCATCGCGCGGCCCCGTTATGAACTGGTAGTAAAGGTAAATAGAACCCACCGCTGCTTCATGCCTACCTGAGATACAATTATGCTTGCTGCTGATTGTTTCATGGATAATTATGGCCTGCCTGATAATTAAGCTAAAGTTTCTTTGGCACCACAAATTCTTCACCTGAATCGTTAATTAAAACAAATGCCATTAGTAACCTGTCATGTTGGAGAAAATCATCTAAAATGTCATTTGCCATGAATTTTCAACCATTATGTTAATGGGCTATCTGATTTATAATTAAAATATGGACTTGCTGCAATTATTCCAGCTCGATTTTTAGTTTAGTTTGGAGACATGGAATCACCAAAGTCTGGAATTGCTGCCAGTGCAATCTCTTTAATTAACAAGATGTTTATTCTTGTTCCAGTGAATTAAGATTTATTCCATGTCACATGTCTGTGGCTTGTAACACTCTGTCCTATTATTCAGCTGGACATAAATAATGCATGAACACTGTATTTTGTTTGGTGACCTTTTAAACTTAGAAATTAGTTTTTGCCTGCATAATCTAAATAATAGTCACAACCAACAGGAAAACCACATGTGGGGACCACAAGCCATCATGAATAAAATCATTTTCAAATTTGTTCTGATATACTGAAACTGGTCCATCACTTGGATGTCACAATATTGCCAATTTACATATATAAGTACAATATACTCATCTTAATTTAAAACTAGGAGGCATCAAAGAATGAAAGAATCACATAAAGATAGAAAAGATAGGAAAAAATGAATTAAGCACAACCTCCTAATAAGCTTAATTATCTGTAGTTTCTGCAGTCCATGTTTGCATTAAAATCTAAGAGGTGGTAGATAACATTTATCCAGAATAAAGGAGCTTACAATGTAGTATATTGTAAGTTGCTCAGAGGCACTGTATTCATGAAATGGGCAGCCTGGAAATCATTCAGTCAATTAGTCAGTCAATCATGAAAAAGAAGGAAAAAAATGGATAACATTTTAAAGTTTTTCCTTAACAATCTGGGGCTTAGTCAATACAGTATGTGCAGTCATCACTCTTATAACATCAACATGTCTGAGATGTGATACAGGAGGCAGAAGAGTCTGTTACAAATACACCAGATCTTGATCTAAAGCAGTAGATTACTCTGAAGAAAGAAAAGACACAAGAAGCCAATGGGAAAATAGGAATAAAGGTGGGGTTTTCTTTTTTTTTTGTTTCCTAAGAATATTCCAGGCCAAAATTTCAATTTAAGCTCAACAGCTTTAAGGATTTTTTCAGAAGACCCAACTTCATTTTTGAACTCTTCTATAAAAATTGTCTCAGATGTCTCACTTGTTTTAGCTCTGTGATGGTAGGCAGTCTAATCCCTGGTAATCACTATTACCCCAACCCATTTTTGCCCCAATCCCAATATTTTCCAGAAGCTTTGACTGCAGTTCCCACCATCTCTTAGCCAGGATGATCCTTGTTGAGAGTTGAAATCCATTGCATTAACTTGGGAAAGATCAAGCAAGCCTTCTGTGCTTCTAGGTTGAAACAAAAACAGATAAAAAGAAATGTGCTTTTCCCAAAAGGCAACTGGACTTTCTTGGTTGTTTTTTTCCTTTGAAGAGGTTTTGCTTCTCATCCAAGAAGCTTCTAACTGAAAAAGCTTCCTGGATGAGAAGTGAACCATTTTCAAAGGGGAAAAAAATTAAGAAAGTCCAATTGCATTTTGGGAAAAACACTTTTGGAACAACTATGACCTGGATTGGGAGTGAAATCCAGCAGGTTCTGACAGATTCTGGAGAACTGGTAGTGGAAATTTTGAGTAGTTCAGAGAACCAGCAAATACCAAAGTTCATAGGCATTAGAATTTAAGAAGGAAAACAGCCCCAAACTCTGGAGTGTATTGCCACCAAAGATGATCACAAGTCATTATGGATGCTAGATGCTATTGTGAGTCAGCATGAATTCATGGTAGCATGAATATTTAACACTTAATGCTAGGCTGAAAACACAGATAGCATTGTCTTTCCATTTAAACTGCAGCAGAGGAAAGAAACAGAAACAGACTGGCATAAACTGTGCCTATAATTAAATGATCCTGCTTAAAATGTTAAGGGAAGGTGTGACAACTCACAAAGGGTTTTGATTACTGCATTCAGATGATATGGTTGATCTGGACGGAACTGCTTGGCTAAACACAGAAATGGTATGAAACAAATTCTTTAAAATGGTTTCATTCAACACAGGAGTTTTAAAGGTTTTCACTAGGCGTGAGTGAAAACAGAAATCATGACACTTGCTTCACTAGATACAGTTTAAACCAATGGTTCAGCTGAGCCAGTAGCAGTGATGATGTGACGCCACCGAATTGGTTCTCTGTGCCTGGGAGCTAGGCCCACCCCTGCTGTATTCCTACTTTAATTTCTTGGTTTTTAGCCCAGCTGATAGGCATGGCAGAGTGGATTGCCGCACCTCAGCTGGCCAAAAATCTAATGTGCTTATGCAGAGCACAAGATTGGTGCGTGTGCGAGTGAAGCGAGCATGCCCATGGCGATCATGCGCAAAGTGTGTGCGTGAAGAGAACTGGTAGTAACACCGGTTGGAACCCACCGCTGGTTTAAACGTTTAGAAAAGTCCTAAAATGAGAACCATCATTTTATGTTTTAGCTTCCTGACTGGTTTTGATGTTGCTTTCAGGAGATGGTTTAGAACAGGGGTCTCCAACCTTGGTAACTTTAAGACTTGTGGACTTCAACTCCCAGAATTCCTCAGCCAGCTTTGCTGAGGAAAGTTGAAGTCCACAAGTCTTAAAGTTGAAGTCTTGGGAGTTGAAGTCCGCATGTCTTAAAGTTGCCAAGGTTGGAGACCCCTGGTTTAGAATACACAATGGTGCTACAAATACTGCAGGGCTACTAGTGTCTTTTTGTTTGATACATTCATGATTTGTTTTTGAAAATATGCAAAGAAAATATGCAATTTCTTCAAATAATTCAAGAATTCACACCAGGAAAGCGGTCTGGCATTTGCAAGTTTCTTTGGAAGACCCATGTCGGTTCTAAGGAATTATGCAACATTTGGCGATCTTAGTTGGGAGCAAGTCCTGGAAAATTCAATAGCACATATTTCTCATTAGAGATACAGAGGCTTTCTCCATGATCAATTAGTATTCAAAAGCATGGATAAACCCAAAATAAAACCCTTAGTCCCTCATGCACTGACCTTGAATGCATTCACTGAGGCTTAATCCAAGAAATTGCAGAGTGCTATCAGCCTTTAGCACACTTTCTGTAATAATCTATATTTCCTCTGAATCCCATGGACTATTGAATTCTTTCTCTTTTTCTCTCTTAGGACATTGATTTCTGCATCTTGTCAAATTGTAAAGTACACTCAGCCCTGCTTAACACAGAGGCTATCCATTGTCCACATTTCCAGGAACTGCTGCTGCTCTACTTGAGATTCCCTCATTTACCCTTTTCTGCTGCATTCATACTATCAGCACAAAGTAATTTCAGGTGGCAAAAGAGTTGTGACAAGACTCACAAGTGACTGAAAATTTGGGACTTTATAGCTGTGACACATCTGGAGATCAACGTTGGAAACACTGTTGTAATCCTACTGATATATAATTGCATTTGATGCCTTGTTTTACATGATGTGTATTCTAACTTTACCTACTGTTGTATTTTAGTCTCAGATATACATGATTTATTTATTATTAGTTTCAGTTATACATGATTTATTATACTGTACAGAATTCTAATAGTTTATATTATATTTTACCAAGGGAATTTCCTATGTTGTATTTTACCTTATTCATTTTTATCTGTGTTGTACATATTCTGTTCTTTAACTGGTCATTGATTAAATAAATGGTGCCTGTTCTAATCCTAGCCAATTAAGATGAGCTGCATTACTTGGAGAAAAGTCAAATAATATTAGCAAACTTGCTGACCTGGAATTTAACTCATGCAATAATAACCATCAAGGGAAATGGTATTTAGTTTTCATGATCTAAAATAAGTATGTACTTAATATTATTGTGTATCATCATCATCATCATTTTATTCATTAAACATGAAACTCAGTCAATCGAACATTTTAAAATGTATCATAAATACCATTGACTGGTGCTAATGGCTGATACAGGTTGCTGCCAGTATCCTAGGTTTCAACCAAATATTATTTAACAAAACTGATATCTACAAACTTCTAAGAAGTAAGAATTAAGGTGGGGAATAAATCCAATCAATCAATCAATCAACCACTCTTTAATATGACTTCATGTGGGGAAGTAGGTTTGAGTAGGAGATGCAATATATGACACTGGTGTTGCAAGTACATTGCTTTTTCTTGGTTCACAATGTGGAGAAAATTGGCTTTACTTGTAACTAGTATTTTCTGAACAGACAGTAATGTCACAGAATAGAACAAAATATATAAAAAAACTGCTAACATCTGAAGATATAAAGATGTCTCAATAAAGCTTGTGGGAAATTTTTCCTATTCTGGAACGGAGGTACGGAGCATCATAGCATAGTTCTCTTTAATGTGGTAGCTCCATAAAGTATTGCTCAAAACAAAAATATATAGTACATCTTAAAAAGAGATGACAATAAAAGATACCATTCTGCAACAAATTGCATATACAAAAATATTTGTAGGTTAGGAATACCTGATATAAATAGAAAAGGATGTGATCGGTGGACAGTTAAATTGAAAGATGATACAATCTGGTGCCATCCAGAAACTGGTTGCAGTATAGCTTTCCTGCCTTTTTAAGCAGGACTTTTGAGTATAGTATCCTTTTAAATAGAGGCCAGTTTTAGAAAATAAATTACCTGTTCTAAAGAAAGACATCTAGTCACTGGCTGTATTCTCTTTAAAGTTCTATAAAAGAGATGTAAGGAATTTTCCTTATGGTGGTGGTTTTTTTATTGTATTTATTTATTCACTGTATTTCTCTACCACCAGATGATAGTTGTTCTTTGGGGATAAAGAAATAAAATATGTACTAAAGAGAACAACAATGCATAGCAGTGAAATAAAATATGTACTAAAGAAAACAACAATGCATAGCAGGGGAGATAATAATAATGGAAATGCAGTCTAATAGTGTTAGTATCAAGCAGCAGCACAACACTAAAGCTGTAAAATGCTATAGTGGTTACCTTAATGTCTGAACATAAAAAACTCTTCAACAGACACCAAAACAGAAAGACAAACAAATAGAGGTACATGGCAAAATTCTCTGTGGAGGGCATTCTTCGTACAATATAAACCATTGAAATGACAATGAAATCCGAATCACTGACTTTTAGGCATTACAACTGAACAATACTTATTTCCAAGCAAACATTAGTTAACCTAATCTAATTTACCAGTATGTTTGCTTGAAAATAAACATTGCTAAATTGTAATATCTAAAAGTCGGCATGTTGGTTCTGATATTTTATAAAGATAATGAATACTTTTTTATAATAAAGAAGGTCTGTGGTTGATGTGCAGAATTTCAAGTATACCTAAAATGTTGTATCTTTACAATAATATGAATGTTCCCGAATGAGATCTGAAGTAGGAATATTTCTGGTTTAGATGGGTTAAATGGAAGACTTAAAAAAGCTTGTATAGCTGAAAGTGAGGACAAATCATTTTAAAACTCCTTAAATCTGAAACTAAGGCCGAGCCATCTCTGTGCGACTGCATGCATACTTGTATCACAAAATCTGAAGTGAAAACATTGCTGTGATTTGATAGTCTGGGAAAGGCCTGGAAAGGTCTGAGAGAGAAAATGATCTCATAATGTAATTTTTTTTTTGTCAATGATCTTGACACAAAAACCACTCAGACTGTTATAGCTGGCTATCTCACAGAACTCAACACTTGAGCAAATGATTTACACTTGATTAAGACAGATCAAAGACAAAAAGGGAACACTTGTATCAAAAGCTACTTTTTAAGGCGCATTGGCTGATGGCCAAACTATAAAATGTAGTACCATTCCAATGGTAAGGCCTCAGAAGAACCTTGTTTGACAGGGCTAAGGCTGCTTCTAGTTGAGAGAAGTGGGAACAACGCTTTTCTAAAGGGTTAGTAAACCCAGGGCACAAGCGGAATAATTTATGGGTAAAATAGAAAGGTAGAAACTGGTGGCACAATGGCAAGAAAATAGGTTGAGGTGGGGAAAACATGAATATATTAAAAATCCTCCTGCCTGCAACAAATCATTGAAGCAGGATTGTTTCATATAAATTACAGAGGAAAAATGCTATCATTTATAAAATGACACTTTCCCAACAAAACAACGGTAGTCAACTGTGCCAGTGAAATTTGGTGGTAATATTGGAGAAATTTATCGTTCCCTAGCAACGATACCTGTATTGATTGATTGCAGTTGGATTTTGGCACTCTGTCTGCCTATTTACTATAGCAGGTAGCATTTTGGAAAGTGTTTTGCTTTGTAATATACATTATCCCACTTTATCTTTTCTTATATGCAACTTTTCCCAACCTAAACTTAAATTGAATCATCAAAGCAACCTTCAGTGCATAAGCCCTGAGTTGGATATCCAACCTGATACACAAGACTGGCATTTCCTTGATTTTTTCTCATACAGTGCTTAATTTTATTAACCTTTTTTTATTATTTTACAGTTATCATTGACTGTTATTAAACAATACTGTTTACCTTTAAATTTTAGACTTACCGAAGATTCCCAAATGTCCTAGCACCTGGTCATTTTATTCCAATATAAAGCTTTGTAATGTAAAAGACAAATCAATTCAGTGCAGGAAGACCCATTTGTAAGTAGAGTGCATGTAGTCCTCAACTTACAACTACAATGAGATCATATTTTTGGTTGCTAAGCAGGACAGTTGCTAAGTAAGTTGTGCCCCATTTTTATAACATTTTTTACAACAGCTAAGTGAATTTGACTTTCCCCCGTTAACTTTGCTTGCAGGAAACCAGCTGGAAAGATTACATATGGTGATCATATGATTCTGGGACACTGCAACTCAAGTGCCCAAATTTTGATCATGTGCCCATGGAGATACTGCAACAGTCATAACTCACTATTTTAGGTGCTGCTGTAACTTCAAATGGTCACTAAGTGAAAGTAAATTGAGGACTACCTGTAGTAGAAATAATGACGTGGTTTGCAACAGTAGTGAAATTCAATTTTTTTTTACTACCGGCTCCCTGGGCATGGCTTGGTTGGCGTGGCTTGGTGGATGTGGCAGGGGAAGGATACTGCAAAATCCCCATTCCCTCCTGGGGGAAGGATATTGCAAAATCTCTATTCCTACCCCAGTCTGGGGCCAGCCAGAGGTGGTATTTGCCGGCTTTCCGAACTACTCAAAATTTCCACTACTGGTTCTCCAGAACCTGTCAGAACCTACTGAATTTCACCCCTGGTTTGCAATATATAGACTGAGTTCACATTTTGTGTAAGATTCCTTAAGGTTTCTTTGATTTTGTTTAGTAAATTGTATGAATGTACCCTGCAGCAGAATGGAACAGTTAAACACAGTCTGCATTCTCACCAAAATAATCTCTCAAACCATTTAAGCTGTATTTCTATCTGATTATCTGAGGTTGGAAAAGAGCTGGGGGAGAAATAGATAAGAAAGAGAAAATTGAATTAAGCTAAGGAGCTGATAAGAGACAACAGAGATGGACAATGATGTCCACAGGTGTGATCAACAGCATTTGTAACACTGGGGTCCAAATCCTGCTCATCTGTATATAACTGTAACATACAAAACTCCCATTGCTGTACCTACTGTCTTGCCTATTTTGATCTCCCCATGAAAGCCACTGGTGATTGATAAATGGCTGACAAGTTGGATTTAGTCACTATTGGTTCCTGAAGAAATATCGGGTTCATGAGTGATAGTTAAACATGGAAGAGGGATCAACACAGAGGTTGCTTTGCAGAGAGGAGGAGGTGACATATTGAGGAAACATGGCTACCTGGCACAGAAATCCAGAGAGAGAGAGAGAGAGAGAGAGAGAGAGAGAGAGAGAGAGAGAGAGAGAGAGAGAGAGAGAGAGAGAGAGAGAGAGAGAGAAACAAGACAATCAACCTTCTGTTAGCCACACTCCAGCTGCTAGCTAAGTTTTATCTTAAGCCCTTCATTAACTCTGTGTCTTAGTTTTAGCTGCACACATTTTTATATTTTAAAATAGAGGCACACTGTAACAGTAGGAGAAGTTTGACTCTTGCAGACAGAGAGGTAATTTCTCAGGCACAGAGGAAATTAGGCAATAAATCAATTTACTGCACATCAGTCTTTTTGCTAGCAGGGTGATGGTGATGGAGTGATCTGTTTCTCTGTTTAGGAGAATAATGCTTGCAAAGGTTTCAGACTGAAAGTCAAATGTAGAACATCAAATAACAGAATTGGAAGGGACTTTGATGGTCTCGTAGTCCAGCCCCCTGCTCAAGCAAGAGATCCTGTACCATTCTGGACAAATGGCTGTCCCATCTCTTCTTAAAAACCTGCAATGATAAGGCACCCACAACTTCTTAAAGCAAGTTGTTCCACTAATTAATAGTTCTTACTATCAAGAAATTTCTCCTTAATTCTAGGTTGGATTGCTCTTTAATAATCAAAAACTAATGCTTTCCTATTCTGAAGTGTTACAAATAAATAAATATCCCGAATGTATGGAAAACACAAGAGTCCTTCTATGTTACCTTTTTCTGTTCCATCCCCAAATTCTCCAAACGTTCCCAATGCTAGACCAAATGTGGTTTGTAAGCCATGGCTTGTAGCATAATGTGCCGATTTTCTTAGACTATGAGCCATGCTGGTCATTTAGATGACCTGTTTGGAGTCACACTCCAAAAAGTATATGTATCCCTGACCAAGTTGAATTTGATATTAAATAAAGTTAATATAATTATTGCTAATTTGCTTAAGCGTTTTTAACAAGTCTGTTTTGAGGAGGGGAAAAAAGTAAAAGCTGTAGAACCAGGCTGATCCAAGGGCACCAGTGTCTAGCACTGAAACTTTGGAAGAATCGTTCTAATTTTCTAATTCTGGACTTTGCTTCCAGCATGGAAACATAGTGTTTAAGTCACAACCCACACTGAAAAGAGATAAAAGGAGGACACGTTGCTCTGGAAGAATACCTTGGCAGAAAAGGGCATGAGACAAGGATAACTCATGAATAGTTATTACTTCCAAATAGCCTTTATCAGCATCACTTGTATTCAGATGGTTGATTTATGAGACTAGTAGAGCTATGCAAAGCATTCAAAAGCTGTGCAAATTTTGCCTAGATGAATTTTAAAAAGGTGCTTCATATACACATGTCTTCCAAACACTTTGAACTTCCTTATGGACCAGTATAAAAACACCACGGTGGTTCTTTAAAGTTATGTACTTTAAAGTACATGTACTGTACTTTATACTGTACTATTGTACAGTACTTTATGTACTGTACAATAGGCTACATATTTTTTCATATGTAGCCTATTGTACATAAAAAGTAAATTGACTTTCAGCTTATAAATGCAAAGTAAATGGAATAAGGGAAAAAAATAGATCCAATTACTGACATTGTAAGATGTGATCACCCATGATTTAATTAGGAAAGAGAAAAGATTTTTCTCAGCACAATTAGGGAAATTCACCTTCTCAGAAAATTGCCTTCGCTTATGCAAAACTACCAGCTTGAAATGTTTGAAATACATTGTTTTCCCCTGAAGCCAGTGTTGTCTTGTAATGAAATTAAATAGTTTTGTTCTTACATGAGAAAGCGAATGCTTCTGACATTTTCTTTTAATTGAAATCAGTTATATTGTTATTTCTGTATGGCTGGGTCTACTTTAAGGACAATGTCTAAACATTAAAAACGTTACATTGATTGAACATGGAATACTGTGTTGTGTACTATTGGGTGAGTTGATGAGAACATGGAGAAGAAATGGCTGATAATGATGCAGAGTGTTTTTTTTTTACTATGAAGAGAACAAAACAAGTTCGACAAATGATTTTTTTTTTTAAAAAAAGATAACCTGCAAACCCCAAGGTGTCTGTATTTCAATCGATTTCTCTGTATAGCTTGCATAGAGCAAGTCACAAAGTCTGTAAAGTTCCATTTTGAAAATAAGCTAGTAACTATTGATATAAAATACTACCATAATTAGGCCTGGGAATGGTAATTTGATCAAGATTATTTCATGAAAAATATTTTGATGGAGTACATTAGCATTCTTTGGATAGCCTTGATAGACTTGTGTCTATGATATGTTAATAAGTCAAATCACCATCTTTACTAAGGTCATGGACCAGCATAAGAAAAATAAAATGAAAACAATAATTTTAGAAGCTAAAAAGTATAAAATACACAAGATTAAAAACCTTTTAAAAACACATACAGCCAAAGTTACACAGACACACATCTAAAAAACCTTTAAAAGACTCAAAACATGAATGAATTAAATACAAGAAAATGGAATGGGAGTATGAATGGATTTCGAGAAAAAAATGCAGATTACAGGAATCATTTGCACTTCAGTTTGAGATGCAGACAACACAGAGTTCATCCCCAACAGCCTGCACCTGTCTTCAACAGTGAAGGAACGCAGCGCAGAAAACATCCTGCAGTAGGGGTGGGTTCTACTTACCTTTAGTACCGGTTCGCAGCGGGGCCGTGCATACATGCTCGTTTTGCTTATGTGTGTGTTCTTCTGCGCATGCGCAGAAATGTTTTGGTGATGTCAAGGTTAGTGGGCGGAGCCTCCCACCGGTTTTACTACTGGTTCTATAGAATCGGTGCGAACCAGGGGCAACCCACCACTGTCCTGCAGCCAAGAAGTCTCCACACCCATTTGCATTACTCAAGTGATCCTGAGGGCATAGATAAACCTCCAAATGCTTCAATAACCCTCTAAAAGGATGGAAATAACCACCTGTCTGCAAGGAATATAAATCCTTCCATTCCCCACTATCCTGTCAGAGCTGAAGGAGCTTCTTGGATGAGAAGTGAAATGTCTTCACAAGAAAAAAACAAGGAAGTCCAGTTGCCTCCTGAAAAAGCACCTTTGGGACAACCATGACCTGGATGACTGAGAATCTCCATAGACTTTTAAATGCAAGGGAAAAAAAAGTTAGTACAGTTAGTCCTCAACCTCCAACTATTCATTTAGTGACCATTTGAAGTTACTATGGCGCTCAAAAAAGTGACTTACAACCCTTCTTTGCACTTACAAGCATTACATTACAAATTCTGGTACTTGGCAACCAACATGTATTTATGACCATTGCAGCATCCTGTAGTCACTTGATCACATCTGTGATCTTCCCTGCTGACTTCTGACAAGCACAGTTAATGGGAAAAGCCAGATTCACTAAATACCACGCAATTCACTTAATTGCAGTGATTGGCTTAACATAAAATGTTGCAAAATTGGGCATGACTCAGTTAACAACTGTTATGCTTGGCAACCAAATGTCTGGTCTCAGTTGTGGTCATAACTTCAGGACTGCCAGTATTTAGGTAACTAATCTATCACAATATAAACTATCTTACCAAATGAAATACTCATATTAAAAATGGGAAAATACTGATAACCTTCGTTAAGCTACCACAATTGGGATCGGCAACTTTGCTGTTAAGTGTTCTTTTGTTGCAAAGGTCATAAGTGTGAGGATTTGTCATAAAGCTACTTTTTCGTCACTGTCATAATGATGTATAGTAGCTTGAGAGCACAAAAAATAAACATATATTTTAAACTGTAAGGAATGTCAGAATTATGCTGTAGCTTAACTATTCCTCAATTAAATATATGGCTATTTTAATATACAGATTCCTATATATTATAGGCAGAGGTGGTATTCAACCGGTTTAGACCGGTTCTGGAGAACCGGTAGTGGTGACCTATGGGTGACCACCCACCCACACTGGACGGCCCGCCCACCCACCCCAGACGCAACCCATCCTATATTGTTGTATGTACCACATGTATGTGTCAGGGGTGGGTTCTAAATTTTTTTACTACCGGGCGTGGCTTATTTTGTGGGCGTGGCTTGGAGGTCATATGATTTGGTGGGCATGGCTAGCTGGTCATGTGACCGGGTGGCCATTGCTATGTGTATAGGGACTACTCAGAGGGCTGAAAAAAGTCATTTCTGACAGGTCCTCGCACTTTTGACTGGTCCTCACACTTATGACCATCCTCACATTTATGCCTGTGCAGCATTCTTAACAACCATGACACTCATTTCACAACTGCTTCTCTTCACCATGGTAACAAGATAGGGCAAAAACATAAAATGTGAAGACAGTTGTAAGTTCGAGGACTGGTCAAAAGTGTGAGGACCAGTCAAAAATAACTTTTTCAGCCCTCTGAGTAGTCCATATATACAAAAGGACTACCTAGAGGGCTGAAAAATTCATTTCTGACAGGTCCTCACACTTTTGACCGGTCTTCGCACTTATGACTGGTCATCATTTATGCCCATTGCAGCATTCTTAACAACCGTGCCACTCTTTACTTTACTTTACTTTATTTGGATTTATATACCGCCCTTCTCCTTACGGACTCAGGGCAGTGCACAGCCAATTAAAAAACAAACATACAAAAGTTAAAATTCCATAAAATAACAATACAAATGGCCATAGAATTAAAACTAACTTCATATTAAAATAAAACTCTAAAATGATAAAATACTATAGGAATCAGGCTAAGCCGGCGAGCTGAAAAAGATGGGTTTTTAAAGCCTGCCGGAAGGTCGGGAGGTCAGAGATTGTTCTTAACTCTGGAGGCAGATCATTCCAGAGGGTGGGTGCTGCCACAGAGAAGGCTCTCCCCCTGGGGGTCGCCAGCCGGCATTGTCTGGCTGACGGCACCCTGAGGAGGCCCTCTCTGTGGGAGCGAACTGGCCGGTGGGAGGCAATTGGCAGCAGAAGGCAGTCCCGTAAGTACCCTGGCCCTAAGCCATGGAGCGCTTTAAAGGTGGTTACCAACACCTTGAAACGCACCCAAAAGTCCACCGGCAGCCAATGCAGCTCGCGCAGGAGAGGTGTCACGTGGGAGCGTCCCGTCGCTCCCATAATCCCCCGCGCGGCTGCATTCTGCACCAGTTAGAGCCTCCGGGTGCACCCCAAGGGGAGCCCCATGTAGAGAGCATTACAGTAGTCCAGACGGGAAGTGACAAGAGCGTGAGTGACCGTGCGTAGGGAGTCCCGATCTAGAAAGGGTCGCAGCTGGCGAATCAGGCGGACCTGATAAAAAGCCCCCCTGGCCACGGCCGTCGTATGATCCTCTAAAGACAGCCTTGAGTCCAGGAGGACGCCCAAGTTGCGGACCCTTTCCGTGGGGGCCAATGACTCGCCCCCAATAACCAGCGATGGAGTCAGCTGGCTATATCGGGACGCCGGCAGCCACAGCCACTCGGTCTTGGAGGGGTTGAGTCGAAGCCTGTTTCTCCCCATCCAGACCCGCACAGCTTCAAGGCACTGGGACATCACTTCCACGGCATCGTTGGGGTGGTCTGGGGTGGAGATGTACAGCTGAGTATCATCAGCGTACTGATGGAACTCCACCCCAAAACCACGGATGATCTCACCCAGCGGCTTTACATAAATGTTGAACAGGAGGGGCGAGAGGACCGACCCTTGTGGCACCCCACATACCAGGCGCCTCGGGGTCGACCGCTGCCCCCCTGTCAACACAGATTGCGACCGGTCGGAGAGGTAGGAGGAGAACCACCGTAAGACGGTGCCCCCCACCCCCAGTCCCTCCAACCGGCGCAATATGATACCATGGTCGATGGTATCAAAAGCCGCTGAGAGGTCTAACAGCACCAGGATAGAGGAGTACCCCCTACCCCGGGCCCTCCAGAGATCATCCACCAACGCGACCAATGCCGTTTCGGTGCTGTACCCAGACCTGAAGCCGGACTGGAGCGGGTCTAAATAGACAGCTTCATCCAGGTACCGGGGGAGCTGCCACGCAACCACACTCTCAACAACCTTCGCCAGGAAGGGAAGGTTGGAGACAGGACGATAATTAGCTAAAACAGCTGGGTCCAGGGAGGGCTTCTTGAGGAGGGGCCTCACCACCGCCTCCTTCAAGGCAGGCGGAAGGACACCCTCGCTCAGAAAAGCGTTTATAATCTCCTGGAGCCAGCCTCGTGTAACCTCCCGGGAGGCCAGCACCAACCAGGAGGGACACAGGTCCAGTAAACATGTGGTTGCATTCAGTCTTCCCAGAATCCTGTCCACGTCCTCGGGAGCCACAGGATCGAACTCAGCCCAGATAACAGTCTCAAGACCAGGCTCGGTCACCCCGCCTGAACCAACCCAGTCAGCGGCCAGGTCGTCCCGAATCTGAGTTATTTTATCATCCAGATATTGAACAAAATCCTCAGCACGTCCCTGTAAGGGATCCTCCCGCGCTCCCGAATGAAGGAGGGAGCGGGTCACCCTAAACAGGGTGGCTAGGCGATTATCTGATGACGCGATAAGAGCGGCAAAGTAATTAGACTTAGCCGCTTTTATCGCCACTATGTAAGTCTTAATATGAGCTCTTACTAGTGTTAAGCCAGATTCGGAGCGGCTGGCCCTCTAACCACTCTCTAGGCGTCTTTTCCGGCGCTTCATCTTCCTCAGCTCCTCGGTAAACCAAGGGGCTAAGTGGGTTCGGCGCCGGGTCAGAGGCCGCAAAGGCACGACACGGTCCAAGGCCCCACTGGCCGCCCTATCCCAGGCAGCCACCAGGTCCTCGGCCGAGTCGCATGTCAGTGTCTCAGGAAATGGCCCAAGCTCCGTCTGGAACCTATCAGGATCCATCAGGCGCCTGGGGCGGAACCACCTGGTCGGTTCCGCCTCCCTGCGGTGGGGTGCAGCGGTCAGAAAGTCGAGCCGGAGGAGCGAGTGGTCAGTCCATGACAAGGGTTCTAAGCCTATATCCCCAATATCAAGACCACTCAACCACTGCCCAGAGACAAAAACTAGATCCAGGGTGTGTCCACCAATGTGAGTTGGGCCCTGAATTACCTGGGTCAGGTCCATGGCCGTCATGGAAGCCATGAACTCCCGAGCTATCTCAGATGTTTCGCCGATGGATGGCAGATTGAAATCCCCCATGACCATAAGCCTGGGGGTGCCAATCACCACCTCGGCTACAACATTGAGAAGCTCAGGCAGGGTCGTTGCCACGCGGCAGGGAGCCAGGTACGTGACTAACAAACCCATCTGCCCACCAGAACCCCACCTCACAAAGATGGACTCACACCCGGCTATCTGAGGTACAGTGGCCTCCCTCGGATCCAGACTTTCCTTAATAATGACCGCTACTCCCCCACCCCTGCCCTGAGCTCTCGGCTGGTGAAATGCAAGGAAACCTGGTGGGCACATCTCAACGAGGGGAACCCCACCCTCGTGGCCCAACCAGGTCTCAGTAATACCGGCCAGGTCCGCACCCCCCTCTTGAAGAAGGTCACAGATGAGGGGGGCCTTATTTACAACGGACCTGGCATTGCATAACAGCAACCGGAGCCTCGGGTCCTGAGACTCCGAACAACCTGGGGAACGGGAATAGCTCCGGGGACCGGGGCATGCAATCGCTCGAAGACAGCGAGTGCGTGCCCCCATCACATGATATGGTCCCCCGCTCATGCCATATCTGCCCCTCCCACACAATATTTCTATAGCCCAACCCTCGACAGGGGGCTCTCTAGGAGCCCTCTTACCTCCAGAGTCTACACCCCCCATAACACCCACTGCCAAGCCTGTCCTTCTCCCATTTGGGTTCCCCCCCAAACCCTCTCCCACCCCCACCCCGAAGCCCCTTAAAATTCTTAAAATTGAATTTAAAAGACCCCTCAACCCCCTTTTTGCCACATGCCACCTCTCGGGGTCCTAAGACCCGTCATTAAGGTAGGCCCTCGATAGTATGGAGGGCCAGGCCTGCGAGAGGGGGGAATCTCGCAGGGCAAGAAGCGTGGACCTAGAGTACATCCAGAACAATAAAAACAGAGAGGACGATAAAAACATGGCTTCCACAGTGATAAAACAATGTCCAGGAGCGGGCAAGTCAATCAGGAGGGTCCTCGCTACCCTCCCACAGTAGCGATAGAGTCATTAAGTTCTGCCCAGTTCTGCTGGGGGGTGTCAAACCACCCTCTCACTGTGGTTCGTTGCAAAGGTCCAGTAAGTTGGAACAAGGCAGGGCCACTCTCTCACAGAGGTCCGGCCATACTGTCCTAAAAAGTACAACACCCCCTCAGGGTAGATAATATTAAGGAACTGGCTCCAAAAGTCCTCCGATGACTGCCTTGGTCTCCAGTCCGGCCAGTCAACCAAATGGTCATAATAAGATAAGATAATCAATCAGCAGGATGGTCAAGCAGCAAGATAGTCAGTAAGTCAGGGAAGGTGGTCAATAAGTTAATCAGAAACAACTCCGGGAGCATACGGACAATATGTACAGGCGGAGGAGGGGCTGATGGATTCAGGGCCAAAATGAAATCACCCCCCCGCAGGCTACTGACAAGTCTGCTGGCCTCTGCCAATGGCTCCGGCAATCCACTCTCTCCTCCTCCAGGCGCCCTGCTACCACCTCCTCCTCCAGGGCACCTGGGCGCCAGCGGGCCTGGCTGCTAGCTGCTCTCTCGCCGCCGCCAGGCGCATCTCGTCACGTCGCCGCCGCTGCTCACCGCCATTTCTCTCCTGCCACCATCTCTCGCGGCGCCTCCCACACCTTCCAGGCCGACAGCGATTTCAAAAGGACATGCTGGGGGCTAAAACCCCCCCAGCGCGCCGACCATATGTTCTGCTGGCCGGGCGGGGGGTTGCCGATGGTCTGCAACCCCCACAATGCCCCTAAAGCCGCCAGCTCGCCGTTCCTGCCGCCGTTGCTCACCGCTCCTTGCCGCCGCTGCTCGCTACTGCTCGCTGCCATCTCTCTCAGCGCCTCCTACTTCTCCTGAGCCGATGGCGACGGCGAGTTCTAAAAGACATGCTGGGGGCTAAAAAACCCACCAGCACGACGACCACATGTTCCGCTGGCCGGGCAGGGTACAAGTGGCCGGGTACAAGTGAGGAAAACCGCCAGCCCATTTTCGTCCTCTTCACAGCGTCCTGGATGCGGCCGCCATCTTGCACATGCCATTTCACTCATTTCACAACTGCTTCTCTTCACCATGGTGACAAGATAGGGCAAAAATGTAAAATGTAAGGACAGTCATAAGTTCGAGGACCGGTCAAAAGTGCAAGGACCAGTCAAAAATAACTTTTTCAGCCCTCTGAGTAGCCCATATGCATAAAAGGATACAGCAATAGAGAGGGATGAAGGAAGGGAAGGGAAATTAGAGTAGGAGTGAGGGTAAGAGAGGGAGGAAGAGAGGAGGAGAAGGAAAAAGAAGAGGAAGTAGGGAGGAGAAAAAGAGGGGGGAAAGAGAAAGTAAGACGGAAATGGTAGGTTTGAGGAGAAAGATTGCTGTACAATAAAAAAGATGAAAGGGAAGAAAGCCAACCCTAAACAAATATAAAAGTATTAAGATAAAGAATGAATTGTTAAACTTTAAAGAATAAAAGAGAACAAATATGAATAAGTAGCAATAATTAGAAACACACATACAAACATACAATGTATTTTCTTTGAACAGGGTATTTGGCCGGTTCACACATTTAAACAGTGTTTAGTCATTTCAATTAAATTTACAATTTCTATATTTCCTTTTTGCCATATTTATTCCTCATCTATTTTTTTTTTAAAAAAACGATATTATCCTTCATCCTCATCTCTGATCTTAATCAAATTCAATTTTTCCCTTCTATTCTCTATTATACCCCTTCCCATTGTTATTTATTTTTATATCCATCCTCACATTGGTTAATTATGTAATATTACAGTTGTTTAATACAAATTCAACATTTTAATATAAATCAATTAGTTATATAACTATCTTTTTTGTATATTAATCAATATGAACATGAATATTCCAATTATTTCCATGCAATCCAATTTATATTTACCAATAATAAACCAAATAATTTCCTCCATATATTCTTGTGATCCAGTGCGAACCGGGACCAACCCACCACTGGTATGTGTGGATGGTACATGCGAGTGAATTGACTTGTTTCATGTTGCATGTATGTGTGGATGGCGCATACGCACAAATTTCCATGTTGTTTGACATTGCATGCATGTTTGGATGGCGCTGCGAGTGTTTTGTGACCCGCACGCATGACCTGCACGCATGCACAGATGCGCATGCTCACATTTCCAGTGCTGGGCGAACTGGTTGCTACGGTATGTGAATCCCATCTATGACTATAAGCCATCTTTGTGGCCCTTGAACATGGTTTTCCTTAAATGACAGAGATTAAAGTTAACTTTACTTGGTGAAATAATTTCAATTAATGTGATAATTTTGCCTACTTTGTTTGTTTCAATCTCTCATAGTCAATTGCTTGAACTGTGAATTTAAACAGAAAACTTAATTAAACAGGACAATCAATTTAGATTTAAAACTGGACAAAATGTAGAAATTTTTTATCTGGTCATGTTTAATATACAGTGTATGATCACATAGGACAATTCTGTTTCAGGGTTTTATATAGAAATTCCAACATCTTTGGATAAATATTGTGTTTGCTCACTCTCCCTGTTCCTCTCCCCTCTCCTGATCTGATTCCAATGTTTCTTTGCTTCGTCCCAAGGCAGCCAGATATGATTTTTAAAAATTATCAATTTTATCAATTCTTTACAATTACATTTCCAGCATATCTTTGAAACTCCTTTATCTACTGTATTTTCATTAATTTTAAATTAAATACTAGTGATACATCATCTTGCAGAAAATTATTTGCCTATTGAATCATGCAGTCGTTAACATACTCATTTTCCTAATTCAGTTTCAACAATATTTTATAAATCTTAGCAATAACGCATTCATCATTATCACACAATGCAATTTCAAAATCACTTTTTGCAAATTTGAAACCATGAATTTTCTTATCTATGTTAAAAAAAATTTAAATTATAAATACAGGAACCAATGATAAATGTGGCCTTCTGCTTTCAATTCTTCATTTTCAACTAAGTTCACCTTTAATAAAACATTTCATCATAGGTCTACCAGGTTGGACATAGTATTATTGCTTTCTTAAAGAAGAAAGCTTTTTGGTTTCTTTTTGGCATAACAACCAAAAAGCTACCTCAAGTAAAAGCTTTGTTTTATATTTGCTCCACGTTCTTAGAGTGGAACGCCTAACAAAATTATTTTCAATATCTGCATTGACCATAGCTTTGTCATGCTACAGAAAGGTGTGTAATTCAAATCTCAACTTATGGTCTCCAAATCTAACAACTCGTATTTTTTACTATCATCCAATCCTTCATCCAAATCAAATAACAAACATCAAAATATAATTTTAAATCTGGCAGACCCAATTTTCCTTTCTTTTTCATATCTGCAACAATTTATATTTAATTCTAATATTTTTCTCTGCTATGTCAACTTAGAGATATCTTTCTCCCATTGCTTCAATAGAACATAAGTCATCAATATTGGCAGATATTGAAAAATGCCCAGGCAGGTTGGGAGGAGGAGTACAAGTGAGGAATTAATCTTGAATCATTGTGTAACTGTAAGAGATCCAGCACTTACCCTCATGGGATCTTACCCATCTGTTCCTGAGGGAAGCCAATTAGTATGGGGAGATTCCTGTATTGTAGGCAGAATATAATAAAATAGTTTGAACTCTATACGTGTATATTTGGTTTCTTGTGTCTGACATTAATGTCTGATATAAAATTTCTTAATTGTAGAAATTCTGCCCAATGAAGACAGTTGTAATTTATTATGCTTTAATAAGTCCTTTTTAAGGTAATTCCAAAAAGTCACATAATTATTCTGAAATAATGTAGAATTTATATTAGTCAATGTAATCTCAGGGTTCTAAACCATTTTTCTCCATTTTAAAACCTGATACTGTTATCAAAATTTTCTTGACCTTTGTGTAGTCACATTCTTAACCAGCATTTCTTTTTTTGTTGTTGTTGTTTATTTATCTTGAAGCACCAAAGTCATTCATCTTCTTCATTACATCTTCCATTCCATTTCTTCAGCCTTGTAGAATCAAAAGTAAATCATCAGAAAGATGCCTCAATTTTCACGTTTCTTTTTTAATCTTCAAAACTATTATTTTTCTCACTGTATCTAATATCTCTAGTCAAATCTTTCAAAACAAAAACAAAAAAATAAATGAGATAAAGAATATCCTTGTACCCTTTTCAATCTCACATGACTTAGTCAAATATCCATTAACAAGATGTATAGATTGACTTAATCTCTGGGATATATTTCTCCTGTATTTTCCAAAACTTTGAACAAAAGTTCCCCTTTAAATTGTCGAAAGCTTTCTCTGCATCCAAAACTATTAATGCTGCTTGTTTCTCATAATACTAGTAGATACTAAATAACATGCAGAACAGTTCTCATATTGTCCCTTAACTGCTTTTATGGCAAAAATCTAGACTTATTTTCATGGATAAAGTCTGTATAAACTTCTTCAATTTTTAGGGCAATATTTCAGTGAAAAGTGTATAATAATTATTTAGCAATCAAATAATTCTGTAATTATTTGTTAAAGAGAAACCCTCAGCTTCCTTTGGCAATAAGGCTTCTTTCCAAGACTGGAGCACCATAGAATCTTCAGAACAGAACCTATTACATCCTTAAGTGGCAGTAAAAGTTGATCTTCAAAACATGTATAAAATTGACTAAAAAGTCAATCCAGACAGGTGCTTTACCTGTTTTCATCTTTCTAATAGCATCTGATATTTCAAAGTTTGTTGTAGGTTCATCCATTGATTGTCTCTGTGTTTGTGAAAGTTTGGTAATTGTTGTTTTCGTAGATATTCATCTATATTTTCCAAATCCACTTATTGTTTTTGATATAAGTTGTAAAGCTGTTACAAGTGGTTACCTCATTCAACACAATCGTTTTATGAAAATCTCAAGAGAAGATGGAAACACTATTGGATGAAATTAAAAGAAAAGAGAATGAGTTACAGAAAAAAACCTAATTGACTCAAAGATTTTATATCAGATTAAGTTGCTACGCCAGGAAATTTCTATGTTGACTGTATGAAAAATAAAAACGAAATTGAATTACATAAAACAGAGACAATTTGAATTTGAGAATAAGCCAGGGAAAAGTCTGGCATAAAAGTTAAGAAAAGGAAAGGAAAAAGAAAATGAAAAAAAGAAAAAAGAAAACAATAGAGAAAATCCATATTGTTCTCACTGATACCGAGTCTCTTAAGAAATCATTCTATAACTATCAATGAAAAATTATTCCGGTATTATGGAGCCATGAACTAATTAAAGCAAGTTTCCCCAGCAAGCAATATAAAGCCAATGTTCTCATGAGGGTTATGAAAACCAATTTCTGACCCAATATAGATCACCAAGATCATCTCAGCTATTTCAATAAGAGAAACTTTTGGGCAGTCAGGATTATATGGTATGTGACATATGAGTGCTTTCATCTAAGATTAAATCTTGGGTAATAGGGCTTTAGCAGGAAATGATCTGACATTGAGGAGCAGGACTTTTAAGCGAGACAGTCCAATATTCTGCCATAATAGTTTCCATCTCAATTATTCGGAGAATATTGGAGACAGTTTTTTTCAAAAGACCCTCAGTACAATGATTCAAAAAATAATGTTAAAATACCTAACAAACAAAGTTTATTCTAGAAGAAAAATGATGAAAGAATTGTTTGGAAAAATTACAAATATGTCCATAAACATAACTGAAATGAATATTAAGTGTTTAGGAAAAAAAATATTTGGGGTGTCAATTTTTCTTTTAGGGCAATAAGTCATTCAGGAAGATATGTTTAACTTATGCTTTAGGCTCTGTTCCTGGACATTTCCTTCAAATTGGTTGTTGAAAGAAATCATTAGGGCAGAGAACCGGTTGTTAAATTACTTGAATCCCACCACTGTATATATACTGTAAGGCCTGAAGACTTATTTATTCCAACAAGCCAGCTTAGCTTAAATGGTTTTTAATGGGGATTTTCTCAATTTTATTGATTTGGGTTTTAAATTGGGAATTTTTTAATTTTGTGGACTTGGGGTTTTAAATTGGTAAGCCGACGATTTAATTTATTTTAATTCTCTTAATTTTTGTATTATATGTATTTTAATTCTGGCTATTCACCACCCTGAGTCCCTTTGGGAGAAGGGCAGTATATAAATTTGATTAAATGTATGTATGTATGTATGTATATGTATGTATGTATGTATGTATGTATGTATATGTATATGTAGTATGTATGTATGTATGTATGTATGTATATGTGTACAGTATGTATATTGAAATCCAGGGGTTTTTTTAAAGCTTGACATTTGAACTATTTCTAATTTTTAAAAAAATATTTTAAGTTAGGCTAGTGAGAAAGAAAGACAAGTTATAGTCAGACCATCAAGCTTGAATGCTCTGATATTCAAACAATTGAGCTCAATGCCTTGACAACTTGCATTCTGGCAGGGTGAAATGAAGAAGAACACATATTCCTTTTCAAAAATTTTCCTCACATTACTGAGGGGGAAATCCTTGAATTTTTTGGTCCATGGAAAGAGAAATTAATAGGTCAGAGCAGAAGAACCTGTGCATTTTCAATAAAATGCATTCCGTTTTCACTTCTTCCTTCAACATTGAAAAACCTGCCTTTGAAAGCTGATGGTAGCAATGGTGGTGGTAGAGATCAGAGCTGGAGTCTTGAAGTAACAGTCTACAACTCTTATGACTACATCTTAACAGTGCTATCCTTCATATGCTTACCTAATAATATCTTGAATTTATGAGGGCTTACTCAAATGCAGCCAAATCAAACAAGTCTTATTATAGCAGCCTTATAAATGCCATCTGTGTCATGCTATGACAAAGTAATTTTTGATGTACAGAGTTATTTAACTTTCGGATTTTTTATATATATTCTGCTGCATTTGCCATAAGCCGAATAAGATAAGCAAAGGGGCAACATAAAATAAATAGCATGACTTAGGACTACCTGAGACTGTTGCAATATTATGCAGTCGATCTGTAAAGCTCAGTGAATTTAATCCTATTCCTTACCGCTGTTTTGACCAAGGCATAAAATGGGCAACACAATTACAATCAACACAAAACACTATTAAAGTGTTGCTCTTTTCTTTTTAGCAAACACGTCAAATATTTGTTCCTTCAAATTAATTTTCTTTAAAATAGCAAAGTCTTTTTGCTCAGATGGCTTGGATTGTTGTTGTCAGAATTTCTTTGCAGCTTTGGCAGCTACACTGCAATGGATAGTGACAGCTGTTATCAGTAAGTCAAATGGAAATAATGCCTTTCCTTGAATACTTTGCTCAAGGGTTTTATCTGAAATTTGAGACCTGCTTCTCACTATTTCATGGCTTTACCCTTTAGATTTTTCTATAAATTTAGTTCTAAGGAAGGGAGCTATAACCTACATAAACTTGATTAGTTAATTAATTTGAAATAAGATTCCTCTTCTACCATTTATATCCATTTATGAGCATATAAATTCTGAGGCTGAATTATACCATTTAAAATTAGTACTAAATTTTTAAAGCATAAAACATAAAAACACATTAGGCTTCGAGGATTGTAGTAATGAGATGAATTTTCCATCATTTTGTGAGAACAAGAATGCTTCTTTTCCATGGATTTATTCTAGTAACCTTACTGTAACATGTACTTAAAAGGCTAGCTGCATATACCTTTCTTACACTGTCAATATATATAACAGCTGAATGTCTCTCTTGCCAGCCTATCCTCTAACCTTCTTAATACTCTCTACTCTTAACCCTTATCCTTCCAACCAGAACCTCCCAATTCCTTGAGACATATTCTTTAGAACACATGGATTAGGAAAGTAGCACCATTCTGGAGAGTAGGCTCTAAATCTGTTTACTTCCTTTTACTCTACGAGCACAATCTTTCCTCCTAGTCAATGTCCTGAGTTCAATTGGCCTATAGACCCAATCATAGTCTGTCATGTCTTCGCTGATCAGTAGTGGTTAATGCTATCACTTCCAGTTGCAGCACTCCCAGAGGAGGGGACATGTAATCTCTCAGCAGCTACCTCCTTGTATCTCATGATATGTCTCTCTTCCATCCACAGTTCTATCAGACACTCCAGTTTCTCACTCAAGGTTCCAGGATTTTCTTTTCATATAATGTCAAGCCCTGTAAGTGGACATGAAAAGAAAACAAGAAAGTATTTTTTAACTGCCAATAGGATATTGAAACAGGATATTGTAATTCTCCAGCTTCTCTTATACCTAATTACAGAGCAATTATACTTAATTATAGAGCAATTAAAATGGAGTTACTCTGAATCCCTTTGTCAGGCTTTGTCCCTCCCCTGGATTCAGGAATCTTTTTCTTTCACTTTCACTGAAAGTGATTGGGCTTGCTTTTCCATGTTCCTAAAGTCAGCTAACATTTCAGCTCAGCACATCTTAAGCATTATATTTTCACTTTTCTGACTTTCTTTCTCTTCTGTTCTCTATTCTCAACATTCCTTATCTCCCCCACTGCCATTCCCTTCTCTCATAATCACTGCATAATTTCCTCTCTTCTCTTCTCCTTTCCTCTCTTCATCTTATTCACATTTCAGCTGACTGATTGTAAAACATGTTTGGAAAATGCTACTACAAAGCTGGCAGAACTTCCAGTTAGGTTTATTCCTGGCCCCTTAATATCCACTTTTATTTTTTCAGCTTTTCCAGATTGAGGTCAATCCTATAGGGAGAAGAAAACATTTAACAGTTTCACTTTAGTTGTTCCATATAAGTTTGATCTTAAAACAAAACAAGGAATAACTACCTAGGATACTCCAAACCTTTTCTTAACAACTTCAGCAACTATGGCTTTAAATTCACATAGGAAGAGAAGAGAATCTTCACTCAAAGCCATTGCTGGATGTCTTCCATTGTGCCAGATTCCAGATTCTTCCTATTTTAGGAGCATGGTTTGGGCAACTATGACTTGGTAGGATGGAAACTGCTCAGTGATGACATGAAATATTTAGTGGAAGCATCCACATAGGAAAAGAAAAAAACTATGAAAAATATATTGTGACATTTCAACATAAATCCTACTTTTACTTGCATTGCGATATCACACATGGAGTAAAGCTGGTGAATCAGTGTCACAATGAATGTTTTGTCATTTGGATGAGCACTTCATGTGATTTCCCACATAAATCTAAAATCAAGTCTGACAATGCCCCTTACTGTAATTGGAAGATTTGATAATAAGAAATTAGGAATAACAATCTCCTGGGCATAATTAAGCCTCCACTAAACTTAATTTGGCTTCACACAGACATAGCAGCTTCGGATCTCAACAAAACTTCAAATGGACAATAATTGAGCAATTGGCTTTTTTGACAGTGGGAAAGGAATATGTAATTCTTAACTGCAATGCACCAAACCAGATAGAGACCAAAGGAAGTAATCCAGAAACAGACTTTTTCCACATATAACATAGCTCCCCTCCAGTCAAGCATACTCTTTTTATATTTGACTTAAAATGGGAAGGAAAGTGAACAAATTAGAAATTGTAGCCTCCATATAAGACATTGTTTTCCTGGAGGCACTTGTTAATCATTGTACAATTTTATTATTGTACAATTTATCACTTTTATTATAACCCAGTTTGCTTCGGTTTGCCTCTCCTACCACATGTGTTCTTATACTGAATCCCTTAGCTCATAAAATAAAGTTAAATTGAACAGCAACCCAGATGAAAAGTTTGATTTGGGCTTGCATAATTTTGTTCTATAGCCATGTTGTTTAGATTAAATATGTAGTCTGCTGCTGCAGAAAGAAGTTTGATATAAACCAATATTCTTTAAACAAAAGAAAACAAAGAAGCATTTCTTTATCAGCCAGTTTTACTACAGAGTTTCCATTTGCTAAAATTAGGGGTGACATACCAGTGAGGTACTTCCTAGAACATAGTTGAAGCAGCCAATCACACCAAGACATAAGAGTTCAGCTATGTAGCCTCAAGAGGATTCTGGGAGATGGGCCCGCCAATAGAGTGCTTTTCTACAATTGGAATTACTAATTGATAATTGTCCCCCATTAGCAGATGTATGAAAGACCCTGAAAAATAATGGAACAACTTCTAGAGTAATAAACCTTCTGTACAAATAGAAACACTTCTTGGTGGGATTCAACTATAGCTTGTCCCATCCAGTATCTAACAGGAACTAGGTTTGGACTGCTGCATTTCCTGCTTAAACCTGGGTAGAGGTGTCTAATTCCAATCCAAAGGATAATCTTCCCAGCAGTTTTATGGTTATGTTTTTAAAATAATGGAGGAGACTGTGTTCTGAGCACCCCACGACTGAGTGGCCAAGGGCTTGATGTCTCCATTCCTATGATTCACATTACGTTTTCAGAAAGTAAAACCATTAATTAATTCAATTTATGCTGCCATCCATCCTAATCCATGACTCTGGAACAGTTGCAAAACATTATTCCTGATTTCAGACCTTCCAAGGTGATTCATAAGGATGTCATTATTCATGATAGTGTATGTGTCAGAAAAATTCATCTAGACCAGATGGATCATTTGTGTCTTCTAGATTGCACTGCATATTATCCTGAAGAGCACCCAATGTCAGCCTGAAAGTCATCTACAACATTCCTCAAGGATTTTCTGTAGCTGCCTGCCCAACAACTTCTTCCCAATGGGAAAGTTTGAAGACAGAGTAGAAATAATCCAAATCGACCACACCACAGATATGCATTCAATATACGCAAAATCAAATAGAAGACCAATTTCAAGAAACAAATCTATGTATGCAAGAATTCTGGGGGGCATATGTTGGATGGATGAGAAATTAATAAAGATTTTGTTTTAGGGTCTTTTATGAATCCAACCATTGCAGTTTGTTAATAACTATTTATACAGCATGCTATGCAAATTCAGCTCCCAAGACGTTAGTGCAGTCTCTGAATCTAGCTGTGCTCTTGCTTCCAAATATACCTACACTCAGGAATAATTAAATTACAATCCACTAGCTGATTCTGTTCATGTGAGTAAACCACTTTTACTTTTATAGAGCAGCACCCATCCAGCAAGCTACTGTATATTCACTGTATATCATTACATTCTTCATTGCTAGTCATATGCTGCCTTTTAGGAAGTGATTAAGCATTATAGATCTTCTATAGGCCATTTTGAAATAGGACGTAAAGTGAGATTTGAACATAAGAGTGAAATGATACAGGGTTGGATTGGATGACCTCTAAAGGTCCTGTCACCTAGTTATTATAAGAGACATTTTCTGAGTTTAAAATGTCAACCCACAGAGTTAGCTAGCTTTCTCACTTCTGTGTCTAAGCACAGAATTAAAACCACACAAGTCAATATGAAACTAGTATTTTCTGCATGATGCCTGTGTCTCAGATGCAAGATATAATCAGCTTTTCTGCCCAGCAATAAGGGGCCTAGCCAATAGGAATGATCTAACATATTTCCTGCTTTTGAAGACTATAAGAATGTGTGCTTTAATCAGAACGTTGTTCAGATGTTAGTGGATGTCTTTTCTGTCTGAACCTTTGGCCAAAATAAAGCTTCTCTTGATCTTAAAGTCTGAGTCCTTTGATTTTCTGCAACAATTTAGGCCTTTGAATCTTTGAATTCAATTTAAAGCATTCCGAGGAAATGACTATCCAGCCTCAACTGAACACATCCAATGAAGAGAAGCACATTTATCCCTTGATAATTGGTTCATTTTTCAAATTACTGTTAAAAAGCTTTTGTTAATGATCCATCAGAATCTGATTTCCAAATAATTTGACAATAAATTCTGCCCTCTGGAAGGACACACAGCAGAGCTTGGCTTTCTTCTGTGTGGCAACTCTTTAATGTTTGAAAAGTGCAATCATATTCCCTGTACTTATCTTTTTTTAGGCTAAAGGCACTCAATTCTCTCTGTACTAAAGTAATAGAAATAAATCTAGAACTCTTTGTATATAGGCTGAGTTCAGATGGGTTTTATTGTGATATAAAAACTGATCCACTAAGCCTTTCAATTATTCAGTATTTGATATTTTACAGCTGAATGTGTCAACTGACTCTACTCTGTAAAATATATTGGTTTTTGATAATGATTATATCAAGAACTGAATAAGAGAATTAATCAAGGAGCATCTATCTCTCATTTGCTCCCAGTGAATGCTTGAATTTAGAAAACAACAGTTCTTTTCTTTTCTATAGTTTTCTTGTTATATAATTATTTATTTCCCCTTACGGTAATTGATATGAATTAGTTCTGCAATAATCATATAATGGGCCTATGGCAGTCAGGGACACAGAAAGGAGAATACAGCTACAGGAAGTTAGTGTATTTCTCCCTCCATGTTTTTCTGCAGCAACTTTTCACATGTCTTTTTTAATCTCATTTTTCTCCTGTAGTTTGTAAAACAAGCACTTGGAAATAAGCATTTGAGTATCTCCTGAATCATAGCAACAAAATATAATCCAACATTAATCAATATTTTTGCACAGAGTTTCTCTTTATACGCTGAAAATGCCTTAGAGAATATTGTTTGGGTATGGAAATGCTTTCAAAGATGATTAAAGTATAAATGATTGAAAGAATTTCCACAATATTAAAAACAGGAATCAATTAAATCTAGCTTTCTTATTAAACTGTCTAGCTTTCTACTAATGGTTTTATAGTAAGTACTAGTAATAAGTAAGTACTTATTTAAATTCAAATGAAACAATAAATCTAGCCATGAGATTAAGCCAGCCACGGGAAACTGCTTATGAGGCAGATGATCAGCCTTTCTAGTTCAGTGCTATCTACATTGATCAGTGGATTCCAGGATTTCCAGCAAAAGACATTGGTGGTGTAGCCTTTATTGTCATTGTACATCATGTATACAACGAAATTGGTTATAGTGAAATTCCTAGGTCTATATAGAATAGAATAGAATAGAATAGAATAGAATAGAATAGAATAGAATAGAATAGAATAGAATAGAATAGAATAGAATTCTTTATTGGCCAAGTGTGTTTGGACACACAAGGAATTTGTCTTCAGTGCATAAATTCTCAGGGTACGTAACATCTATAACTGATAAATTATGATCATAGTCATCATAAAAATACATTTAGCATAAATCATAAGATACAACACTTAGTGATAGTCATAGGATGCTAAATAATATGAGGATATTAGTCACTGAAGCTAATAAATTCATGTAACTTAGAAGTGAATTACAGCTCCCACCAATACTTCATGTGATTTGAAATGCTTCTAATTTTCAGTTAATCACATACGTGCTTGTATTGTAAAATATATACTTTTTATTTTCTTGTTCATGTCAGTAGATAATTGTTGGTCTACACTGTGGTATTAAAGACAGCAAAGCCTTGATATCTTTCTCCTTATCACTTTTGCTGTCTTACTGGTAGCATTCTTTAAGATTTGCTGGATATTGGTGAAGAATGATGGGTGTAAAAAACTATACTCAGGCTTCTTTGACCTTTCTGCTTAATGGATAAAAGAACTCATATAAACTCAAATCCCCCTGTGAATAGGCCCTGGAATTGATAGCACATCACTCTCTTGCTCTTGAGTAAAATGAACAGGAAAAGCATTGGAAATCATATTAGATCAGCCCATTGGTAATCAATGATGATTGCAACGCCTCATTAGAATAGAAAACAAAATGATTGTATTAAAGCTTTTTGATGTTTTTTTCCAGCCTGGTGTGTGAGTATTAAAGATATCCAAATCAAATCAAGTCTTAGTAATATGATTACCGAACAGGTTTTGCATCTAGCAAGATTGTTTCAGTCATCTGGGACAATATTTCCTCTATCAGATATAAAACATCAAACTTAATTTTATGATGTGGTTTCAACAGTAAAGTATTCATGGATCCATAATCAATATGAATACCTTAATGAATTCTGACTGTTCGGTGCAACAATCCCTCTCTTTTGCTCATAAGCACCTGCTACTTATTAGTTATTCACACTTTATCTAAGTGTAAAACTATTTTATTGAGCGACATGATTTTGTCCATTGTTTATTTACATTTAATAATCTAAAATAATGGAAGACTTATCCTTGAAATAGAAATAAGTCACATCTTTTTAAATGTTTTTTCTTCTTTTCCCCTATATCTGTGATGGCGAACCTATGGCATAGGTGTTACAGGTGGCACGTGGAGCCATATAGGTGGGCACGCGAGCTCACCTCCGGCACACATTCATGTGCCAGCCAGCTGATTTTTGGGCCTTCTGGGCTCACCAGAGATCAGGAAACACACTGTGTCCGGCCTCCGGAGGGCCACTGGGGGAATGGGGAAGGCCGTTTTTGCCCTCCCCAGGCTCCTAGAAAGGCTCTGGAGCCTGGGGAGAGCAAAAAAAGGGCTACCGGGCCCACCGGGCCATCACGTGCCAAAAGCAGGGGGAGCATGGGGGAGCGGGGTGCATAAAATTATGGATGTGGGCATGCGTGCATGTGACCCCAACACGGTCCCCCTGCTTTTGGCACGCAATGGCAAAAAGGTTAGCCATCACTGCCCTATATCATTGCTAATGCATTTTTGAACTGAGGTGTCTAAAAAGGAAAATCACAAGATTTCTTTTGTGTATCGAAAGACTTACACATATTCTGCAACCAAATACTCTCTTCCTCCAGTAAAAAAAAAAAACCCAAAAGAGGCAATTGGCTAAATTCCTATGGAAATACTATTCCTTCCTCTTCCTGAAGTTAAATAGTCAGAAGAGGCATGAGTCTTGCCAGGAAAAGGAAAGCTGAAACCAGCTCATACTCCAGAATATTGTGTCCAAAGAATTTTCCAGGATTCAGGAAGGAATAAATCACATGCAGAATTTTGGAGCAAATACTCAACATGTATTTGAAAATTTATTTTGGACAAAGTCAGTGTCTTCCCAGATTTCTTTTATAGTAAGTTGCCCCAAGTCTCCATAGCATTGTTCCTTTCTGTACATTTATTTTTGAAATATAAGATTTTTTTTCTTTAATCCCAATATCCATTTGTGTTCTCTTTGGTTTGCTATATGTTTTCCAGTAAACAGTGACATTAAGCTTGTGTCTTTGTGACCGTATAACATGCTTCAGATACCCCTAGGGCAGTGTTGGTGAACCTTTTTGGCACCGAGTGCCCAAACTGTAATGTGCGTGCATCTGCGCGTGCTGGAGTGCCAGAAACCTGAAGACCAGCTGGCTGGTGTGCATGCGCGCACCAGGCAGATGGTCTTTGGGTTTCCAGCATGTGCATTTGTGCCGGTCAGCTGGTCTCCGTGCACGCCAGAGCACCGAAAATCTGAAGACCAGCTGGCCGGCACATGCATGCCTGTTTTTTGGCCAGTTTTGGCTGGTTTTGGGGCCATTTCAGGCTGTTTTTCAGGCTGTTTTCAGGCCATTTTTCAGCCCAAAAAACAACCTGAAAATGGCCTAAAAAAGGGTCCAAAATGGCCTGGAAAATGGCCTGAAAAATGTCCTGAAAAATGACCTGGTTTTTGGCCATTTTTCAGGTCATTTTCTGGCACTCCAGTGCCCACCAAGATCAGCTGGCTGGAGTGAATGTACACGCCTGAAACCAGAAGATTAGCTGGTGAAGGAGCATATGCCCACAGAGTGGGCTCTGCATGCCACTTCTGACACGTGTGCTATAGGTTCGCCATCACGGCCCTAGGGTTTCGCTCAGAAAGAAATACTAAATTTTCTTCTTGATTATGATAGCAGGGAGTATTGGAGAAGGCAATAAGTATTGCATTCACCTGGGCTGAGGTGTTCTGATTAATTTGAGCAGGCACACAGAATGAATGAGAACCTTACAATTTTGCTTTTTTAAATCAAGTGGATTATAAAATATGCACGCATAGTTGTAACTTAAGCCAAAAGATCAGATGAATATTCTATTTCTAACTGTCTGTGTGTCTACCTTGCATGATAATTCAACATTTTTATGAATAAAATAAAAGCTGCTGTGGATCATAAAAGGCAAAAAGAGAATTAATGAATTAACCATCTTGTCAGTTTGTATAGAATGTGTATTTTGATTAACATTCATTTTTACCTTATTTCTTTTAATAGTTAATTGCAATTCATTTCAATTATTTGATTTGTTACCTTATACATTATAATATTTCACATTGCAATATTGCACATTGGTCATGAAATGTTGATGTGGAGGGTTTTCTCCCTTATTAAATGTTGCCTCCATCAAGTGCCATACTTAGAAAATCTGTGTTTGTGGAGCACCAGAAATAAAAGATTTTGTGCATGTTCTTTTCCATTCCCACCTCTATGTGCAGCAAGGGCTTAGTATTTACAGACGCTACTTGAATTCATCTAAATATACAATATACACTTTTGTATTTTAGTATTCATTGTATGTTTCTACACCCTGTTTTATCTTACACTATTTTGTCTTACTCTCATCTTTTATTTCATCTGAATTTACTCTATTTTATCTCATTTTATTTCTCACTATAAATATTGTCAGGGTAATGAAGATTTAAAGCTGACAAGCCACTGTAAGGCTGTAAACTGAGATGATATAATGAGAATGAGTCAGCAGGGTTACTGCCATTTTAAGCAGCTGTCTATATAAAGGAGGCCATTAGGGGGTGTCTTACTCTCTCCTCGTGTATCACACTCCTTATCCATTTAGAGTTGAAGAAGACTGCTTGCGTGGTTTTGCTTAGCACACATATGAATATATACTGTATATAACTTGTTTATAAATCACTGTTTGTAAAGATAAAATCTCTGTGTCCTATATTTTGCTCTTGGTTTGTCTGAAAATAGTAGTCACCCTGTAAACACTCTGATAAATACTAATTACTAGGGAAACATAGAAGACAAGACTCCAGGTCTTGCTTCTCAGCATCTCAGTCAGACCCATTGTGACATAAAATATTCAGCTTTGAGATGAAACTGGCAGGAACTTTGTGATGTTCTTAACCATACATAAAATGGAATAGAATTTTTTATTGGCCAAGTGTGACTGGACACACAAGGAATTTCTCTTGGTGCATATGCTCTCAGTGTACATAAAAGAAAAGATACGTACGTCAAGAATCTTAAGGTACAACATTTAATGATAGTCATAGGCAGTGGTGAAATCCATTTTTTTTTTACTACCAGGTGTGGCTTGGTGGGCATGGCAGGGGAAGAATACTGTAAAATCTCCATTCCCACCCCACTCCAGGGGAAGGATACTGCAAAATCCCCATTCCCTCCCCACTCCTGGGGGAAAGATATTGCAAAATCTCCATTCCCACCCCACTCTGGGGCCAGCCAGAGGTGGCATTTGCTGGTTCTCCAAACTACTCATTACCAGTTCTCCAGAACCTGTCAGAACCTGCTGGATTTCACACAATGATTTGCTCCTGGAAGCACGAAGCCGAGAACACCAGCCTGAAGATGACGAATGAGACTTCGTCGAAACGTCGCCAAGATACTTCCAATTCTACACGGGAGAAGACCCGAATAACTAAAGACCTATATATATATATATATATATATATATATATATATATGTATGTATGTATGTATGTATGTATGTATGTATGTATGTATATGTATATGTATATGTATATGTATATGTATATGTATATGTATATGTATATATGAATGTATACCTCATATGTCTTTGTTTCTTTTTTAAGCTTTCTATCCACCCTCCTTATTGTATAATTCGGTGCATTGTTTTTCATATTTAGCTAATAAAAGAATAGAAAAAGAGAAAAATATGAATTTTACAATATTTCAAAGATACAGTTTAATGTTCACAAGCTTCACAAACAAGATTTAATTTTTTTAAAATTAAATGAATCTGAAAAGTATTGGATTGTACTTTTTCTGAAACAAACAAGAAGCTCTGATACAGAATTTGGAAACATGGAAGTGGATACTATTGGATTACGTTTGGGAATGGAAGAAGGGTAGAATAGTACTATTTTTCCCCTAGCCAATTTTATTCATATTGGCATCTCAACAACTGATGGGCCAGGATGCTATCAAACATGTGTTTTATCCAGCAAGACTGTCACATTCTTATTTATGTTGTACATACAATATCAAATTCATAAGACACAATTTGACTATTGAGGTCAATTTTCAGCTAGAATTGTTGATTATCCTTTGAAGTTGAAAAGTGTTTTTTTATGAATGACTGTTCAAAAAACATTTTGAGACTCAGATTTTGTAAAGTAAACCATAATATGTAGCCTACACATCTCATTGTTTCTTGCCACAAATATATTATTAAAGACAGAGTTTAATCAATCTATAAAAGAAACTCTCATGATATTTAAGAAAGAGGGAATAGTGGTACAAAATCACCCCTCTGCAGCCACAAGGCTAGAACTTTAGAGAAAAGCAATCAATACTTAATATTTGTTCATAAACTGTTCAGTTATTCTGCTCAATAGCATTGTGTTTAGTGACAGATTTTGGCGATGTCTTTTTTATTCATAGCGATAGGCCCCAAAGAACATGTTTAGGTTTCCATATGAGACTGGCGATAAAATAGTATGCTCAATAAATTTTGTGCTAGGGTTGTTTGATAAAGCAACATTAATTATTCTTTAAGAAAAACCAAAGTAATAGCAACTCTTCACTGATAGCCAAATGTAAATATCCTCCCAAAGCCTCAGCTGTTGACCACTTTGGGAACAGTCTTGATGAAATAGAAATCATTATGTTTCCTCCTATTGTCAGGGATCAATGAGGGCGAAGCATATCCCCAGCTGTTTCTGTATACATAATTTCTGTCAGCCAATATAATAGTTCATTAAGTATGTTGGTGCCAGATAGCGATGAGAAGACACTTTTTACAAGAGATCTGAAGATATTTTCATTTTCAGTACCACGGAGAGCACCCATAGCTTTATCTAATGAAATTACAAGGGGGAAAAAACCACCACCACCAACAACAACAAAAAACCAAACAGGGCAAGCCCTTCTTTACAAGCCTAAGAGACTAGGGAGACTCTGCTCCCAATGGGCAGCAGAGGGTTTGCTGGCTGCCAGGAAAAAAAAAAAAGCCTAGAAACTAGTGGATTGTGATTTCACTGAACTAGGGCTGCATAAAAATCTTGGTTTACGTAGGAAGAACCTGACTAAAGAGAAATACACATAAAGCCTACGAAAAGGAAAGAAAACAAATACATACAAACATACATACACACACACACACATACATACATACATACATATATTAATTGCTAGGAATTTTAAAAAATGAAAGTAATTTAATCAGGCATGCTGCTTGTTACCTTCTCAGCATGCTAAATTTTTTCAGGATGCTAAGTTAGTATTTCTGAACATTTGCAGGTCTCTCAATAGACCAACTGAAGAATTTTGAGGAAAAGAGCATGGGAAAGAATGAGTCTTGAGCATCAATTAATAATGGGTATTTTTTTACCTTTACTTCCTCTTTTCCTTTTTAAAGCAAACATTAAACTCAAATGAATAAATTGAATTTCAGTAAGCTTTGCCTTTGGGACAAGGAACATCTGTTCAGTCTAGTTTTAATATGTTAATTAGAAGAGGAAAAGGGGAAGGGGAGTCATTGCGGGCCATGCCACACCAGCAAAATTGATCTCTGTCCCTTTAAACTCTTCTTCAAACAGTTTGGTTGGTTTTGCAAGCCAGGCACAGCATATTGATTCAGGAAGACAATGATACCAGCTCCAGGACTCTCTTCCCTTCGCTACGAATAGGACAGCTTACCTTAGTAACGGTAGGGGAGAAATGAGATGTTTTGAATCCTATTTTTGATGTTCAGTAAGGTTTTTGTTATATATTTCTATATCAGCTGCATGCTTATTATGACTTAAGTATATTGCAGTTCATTATGACCTCTGGAGTGCCCATAAATATATCTTGAGATATTTGATTGATAAATTATATATTGCCTTGGTTCATGTCCCTCTCTAAACACACATTTAAATGCTTTGTTGTAACCTGCATTTTTCCTAGCATTCTGTTGCCTGTGGTAACTTAAGAAACCAAAAACTTATCTGAAAGCATTAATTATAAATTTGATCTCAACCTCTACCAGGTGCAGTTAGATTTTCAAAAATAATTTCATATCTCTGATTTTATTATGCAATTTGATTTTAAGCAAATTGTTCCCAGAAATGCAGTTTGCGTGTCTATTCATAAAAAATCCAGAAAAAGAAATGGATCTATCGGGCTATCTGTTTACATATTTACTTAACTATTTCACTCTGTAGGATGTGGGAACATGGATATGGTAACTTGAAGTGGATATCAGTATGTAGGTTGTGAAAAGATCAGTTTAAAAAAGAAAATTACTAATGGAAGAGAATCAGGGAGCATTAATTAAGAGTTACACTGTTTGAAGAGATATGACATGGTGATTTCTAACTTGATCCTTTCTACTAGACTCCAGCAAGTAGACTTTAAGATACTTTTCCATTCTATTTAATAAGTACAATAAAAACCTCTCCATGCACATTCCATTGGATGGAATACTATCTCTAAATCTTCAATCTATGCTTTCTTACTAGATGATAGGAACAAATAAACAAGCTTTTTCCATTAGGGAAAATGAAACAGTAATCAGACAGTTACAGGTAGACTTGAAAAACTATAGACTGGTAACAACTTATTTCAGTTTTTAGATTATAATTATTATTATCACTGTCTATTATTTGCATGATGATGGATTGTATATTGTTGGAATTGTATTATTAGTGTGAAGAATTTTCAAGACTAGTATGTGTGTGAGGGGGGAAGAGGAGATGTTAGAATGCCATACTTTTTTTTCTGGTCAATTTGCTAAAACATTAACCCAAGACAACTACGTCAATTTGCAAGAATGAGTTCCATTTTAAGAAAATCAAATACTTTAATGTTTATGATTTTACAACATGTAGGTCTACTCTAATTTTCTTCTAGAATTTCTCATCTTTCATCAATTACATGGCAAAAGGAAATCAAAAGTAACTGACAAGGAGATCTTTGATGCATGAATATTTCTGAAAATCTCTCTCTCTCTCTCTCTCTCTCTCTCTCTCTCTCTCTCTCTCACACACACACACACACACACACACACACACACAATCACACTTCTAAAAGGTCCCTCCTGAACTGTTTCTACCTGCCATGCCTTCAATGTTTTGAAAACTGCTTCTTCTTAACAATTGGTTTTAAAACATTCATCTGGTGGGGGGCCATAAGGAAGGGTGGGGACGTGGAATTGAATTAAGTCAAAGATATGGTCAAAATCAAAATTTACCAGTCACCCATGTTTCTCTGACACTTCCTTTTTTATTCTGAAACTCATTTCACTCTTCCAAACAGCAGGCTGCATGGAAGGACAACAACTTAATTCAGATTGACTGGTAGGAGAGGAAGGTCTGGAAGTAATATCATAGGTAACATTAAATAGCATAAGGACTGAAACCTGTTTTAAAATATGTGTCCATTTACTTTCTTAGAAGTCAGAAATCATGGCATGTTAATCTGTGTGTATATTAATTTTATATTGTGTTTGGAAATCTAGCAATCTGAATATATATTTCCTTTATCATTTTCTCACACTTCTTGGTGGCCCCCCTTCTTTTGTTCTCTGACAAACAAAAGTAAAACAGTAAAACGAGTAACCAAATCATAAAAATAAATGTGCATGTATGTGGGTGAATGTGTTTGTGTGCACACACATTTCCTGATGCTAAAAATGAATATCTTATAATATGAAGCAGATTTGGGAAATATAAATGTAAATGAGATACAAATTAGAAACACGAATCCTCAATCAGAATAAGTGGATTATGCCTGAAGAACATACTTACAACTATGTTTTGTTATCTTACAGGCCAAAATGTATGGATCATTTGAAGGTTCTAGCGCCCTTCCTACAAACAGCAGTGCGGCAGCACTCAACTCTGCTACAAATGGGACTAATATATTTTTCCAGGGTTTGCAGCTAGTGCAGCGACTCAAATTGTTGATCATCCTGTTGTACACAGGTGTGGTCATTATCGGGATGGTAGGTAACTGCCTCCTGGTCCATGTCATTCTGCATGTCAAGAAGATGCACAATGTCACCAACTTCCTCATTGGGAACCTAGCCCTTTCAGATGTGGCAATGTGCACCACATGCATCCCACTTACTCTTGCCTATGTGTTTGAGCCACGGGGCTGGATTTTTGGCAGCACAATGTGCTATTTTGTCTACTTCATGCAGCCGGTGACAGTTTATGTCTCTATCTTCACCTTGGTCACCATTGCAATTGACCGCTACATTGTCATTATACACCCTCTGCGACGCCGTGTCTCCCTTCAGCTTAGTGCTTATATGATCCTGTTTATCTGGATTTTGTCCTGCTGCTTAGCATTGCCAGCTATGGCACATACCTATTATGTGGAGCTGGATAAGCAAGGCGTCATCCTATGTGAGGAGTTCTGGGGGCAGCAAGAGCACCAAAGACAAACCTATGCTTTGTGCCTGTTGCTCATTACTTATTTTTTTCCTTTGCTGGCCATCCTCATTTCCTACATCAAGATCTCCCTGAAACTAAAAAACAGGGTGATGCCAGGAAGTGTCACTAAAAACCAGGCAGACTGGGACAGAGCCAGGAGGAAGCGGACCTTCTGCTTGTTGGTCATGGTAGTTGTGGTCTTTGGAGTTTGCTGGCTTCCCCTTCACGCCTTCAACTTTATCCGAGACATTAACATCAATGCAATTGATGCTTATTATTTCAGCCTTATCCAACTGGTTTGCCATTGGTTTGCTATGAGTTCTGTCTGTTATAACCCCTTTATATATGCCTGGCTTCACGATAGCTTTAGGGAAGAACTTAAAAAATTACTTGTCTGGCCCAGGAGAATAGTTCCCTCTGGGCAAAGTGCAACTGTAAGTGTGGTTATCTGATCAATAAGTGCACCTGGTCTCCTGACAGACAAGAGTTTAATGATTCCATGTTGAAAACAGCAGTATTTTTGTGTTGAAAATAACAGCCAAACCCTGCTACAAAAAGCAAAGCAAAGCAAAACAAAACAAATGGAGGCTCTGTAAAACAAACACACAAACAAAAGCCAACCTGTCGAGCACAAAGAATCAGGACTATTCATGAAGGTTGCAGCACAAATGATTTATTGAACCCTCTGCACAAGAATCTGGTTAACTAATGGTGAACAAACATCTGTAGAGATTCTCAGTTGTCCAGGACATGGTTGCCCAAAGGTGCTTTTCAGAAGGCAATACTTTAGTTTTCTTTTTTTTTTTTTATCCTCCCAAAGAAGCTTCTTGGTTGAAAAACAAAACATTTTCAAGAAAAAAAAAACCTGAAGAAAGTCCATTTGCCTTTTGAAAAGCATTTTTTGGATAATGGTCAGCACTATGTTTGTTTTAAATAAAGGTCAGGGGGAATTCAAGGAAGATTGGACTTGGATCTGATGACACGTTTCACCCCAGATCTGTCTTGTTCTCACAACCAAGAAAATATTCATATACAAACCTGGCAATAGGGTGCAAAGGACATTAAAATGCATTTTTAACAAATTCATTTTGGTATCAGTGAAAGTCTCTGGCAGTAGGATTTGTTCTTTCATTGATGTATAAAAATATTTTGCTGCATTACAAGAGTGGTTAATGTTTTACTGAAAACATTGCAGATATTATGTACAGTACATTATATACAGTAAGTAATCTTGTGCATCTGTTAAAATTGTATTCATGGCACATATTATAGTTTCTTTCTTTTCTATAAGTCACTGAAATTTTTCCAATATTTATGGTTGCTTGGAAACGCTGAATTCATCTCCCACTTCATCAGATACATACATCAAGAAATACTACTTATGGAAGCTATACAAACATGGTTACCTGAATATTAAAATGCATTCAACTAATGTAAAGTATTATGTGAATGGTTTGGGAATGCAACATTAAAACATCTTCAAACTGTTAAAAAAGATAATACGTGTCAGCTCTGTGAATTGTCACTATTTATTTTACATAATTTATACTTTAATATATTTGTCACAATCCATAAATTTGGCATTCTATTTCTTTGATGTTATAATTTCATTCCCCCGTCCATATCTATGTGCAAATACATTTCCCCAAATAATGAGCATGCTTCAGGGATACGATGAAGTAGAACTTGACCACATAAAATAAAATTTAAGTCACAATAAATATTATTATTATTATTATTATTATTATTATTATTATTATTATTATTATTATTATTATTATTTATTGGATTTATATACTGCCCTTCTCCTTGCGGACTCAGGGCGGTGTACAGCCAGATAAAAATACAGCGTACAAAAGTTAAAAATCATTAAAACCCATATAAACTTTGGCTGACAGTTAAGAACGATTTAAATATTAAAATACCACAGCCCTAGAACACTAAAAATGTTAAAATTCAACGGGGATCAGGCTAGACCGGCAAGCTGGAAGAGATACGTTTTCAGGGCCCGACGAAACGTCCGGAGGTCGGGGATCGTTCTCAGTTCTGGAGGAAGATCATTCCAGAGGGTCGGGGCTGCCACAGAGAAGGCTCTCCCCCTGGGGGTCACCAGCGGCATTGTCTGGCTGACGGCACCCTGAGAAGGCCCTCTCTGTGGGAGCGAACCAGCAGGTGGGAGGCAACTGGCGGCAGAAGGCGGTCCCGTAAGTACCCTGGTCCTAAGCCATGGAGCGCTTTAAAGGTGATCACCAACACCCTGAAACACACCCGGAAGTCCACCGGCAACCAATGCAGCTCGCGCAGGAGAGGAGTCACATGGGAGCGCCCTGTCGCTCCCATAATCCCCCGCGCAGCCGCATTCTGCACCAGTTGGAGTCTCCGGGTGCACCCCAAGGGGAGCCCCATGTAGAGAGCATTACAGTAATCCAGGCGAGAGGTGACGAGTGCCTGAGTGACTGTGCGTAGGGAGTCCCGATCTAGAAAGGGCCGCAACTGGTGTATCAAGCGAACCTGATAAAAAGCCCCCCTGGCCACAGCTGTCGTGTGATCCTCTAAGGACAGCTGTGGATCCAGGAGGACGCCCAAGTTGCGAACCCTTTCCGTGGGGGCCAAAGATTCACCCCCAATAACCAGCGATGGTGTCAGCTGGCTATATCGGGACGCCAGCAGCCACAGCCACTCGGTCTTGGAGGGGTTGAGTCGAAGCCTGTTTCTCCCCATCCAGACCCGCATGGCTTCAAGGCACTGGGACATCACTTCCACGGCATCGTTGGGGTGGTCTGGGGTGGAGATGTACAGCTGAGTATCATCAGCGTACTGATGGAACTCCACCCCAAAACCACGGATGATCTCACCCAGCGGCTTTACATAAATGTTGAACAGGAGGGGCGAGAGGACCGATCCCTGCGGCACCCCACAGATTAGGCGCCTCGGGGTCGACCGCTGCCCCCCTGTCAACACGGTCTTTGAGGTGTCACATTCTTTTTGTGTGAACGAACTTACACAATTTTATCCTTCCTGAAAGAAGGTGTTGACTTAATATTGAACAAAAACATGGGAAGCATCCATTCTGGGAGTGATAATGAATTGCTATATCTTAATCAAACTGTTTACTGCCATCTATTGATCAACTGACTTTTTGCAGCTCCAGGTTTTATAAAGACATTGCATGATGGTTGCAACAATGTCTGAATAATTTTAAAGAAATAGATCCTCCTAGGCCTGTGCTGTTGACCATATTTATAAAAGACCTGGATGAGAGGTTAGAAAGTATGAATCCTAAATTTGCAGATGACCAAAGACAGATGTCAATACCAAGACTCTGGAGGATTTTAAGAAGCTGAAATGTTTTGCCAAAACCCCAGCAAAATAAATTTGAAAGAGGCAAATGTCATCTGTGTTTGGTAGGCAAAATCAATGGCATAAAAGTAGGATGTAGTAGTGCCCATATGGGCACTAAAAGTGCCCCAATATGGGCACTAAAAGTAGTGCCCATATTGGGCAAGTGGAAGCAAACCTGGATGTCGTGGTGGATCACAAATGGAAAATGAAACAACAGAGTGATGTAGCTGCAAGGAGAGGAGAGGAGAGGAGAGAGAGGAGAGGAAAGGAGAGAAGGAAAGGAGAGGAGGGGAGGGGAGAGGAGACAAGGAAAGGAAAGGAAAGGAAAGGAAAGGAAAGGAAAGGAAAGGAAAGGAAAGGAAAGGAAAGGAAAGGAAAGGGGAGTAGAGAAGACTAAAGAGTAAAATAGAATAGAAGAAAGGAAAAGGAAAGGAAAAGGAAAAGGAAATCCTAGACTGCATCTACAGGAAAAATAATGTTAACATCTCCATTCCAAACTAGTCAAACTGCACCTAGAATAGTGTGTTCATTTCTGAATACCACATTTATGAAAGATATTGACCAACTGGACTATTTCTAGAGGACAACAGTCAAGAAAATAGGAACGGCTGGAGGCACTGGATCTGTTTAACCAGGAGAAAAGAGAAAAGAGGAGTGCAGGAAGACATTATAGCTGTCTGTCAGTATCTGAAGAGCTGACAGGTAAAACATGAGGCAGAATTATTCAGAATTTTCCATAAGGCAGAACAATAAACAATGAGTCACAGAGTCACAGAGAAGTAGACTTTGGTCAGACATCAGGAAAACGTTTTTAAAGATTAAAACTATTCAGACATCCTTGGAATAGGCTGACTTGGAGGTGATGGGTTTTCATTAGCTGGAAGAGGGTAGATATTCAATGATGGGGGATGCTGTAGTGCAGTGGGCCTCAACCTTTTGGACACCAGGGACCGGTTCCATGGAAAAAGATTTTTCTGCGGACCGGATGGGGAGTAGTTTTGTATGCTACCTGTATCCTGCGGATGAAGCTTTCCATGTTGGTACAGCCCGGTTGCTGGCATGCCATGGATCAGTGCCTGTCCATGGACCAGGGAAAGGGGAACCCTGCTGTAGTAGATTCCTGCAATGGATTGTGAGTTTGATTAGGGATTCTCCAAGGCAGGTTGGGGAATTCTGGGAATTGAAGTCTGCCAGGCTTAAAGTTGCCAAGGTTAGGGACCTCTGCTCCAAAGTATCTTTTTACATTTACATTCTATGATTTTATGGTTAATCACCTTGAACAGATACAACAAATTATGTATACACATTTACAAATCACAGTTTTAAATTCTGGATTGACGCCTTCCTCCTTGAAAACAGAACTCCATCTCAAATTTTCAGAATGAGTTTTACTATTCACTCAATTACTCAAGCATTGGGTGAGAATTTATTATTTATATTTACCCTGCAGCTGGTAAATCCACCAATTCAGTTCTGATGAAAAAAAAACCTATTTAAAGTTGAATTGGAACAGAAAAAAACATGCTATGCGGTTCTGTTTTATAAGAACTTTTGACTTATAATGAATCAAAATTTTAATTCTTTCAAACATTGTGCATTTTTAGCAGGGGTGGGTTCTACTTACCTTTATGTACTTTACGACTCATTGATAAAGTGTCTCAGAGATGGCTTGCCAACCAAGAGAGAAAAGAATTTTCACAGACTTTCCTGAAGGCACGCAACAAATGGAGAGAGATCCTTCCCCCCCAAATTCATTCGCAATGGGAGCATGCGTGCGCAGAAGCTTCTGCGCATGTGCAGATCATCAATTATGATGTCGTGCGGGTGGGTGGAGCCTCCAGCCACTTTTACTTCCGGTTGTAAAGAACCGGACAGAACGGAAAGAAAACCCCCCCTCCACACTGATTGCTAGGTCTGAGAAAAACATGCCCATATCTTTGCATGTTTTTCTAAAAAATTAGCAGAATTTTAATTTCATGGTTATAACAACAACAACAACAAAAATTAGCCTGAGTAGCGTAGGGGCAGATGCCTCCTACTAAAGGCAGCAATTAACATCCAGCAATTCAATCCTAGCCAGGCTCAAGGTCGACTCAGCCTTCCATCCTTTCTAAGGTGGGTAAATTGAGGACCCAGTTTGTGGGGGCAATAAGCTGACTTTGTATAAATATAAACAAAAGTATGAAGGCTATTGCTTAATGCATTGTAAGCCGCCCTGAGTCTCCGGAGAAGGGCAGCATATAAATCAAATTTTAAAAAAAATTAATGCCTCGGTCAGGAGTTATTAAAACCAGAGCCATCCACACTCCACTGATTAGTCTGAAAAAAATATGCCAAGCTTTCCAATCTCAGTTGTTTTTTGTTAGTTACTTATCTTATTTATGTAAACCATGAGCTTATATTTATGATATTACAAACGATGAGTTAATCTCTGAACAATGATAAAACAAACTGGTGGTATTTATTGATGCAAACAAGGAATTTAAATTCAAAACAAGTTATCTTGGGATAATTAGCAAATCTCTGAATATGATTATACTTGAGGGCTATACAATTATTTCCTCTGGTGGTCAACATTTGATGATAACTAAATATATTTTGGTGTGGCTGTTCTCTGAGAAGATAATTTAGGTGGTCTCACTGGAAGCTGGAAAGAGAAAATACAGAATTAGCTATTAGAATAACAAAACCCACTTTGAATATTATTGAATCATTTTCCAGCAAAGAATGTTAGAAACAGCAGAAGAGAGCAGAGAATAAATAAAGTGCCAAATTATCTGGCATCATGTAACTAAATCTCTGTGCTCACGTGATTATTTGAAATGAAATTTTCAGTCTGACTACTATTATATTCATATTCTATTATATTATATTCATAGTCTATTATATTCATAACAGTGGTGGGTTGTACCCGGTTCGCACCGGTTCTATAGAACCGGCAGTAAAACTGGCAGGAGGGTCTGCCCACCGACCCTGATGTCATCAGAATTCTTCTACGCATGCGCGTGTCCCCGTTGCGAACCTGTAGTAAAGGTAAGTAGAACCCACCCCTGATTCATAACATAACATAACTCATAATATTGCTCATTCCTTGGCAGTATGAATACAAATAACAAGTTAAGCAGATGAGAGACTTTGTTTTACAAACTTAATGCAACATGCTAAACTCTGGCAGAACCAACAAACATCCATGGCACACCTATAGTTAAATATGATTCAATGTAACACACAACTGCAAGGAAGATTTTTCAATCTCTATGTAGCTGAGTCCCTCTAGTGGTGATAATATTTTTTACTACTTCATCCTGTTCTAAAAAGTCAGCAGCATCAAAGCTCCTGGCTCTGTTTCAGGGCTGCAAGCAGGAAACTCAGTCCGGGGTTGAGCTCAAATGTTCTCATTGATAAAGTGTCTCAGAGATGTCTTGCCAACCAAGAGAGAAAAGAGAGATTCACAGACTTTCCTGAAGGTACGCAACAAATGGAGAGAGATCCTTCCCCCCAAATTCATTTTGAGTATAATAGGGTAGCCTGCTAACAATCTTCAATCTGTGTATTTTAATTCACCAAGTGCAGCTTGCTTGCTTTCTCTCTCCCTCCCTCCCTCCCTCTTGCTGTTAACTAGCAGCTCTAACTGGTTATGGATTTGAAAATCAAATGGGATTAAGAAGAAGAAGAAGATGCAGAAGACATCGGACTTCTGGAGAGAACAGCTGTAAGTATAGTTCTTAGTGCAATAATGATTTTCTCAGCCGCATGCTTTTAAAGGGACAGAGTTAGATTTATGTGGAAGAAAAGAGAGGGTCCTGGCAGATTTATTGTATTTTATTATTCCTACGTGTAAGGAAGTGTCTACTGAGGCTCAACTCTGCATCTTTTTTTTTTTTTTTTTTTTGCAGATGAATATGTACAAATGTCAGGTGGCCAAACTCAAGGTAAAATCTGTCCATCATCCCAAGATGATTTAGACAAAAATTAATGGCAATAAGGGCATGCATATGTGCTCAGATTAATTTTATTGGCAAGGAAATTGTAACAGTGGAAAAAGGCAATGGAACCAGCAAATCTGACCTCTCAGAGCCTTCTTTCTGCAATTCAGAGCAACACCAGCAGCCTCTTCCTGGGGCTCCAGCTTGTCCAGTTCTTCAAGCCTCTCATTATTCCTTGCTACGCTCTGGTGGTTTTTGTTGGCGTCATTGGGAATTATCTCCTTATTTATGTTATCTGCAAGACTAAAAAAATGCACAATGTCACCAATTTCCTTGTGGGCAACTTGGCATTCTCAGACATGCTAATGTGTGCCACGTGTGTACCCCTGACATTGGCATATGCCTTTGAACCCAGAGGGTGGATCTACGGACACTTCATGTGTTACTTTGTGTTCCTCATGCAGCCGGTCACTGTATTTGTGTCTGTTTTCACCCTGACTGTCATTGCTGTAGATAGGTACTTCGCCATGATTTATCCCCTTCAGAGGAGACTGACAATATCCATCTGTGTGTATATCCTGGCTGCTATTTGGCTGTTGAGTTGCATACTAGCTGCCCCAGCCTTGGTCCGTACTTACCATGCAGAATTTCCAGAGCTGGACTTTTCCATCTGTGAAGAATTTTGGTTTGACAGGAAGAGAGATCGCTTAGCTTATGCCTATAGCACCCTCATCCTCACCTATGTTCTGCCCTTAACAGTCATCTCTGTCTCCTACCTGAGGATCTCACTCAAGCTGAAAAACCGAATTGTTCCTGGTAATGTTACCCAGAGCCAAGCTGAGTGCGACCGAGCTAAGCGGAGGAAGACTTTTCGTCTGCTCGTCTTGGTGGTCACCGCCTTTGGAGTTTGCTGGTTGCCGCTGCATCTCTTCAATGTCATCAAAGATGTCGAAATCAGACTGATAGACAAGCAATACTTCAACCTTATCCAGCTGATTTGCCATTGGTTTGCAATGATGTCTGCTTGCACAAATGCTTTTCTTTATGCCTGGCTACACGATCGGTTTAGGGGGGAGCTCAAGAAAATGTTTGCTTGGAGGCAGAAAAAAACAGCACCTGCCACAAACTGCATTGCGGCTAGCATGGCTTTGTAAGTGTAGGGTTCCTTCTCATTTCTCTACCTTTTGCTATGCTCTTTACCTGATGTGAAAGTTTAAGCAAACCCAGATGATGCAGCACAAAACAGTTCTTCTCTTAAACATGAAACAATTGTACCAATATAGCCCATGGTTATATGCTTTCCTACTTAGCACAATATACTCATCATAACTGCTATTTCAACATTGTGACTTATTGCGGTAAAATATCACATTTGTGTGTATAGGGGAAAAACATAGGAGAAACAGAATATGAATTTTGTGAGGGCTGGGGAAAAAAAGAGAGGAATTGCAATGAGTAAGAAGGAAACCTGAAAAAATACCCCAACTGCCGACTCCATATAAGCCATGCCATGCTACAGGATGACTTAACTGGACTGTGATGTGGGGGAGATGGTGGTCTTATGGGTACATATTTTGCATGCGTATATCTAAGGACAGAGTGGGTACATTTCCATAAATGTGAAAGAAAAACAATTATAAAACATTTAAGTGAATGTTTTCACTTAAATATGTTTGATGGGAGAAATATTTCTCCCATCATGAACTTTAAAGAACCATAGATATTGTTTTTAAAGCACAAAACCTCATGTGTGTTTAGCTTCAGCAAGGTAGTTTTTCAATCAGCTGCTCTAAGATAAATTTATTCTAGTGCATAAGCGAGTGGACTCTTTTTTACCAGGTGCCTTATTTTTAAAATATTCCTAATTTTATCTACTATAGGCTGGCCTGGGATGGGTGGGTTAGGAATGAGCTGTGCCTGGATGGAAACTAGGAGATTTGAGGGAAATTCCTTGACCTGGATTCATTTGATTGCAAGAGCTGTTGTCCTGACTTTGCTTTGTAATATGTAGTCTTGTTGGGCCTGTAAAATTGTAGTCTTGTCTGTAAAAATGTAGTCTGTAAAAATGTAGTCTTGTTGGACCCTTCTGTAAAATTCTTTGAAGCTTCCTATAAAAAAAGTTTCTGGTTCCACCAGAAGCTGATCACTTCTTTGCTTCCAACTTTCTCTGTTTTTGTCTGTTTACTTTTGTTTCTGATTAGAGGATTGATATTGCCCATCTCAACTTCGTCAACAACTCATCTAACTGTTTTTCTTCATGGACAACTCCTGAATCACAATATAGTGGTTTCCCTGCCAAAATTCTGTTGTTCTACCACTTATGTTACAATCTGGGCTATTTCTAAAGAATATCATTTTAGCATGCTTTCATCCCCCAAATGATATGCAGGAAAGATACAGGTATTAGGCAGTGGTGGGTTTCAAATTTTTTTACTACTAGTCCTGTGGGTGTGGCTTGGTGGGCGTGGCATGGCATGGCTTGGTGAGCATGGCATGGTGGGTGTGGCTTGGTGGGTGTGGCAGGAAAGAATACCGTAAAATCTCCACTCTCTCCCCACTCCAGGAGAAGGATACTGCAAAATCCTCATTTCCTCCCGATCAGCTGGGACTTGGGAGGCAGAGAATAGATGGGGGGTGGGGCCAGTCAGAATTTTTACTATTCAAAGTAGTAGTAGTTTGGTTCTTCAAACTACTCAAAATTTCCGCTACTGGTTCTTCAGAACTAGTCAGAACCTGCTGAAACTCACTTCTGGTATTAGGTTTATTACTGTCATGTTATTGTCTTTAAAGCATGGAAGAATCTTGTCGCCTGTTTTGCCATGTTTGATGTTTACATTTGCTCTTACGATGACTCCTTCAACAAAAAAGTGGAAGAGAATTTGAAAACTGCATAAAATGCTGGACATGTTCTGTGTTAAGATGCGCACCCAATAAATTTAATAAACAGTAATAATAATTTGCAAGCTATTATGGTTATCGTCACCTTCTCCTGCCCTTCCTTGTTTGCTTTGCCTTACTTTGAACTTCTTCATTCAATCATGTTCTTGACTTTCCAATTAGCAACCAAATTCTGGATTTGCCTGATTTTTGGACCAAATAGAAGAGTACAAAAATTACACATTATCAAACACTAAAATTCAATGATCTGTTAGAGGGGCATGCTTTTATTTTGTTTTAGTTGGCAGTTTCCCACAATCTGTACCTGTTATTTTTCTTGTTTTCTATCAATCACATAAAGAAATTATTATATAAACACAGATTACTTCAGTTTCTCCAACTCCCTTCCTGAAAATCTTTACTCTGAAATGGATATCACATACATCATGTGTATGTACTGCTATTAGCTTATTGTTCCCAAGAAACACTATTTATTGACTCAGTTCCATTTAAAGAAACATTAATCTTTTTTTTACAGGATGAAAAGTATACTGATTTCCATACAGTTTCGTCTCCCTTCAAAATGCAATCGTTAGAAAGAATTACAAGAAAGAAAAGAAACCATTTAAAGCCACATGGAATACTAAGTATCACATATGGCAAAATTGCAAAGTTTCCAAATGAATTCAATATTATATATGATAACTGCAAACACTCTTTTTGACATTTCTTCATCTGGGCGATTAATAGAAACATTAGCATTTGCTTTGAAAATCCTCATTAAAATCAAATTTTGTATGTACAATGGTGTTGTTACTTGGAAGTTAATGCTCATTCTGCAGTCATTGGCAAACATGGGTGAAATCCAAACTAATTGGTATATATACCATCTGGAAAAAAACCTGAATTCATTGGGGAAAATCCAGTGTTTATAAAGGAAGCAATTTCTTGCAAACCATATATTGTTTCCTGATTATTAATCCAGAATGATGCTCTACTTAGAGGCAATATAAACAATATTACTATCGATAACATGGCACAGGAGTGGCATATTTGAGGGATGATCTCTCTTCAGCTGTTTTTGTCTGTCCTTTATGATCTAACACCAAGTCCAATCCATTAAGCACTGCTGTAATTAATGGCCCAATTAGTTTTTCCTGTTGTGACATTTGTTTTGAAACAGCATTATTCCAAGGTCTGGACAGCCCTAATCCTGATGTCCTTCAAGATAGACCTGAAAATTGGAAGTTTTCTTATACTAGAGTTTCTTAACTTTGGTAACTTTAAGATGCCAGAACTCTAACTCCCAGGATTCCCACACCAGATTACTCATCAAGAAATTCTAGGAGATGAAGCCTGGACATTTGCTGGAGTCAAGAAACACCACCCTAATCTCTGGCCTAGAATAAATAGATAGATCTTCTGTGGAAGAAGTATATGCTGCTGTAGGAAGTTAGCACCCACCCCTCTCCTAGGAAAATGAGATATTTTAAGAAAGATTAAAAGGGCAGAATATTTCCTCTAAAAGGGAGGCAGAAACTCAGCACCCCCACCTTTGTCAATGGACCATTAAGGCCTAGGCCAGTCTATTCTACATAACAAAGATCTACCTCCTTCAGGCAGAGCCATAATAGGAATTGCTCAAATCTCCTTTCATTACATCATCATCCAGCAAGAGTCAACCAAACCTGGGACTCAAAAGATGATTTACAAAGTTACCCCTATATGGCCCCATGGGAGTTTGACAACCAATCAGAATGCACGCTCAAATTCGAAGTCCAACAGAGGGCATGAAACCCAGGCACTCTCAGTATCTCTACCCTTTTTGCCCAGGATCTCAAGCCATGTGATCCTGGCTTTTTCCCCATTTGAAACTGAACCCAGAAGGATATTTCTTCCAACACTGTGTTGATGGCTGAGACTTCTTCTTTTTTTTTTTCTCTCCTTAAAATGACTTTACAAAAATATTGAAAAACCTGTCATAGTTTTGCTTTAAATCCTTGTAAACTGGCCAGCAAACTCATGAGTGGCCAGCCTTAGAAAACAAACAAAAATACAAGGAAGAGTATCATTCTACCAAACTTGGATGCCCAGTCAGGGAAAAAGTTGCTTTTTCACTTGGCAATGTCAGATCATGGGAATGTGCCAGAAGAATACCAAGTTCTCAAAGCCTTCTATGGGGTTTGTGTGTGTGTGTATGTGTTTAGCTCTTAAGCAAAAACAAAAAGTATGGAGAAAATTAATAAATGGGAGAGAAGAGAAGCTGGCAAATGTTGTGAAAGAGCACAGAGAGTAACTCTAAGATAGATAGTCTATGGCAGGGTTTCTCAACCTTAGCAGCTTTATGATCTACCGACGTCAACTAGAAGGCAAATAAAAAATAGATTATTAAAACAAGCTGAGCACATTGAGAAAATATATAATACAGAAAAAGAGCTGAGGGTTGTGGGGTGGGATCAGTTCCTACCACCTAAGCTGGGAAAGAAAGCCTGTTTTAGAACCTGTAAACTATGGCAACCACAATAGAGCTGATTAGACATAAATGGTTCAGCAGTCTGACAACTTATGTCTATCGAGATTCTCAGTCATCCGGGTCATGGTTGTCCCAAAGGTGCTTTTTCAAAAGCCAACTGGACTTTCTGTTTTTTTCTTTGAAGACATTTTGCTTCTCATCTAAGAAGAAGCTGAAGAAGCTTCTTGGATGAGAATCAAAACGTCTTCAAAGAAAAAAACAGAAAGTCCAGTTGGCTCTTGAAAAAGCACCTTTGGATCTGACAACTTACGTAAGGGGGCTTCCTAAAACAGAACTCATTATTTTGGTTATCTAATTTTCAAAGCACAACCAGCATTTAAAATACACCCACAAACCCACACCCACACCCACCAGATTCTTGGGCAGGTTTACTCTGCAAGCATCTCAGTTTTGGTTTTTAATTTGTTAATATTTCTTTGTCCTTGGTTTTGCCTGTCTGAAAGCTGTAAAAAGTTTCGTTCTGGGATTTCAGAATAGATAATCTAAGTCAGACCAAAGCCAATCTGTCTACTCCATCCAGATTAAGATTTGTAACCAAACCAAACCCCCTTAAGTATAATTGTATGACTTCTTTCTCCGGTAGCAATTAAATGCTGGTGATTTCAGTACTATGCATGATTTCACTGCCATCTTGTGGCGATGAGAAATTATGTAGGTCAGAAATTGGTTTGCCAAGTGCAAAATCAAATTAAAGATGTGAATCATTTTACATGGCTGGTGATTTTGGGGAGGTAGAGGACAAAGAGCTGATAGTCTTGTACTGGCCATTATCATTAATCACTCTGAGAATCTGGACACCTTATCTCTTTTATCATGAACACAATATATGAAGACAATTATGGTAAACTATTATTATACTTCAACCCCCAAATTCATCAGTGCTCTTTCTTGATTATATAACATGCATCAACTATGTTTCTTGTTGCTTGACCTCTTCTAAAACCATATTGAATATTTAGCATCTCCCTTTCCATGTAGGGCAAACAGATGTAATCACTAAAATTATTTGGATGACCTTGATATGGAAGATGAACTCGGAGAAATATTCACCAGGGAGAGAGAAATTATAATAATAATTTACATTAATTATCTTCACGTACACTAGATGAATATATTGTGGTCATGATAAAAAAAGATAAAGTATCCAGATTCTCAGAATGAAAATTTATAGAAAAGAACATAGGAACCAGGACTCTGGGCTTAATTCTAATCACAAACTACTGCAAAGTTGCATTATATCTATAAAAATATGACTATCGTTAAATTTAATTATGTTCAAGGCCCAGAAGTACTAATTAAGCCAACACAATCACAGTTATTTTCCTATGAAGAAGATTCTAAGAATGAATGATCTAGTTAGGTGGGAAAATGAAGAAGGTCGAAGGCAGCTCTCCAGAACATTTTATTGTTACACAAACTACAATAATAGGAGCCCAGATAGAATTTGTACCATTATTCAGGAAAGGAATTAGTTTAAGAGCTCATGAACATTGTTACCCCACATTGCCAAGAAGGCTCTTTCAGAAAACAAGGCTTTCTTCAGAAAGTTAAAGGATTATCTGAATGAGACATACATGACTGGATTAATAGTTCTTGAGACTCCTATCCTGGAAACCAAATAGCATTTGCAGGATATAAAATAGTAGGCTTGGGAAATCCATGACTTAGACAGCTCTAAGAACTATGCTTCAATAATTTCCAAAGACTGGTTGCACAATTTCTCACAATTTCCCAGAAGGAAGTAAGAGAAACAAGATCCATTAACTTCTGAATAGATTTAGTGCACCTTGGGAATTTGCACACAATGTTTTTGCTCTCTAATGTCTCCAAGTACACATGCAATTGTGTTCAGTGCTGCTGTTTCATAACAGCGAGATCACCATGAGTTAATCCAGTTAAAAGCAGAAGAATGCAAACACTGCCATTAAATTTGGGCCCTGCTCTCAGAATTTCTGAAAATTGTGGAAAAGCAATCAACTATCCTTCCTAACTCGGAATACCAAAAACAAAGTAAAAGCAAACAAATAAATGAAACATCCATTTTGCAATGAGCTGATATCCTAACAATAACGATTTATTTAATATGTTTAAAGGAGACACCCCTCCTTTATTTCACTGAAGGTGCAAAAAAACCCCACCACCGTGCCAACCATTTTGCAATCAACTAACTTCTTCAATATTCCTGTTTTGCATAAAGTTTATTTTGATTAAAATGGTGGCAATAAATCCTTGTGTTTGAAAATGGCTTCAGTGATAGATAGCAACAGAGCATTTGCAAAACAGAAACATCAACATAGCATACTTTGCAAAAGTAAATGCTTTTTCACTAAAGTTATAGCCATCTACAAGAGTCAACAAGCACATAGGTAGGAGGAATCCAGCAGATGATCTCTTCCTCCTCCTCCTCCTCCTCCCTAACAAAAGCTCATCTCTGGTTTAAGGGCCCTTCATTCTATAATCATTTTGGCTGGTTTTCAATTGACAGCTGGCTCACCTTGACTAGTGTAGAGGCACCTACCCATTTAATGCCACACTTAATTTTCGGTAACTGAGTAGGCATTGCATGAATCCTTATTTCTGTGGGTTTACCAGGCTGGAAGAGTGATGTTCCTTTTTTTTAAAAAAAATTAATTTATATGCCGCCCTTCTCCGGAGACTCAGGGCGGCTTACAATGTGTTAAGCAATAGCCTTCATACTTTTGTATATACCTGCTTAGTAGGGCTTTCGGCCCCACCTAAGCGGTGTTCTTTTTTATACAAAGTCAGCTTATTGCCCCCACAGTCTGGGTCCTCATTTTATCTACCTTGAAAGGATGGAAGGCTGAGTCAACCTCGAGCCTGGTGAGATTCGAACTTGCAATAATTGCAGGCAGCTGGTGTCACTTAAACACCACTTTAGCTGCTGCTTAAATCAAGATTCCTCCATCTTTGTTCCATAACATGTATATATTTTATATTATAAACAACATGTTGCAGCATAGTGTCATCTACTTTGAATCAAATTATATATAATAGTCAATTGATTAACATGCTACTCCTGTTCAGTTCATTATCTTTACCAATGAACAGGTTAGGGAAGAAGTAATATATGTCGTGGTGGGTGGGAGTGTGTTTGGGTTTGTTATGTGTGTTGGACCTGGTCTTTGGGTATTAAGTGAATTTCGTTGTATGGGTATACTGTGTATACATGTACAATGACAATATTATTATTATTATTATTATTATTATTATTATTATTATTATTATTATTATTATTATTATTATTATTTTCCCTAGATTCTGATTCAGATCAGGAGCACCTGATAATGTCACTGCATATTACCGATAATCTTCTGTTTTAGTGTACACAGTTTATTGAGCCAATTTGGTGGTTGAAGCAGAAGGCTAGAAACTTTTGAGACTTGTGAGTTTTAGTCTCATCTTAGGTATAAAAGCTACCTAAAATCAGCGGCAGGCCCTGCCCACTGCCCCGGATGTCATCATTGGTGCATGTGCAGAAGCAAGGCATGTGCACTTGCTTTGCTTGCACCTGAGCGTGATCCCGTTGTGAACCGGTAGTAAAGGTAAGTAGGACCCACCCCTGGTGCACATGTGCACCGGGCAGCTGCCTTCTGGTTTCTGGGACTCCCGCATGCATGAAGACCAACTGGCCAGTGCACCAGAATCCAGAAGAATAACAGGCGACAGCTCACGTGCCCGGAGAGATGGCTCTGTGTGCCACTTCCGGCATGTGTGCCATAGGTTCACCATCACGGGTATATTTCTTCCTTCCAGTGTTTTCTCATCATTTTCTGAAAAAACCACCCATAAAAATCAATTCAGAAATAACTACACCTAACTGAAAAAGCCGCCACTTTCCAGATACAACATCCTGTTGTCGCTTACATGAAGTTGCTTGCAAAAATCTCCTTCAGGTTGGGTGGTATGTAAGTATTAGCCTGCCAACAAATGCCTGAAAAATTGGATGGGACAATTCACTGCAGTCAACTCGCCACGGACAACTTTCAATGGTCAACTCACCACGGCCAATTTGCCATGGCCAGCTTACTGTGGGACAACTCACCATAGCCAACTTTCCATGGGACAACTTGCTGTGGGACAACTCAGCCATTCAATTTAATTATTTAAAATAATTTAAAAAATACTTTAGTTTTTGTCACTCACATTTCATTTTATCCCTCCTTTGGCATCCCATTATGATTATATTCCACTATTTCTTCAATATTAGTGTAACTCTTTTCCCGCACAAGTTGGCCATGGTGAGTTGTCCTGTGGTGAGTTGTCCACAGTGAATTGGCACAAGAAATTGGTTTTGGCGAGTTGACCACAGTGAGTTGGCCGTGGTGAGTTGTCATGGACCAGGGGTGTCAAACTCGTTTTGTCATAGTGGCATCACATGACACATCGAGACTTTTTCCCCCTTTGCTTTTCCCCCCCTTTTTCTCCTTTGAGTGTGGGTGTGGGCAGCGCATGATGCATCTGGTCCGTGGGCCACGAGTTTGACAGTCCTGTCATAGACCCTCTGAGAAATGCCTAGAATGACTAAAAATACTCATTGCTTCCCAATGTGCATTGTTCTTAGAGATTGGCTATCAGATGACTTTCTTGGGTTAGAGTGCTCAGGTTGATTACAATCCAGTTGCTCCATGGCAGTAACACCATGCTAGGCTGAACATGCTTCCCAGTTTTTCCTTTTTCCTCCTACCTGTGAGCCTTATTACCTACCAATCCCTTGAGAGTGTGTGATTTTAATCAGTGATTTGTTCATCCCCCGACTTTTGTTTTATTGATTTAGAAGCTCTTTAGATCTGTATCATTATTGCCAGCATTTTTCTCTCCATAGGGAAAAAACAGTAGTTTGTTAACTGTGTGCTATACACTACTTGAAGTTAACAGTGTGTTTTAGAGCGAGGTAAGAGAAATGACATATTCATGCAAGGCTGACATACAGTAAATAGTTGTGAAATATAATTATTTGGAGATGGGATATATAGGCAAAAGAGGATGCTTTCTGCTGCTCTACAACATCATTGAAAATATTACTGCTCTGTTTTGGTTTGGTCACAAAACTCAATGGCCAATTCCAATACAGGTAGTTCTCAACTTATGACCACCATTGGGACAGGAATCTTGGTCGTTCAGCAAAGCGGTAGTTAAGCGAGGTATCACATGATTGTTTCATTCAACAACCATAATCCTCCAGACTTGGTGCCACACCAAAAAGCCTTGGATGACACTTACAAAATTTGCATGTTGACAATATTTCCATCTGACAACCAGCAATGCTGCATATGATTATGAGCTATCAAGTCAGTGTAAATTCTTAGCTTGATCAGTTCCCAATCCACCTCTTCAGAACTACAAACAGCGTATTCATCACCACTACAATTGAATCAATTCACCTTGCTGTCTTCCTTTTCTCTTTTCTTCCATCTTTCCCGGTATTATAAATTTCTCTAGAGAGCTAGGACTTGACATCATATCTTCAAAATATGATAATTTGAGCCTGGTCAGTTATGGCACAAGTGGATTGCTTTCTTTTATGATCCATTGTTTGGGTTTTTTTTTTTTTTGGCTCTACAGTGTTCTTAGGAGTCTCCTTCACGAGTTTTATGAGCCTAATATAATTTGACATACATGTGTCATATACTATGACGCCTGTTTTTAACATGCTAATATGTTATAAACTTTCACTAAAATAAACACATCGTTCTTTGGACTGTGATGGAAATCATCAGGCATGAAAAACCATGGCCACACATTAAGTGATTGCTTAAATCCCATGCATAGGAATCTTGTCCACTAATGGTCAGCACCTGGTTAGAGTTAGATAAGGGTCAACAGCTACCAAGAGAGGTTCTACTTTGTTTGTGGCTATGTAACAATGTTCACACATATACACATGTAATTGCTTTCAAAAGAAATAAAAAACAACAACAACCCTGTAGCCTAAATAATTTTATAGTCTAGCTGTGATTTTCTGATTTGTTTGAAATAGAGGGATCAATGAGATTTATAAAAGAAGTTGTCACTATATGTAATGGAAGACAGGAAAGACCTTGGGAGGCAGGGTAAAAAGATGCTATCTAGGGAACAGTCAGATGAGAGACATCACAGCCCACAGTTGTACAATGGGTGAAAAAGGGGCTCAAAAGAGATCCTCCTAAATTCTTGAGTTGAAAAGGTGAAGGATGCAGAATATTACTTTCAGACTTGTGAAATTCTGTTAATGTCACTTTACATTAAATTAGAATTACTGTACTTTTTGGAGTATAACGTGTTTGTTGGACCCAACCCTGTTTGTTGTGTAACCTCCCTGGCTCATTTATTCGGCCAGGGAGGTTACATGTAACTGGATCCAGGCAGTGGTTACTGCGTCATTGGCTGAGGGGAGTTTCCCCACTGTCTTGAAGGAGGCGATGGTGAGGCCTCTCCTCAAGAAGCCCACCGTGGATCCAGTTATTTTAAACAACTTCCGTCCTGTTTCCAACCTTCGCTTTACCGCAAAGGTTGTTGAGAGCATGGTGGCACTCAGCTCCCGCTGGTCCTGGATGAAGCATCATACCTAGACCTGTACCAGTCGGGCTTCAGGCCTGGGTATAGCACAGAGATGGCATTGGTCGCACTGGTGGATGATCTCTGGAGGGCTAGGGACAGAGGACATTCCTCTGCCCTGGTCCTGTTAGATTTCTCGGCAGCTTTTGATACCATTGACCATGGTATCTTGCTGCAGTGCCTTGAGGGGTTGGGAGTGGGAGGCACTGTTTTACAGTGGTTCTCCTCCTACCTCTCTGGGTGCTCGCAAGCAGTGTTGGCGGGGGTGCAGAGGTTGACCCCGAGGCCCCTCACATGTGAAGTTCCCCAGAGGTTGGTTCTCTCTTCCCTGCTGTTTAACATCTATATGAAACCACTGGGGAAGATCATCCATGGTTTTGTGGTGGGGTATCATCAACTTTTATATCCACCCCAAAACAGCCCAGTGATGCCCTCAATGTGATGTCCCGATGCCTGGAGGTGGTGCGGCTCTGGATGGGGAGGAACAGACTCTGACTCAACCCTGCCAAGACGGAGTGGCTGTGGGTACCGGCGTCTCAGTTCCAAGGGAATATTCCATCTTTGGTCATAGGGGGAGAGGTGTTGCCCCCTGTGGATAGAGCGCACAACTTAGGCATCTTCCTGGATGCACTTTAGAAGATCACCTTAGAAGATCATGTTACGACCGTGACCAGTGGGGCATTTGCCAAGATTCGTCTGGTGCACCAGTTGCGCCCCTACCTGGACCGAGATACCTTATGCATGGTCACCCATGCACTCGTCACCTCCCGGATCAACTATTGCAACACTCTCTACATGGGGCTACCCTTGAAAACCACTCAGAGGCTTCAGCTGGTGCAGAATGTGACTGCGCGGGCAGTGATGGGAGTGTCCCAATGCTCCCATGTCACACCCCTCCTGCGTGACCTGCATTGGCTACTGGTTGCCCTCTGGGTGAAGTTCAAGGTGTTGGTGATTACCTATAAAGCCCTACATGGCTTAGACCCGGAGTATTTGGTGGAACACCTGTGGCCAGCAACAGCTCCCCATCAACTGGTGCACTCATACAGAGAGGGTCTACTTGGGGTCCTGTCGGCCAGGCAATGTCAGCTGATGGCCCTTAGAGAGCGAGCCTTCTCTGTAGGCGTACCTACCCACTGGAATCAGCTCCCCTTGGAGCTCCGGGTAGCCACCAACCTTCGCTCTTTCCACCAGGAGCTTAAAACATGGTTGTTTCGCCAGACTGGCCTGGACTGAGGGGGGTTTTAATAGGAATTTTAATTATCTGAATTTTAATCTGGACTGGTGTTATTATTGTTGTGAGCCGCCCTGAGTCCACGTGGAGAAAGGGTGGCATATAAGTTCAATAAAAAATAAAATAAAAAAATAAATAAGATGTACTCCCCTCTCCAAAAGAGAGTGGAAATGTTGGTGCATCTTATACACCAAATATAGCCATTTTTGGCCTCCTGAAGCCCCGCCCCAAGTGTCCCATTTTTGTGAAAAATAGGCCCATTTTTCACAAAAATGGGACGCGCAGAGGCTTTGGGAAGCCTGCAGTGTGCTCCTGGGGGCCGGGAAGGGCAAAAACTTTTTTTTTATTGCTTACCTCTTTAAAATCTTGGTGCATCTTATACACCGGTGCGTCTTATAGTTTGAAAAATACGGTACCTTGTCTGACTGTGTTTTCTGCCTGATCTACCCATTAAGGCTGACACTCTGTTTTTCCAGATCTATGTGTTGGATTTGTTATAGGAGAAGTTTAAAATACACAAAAGTTTTACCGTTTTCAATAAAGTACATGTGGGATTGGGGAAATACATCAGAAGCACATATTTTTCACGATACATCATGTGATAATTAAGAGATAGTGCTCCTGCTTTATTTACATGAAATTTGTCTTGCTTCCAGGAAATTTTTATAAATTTAGCTATGAATATCTAAATTTTATTAGCACATACAAAGCTAAATGATGATGAGGAATGTGTAGTGCAATTGTAAATACATCATTTAGAAGTATGTTCAAGTGGGATCAATGAAACTTAGTTCTAGGAAAATGTGCATAAGATTTTAGTGACAGGTATTTATGATTTTATTTATGCACTTATGTTTCAGGACCCCACAAAATTTTGTGCCTGAGTTCATGGCACTGGAATAATGATAAGTGTTATTTCATTATTCTTAGCTTTTATGTGTTTTTATTTCATATGATGCATTTTCTTTTTATCTGTTTTATGGTAAACCATCCAGAATTGGGCAGAAATAATAAACATATAAATTTAAAAAATAAGATGGGAAATGGACCAGAATTCAGCAACAGAGCCCTTGCCCTTTAGATAATCACAAGTACATACTTGGATAATTTTTTGGAATGTCAGATAACAGGTAATGGAAAAGTTCACTTCCTGCTCTCTTGAGAACAGTTGCCTGTTAAAACAATGCAAAGCCTTAAAAAAGGTGCTGTAAATAATATGTTGGTGCAAGCAAACACAGATTTAAAGCAGTTGTGTGTTTTGGGTTATCTTCTGGGTTTAGCTAACCAGGTTAGCTGAGTTATCTTCTGGGCTTTCCATCAGCTGCCTATAAGAGCAAATCAGTCTCTGGCCATTGGTGTTATTGGTTTGGAATGATTGTAACTCAACATTTCTGGAAGGTTATAATTTGACCACTTCTGGAACACTAAGTCTTGATTTGGATGGATCAATAACCAATCCTGTAGAAAGCTGTATCCCTTGTCCATAAATGATCAGTGTGAACGATATATAGGTACACAATAAGTGGATAAATAATCATAATCCTTAAAAAAAGAAGTAGCGTGTCCAAATCAAAAAGAAGAGACTGGGCTCTTGACTCTTTCCCTGGTACAGAAAGAAAGGGAAGAGGAGGTCAATTTATACTTTTAGAGCAACCAGCAAGGAGGAAGTAAGAACTTCCTTCTCCTGGGAGTGCTGTAAAGTTGGTGAGTTAGAATGTTTGTGGGTTGAAGATGGAAAAACTGCTCAATCAGATTTTGTGTGGAGAATATTTGTGAGTTTTCCATTTTCATGATACATCAGAGACATATAAAATAGAAGCAGTCAATACAAGACTGAGAAATTCTGGCAGCCTCTGGGCAAATCTCTCTCTCCCATCAACAAAACAGGTATCATGGAGAGAATACTTGTGGGAAGTGAACTGTTCTAGTACCTGACCTGATATTAATATAGGTCTTAACTTAAATATATGAACAAACTTTTTTTCTTGTAAAGGTAAACATTTCCCCTGTCCAGTTGCATCTGACTCTAGGGAGCAGGCTCATCTCCATTTCTTAGCTGAGAGAGCCAGCATTGTCCAAAGATTTTTCCATGGTCATGTGGCTAGAATAACTATAAGGCAAGGTGCATGGAAGGCTGTCACTTTCCCACCGAAGTGTACCTATTTATCTACTTCCTTTCAAACTGCTAGGTGAGCAGGAGCTCACCCCGTTGCATGGCACTGGGATCTTGAACCTGGGCTGTCCAGCTGACAATCTCAGAGTCTTTAACCACTGAATCATCACGTCCCCACTTTTTTTTTATTGTAAGGAATTCTTTATATGATTCTCTCAACATGGAGGCTCATTAGGTACATACAGTGATACCACCAGATAAAATTTATGAAGTGGTGCACAGATTAATCTAAAGCCTTTATCATTCATCTAGATTTACATATGACCACTCTCTCAATTTACACTTTTTTTTTTTTGCCTTCAAATTCGTTTTGACTCCTGATGACTGCTGGACAAATCCCTGCAGTTTTCTTGACAAGGTTTTTTTGTAAGTGGGTTTCCATTGCCTGTTTCATTGGTTTTTGCCTAAATTGGGACTAGAACTCACAATCACTCATGCTCTAGCCTAATTCCTTTAATTACTACACAGAATTAGTTCTCTTCCACAGTGTAAAGCAGGGGGTTCTCAAACTTTTTCTTTCATTATCCCAAACTGCTTACCAGAAAGTACTTTTTGACATAATGTAGATAAAATACTGTAAGTTAGTTTAAATGTCCCTGTTGTGATTGGTAATAGTTTTGTAAAAATCATATTTATCCAGTTATGGGTTATTTACCCATATGGGAAGCTCTGGTGTTAAGGAATAATTATTGAAACATTATGTTCAATAATTATACTAAATCAGGTCTGGTTACAGGGCTTATTCAGCATCATGCCTATTCAGCCTAGCTACTAAAATTTCAGAATCATGGCAGGGCCTTCTTGAACTGATAATTCAAAGCCCTTTCAAACTTCTTACAGTATGAGGGCACAATATGGCGTCAAAGCAGATGCATTGCAAAATGGCAACTCTTCATCATCCCTTTCTATCAAGACGTCAGCTGGCCTTGGTTGGAGTGCAGTGGTGGGGGCGCGATTTGTAAACCTGTTCCAGAAGGCATCCATAGCTCCTTTAGCAGATCTAGAATCCATTGCTGCTCAAATCAAGCAACTTATCAGGACTTGAGAAGCAGCAGTAGGATCTACCTTTGAAATGTGAGATTTTGGAGGAGAAGGAATGCAGGTTGTGAAACTTTCAGGTAAAGACTTCCAGACATCCTGAAAGAGTAGCCATCTAAAGACTGAGAAGCATGCTTCTCTCTCACTCTGCATGGAACTCATTTCCATCTGAGGGAATCAGTGCTTTGGTAAATGGAGCCCCATTCTTTATTCTTCTGTAGATACTTGAGCCTAGAAACTCTTTCTGTTTCATAACAAGGTGGATGCATTATAATTCATTTATAATTGTTTCTTATGTTGATTGCTTATTAGACTATAGTTTTTCAGAGTAATTTAGCTGTAAAGTTTATCTCTGCTACTTAAGAGATTCTGAGGGTATATAGTTTATTATACATTGGAAGGAACAAGTAGAATTAATTGGCTCATTTCCAACTCTACAATCAGAATTAACTACATTTTCATTAGGAAATTCTAATTAAATTCTAGCAAAGTCTCAACATTTTATATTTTAAATTCATGAAGTCTATAATCCATTCAAATGACGTGCAAGTCAAATCACCTTAATTGTAAAGGAAGGACTGAGCGTAGCAGCAGCAAAAGAACCTTTTCTATTCTCACAATAATCAATGAAGAAATTGAGGCACCCTTTATTGAATTAAACCTCAAATAGTAGTAATTGTGAGAGGGATCTGGGAGTCCTAGTGGACAACCATTTAGATATGAGGCAGCAGTGTGCTGCAGCTGCCAAAAAAGCCAACACAGTTCTGGGCTGCATAAACAGAGGGATAGAATCAAGATCACATGAAGTGTTAATACCACTTTATAATGCCTTGGTAAAGCCACACTTGGAATACTGCATTCAGTTTTGGTCACCATGATGTAAAAAAGATGTGGAGACTCTAGAAAGAGTGCAGAGAAAAGCAACAAAAATGATTAGGGGATTGGAGGCTAAATTATATGAAGAACGGTTGCAGGAACTGGGTATGTCTAGTTTAATGAAGAGAAGGATTAGGGGAGACATAATAGCAGTGTTCCAATATCTCAGGGGCTGCCATCAAGAAGGGGAGTCAAGCTATTGTCCAAAGCATCTGAGGGTAGGACAAGAAGCAATGGGTGGAAACTAATCAAGGAGAGAAGCAACTTAGAACTAAGGAGAAATTTCCTGACAGTTAGAACAATTAATCAGTGGAACAACTTGCCTCCAGAAGTTGTGGATGCTCCAACACTGGAAGAGGATGTTGGATAACCATTTGTCTGAAGCGGTGCCTAAGCAGGGGGTTGGACTAGAAGACCTCCAAGGTCCCTTCCAACTCTGTCATTCTATTCTATTCTATTCTATTCTATTCTATTCTATTCTATTCTATTCTATTCTATTCTATTCTATTCTATTCTATTCTATTCTATTCTATTCTATTGTCTTGCTTTAAGGCGAAACAGGTTTTAAAAGAGGATTTTAAAACATTTTGTCCTCATACTGTTTCTGAGTCCCGCCCCCCCTTTTTTTGCCTGAAATAAATAAAAATGAATTACAGGAGGGCAACCATCTGACATTTCTATATATATAAATGAGAACACCTTGTTTGACTTATTAACACAGGCCTCAAAGCGTATCTCCAGATGACACCAACTGAATATCCCCACTTTCCCCCAGCTGTGAAGAAGCAGTATTCCTCTACCACCGACATCTATTATTGAGTGTCTTGATAGATATTAGCTCCGAACTTAAAGTAAGGCGGGGAGGGGAGAGGAACTTTTGTTTAAAAAATACAAGTTGTTCTTTTAAGACAAGACCCTCGTTGTTTCTTGACTACTTCAGTTTTGGAATTCAAGTGAATTCAGTTTTTTCAAAGTAAATTTGTCCTGTTCTTAGTATCAGATGATAAAAAGGATAAAATAAGCTTCTCCAAATATACAAACCTTCAGAGGCAGTGACATAATTTTGGCCTATTCTCTACACAGTACTCGACCTGTGATCTGAAGACGCTTGGGGGGGGGGGGCATGATGTTGTCACAGGGAATCCATGAAGGCTTGAAGAAATGTTATGATTTATATCTAGAGTTAAATCTTGGGGGTCCGTGGCCATGATCTGTAACCACAAAAGGTATTTAAATGGGCTCCGTGGTGAAGAAAAGATTGAGATCCACTGCTCTAAGCATTAACTATAAATGTGCTTAATAATACATACATATATACATTTATACATTCATATATATATATATTTGTGTAAATTTTCACAGGTATATATGTGTGTACAGGTGATATCTCGGGTTTCTTCCCGTGTAATTGCAAACATATCTTTAGAAGGATAGCAGCGACGTTTTGATGAAATCTCATTCATCATCTTCTGGCTGATGTTCTCGGTTTGGTGCCTATGGGCAAACTGTGTGATCTTAATTGACATCCCTCTTTGAAAAGAGGCAAAGGTGTATTCTGATTGGTTGACAGTGCTGCTTTATTCTGATTGGTTGATGATGTAGTTGTATTTTGATTGGGTGGAAGCACTGCTGCTGGGCTGTGGGTTGATGGATAAGATATGTTGGAAATGGTGGCAGCATAGGCTTTTTGATGAACCTTTGATTTATGGTTTATATTTTTTGTTAAGATTCATCTATTTATGAGAGCAGGTTTCCAAATAGAAGGCAGACGGGAGGTGTCATCACGTTTATTCATACAATATGGTCTTTTCTCTATTTCAATGGCCTCTCTGATTATTCTGCAATTGAGATGTTCCATTTTTGCAACTGTTTTTGTGTTATTAAAGTTAATATTATGTCCTGTGGCATTTATGTGTTGTACTAATGATGATGTGTGTTCTTTATTTATTTTTATTTATTTATTTAGACTTATATACCGCCCTTCTCCTTGCTGACTCAGGGTGATGAACAGCCAAATTAAAAACCAGTACACAAAAGTTAAAATATTATAAAAACAAATATAAATTTAGCTGATAATTAAAACAGATTAATATTAAAATAGATATTAAACTCTAAAAGACTCTAAAAAATTTAGCAGGGATCAGGCTAAGCCGGCAAGCTGAAAAAGATATGTTTTTAAGGCCCGACGAAAAGTCCGGAGGTCGGAGATCGTTCTCAACTCTGGAGGAAGATCGTTCCAGAGGATGGGAGCTGCCACAGAGAAGGCTCTCCCCCTGAGGGTTGCCAGCCAGCATTGTCTGGCTGACGGCGCCCTGAGGAGGCCCTCTCTGTGGGAGCGAACCAGCCGGTGGGAGGCAATTTGTGGCAGAAGGCGGTCCCGTAAGTACCCTGGTCCTAAGCCATGGAGCGCTTTAAAGGTGATTACCAACACCTTGAAATGCACCCGGTAGTCCACCAGCAGCCAATGCAGCTCTCGCAGGAAAGGTGTCACGTGGGAGCGCCCTGTCGCTCCCATAATCCCCCATGCGGCTGCATTTTGCACCAGTTGGAGCCTCCGGGTGCACCCCAAGGGGAGCCCCATGTAGAGAGCATTACAGTAGTCCAGGCGAGAAGTGACGAGCGCCTGAGTGACTGTGCGTAGGGAGTCCCGATCTAGAAAGGGCCGCAACTGGCGTATCAGGCAAACCTGATAGAAAGCCCCCCTGGCCACAGCTGTCGTGTGATCCTCTAAAGGATCCTCTAAAGACTTGGGCGTCCAGGAGGACGCCCAAGTTGCGCACCCTTTCCATGGGGGCCAATGATTCGCCCCCAATAACCAGCGATGGTGTCAGCTGGCTATATCGGGACGCCAGCAGCCACAGCCACTCGGTCTTGGAGGGGTTGAGTCAAAGCCTGTTTCTCCCCATCCAGACCCGCACAGCTTCAAGGCACTGGGACATCACTTCCACGGCATTGTTGGGGTGGTCTGGGGTGGAGATGTGCAGCTGAGTATCATCAGCGTATTGATGGAACTCCATCCCAAAACCACGGATGATCTCGCCCAGCGGCTTTACATAAATGTTGAACAGGAGGGGCGAGAGGACCGACCCTTGTGGCACCCCACACACTAGGTGCCTCGGGGTCGACCGCTGCCCCCGTCAACACGGATTATGACTGGTCGGAGAGGTAGGAGGAGAACCACCGTAGAACGGTGCTTTCTTCTGTACTGAGTTTTTATGTTCCTTGATGCGCACACTCATTCTTCTGTTGGTCTGTCCAATATATGTTGAGGGGCAGGAAGCACATGGGATTTCATATATGCCTTGATCTTCTAGTTCTATTTTGTCTTTAGCGTTTCTCAGAATAGACGATATCTTTCTATCTGTGCAAAATATGGTTTTGATGTTGTGTCTATGCAGTACTTTGCTAATTTTATCTGTTGTTCCTTTTATGTAGGATAAGATGGCTTTCGCATTGTTTTGTTCCTCTTGTTGATTTCTCTTCTGTTTGGGTGTTGCATGCTGGATCATACTGATGATTTTATTTCTACAGAACCCATTTGATGTTAGTAAGTTGGTTAATGTATATAATTCTGTTTGTAAATGTGCTTTATCAGCTAAACGTTTAGTTTAGTTAGAATACATCTTTGCCTCTTTTCAAAGAGGGATGTCAGTTAAGATCATACAGTTTGCCCATAGGCACCAAACCGAGAACATCAGCCAGAAGATGATGAATGAGATTTCATTGAAATGTCTCTGCAATCCTTCTAAAAATATGTTTGCAATTACACGGAAAAAAACCCGAGATATCACCTGTACACACACACACACACACACACACACACACACATATTTACAGCAAGCAATTCTTCAGAAATGTGATTTTGGAAGGAATATATCAGGGAACTGTCAAGTGTTCTAGAAGAGTACATTTTAATGATAGCCATTTTCTTCTTTCATTCCAGACAACTTGTTTGCTGGAGTGGGTTAAGGTGTCAGGATCGGGCTAGAAACCAGGAAATCATGAGTTCTAGTCTTGCTTTAGTCACAAAGCCAGCTGAGTGACCATAGACCTGTCACACAGGGAAGGAGACAATGATAAATCATTTCTGAAATCTTGACAAGAAAACTCATCCAGCCAGTTGCCAGGAATCAAGACTGACTCGAAAGTCCCTAAAGAAAAGAAATATTCCCTATTTGTGAAAAGGATTGTTCATGCATTAAGTCCAGGGTGCCAATGAATAAGCACATTTTGTAGAATTCAGAATTGTCCATGATTTAGGATTCTGGATTTCTAATTGTAGGACCTGCTGTCTTCTAAAAAATAAGCAATGGCTGCCAGGGATGTGTCCTGATAAAATGGTTATAGATTGTTTGTGAATTCTAGTGACAAGGTTTAGCACACTGTACAGATATTGGACATTCATATGCTGCTTTTCCCCAGGAGGAGCAGAGAAAAAGATAATAAAACAATGTATGCCTGAGGTAAATCTGGAGATATAGACTGTATTTCCCAGAAGACATATGACTTCTGAACTTTTACACAGGAAAACTCAGGCAATCTGCCTCTTGCTATTTCTGAAGCTGTACTCAAACCTCAGTCTGTTTGCTTTTTTCCACAACTTATTGACTCTGAAAAGATAGAGGAAACTTGGCTCTTTCAAATGTTCTGTTTTCTGAATGTTCAGGGCAATGGAATATTTACCCATTTTCCCCAAACAATGTTCCTTTGAGAGATAAAAAATATTGATTTGCTTGTGAGCAAGCATCAAATATTAACTGGAACAATAATGCACTAATGAATGTTATTTTTGCGAAAAGCCATTGTATGTTGCTTGGTTAGCCACAGGGTGGCATCCATTCTACCTATTTGAGTAGAAACCTTTCTTTTAGGGCCTCCAACAAAAATGGCTAGATCTCTTCCAAGCTTCTTTGCTGAAAAATTACTTAAAGAAAGCTTTAGAAGGATAGTAATAGGATGTATCTGTACCAAAGGTTCAGGAAAGATAAATGACGGTGGAACAGTTCATTTCTAAACGATCTTTTGTATAAACAAATGGTAACATATGCTATCTGTATAGTATTTTGTCCACATTATTTATTGTGAGGGATTTGTATAGTCGATCTGTAATTTCATCAGGAAACATATTTTGTGCATATACAAACACACATGCACATCAACTACTGTTATGCAAGATATAACATCACTTACTGCATGCCTAGACACGTTTATGATGTGCATTTTATCCCCCAATTCTCATTGCATATGCAATTCTACAAAAGTATGCAGCTAAGGCTAAAAAAAGTTGGAAAGATGTGTAGAGGGCTTCTGGCAATCTTTTAAACCCCTTTACCTATACACTGATAATAGAAAGTATCTTATTTTATTCCATGTAATGAAGTAACATATTGCCTCTTTGTGTTTCTGTTTAACCTTTGTGTATGTGTGCATATGTGTGCACTCGAAACACAGGGTAGACACATTTCATTTGGGGTCAGATAAGCAGAAGGGAGTAGAGAGGGAGGCTTAGAACTGAGTAGAGACCAGAATTCTGAGTTAATGTCCAATTGCAAAACTCACCCCAAAGCATCTAGTTCATTCAGTTCAATTTCCTGGCACTTATGCAAATAACACAGAGACTTCCGAATTTCATATATAATGAATATTTCCTCATTCCATTGTTTGGGACACACACACACAATACTACATACACATAGAGAGACTTAAAATATTCCCTACAGCATTTGGATGGCATGTTAAAGGAGCTCTTTTGGTCAGTTGCTCTTATTGTTGCTTTTTTGTGGTATACCAGGAATTATGGTTGTTTGGTTGTTTGTTTATTGGTCCTGGACTTTTGTTAGGCTTAATTTTATTGTTGCATGTACCTTGGAGTTGGCAGGATGCAATCAACAGTATGTAGATTTGCAATGTAGCCTGTAGCCTAACAATTCTAAAATCCTAGTTAACATGCAATAGTGCTAGTGAGAGTATGCCTGAGATAAAACAATGCTTGGTTGAACTTCTGGTCAAAATTGTCATTATCTTTACACTAAGCACAGAACTCTACATGGGGCATAACTATGGTTGGTTATCAAGCATACATCTTTGTTGTTTACTAAGCATTGTTTTGTAAAGGCTTAGTTGATATATAAGAGGTGAAAATGAGGGGAAATGGCTAAGTACAATTCACTTAACAACTGGATTATTAATTTATCAACTGTAGTGATTCACTTAACAACTGAGGCAAGAAAGGTCGTAAAATGGGGGAAAACTCACTTAACAAATGCCTCACTTAACAATAGAAATTTTGGGCTCAGTTGTGGGTGTAAGTTTGGGACTACCTGTATTTGTTCCTCTATAGTGATCTTCTACTCACAATGGGTTGAATAATAGTGATACATTCTGATTTCAGCATGTAATCTATTGCCAGGCTTTCATTCTGGAGTAGGTGGCAGTCAATATTACTTTGGGAAATAAAAAGAGAGAGAGAAAAGCTTCATTAAAATTGCCATTTTGCTATATACAAGACCAGTTTCACTAGTTAATTAGATGGTTTACCTGTAGGAAATGGTAATTTCAGTCAGAAACCTGAGACAGCATGTGTAAATCTATCTGGATAGGTTAACCCTTTAAAAATAGATTCTGCCAAATCCCTTCTTCACCAAACTCTGTTACCTAAGGGCAGGCTTAATTAAAAGTTACCTCAAAATATATTCCCCACTGTTTCCAGGTGCTGTGTTTTAAACATCTGGTGTTCTGCCAAAGCAGGATCTCAGCATATATTAAAGTGACAGGTATAAAAGATAATAGGCCTTTTCCATTTCCACCATTTCTTATGCTTTGTAAAGTTTAAAGAAAATATGTGTGAGAGTGAGAGTTGCCTAGTTAAACACGTTATAAATACTACCCACATTATTCTGTGTGACTTCTCTGAAAGTTCTCATGCCACCTTCCCAATTTTGCCACTTACAATACAGTTTGTACTTGTCATACCAAAAAAAAGTGGCTGCCTTTAATGTTTATGATTGAAAATTGAAAAATCTGTGACTTATTATAACTCATGCTACTTAAGAGCATAGCTACTGAAATTTCACTACTTTCACACACACACTTATCCATATAACATCTCACAGGATTGTTGTGGTGGGGAAATTGGAAGAGGCAGGAATATTAAGTATGTTCACCTTATAAAAGTTGTTTATAAAAATAATAAAGAAGTGATATAAATAAATAAAACCACATACAGGTATGGGAGCCTTTAGAATGGATCATCATGGTGGACTACTGCTTTGTATGTAAAAAAAATTACCACCTTCAAATTTGGTGGAGGAACCTTCTATTTTGTTAGTGTACTTTACTGAAATGTTCAACAACATCAATGTCTGTGAATTATGAAATCTAACATATCAGAGCTGGTTTCACTGGGTAGAGGAACTCTCTAAGGAAGGATAATGACTTGTTCAAAGACACCACTTAGCTTTCTGCAAAGAATTTGAAAAGAAAGACCATGTATTGAGATCTAGTCTTGTAGCAGAACAGGTGTTATTTTTGTGAACCTGTAGAGGGCTCCTTTTTTCAGAAGGCTCCATAAAGTCCACAAACAAATGAAGCCACCTTAAAAGATGGAACCCTCTACAGGCTGGTTCTGTTAGAAATTCTGTATCATCTGATTGCTTCTTTTAGAACTTTCAAAATCTAGAAAGCTAAGTTGGCTGTTCCTGGGCCTTGGAGCAGGCTAAGTCCCTTGAGTGGGGAGGCAACTGGAAGTTGCAAGCTTTGGATGACCTGATCTGCCTTTGCTTGCTGGTGGTTGAAATTCTGGATGACCTTATTTCTTCTTGCTTGTTGGGTGCTGCAGCATTCTTGTGGTCAGTGATAAGGGCAAATGACTCGGGGTGTGCAGCTGCTGTAACTTTGAAACTGGATTGTAAGAAGCTTTTGGGGATCCTTTTGTAACTTTGAATGGTTGCTAAGCAACCAATCATAATTTGAGGGCTACCCATATGTCTCTTGTTTCAATCTAATCCATACCAAACTGAGGATGTGCTTTCTATACATTCATTTGCCCATGTCTCTACAAGTGACACTGGAAGTCAAATGTCCTTAAAACTTGTGTCTAGGAATGGAAAGAGACTCTAACTACATACAATGCTGATACTATATGCAGAATAACAGACATGATTGGGGGGCTGGAGGTGAAAACAGATGAAGAATGGTTGCAGGAACTTGATTTGTCTATTCTAGTGGAAAGAAGGACTAGAGGTGACATGGCAGCAGTGTTCCAATATTTGAGGGGCTGCCACAAAGAAAAGGGGGTCAACCTATTTTCCAAAGCACCAAGAGCTTTTGAAACAATGGAATGGAATGGATGGAAACTAATCAAGGAGAGAAGCAACTTAAAACTAAAGGAGAAATTTCCTAACATTGAGAACAGTGGAATGGCTTGCCTTCAGAAATTGTGGATGCCCCATCACTGGAGGATTTTAAGAAGAGATTGGACAGCCACTTGTTCTGATACACTATAAGAAGCGGAGGATATATTTAGGGTAAGAAAACAATAGTGCTTTACAATTTAAAAAGGTCTAAGGCATAGTTAAACCAGCATCAAAGCTGCAAAATACTGTCAACTTTCCAGTGGTTAAGTTCCTGTTTTCAATTTGTTTTAATATTTTTCTGTTTGATTTTAGGCACAAATCCCAACAAGAAATGAGCAAAAAGATAGTGTAGCTTCCCTTGTATTATTCTGATACAATTTAAAATTTATTAAAGGTTAACTTTTATTTTAATAGAGTCGAGTAGAAGAGCAATTGCATATCACAGTAATTCTCTTCCTTTATTTTTCGCTCTTTATTGTTCTTCTAGACCAATGGAACTAAAGAGATACAGCCTGGTTTAGATAATTTCCCACTGATCTGCCTCTTAAGACAACAGATGTCAATTGTTCTCTCTACCCAGTTACTTAATGCTCATGAATGGTCTGATTAAGGTTTCCTGCTGGTAGATAAATGCCAAGGAAAAGCCTTGGCATTTGCAGAAAATAAATGAGGAAGAGAAGCTGAGACATCTATTATCAGAGTGGTAATAATGGAGAAGTCTATGAACATCACTCATGTAATTATACAAAATGATGCATGTGAAGGACTAAATTAAAAAAGAAGCCAAGCTAACAATGATCCCTCTGTTTGTGTAAAAGCATCCTGAGATCTGAATTCCAGTGACCTAAATAATTATTATCAGTATTCAGATAATGGAACAGGATATTTAACTCAGCTTCAAGAGGTATCTCCTAACTGCATGTTGAGCTAGAAAAACACACAAATACATATGCTTAAATGGAAACTAAAAATGGTCCTATATGTGAAGTTCTTTGCTTAAATGCTATTTCATTCATGAGTCAGGAAGTTTTAAAAATTCTATAGGGTTGCTCATTTGAAAATCTTTTGTAGAATTCACAAAGCTGAATACAAGCACCATCTATTCTCTAAAACAAGATTTGAGTAAAACTGAACAATCTAATCATTCCTTTATTTCCCAGTAAGAATGTGCTAATAAGTCAAAGTAGACACCAGGTCAGTATGACATGAATTTAGGTATTGGGCCATTTCATCACAATTTTGCTGATTTCTGTTAATGCCAAAATTATGCATTGGTTGCCAATTACAGCAATTCATAATCTGCATATTTTGGAATATGCTTCTCTTATAAACACTTAAAACAGTGAGGGTGAAGGTTATTCTCTGAGCTTGTGGTTTGGTTTCCAAACGTTTCAATACCAGACTAGCTAACATCTTCAGCGGAATTTAAGGGACATCAGTGTTCTTTGTGTGGTCAGTAAATCTTCTGATGGGTAAGGTGTGTGTGTGTTAAGTGAGGGTCTTGTGATAGGTAAGGTGTGAGTCATCAGTGAGAGTCCTGTCTGGGTCTTGTGATGGGGAGGTCATATCAGGTGGGGGTCATTGGGAGGTGAAGTGCTGGTTGGGTGGGCTTGCATGGGTTGGTTGAGGGTCAATGCTGTCTCTGGTTGGCTATACAGTTGATTTGTCTTGACACATCCACACCTGACCCATCACAAGACCTACTGACCACATAAAGACATTGTAAACAGAAGAACACTGATACTAACATGCCCTAAAATCTGCTGAAGATGTTACCTAGCCTGGTAACGAAATGTTCAGAAACCAAGCTCAGAGAACAAGCATTCATCCTCACCCTACCCCTGAACTACATATAATTGCCAGTATTGCAAACTTAAAACAGTCCCAGGTTTTTGTGGACTGTTTCCCCAGATAGAAACATTTTTGTCTACAAACGTCTCAAGAATGTTATTACCACTTAAGTTAAAGTGTGATTTGAAGCATATATATTCGCATGGGCAGAAAATTTTCATAATTCCATGGAAAATGATAGTTTTGATATGGATATGTCGTTGAACTGGGAAAAAAAGGCAAAAAAATAGGTATGTAATAAAGCAAGCATTTAGTAGTACATTAAAAGTTTATTGAGTTTAATAAAATAGACATTGCTTGTGAATGAACTCTTTTTTATACTAGTACTATCTCTTCAAGTGTCCTTTAACAAACACCTATTAGATATAGAAGGAAGAGCCCTCTACTCCCCAACAACTGATAGCACTCGCAATTCATCATCATCCAATGTGGTGCTGAAGCTGTCATCCTTTTTTTATTATCTTCTGCTTTTGTTCTCTAGCATTTTGTACCATCCTGGTAAAAGAAATAATGAACTAGGAATTTAGTTTGCTATCTTTATTTCTCCTTGGGCCTCTAGTGGGGAGGAGGAGTCCTAGTGGTGCAGTGGTTAAAGTGCAGTATTTCAGGCAAACTCTGCTCACAGCCTGGACAAGGCTCAGCCTTCCAGGCTTCTGAGGTTGGTAAAATTAGACCAGATTGTTAGGGGCAACATACAAATAATGCTTACATTGTAAATGCCCAGAGAGTGCTATAAAGCGCTATGGAGTAATATATAAGTCTAAATGCTATGGCTATGAGTGCAGTTGAACCACATGATGCCTTTTGACAAATCAAAGCAGCTGACATTCTGAAAAAGTCAACCTGCTAACATTTCTTAAATGCATAGATTAATAAAACAAACCCAACAATTACAACATTATTAAATCAGTTCTACTTTTATTCTATTTGCAAACAGATATCATCTAGTTTAACTCTGTGCACAAAGAAAAATTCTCTGAATAGTTAGGAGAATTCAGAATTAATTTATATGGCTGGCTAATCATTTTCGACTTCATTAAATAGTCCAAGTCCTCCTAATACATTATCCTTATCTTGATGCTAAATTTTAATTGCATGAAGTCTGCTCCCTTAGTAATTAACACATTGTACGTCCTATCCTAATTCACAAACTAATTGTCATTTTCCAGAACTTAATATTATTTGCTAATTCTGCAAATAACAGGTAAAGAATTTTACTGTCAAAACTCTAGAGAAAGTGACATTCTACAGGCACAGCAATGACAAAACAAGTTAATTTACTGTAAAGTCCTGAAAGATGAGACTTTATAATTGCATATTTGTTACCTTCATTATAAAAGGTAAATGGCTCTTCAGTTACATATTTGCCAATTTCTTACACATTAAAAAAGTGTTAACAAGCCAGTTTAAAATTAATTGAATAGGTCTAAGATCTTCAAAGAGATCCTAACATCATCAAACTCCTAATTGAAGATGAGAGTGAAAGAGACATAAATAGGTTATTTAAGGAAAGGGAAATTGAGACAGTCATGTTAACTACAGCAGCAGAGTACATTATAAATGTTTTTCAATACACAAAATGGTAAGTTTTTCTATGTTTTCTTCTTTTGGCTTTCCTGCTATAAATAAGATAGTAGAAATTTGTATTGTAATGTATGCTACATGTAAAACTATGAGTATACTCTCCCCTACTGTCTTATTTAAGAGCCAGTGTTGCTTAAGAAGCCATTTACTCTGCCCCTACCATAAAGAATATTAGCTTTATTTACATTAAAAGGTATTTATTGAGTCAAAAGTGCTTCCCCCCCCTCCCCGCAAGGCAACTGGACTTCCTTTGTTTTTCCTTGAAGATATTTTGGTTCCCATTCAAGAAGCTTCTTCGGTTCTGACTGAATGGTGGAGAATGGAATGATTTATATTCCTTGCAGTCATCTGGTCAGCAGTTCCAAAAAGATTCCACTCCCATTTGCACTATTCAGGTGACCCTGAGGGAACACAGATAAACCTCCAAGTGGCCTCAATGATTCTCAGAAAGAGTGCTAACGATCATAAATCTTCATTTCACCTTTTTCTTCTTTTAGCAAAAAATCCTTAAAAGGACTTTTTTCTTCTTAAAAAACCTCACTTCATCTTCATTTACAATTGTGGTGAGGGGCTCATAATAGAGCATAATGTGTTTGGGAGCATATGGAACAGTTGAGACTACTCAATACTGTCTGGGGTTACCATTTGGAGTCTTGTATTCATCAAACCAGTGGTGTCCTTGGGCCTTGGATTCCACCTTATACCTGGAAGCTTTTTAGGAGGTACTGGAAAAGGCAGTTGGCTTGGAGGTGGGGTTCATGCTATGGTCAAATGATTCTCTTATTGGTTTTATATTGCTGGTATCATCCCACCTTGCAGAGAGAGAGAACTTGTTTTATTTTTCCATCCTTATTACATCTGTTGACAGCTGTCCAGTGACCCTATTGAAATTGATCCAATCCCTGGAAGGGGGAAAAAATGGATCACAAGACTATGTGTAGGATTCCTATGGGGAATATTCTTGCTATTTGAGTTGCTCTGAGTTGCTCTGATTCACATAGAGTTGAACTCCACCTAGGTAGGTTCAGATGACATTCTTGAGGTACAGCCTTGTGGGGTTAGCTGAAGTAGTTTTTCTCTGTGAAGGAAGTAAACAGAGTCTTTCAGTGTGTGATCTTGGTCACATGTTGGTTAGATTCAGGTCCGTCTTAATTACAAATGGAAATGTAATTGACAAAAAAGATTGGAATTTTTAGGAACAGTAATGTCCCATGAGGGAATGAGAATATACTTCATGTCCAGAATTTTCTGTTGGAGCATTCACAACTTCTGGAGCCAAGTTGTTCCACTGTTTAATTGTTCTAACTGTCAGGAAATTTCTCCTTAGTTCTAGGTTGCTTCCCTCCTTAATTAGTTTCCACCCATTGCTTCTTGTCTTACCCTCAGGTGCTTTGCAGAATAGCTTGACAGGACTCCCTTTTCTTTGTGGCAGCCCCTGAGATATTGGAACAATGCTATCATGTCACCCCTAGTCCTTCTTTTCATCAAACTAGACATACCCAATTCAATTCATTTTTCAAGACAGAATGAATTGAATGGCTTATCAAGAAGATGCTGTATTTTATGCAGATCAAAGAGGATATGATTGTCCTATTCTCTCAAGTTTTGTTTTTCACTAAACTTAGTAAGATTTACACTATTTTAAAATAATTTAATTTCATTAGTCCTACTGATCACACTTTTGCTAATGACATACACTAGTTACCATGATACCACTCAGTACCTTTAAAAAAAAAGATAGACATGTAAACTATTCAGTGTTTTTGTTGTTTCTATTCAATTTAAATTGCCAAATGAGAAAAATATGGCTTTTTAAATTGTAATTCAGCTGTAGCTAACTCATTTTGATATTGGTTCTATTAGACTTCTAATAGCATAAAAGCTAAAAGAAATCAAATTGTTCCACTTTCACATTCATAATTATGTGCAATTAAAATCTTTACATATCCAAAAGTCTAATAGGAAAGTCTTGCACCCTTCAACTGTCATTCCTCATTATCTACAAGCCCAACAATTTTACAGTGACACACTGTACTCTATGCGATGTGTTAAAAAGAAATATATTTTACTGATGTATGTGTTATTTAATTTCTCTGAATTAGCTTTTTGATATGGATGCTAATTGTTTTCTTTGAAAGGAGTCACCATAGATATATGATTTCTTTAGGCCTGTTGCTCTTCAAAAATAGAATTAATTGCAGTGTGTGTGAATGTATACACATGCATATCTAAAATCAAAGAAGTGAATCTTAATATAACTGTCTGATAGTGCAGTAAAAAGAAATGCTTTTCTAATTGTGATCTTATAGATGTCTTGCTGACTCTTGAAATTTTCCCTTCTTAGTTTATTCACGACATGAAGCAAGATGCATAAGTTTAGCAAAATTAGCTTTTTTTTTATTAAAAAAAGAAGCATCATGTCACTTCAACTCACAATATACACAAATTCTGCTTGTAAATTATAATCCCCAATGTGTGGCATATTTATTGGGTATCCTGGAATAATTTATACCAACCAATGCTACATTTCAGAGCTCAGCCTGGGTGAACCACACGTACCACATATATAGAAGGCTTAGGTGACTATCTGCATTTTGCACAATTAAGAAAAAAATCTCATATTTATGACCGTTGCTGTGTCTCAAAGTCATGTGATCAGCTTCTCACAAGCAAAGCCAACGGGGAAGCCAGATTCACTGAAGAACCAGATTACTCACTTATCAACTGCAGTGATTCATTTAACAACTGAGGCAAATTATTCACTTAACAACAGAAACTTTGGACTTGATTGTGGTTGTAAGTTTGTCATAACTTGCAGCATTCAAGAAATTGTTTATTTTTTAATTTTACTTTACTTTTTTTACGTTACTTTACTTTATTGTTATTGCATCTTGTACAATGAAATTAAATGCCATCTTCAGTGTACATTATAACTATAAAAATAAAACACAAATACACATCCTTCACATTCTATACAATTGAATTGAAAACCCGATATTGCATTAATATTGTACTAAACAGTAGGATTCAATATGGCTACTGCCCTGGGATAGAAGCTGTTTTTCAGCCTATTTGTCATTTTTTTTTATTATCCTGTACCGTCTGCCAGATGGTAATAGTTCAAAAAAAGGGTGCCCAGGATGAGATGAAACTTTAAGAATGTTTTGAACTTTCTTAAGGCAGCAGGAGCTATAAAGCTCTTCCAAAGAGGGGAGAGGCAACCAATGATCCTTTGGGCAATAATGTTAACCCTCTGGAGTGCTGTCCTATCTGCCACTTGCAATTGACAAACCATACACTGGTGCAGTAAATTAAAATATTCTCTATGGTGCAACGGTAGAAGGTTACCAGCAGTTTTTCATTCAGTTGTTGTTTCTTGAGAAGTCTCAGGTAGTACAAGGGCTCTGCTGGGCCCTTTTGACCAGTGCTGCAATGTGAGTGCCCCAGGTCAGGTCCTCTTTTATGATAACACCCAGAAACTTAAAACTGGCTACTTGCTCCACTCGGTCTCCATTGATAGGCAAAGGCTGGATGTCTGATCTATTCCTTCTATAGTCCACTATAAGCTCCTTGGTCTTATTGATGTTAAGGACCAAGTTATTGTCTCCACACCATGAAAGCAACTGGTCCACCTCATCTCTATAGGCAGGCTCATCCCCCCCAAGAGATGAGTCCCACCACTGTTGTATCATCTGCAAATTTAGTAATAGTATTACTAGATGAGTGGGAATGCAGTCATGCACATAAAGAGTATAGAGTAAGGGATTTAACACACAAACCTGTGGTGTACCAGTATTAAGAATAAGGGCCGAAGAGATACGATTACCTAATCTGAGAGGCCAGACAGGAAATCCATAATCCAAAGGCAGATTGAATAAGGAAGTCCAAGATCCATAAATTTAGACACTAGTCTGTGTAGAAGTTTTGTGTTAAATGCAGAGCTAAAATCTACAAAAAGTATCCTCACATAGCCTCCCTCCCCCATTCAAAATAAGTCAGAGCAATGTGAAGAGTGATGGCTATAGCATACTCTGTAGATCTATTTCTTCTGTATGCAAACTGTTTATCAAATGTATGCAGAAGACCAGAAATGAGGTGCCGGCAGAACAATTTCTCAAAGCACTTCATGATGATAGGAGTGCATGCCACTGGTCTGTACAGTGGTGAAATGTAAAATTTGTCACTACTGGTTCTGTGGGCATGGCTTGTTGGAAGGGTAATGTGACTGGGTGGGCGTGGCCAACTTTTTTTTTAAACTTTTAAAACCATTTTTTCTACAATCTCTTCTGCCGAAGAGGTTGTAAAAAAAATGGTTTTTTTTTTTAAATTTGATTTATATGCCACCCTTCTCCGGAGACTCAGGGCGGCTTACAATGCGTTAAGCAATAGCCTTCATACTTTTGTATATTTATACAAAGTCAGCTTATTGCCCCCACAAACTGGGTCCTCAATTTACCCACCTTAGAAAGGATGGAAGGCTGAGTCGACCTTGAGCCTGGCTAGGATTGAACTCAGAGAAATTACAGGCAGCTGGTGTTAATTGCTGCCTTTAGTAGGAGACATTAGCCCCCTACGCTACGCAGGCTCCTGGGTAGCGTAGGGGGCAGGTTTTAAAACCTGCCCCCTACGCTACCCAGGTTTTAAAAGCCTCTGATGATCCCAGCTGAGCCGTGCGATCATCAGAGGCTTTTTTCTTTTAAAAGCATTTTTTTGGCTGAATAGGTTGTAGAAAAAATGCTTTTAGATTGGGTGATCCGGTCTGAACCAGGAGTATTTGACCCCTGGTCTGTAATCATTGAGGTTATTGATAGGGAACTTCTTTGGCAGTGGAACAATGGTGGAAGCCTTCAAATAAGATGGAATAGTGGACTGGGATAAAGACTGATTGAAGATCCTAGTAAAGACGCTAGCCAATTGATCAGCACATCTTTAAACACTCGGCAAGAGATACCGTCAGGACCAGCAGCCTTTCTAGGATCTACAGCCCTCAGAATGCTCCTCACCTCTTCTTCCTCCACAACGAGCTGGGGGCTACAATGGGCTGGTGGCTGTATTTTAGCTGTCTCTGATGTCTCCACTTCAAAATGAGCAAAGAAATGATTCAGTTCCTTTGCCAATGAAGCATCCCTCTCAGCAGGGATTACATTGGTCGGTTGATGGTTGGTAATTTATTGAGAGGTCCCAAAGTAAGTTGTAAAATGGGGCAAAACTCACTTAACCAATTATTCACTTTACAATCAAAATTTTGGCCTTGATTTTAGTTGTAAGTATGTCATAATTTCAAGAAATTTGGTTTTTTTTTTAAATTTAAAGACAATTTGATAAAACTTTTCACACACAATCCATCAGTCTTCACCTAGGACCATGCCTATTGATTCTCATTACAAGATCTGACACTTCAAGGCTGTCTGTCTGCTACTTGAGCATTCTATCTTTTCTTGCAGGCATGCCCTTCTTCCTTCCTATCTTCCGCCTCTCCTGAAATCACACTGGTCTCCTGGTAGCCTGATGTCTAATTCACAGTCATAGTCAATGAGAAGTAGGGTCAGAGTAATGCCATTCAAAGTAATCAGTTCTCTGGTTCTAAGTCCTTGGTCCTCTATATTGACTCTGCTAGAGGGAGCAGAGTTTGCTGCATCTGTTTGGCAAGAAACATATCGCTTCATCTAAGTAGGAATCATAAGTCCCTTGAGGTAAAACAGGTGTGCCAAATTTGATTTCATTGAGGGCTGCATCAGGGTTGTGTTTGACCTTGGGATGTGTGTGTGGGGGGGGTGGCCTGGGGGCATGGCCAACTCAACGTCACTCGTGTTGGGAGCACCTGTGACGGCCCGAGAGCTCTGCCAGTGAAAACGGGGTCCCAACCTCCATTTTCAACTGCAATAGCTTCCTGCAACACCCTGCCAGTGTAAATGGAGCTCAGGAGGGTCACCTCCTGTGTTAGGCTGCAACGTTTTCCTGCTAGTCACCACCAGTGAAAATGGAGCTTGGGAGGGCTGCTGGTGGCCTCCATTTTCAGCTGCAATGGCTTCCTGCAACATCAGGAAAATGGAGCCAGTGAAAATGGAGCTCAGGAGGGTCACCTCCTGTGTTAGGCTGCAATGGTTTCCTGCAAGTCACCAAAATGGAGCTTGGGAGGGCTGCTGGCAGCCCTTCTGAGCTCCATTTTTACTGGCAGAGGCACCGCGGGCCGGTCCTTTGCTGTTTCTACTGCAGCCCTGTTGGCCAAATCTAAGCACCCCACAGGCCAGATCCAGCTCTCAGGCCTAGAGTTTGACACACCTGATGTAAAGGGAAAACACTTATTACTAACTGCTGCTGCACGACTTCTCTACAACAGAGGGGATTTTCAAAAGGAAGAGAAGTCTGATGTATAGATTTTTTCAAGATGTTACAGAAGGTTGACCTACTTTATTTGTAGAAGTTTTAGTTCAAAGATGATAATTTTTTCTCCATTCACCATTTTTACCATGTAGAAAAGATGCCAAGTTCCATCTTAATAGAGACTGCAATATAAATAGCTGCTTTTAACTGGTTTCTAATGACTACTCTTACTATAGTAAGAGTAAAATGTTTTCTTGGAAAGAGAAGTGCTTTCGCCATTTTTAAAGAAGTGTTATCCTAAGCAGAGCGATAATGAGATAGAAACAGTAGGGAATCAAGAACAGAAGAAACACTACATGTGAGAAGGAAATGGCTTTTCTCTCTCTCTCTCTTTTAATAGTACAAAGTGATGGTAGTATAATAAAATGGAAATATAATAACATGGAAATATAATTTCTCTGGTCTTTTATCTGCATCATTTACAGACCCTTTTTTCAATTCTAAGATTAGTTGCATTTTAGATCAGCTTCAGCTGGTCATAAAGGCAAATTATTGTCTTGTTCTTCGCCCTGTGGAAGTACTTCATGTTTGATATGTAATAAACTGCTAAACCCAATTGACGAACTTCAGTAGAATATTAAAGTAATTCTCAACACTGTCGATAGGAGGAGATAGCATAACATTGACTTCTGGCACAGTGACTAAAGTGCAGTATTGCAGGCAAACTCTGTCCACAGTCTGGAGTTCAGTCCAGATAGGGCTCAAGGTTGACTCAGCCTTCCATCCTTCCGAAGCTGGTAAAATGAGGACCCAAATTGTTGGGGGGAAATATGCAAATAATGCTTACATTGTAAACCACCCAGAAAGCGCTGTGAATATATATATAAGCCTAAATGCTATTTTTGAGAAGCACCTTAAACAACGGACTGGAGAATTAGCAGATAAATAATTGTTATTGTGGACATGTTGATTTTGGAATGTTAAAGTACTTTACTAGATGAATTTGGGGGGAAATTTTCCTTTTATAAAAGAATATATGAATATCTTGAAATTAACAGTAAAAATTCCCCCTTAGGAAAGTTTTACTGGTTGGAAACTAAAGATATAATAAGAGAGGACTTTGAAGGTTGACTAGGTAGAACATAGAGAACTAAGGCTTGCAATGAAAGGTGAAGAGACTCTTTATTACAATGAAGCAATACTATTTGACTAGCTATAGAAGAAATTAAGGCTTTGGGAACAATGTACTCAGAAATTACTTACAAGACCATCTATAGGTAAAGGTTCCCCTCACACATATGTGCTAGTCATTTCTGACTCTAGGGGACAGTGCTCTTCTCCATTTCAAAGCCGAAGAGCCAGCGCTGTCCAAAGATATCTCCATGGTTATGTGGCTGGAATGACTAAATGCCAAAGGCACACGGAACGCTGTTACTTTCCCACCAAAGGTGGTCCCTATTTTTCTACTTGCATTTTCTATGTGCTTTCGAACTGCTAGGTTGCCAGAAGCTGGGACAAGTAACAGGAGCTCACTCTGTTATGCGGCACTAGGGATTTGAATGCTGAACTGCTGACCTTTCGATCGACAAACTCAGTGTCTTAGCCACTGAACCACCGTATCTCATAAGACCATCTATAGTATACTATAAAAATGGTTATAGAAGACGAGCAAATTTTATTGGATAAAACAGAGGCTGATGCTGATTTGAATATGGATTTGAAAATGGATTTTTTTAAAAAATCCCAGGCTACAAGAGTGATACAGAAAAAGATGCTGTGGATTTGACAATGGTTTTAATGTGCCAAACCACAAGAGTGATATGGAAAAAGATGCCACAATGGATTTACATTTGAGACTAGCTGATGTATTAATAATTAATACAAATAATAAATAAGAAGAATCATTTGAAAAGTCTTCTTATCTTGGATTTAAACTACTGTAGTTGTTCCTGAAAGGAGACAAAAGAAAAAAATGATAAGAAATCGACTAGTAGGATATTATTTGATGGAATGAAAGATCAAGATTTATAAAAATAAGCAGATGGAATATACAATGAATTTATCTGATCAGATTTAAATTTTATGGGTTGTAGTTTCTGGTAGTTATTAATGGATTTTCTGTTTCAATGGTACTGAATGACAAGTTTTGAAGATCTATTTATAAATGAGGAGAGATTTCTTTTGTTTAATTCTTACAGAAAGGAATAAATTTCAATAAAACATAGATTTATATAATAATTGCTATTTTAGTAGCTCTTAGTAGACTGAGATTTTCTACAATTTATTATTAATAAGAGATGAAATATGGAAGTTTTAAAATTAAAATAGAGAATGTGTTAAATAATGGAAGTTGTTTATATTTGTTTATACTTGTCTGGAGGAAATGGCAAACAAAAGTTTTTATAACTTTTCTTTTTGTTTCTTTATTTCCTTTCTATCTCTTTGCATTCTCCTTTTTTTATATTTTTTTCTGATTGTTAGTTTTTTATCTCTGCATATGTAAATTTTAATAAACTATTATGCAAAAAGATAAGCATATTATGGCTGGTGATGGTTCCTAATTTATTAAATATATTTTCATGTATTCTACAGCGGTTCAAGATGATGATGATTGTCTTTCAAAACATATATATTGATATCTTAGTACTTCTGCTATACCTGAATGTATAAATTATAAAAAGTTCTTGATTTCCTTTTTTTTATTTTTATATAAATATAATGTACAAAATAGTCATGGATAAATCCAAAGACATTTGCAGAGCTTTAAATAGAGTTGATTTTTTAAAAAAAATTCTGTTTGTTTGTAGAATACAGAAGATCCAAATTAAGTAATTGGAGTTGAAGTGTAATCATCTTGATAGCTCCTTGGAAGATTTTCATTATCACTTCATTTTTGTTTACGATGGTGAGCAGATGGTGTGTGAGCATGATAGTTCAGCTGCATGTATCATTTCCCAAAAATATGACTGGAAGCAGCATGCAAAGAAAGTGATAGGAATATATTTTTCTATTGACGAACCAGTGAAACTTGTATCACAGAGCTGCATAAATAAATATCAGTTGACATATGTTAACATGTTCTGTCGTGTCTCCATTTTGCCTCATAGCTTAGACATAAACACAAGATTTATATAATTTACAGGTTTGTCAGGGTATGTTTTATATATGGTAAATAACCAAATGTGGCATGTGTAATGTAAGCTACAAAAAGAAGAAGGAGCAAGAAGCGACAGCATAAGGAGCACAATATGGATGGGGTTTTTGATATAACAAATTGTGATACTGAACCATGTCCCAGGGAATAGGGTTAGAAAATTAAGGCTCTCCTATCTTCCACACAGATTCTTGTTCTGAATCTTGACTTACATTGTGTCTTTTTTAAAAATGGAAAGAAGTGGAACTGTATGTCACATAATCTACCATGGGCACCTAATTTAACCTTTGCTACAGTACTAGCACGCAGTGAAGAATACTAATTCATCAAGTAAGATGTTGAATCTTTGCATTGCGGAGGGAAAGAATAACATTCACTGTGAGGAAGAAGATGTTCTGGAATGACATGTTTTCCAGAATCATTTAGTCTAAAGGTATCTGGCTGGGAATTCTGGGAATGGTAATCCCAACCAGTAAAGGAGGCTCCAGCCCATGAAAATAAAATTATGTTGGTGAACAACTGCTTTGTTTTAATTGACCTTGACGGTCATCACGTTGAGTCTTAGGCCACATCCTGCCACAATGTACAATACACATAGTCCTCGACTTAAAACAGCTTATTTAGTGAACGTCTAAAGTTACAACGGCACTGAAAAAAGTGACTTATGACCATTTTTCACACTTATGGCCTTTGCATCACCATGATCACATGATCAAAATTCAGATGCTTGGCAACTGGTTCATATTTATGATGGTCATGTGATCACCTTTTGCACCCTTCTTGCAAGCAAAGTCAATGAGGAAGCCAGATTCCCTTAACAACCGTGTCACTAACTTGACAAATGCAATGATTCACTTAACAACTGTGGTAAGAAAAGTTATAAATGGGGCAAACTCAATCAACAAATATTTCTCTTAGAAACATAAATTTTGGGCTCAATTGTAGTCATAACTCGAGGACTACCTATATAGGCAATTCTTTGAAAAACCCAAGTGCTTGACTGACATTCAGAAAAGGATGACCCTATGCATCCTCATCATTCTTCTGCTGCAATGATTAACAAAACAACCAAGCTATTCCAAACAAGGACATCATGATTTTACTCAGAATCTGAACAAACACAAACCATATCCAGGCTCCAAATCCTAGGAACATAAACTGTGTTACAGCTATTAAAAGTGCAAGACAAAAAGGAAATTAAAAGTGAATGCAAGGGGAGCGAAGCTGAAGTTTCAGTGTTCATTTTTGACATATATGATTCCACATATACTATACAGAAGCTATATCAGGTAAGGTTCCAATCTGTATCTCTATTAATCATTTCAAACTAAATACAAGATTTATAGTTCATTCTTTGGGATCTATTTGGGACATTATTACTGGGTGGAAAGTATAAAGTGAGACATCAAAATCCTACTTCATCACATATTTTTCCACAATCTTATGCCTCGTGGAATATCTCTGGGATCTGTGAGGAAGCCAATGTTTTTAAACTTGTTCATGTATGATTTTGTGCATAATATATGTTTATATGGGGTAGTAGAATCTAAAAATGCTGTGAAGATCTTCAGAAAGATCCCTTGAAACTGGATGATTGCTCAACCAAATGGGAAATGCAATTATACTTCAAGTATGGGTAAAGTTATACATATTGGAACCAGGGGTGGATTCTACCTACCTTTAGTACTGGTTTGCAACGGGACCACGTGCGCGCTCTTCTGTGCATGCGCAGAAGCATTTTGATGATGTCAGGGTCAGTGGGCAGAGCCTCCCACTAGTTTTACTACCGGTTCTATAGAACCGGTGCGAACCGGGGGCAACCCACAAAGGGGAAACTTCCTATCTTCACAATTGTGCGTGAAGATTCATTATGAAAGGAATAGAATTTTGCTCACACTGCAACATCCTTATAGAAATCTGAAATATGGAATACTGTGTAATACTGTGATCTGGAATACAGGTAATCCTCATCTTATGACTGGTTGCTTAGTGACCACTCAAAGGTATGAACTATCTGAAACATGGGACTTATGACCCAAATCCAAAGTTCTGATAGTTGCTCCATCCCACAGCCACCATATTTCAGGTGCTTGGCAATATGGCTTCATTTATGGCTACTTACAGTGTCTCGTAGTCACATAACTGTGTTTTATAATGGTTTTGCCAAAAAATGGCATTTCTGGGTTTTGGCAAAACTGCACCCATAGTGAATAAATAGGCTTGCACTTATGACAGCAACATTTGTTTAACAGCCACCACTAAAATTTCATAAGATTGAGTCAGTCATATGACTCATTTTAGGACTGTTATGTCTTATAACAGGTGGGTTCAATTTTGGTCTTAATTTGAGAACCACCTGTATGATTCAGAATACCTATATTTTTCTGGGATAAACATTAGGGAATTTCACTCAAAAAGAGAATTGCAATGGGAAAAATATTAGGTATAGGCAAAGTCCACTATCATTTGTCCTTCTCTCATGCAAAAAAACTCCATACGCCACCTTTGGGTGAGCTGGAGAATTGCACTAAAATTTGCAAAATGTGTAACAAAAGTATATTCATGAGCCGGAACATAATCATAATCATGAGTCATGAGCCACTTTAGGCATCTAATGAAATAAGCAATAGCTTATGAAAGCTTATGCCTTTTAAAAACATTTGTTAGCTAGAAAAAAATGCTATCAGACTCCTAGGTGGGTTGTTTTTTCGGTAATAGAGTAAGATAGCTTTTCTCTTAAGCATCCATAGTAGTAAAAGGTGCATTTCTCCATAGTTTAGTTAAATGTAGGTGTCCTCTATATGCATATCTGGAGTAGCTTTTTTAAATGATTACAATTCATTCAAAAATATTTTTATTGTATGGCTTTTAATTTTTTAGAAGATTTGCAGACTTTCTATTAAGTTGCTTTGTTAGGAAGTATAGTAAAAACTCTGGCATCTGAACCTCTTTCTACTTTTATATTTTGTGACCATAATTTAATGCTGGAAAGGAAAAAAGATCATGAATCAACATTAATAAAAACTTTTCCTTCACATAACATTCCTAAAACAGACGGTGTTTCGTAACATAATCCTTTGAATTTGCATTGACCTGGTTGTGACCTGCTCTATACATAAAAAGCATAAAATTATAGACCCAACAGAAGCATATCTTAATTCAAACGTCACAACAGTGTGGAGTAAGCCAAGGATAGGTCACTCTTTTGGGTGATGGAGGAGCTTCAAAGCTGTAGTTAAGATACCTCTGATATATTCAGCATAGATTCCAAGCAAGCAAAATGTGCTCTGTCTAGCTTTTTCAACATTAACTTGGCATCTCTCACAAAATTCCACACTTTGAAGCCACAGAAGAACAGTAGTATAATTAGAGGAAATTTTTTAACGTATCTGATGCCAGCAGGATATAATCCTATATTTTTCACTGAGGGGACAGAGAAGACAGTTGCACGTGCGGAAACAAGTATTTAGTAAGCATAATGCTATAGTGCAGGGATAGGCAATTGTGGCCCTTTTACAACCTGTGGACTTCAACTCCCAGAATTCCTGAGGCAGCCGCCTCAGGAATTCTGGGAGTTGAAGTCCACAGGTTGTAAAAGGGTCACAGTTGCCCACCCTTGCTGTAGTGAAAAGAAGTAACAGGCTGGATACCTTTTAATTTTTCTTACTACCGAAGATTTTTCTGTGGCACATTGACCATATAAACCTAATCATTCTATCGCTGATTCTGCCTTGATTCTTGGACCCAGTTCTCCAAGAAGAGGAAACGAACACTCCAATCCTACCGTATTCTGTGTTTGGCCTGGATGTAAAACAAATTGCCTGTCCTTGTGAGGTCTCTCTTGATGGAAGTCACTAGTCCGGATAGAGCCAGAAGCCTAATACCACATTTCTGTGCTGTGAACTGTTAATGCCCACCCAATGAGAAGAACACACATCTTTACTTTATTACTTTACTTTATTGAGTCTTTTTCAGTTTTGAAAATAAAGTTTCAAATTTATACAGCTGCCTTATGAAGAACTGCTAAGCGGCAGTTCTTCATAAGCAGAAGTGTAGTATTTCTTGCTTGGGTTGATGAAGTATCCTATCCTTGGAGTCAGGAAGGAATTATCTAATTTATTGGACTGAAGTTGCTTCCATTCTTGATCATTATGAACATAACTGGCCATCTTCTGAAACACTCAATACACTCATCTTTTCTGGTTTAAAATAAATTCCTTTTGACAGCAGTACTGAGATATTTGCTATGGCTATGTGAGTTGCTCTAAGCATAGCAATTTTTTTTTTCAGTCTCAGAAAGTAATTTTGAATGACAACTTTGTGTTCAAGCCCCTTGCATTCCATTATGATGGAAGAAGTATATGCTATTTGATACCAGGTAATGCACAGTAATTACTTGTCCACTGCTCTCCATGATACTACTGTAATTGGCAGCCGGTCAACGTTTGAATTACTACTGCTTGGAAAATTGAGCTGACATTGATACTATGATAAGGATGATAGCAAAAAGAGTGAAAGTCTCCTCATGTAAATACAGGAGTTGGAGTTACCATTGGCTCCGTATATTTTGAAATGCTATATGCCACTCAGATTGAGACACCTGCCTTTTGGTTAACGTTTTTTCCTCTTTTAGATACAATAGGACAAACGTGGAATAAATTAGCTGTTGCGCCTTCTAAAAGGTCACTGAAATGCCAGAGGATTTTAAATTATCGTTGGATTCTATTTAAAGATGCCTCTGTGAAGATTGATTGCTGCTTTATTTAGATCAATCCAGCTGCAAGATGATGATGATGGTGATGGTGATTGATGACGATGATGACAATGATGATGATAGGGATGCTTAATGTCAGTTCCCTATTAACAAGGACGGGGCCACAAACATCAGACCAAGAAAGTTATAAATATTGAGGAAGTGTTAAGTTTCTTGAAAATTCCCATCATTTCATTTGGAAAAAAAAACACTGATAAAATTTGGGATACCGTATTTTCCGGCGTATAAGACGACTTTCTAACACAAAAATCTTCTCAAAAGTTGGGGGTCGTCTTATACGCCGGGTGTCGGTCTCCTGTAACCAGGCAGACCAGCCCGAAAGGCTTTGACCAGCCTTAAATGGCTCTAAGGAGCCAAGCTGAATTGCCTGCTGAGTTGCCGCTAATCAGCTGAGTTACACGCAAGCCCTGTGTAAAAGGGAAAAACTTCCCTTTTACACAACGCTGGTGCAGCTGGGATCGCCAGAGCTTGGATGGCCAAGCCCCGTGTAAAAGGGAAAAACTTTTCTTTTACACAACGCTGGCCATCCCAGCTGCTAATTTTTGCCTGCTAATTGCTCCGTAGCAAAAATCCCCCCCACCTCCAGCTTGCTTACCTTAGCTGCTAGCCCCAACGCTTGCCTTGCCTTGCCTGCAATCCATTGCTTGCAAGCAACTTGTGGACTTCAACTCCCAGAATTACTCAGCCAGCAAAGCAAAGCTGGCTGAGGAATTCTGGGAGTTGAAGTCTACAAGTCTTAAAGTTGCCAAGGTTGGAGACCCCTGTTCTATTGGGTAAGTTTTTTTCCCCCTTTGGGAGCTTTTAAAAAAATAGTTAATTGGGGGGTTTTTTAGTTGTTCTTTTTTAGACCTAGCCATTTAAAGGCTAGGTCTAAATTTTAGGCTAGGAAGTTTTAAATTTAGCTTTCATATAAAAATAAAAATAAAAATAAAAATAAAAATAATAAAAATAAAAATAATAAAAATAATAATAATAAAAATAAATAATAAGATAATAAATAATAGATAAATAATAAATCTGAGATTTAATGTGTTTCTGTAGTGTTTCACTCTAACTACACAAACACACAAAATCTCACAAAGCTGTATGTGGAATTTTGTGTGTGTAAACCCACAATGTAAAAGTTGTTTTTTTGGGCTTTTTGTGGCTGTGTGAGGTTCCTGCTTATTGCAGGGGCCATTTTGGGTCTAGCACAGCTGCTTTTACATTGTGGGTGAGCCAGTTGATGTTTTTTAATTTTTATTTGGTGTGCGTTAGAAGAGGGGTCGTCTTATACAGCAAGTATAGCCCAAACCCTATATTTTTACAGGAAAAGTTGGGGGTCGTCGTATACACCCAGTCGTCTTATACGCCGGAAAATACAGTAATCTCTCATTTGCTTTACAAACTAGAGAAATAATTATCATGGTATTCCAGCCTGTATAATATCCCAGACTGATATACCTGTATATCTTCTTTGCTTCTTGGATGAGAATAAGGAATGTCTTGGATGTCTTCAAGGAAAAACAAAGTCCAGTTGATTTTTGATAAAGCACCTTTGGCCTGGAACACTGAGAATCTCCATAGACATTCAGTCTATATAATGTTCTTCAAGAGAAAGAGTGTAATAATGTACAAAGAAGCTGGAATTTCACAATATTAGTTTCAAACCTGTGAAGGAAGAACAAGAAAGAAAATTATTGAATAATAGCAAGTCTAATACAAAACTTAGATTTTGCAACAGAAAACCACATAGTTCTCTCAAGGGGATTATAGTGGAAGTTATGTCACAGTTTAGGCTTTTCTCCATAATTGTCTTTCTCCTCCTCCTAATTCAGTTTGGAATAAATCTATCATGACCATCTTGATACAACCTGCCGCCACCTTCACTTTGATTTATAATGTGACTCTTTGATGTCCTATTTGAAAGCTTCCAATAGAGGCTATTTTTGTCCATAAGGGGGAATTGACCATGGCAATAATTTTAGTGCAATGACCATTTTTTTGCATTGATGATACCATGGTACTCAGTCTGACACATAGTCACATATCATCACACCTTTAATTGCCTCAGTGTTAAATGCAGAGAGAATCTGCTCATTAATGTTTATATAAGAATTTTCTCCCCAAAATGATAGAAGTAAGACCCTTTGTTGTCCTGGTGATTTCATTTCCACTCAGTAGATAGAAAGATAGGATATAACAGCAATAATACTTTTTTCTTATCTCTGTCATCCATACACATTTATTGTGTGCACATCGTGTTAGATAAATTGTTCACAAATTAGATGCTATGCATATATCAAAACTGGCCATTGTGTTCCTTCATGTTTGTTTATATTGTTTATTTTTCATTTTGCTCTACCTTTCTGGAGAGAATATCTACCACATTCTCCTCATGGTTTGACATTTCAAAAGGAGGCTAGAGTTAAGCTTCTAATTTAGCTCAGCTCTGGAATGACTAGGTGAAAGTAGCCTCCACAAATGAGCTTTGGCTGGTGCGCCAACTATATCTTTTTCTGGAGGATTTAAACCCACCTTCAATTAGTTCCCTCTTTAATTTCAGGTACTAATATTGTAAAGTACTTTTAATGAACAATCTCTGAAGATGATTAAGAAATGTAAATGTATTTTATGGGCACAGAATTTTGCAGAACCAGTGATGTTAGAAACATGGGAAAAGATATGGGTCCAGAATGTTAAATTTACGCAGGCACAGAACCTGAGGGAAAATTTTTACAAGATGTTTTATAGATGGCATTTAGATCCTAAGAAATTATCATGTATGTATCCAAATGTTCAACCCAAATGCTGGAGGTGTGATTGTTTGGATGCTACATATTTTCATATTTGGTGGACTTGTAGAAAAGTGAAAGCTTTTTGGATTAAACTCTGGTGGGTTATGCAGAATGTTTTGAAAAAGAAGCTTCAATTTTCTCCGCAATTGTTTTTGCTGGGTATAGTTAAGGATTGTTCACCGAATGAAACAAGATTGATTTTATACATGATTACCGCAGCTAGGTTACTGATTGGACAATATTGGAAAAAAGATAGTGTACCTACTATAGAAGAATGGACTTTGAAGATGGCTAATTTTGCGGAAATGGCAAAGATTTCTGCATATCTAAAAGATAGGACCATGAAGTTTTTGTTCGGGATTGGAAGAATTGGGTGGATTATGTGCAGAATAAATATCAAATTAAGAAGTATCAGTTAGTATTTGATTGAGGATATTTAGAAAAATGGGTTGATTATGTCTAGAATAAGTATTAAATTAAGAATTTTTAGTTAGTTTTTTGATAGAGGTTGAAGAAATAAAGGATTATTTTTATTGTTATTACTATGTTAAATATATATATTATAGTGTTATACTTAAATATAAATTTATATACTTTGGTTATACTGCTGTCTTTAACAAAAAGAAGGGGGGGGGGGAATTTTATGTTTGTGTAGCTTCAAGGGGGCATTTATAGATTTTATAAACTTTATTTGTTTAAGTTTTCTTCTTACTAGTAAAGAATTCTGAATTTATTTTATCTTTGTTAAATTTATGATACATATTGTGGATCTCACCTATATCTAATGTTTAATAATGATTTGATATATACTTATGATTTGTATGTAATGGAAGTCAGGGGGGGGAGGGCTGGGGGGAAAGGGGGGAGGGGGGAAAATGCGGGGTTAAAATTGTATTCTAAAACTTTTCCAATAAAAAAAAAAGAAATGTAAATGTATTTTCCAAGATTTTTACTGAAACCAGCTAATTGGACTGTGGTATGGTCTTGTCATCAATTAGTTGTCACCAACTTATTCCTGCATTGAGTTCCAAGGGTGCATATTTTTAACTTCTGAACCCTTTAATGCTGGATATTTTTCCTCAGAAAGAAGTTCCATTGCATTCTGTGGAGCTTTCTTCCAGAGTTACAGTTTTCTTGGCTGTATTTGTCCAGATCTGGAAAACACAAAATGGAGAAATGTATTTCCAACAGATCCATCTCCTGATGGCTTCCACCTAATAAATATATATTTCTTTCAGCAAGCATTTCTGAGGTAATGTTCTTCAGAATTTCATTGCTGCTGCTGCTGCTTTTCTTCCCGCTTCTATTTTTAAATACCTTTGGAATACAGGTAGTCCTCAATTTATGACCACAAGTGAGCCCAAAACTTCTGTTGCTAAGTAAGACATTTGTTGTTTTGCCTCATTTTACAACCTTCCTTGCCACAGTTGTTAAGTGAACCACTGCAGCTGTTGTTAATAACACGGCTGTTAAGTGACTGTGGCTTCCCCATTGATTTTGCTTGTCAGAAGTTTGTAAAAACTGATCACATGAGCCCAGGATACTGCAACCATTATAAATATGAACCAGTTGCCAAGTATATGAATTTTGGTCATGTGACCATGGGGATAGTGCAATGGTCATAAGTGTGAAATACAGATATGTCATTTCTTTTGATGCTGTTGTAACTTTAAATGGTCACTAAATGAACTATTGTAAGTTGAAGACTACCTGTATATCTTATTCTTTTAATAAGCAAAGGACACAGATTCTCTAAGTAGGCATTTATATTGCTTCTCTCTATGATGCAATTCTATTCTGTTAAAACATCACTCAAACTATTGTGCTTTCTTATTCTCTATTTGAATTAAACAGCAAAGAAGTGTAACATGAGGGCATTTTAGTATCTTAGGTCAAATGTGATAGCAAGTAGGTAAACATTCATGAAAAAAAATCAAATGTGTTTTCCCTTCGTCTGCCTTACAATTGTGAATAAAATGTAAATTGAGATAACAGAATAATTGGTTAAAATCCTTGGATGCAATCATTGCTATGTTGTTTGAACAGAGGAAGAAAGAATCAAATGTTAGAGAGAAAGACAATGTGCAATTATGTATGAATGCTAACACCCTAAGGGACAAATTACCCACAATGACAGCAAAATGTGGCACACTGTGCTGTGCGCCACTGCATAATTGACTTCCTGTTCTACTATGGGGAGAAACAGGAGGGGAGCAGTGGGTTTGCTTTGAAATGAATGTTAAAGCTCCCTGGCTCTGTTTCTAAAAAAAAAAAAAATCAGATCTGCTGAAATTTGGCAAATCTTTATTTTTCTGTCATTTCAGCGCTGGAGAATCTTTATGCCAAACATATGTGGGAAATCCACCCAAAGACAACTACAGTTTCCCATTCAATTTTGTTCTTATTCTCAGATATTCAATGACCGCATGGAACCAGGGAAATCAAGATGATCCCACAACCACCCTGATTTTATAAAAAAAAATGTTTTCTAATTTTGGGTTTTTAGATAACTACTAAGCAACTCATGCCCCATTGAATCATCGTTTCAGAGATATTTCCTTACCTAAACAGAGATGCAGCATCTTACGTTATGCGTGGAAATTAGACAAGTTGTCACTCAGAGGCAAAGAAGGAAAGACAAAGGAAAGAAATCCAGAAGAACCAGCAACCTCAAGAGGAAGAAATAATGTTGCATAAGTGACAATGTGTTCTGCCCCAGCTCCGTATTCCCAAGGATTGTGACACACACCAACGGTCCTTATCAAAGTTATAACGTACCAAGAATAAACAAAGTCCGGCAAAGGTTGGCAACCAGCCCAGAAGACAAGATACAATAAGACACTCACTCTTCAAAAATGCTCTTTAATAATTACACGTTGTTTCCAGCAAGAAATTACTAACTGCGTGCAACTTAAATAGGCTAAGGCCAATTATCCTCAAACCTTACTCTTGAGGAGACTTCCTCCTCCTGAGTAGCCACTTCTGCCTTTTGGCAGCCCTGCATGCTCGAGCATTGAAAAGAGGCTCCTCCACTTTGCTGCCTCCACTTGAAGGAGCCTCTGGAGGTTCTGAAAGCCCTGGCTGAATCTCTGCTTCTGGCACCACATCCTCTTCAGTCTCCTCACTGTCCGATGCGAGCACCAGCTGCAGAGGCTGCTGGTGCAACCCCACACCAGCCTCCTCGTCATTGAGATCAGCCACGATCCGCGCAGGCTGCTGGCGGGCCACAACACAATGCAGCAGTTTATTTAACAATATGATCAGATAAATCGTAATGCATAAATGTACAAAGTAAGTCTAGAGAAGTCAGAAGGGTGGTGATGACATTGATGTTGCTGATCATGAAATTTGTTCTTCCTTGAGGCATGTCTATGGAGACTCTCAGCCATCCAGGTCATGGTTGTCCCAAAAGTGCTTTTTTTCAAGAGGAAACTGGACTTTCTGGTTTTTCTTTGAAGATGTTTCGCTTCTTATCCAAGAAGCTTCTTCAGCTTTCCAGAAAAAACACTTTCGGGATTCCTTGAAGAACTTTAGTGACAAGGGTATATTATTGCCAAGATTCAATGGCAACATTGAAGGGTTATGTGGAGGGCGCATCAATTTTATTTTATTGATTAAACTTGTTTGCTGCCCATCTCGCCTCAAGGGGATTCTACATGGCTTATGGTTTACGTTCACATCTATGGGATTGGATGTTTACTTTGGCAACTTTATACTTTCATTTTACCAAGAAGTCTTAATTTTGCTCTTAATTCTGAATTAAAAATCAAACCCCATATTTACATATGTATGTATTTTTTCCAGGTAGAAGTTATAATACACAAAGCTAATTATCCCTCCCCCAATGTTCATACTATTAACACATCAATGTTCATGCTATTAACACATCAAAAAGAATTAAAAGTTAAAAAAAAGAAATGTTTTGGATCCAAATTCCACAATTCCCGAATCACCAGGGTAATGGCATCTTGATCCTGATTTGATTTTAGCCATTGCAATTCCCCCCTCCCCTCTCACACACATAGAGAAAATCCCATCTGATAATGGTGCCGAGATGTGATATCTCTGTGGATCAAAAACAACAATGATCACTTGAAACCTCAAACCTTTTCCTTTGGGCTTACTGATCTTATCAGATTCGGTCACCTTCTCAGTGATTCTTCCTTCTAAGCTATAACATGATACTTGCCTTTAAACTTCTATCTTGCTCTCATCTTAGGTGGTGCAAAAATGTCGAGCATGTTTGCTCTCTCTAGATAACAAGAATAGCTGAGTTAGCTGTTCTATGGATTTCTCTGTATGGGGAAATGTACAAATAAGTCTAGGTGGGACAAAATAGGCAAGCATTGGTTTGAATTACCGCAGAGTTGCTCTTTATGCAACAAGGGCCTCTATCAGCACCAGTGTCGCAGAGATGCACTATTCTCCCTCCCCCAAAGCAGATGTGTTTGGTGGTGCAGGTGGAGACCACAGCTGGAGGAACTTCACCCAGTTCAGCTAATCCAGATAGCAACAGGTTGCTCTTTCTGGAATGGGAGGGTCTTGCCACAATTTTTCTCTTCCTCATCATTAGACAACTGGATGACTTCAGTGTACAATATGGACACTGCCTTTGAAAACTACCTTTGAAAGCTACTGAGAAATGAGAGGGGCTGATGGTTGAAGATGTTGTTCCTCAATAGACCTGCTCACTGTTGATAGCAGATTTACTCCAAATTTTATTTTATTTTAGAAGGTGCTCAGAACTGAGCTTGTATATGCAGCATTTGTTAAATAGTTTTGAATGGACAGGTAGCCCTCAATGTATGACCGCAAATGGAGTCCAAGTTTTCTGCTGCTAAGCAAGATACTTGTTAAATGAGTTTTGCCCTATTTTATGACCTTTCTTGCTAGAGTTGTTAACTATAGTTGTTAAGTTGGTAACACGGTTGTTAAGTGAATCTGGTTTCCCGTTGACTTTGCTTGTCAGGTCACAAAAAATGATCCTATGACAACAGAACACTGCAAGCCTCATAAATATGAGCCAGTTGCCAAGCATCTGAATTTTGATCACAGGATCATGGGGATACAGTGGTCATAAAATGTGAACAATGGTCATAAGTCATCTTTTTCATTGCTGCTGTAACAAATAAGTCACTTCTACTGTATATTATTGCAACGATTGTTAGGACCCCTTAATAACTCCATGGAGTATGAGCACACACACACACACTTTAATTTGTCCATGAGGTATACAGCTAGTGAATTAGCTGCAGCATTCACTTTTACAATGGTGGCTGCTTACTCTCTGTTTCACATTCACTGTTCACTTGAACAAATATAACAGGAGATTCAAAACAACAGTTTAATGTCAGACGTGAAACTATCTCTTATCAATAGCTAAGCTCTGCTCATCGTTCTTCACTGAAGAGCAGAGGAGCCTTTTATGGACTGTTTCCATAAAATGCTACCTCTTAGTGACTAAAATTTCAGCTGCATACTTTGAGGGGAATACAAGTCACTTAAGTGGATACTATAGACCCAGGCCAGAATATAATTGAATATGATTTTACTGTAATGCTGTTGAAATATGTATTTTCACATCATTACTGTCAACATTCATCAGTTCAGTCCCATGTGTGAGCACCTCTCTGCTGGAAATCACATTCAGTTGGCTACCATAGTGGCATATTTAGATGTATTTTTGCAGTGAGGGAACAGTTGTTCACTGTAGCCAACATGGAAGATGCTTGGGATTATAGTTAGTAATGTCTTGGTTATCCATCTCTACTATAAGAGTTTCTTATGTAGCAATGGTTCTTGTTTGGCTGACTGGCTGACTGACTGACTCCTGCCAGTTCCTGTACGACTGCAAACCATTAACATAGTAAACATTATTTACAGTAAAATGTAAACATATATAAAATGCCCCAAGCAAACATTGAAATAAATTAAAGAAATGTATCATAAAACAAACTATTCAAAACAAAATCATAATCTAATATAGGTAGCCTTCACTTACTTGACTTACATGCACTCATTTAGTGACCATTCAAAGTTACTGAAAAAAGTGACTTAGGACTGATTTTCAGGCTTACGACCATTGCAGCATCCCTAGGATCACGTGACCAAATTCTGGATGCTTGGCAACTGGCATGTATTTACAATTTCCATGGTTTGCTTAACAACTGTGGCAAAAAGGTTGTAAAATAAGGCACCATTCATTTCACAAATGCCTTGCTTAGACACAGAAATGTGGGCTCAGTTGTGGTCATAGATTGAGGAGCACCTGTATTCCCAGACAGATACTGGCAGGAAAATCTGACTTCTTGTTTTATCGGGATCGGGAGAGGTTATATTAAAATTGTGTGTGCTACAGCTTTGAGAGATATGTCTATTTCTTTGCTTATTTTTACAAAATAAAGTGGAAAATGAGACTGATATAATTCATTGATTTCCTGCAGTGTGATATTGAAAGTCATGGACCATGATTTGCCCAGCCCTGTTTTAGCAATGCATAGTTTCAATTGTAGATGTGAATAACAATATCCTAAGATTTCTATTTTAAACTCAATTTATCCTTTTTAGCAGAACACAAAGCCTTATAAAATTAAGGTTTCTTTGCTTTGCTGTTTTATTTTAAAACATACAGTAAAACAAATCTTATTAAGAATTGGTCATAGAGTCATCCTTTTAATTATCGATGCAGAAGATCTCTATCAACTAAAAAACAGATTAAAAACTGATATTGAAAAATCCTGCTTGTGAAGTAAGCCTGTAATAAAACAGCCTGTCGCACAATGAATAATTGGGATCCCAGATTGCTGCCCTAGGCTCTTTAGAAGATCATTTAACTGTAATTAATCTCTTGGATTTATGTGTTTGTGTGAGACCTCTTTCTTGCTAATTGTCATTTCTACAATTGAAGCTAACATCAAAGTTATCCAATCGTTACAAGGCTCATTTGTGAGCCCTTTTAAAAAGACGAATACACATTGACAATCCATCTGATTTATTAATTTATTTGTAATTAGTTCTTAGATTAGTATCTCACCTTTCTCCCAAGAGCTCATTGCATGTATACTTTTTTATAATGATTTTATTAAAACCTGCAACTAAAAAGATAAAAGCTAATACAAACTAAGAAAATTAAGTATTTATCAAAAAGAAAAGGAAAATAATAAAAAGAAAAATTAGGAAGTGCAAAAATGGAAAGAAAAATAAGAAGAAAGAAAAAATAAGAAGATATAACTGGAGATTTCTCTCTCTCTCTCTCTCTCGAGAGAGAGAGAGAGAGAGAGAGAGAGAGAGAGTTGAGTTTTCCCTTTATCAGAACAAATATAAACAATTGTAGTAACATACCACCTTCTCTTAAAATAATTTCTTCTTACCATCTCTTATCTATAAACAAACCATTCAGTCCTAATCAGCAAAAATCCATTAAGGATTGCCAGAAATAACAAAACATCATTTTAATCTTGATCAAATAAACCAACTTTCAATTTTCTTCCATTTACTTTTTACAATCTTATTCTTTAATCCCTTCAAATAATGTCCTAGAACTTTATTTCTTTTCAGTAGTTCTTTGTCTCTTTTCACAAAATTCTTCAAACCTTTAGTAATCATTTCTCTCTTTTTCTGCTTCATACATTGCCTTTTTTTTAAAAAAAATCTCACGTATCTCAATTCCTTCTAATGGCAACTTCTACATTCTTAGACTTTCCCTTCTTCTCAATCAATTTGCTCTTCTCTGATATCTTGTTTTGCAACATATCCTCATTTGTTCCAGCTCTGTGATCAAATCTTCTCAGTATAATTATTTTGCACTGGCCACTCACTTTTATATCAGTCTGCATCAACTCAGTATGTATTTTTTTTTACCCTAAAACTTTTTCACTTATTAGTTACTTTTTATACATAATCTTACTTCCGTAAATTAAAAGTTTTACCAAAAAGACATTCTTATAAGCAATCTTTTAGCAAGCACTTGGACTATATAAAATCCAATTCAGCATTTTTACTCTCTGTATATTATATAATATGATTCTCTCATACCATTTTTGGAGGCACTTCATTTTTCTACCAAACATCTTTTTAATAATTATTGGTTAGCATAACTCTACACATTTCTGTAGTGCTCAATAACTTTATTTTGTATACCAATGTCATTTCCTGCATGAAACTTATGATCTTTGCACTGTGAGGTTTCATAGAGTTACACAGAGAGATCAAGTTGAGAAATATATATATTATTAAAATGTATTATTACATGTGACTTTGCTATGCAGACAAAAAGAAAAAAGATTTCACTATAATATGTGACTTAGGTGGGCAACTTTTGCAAAGCTATTCCATTTTGTTTTTAGTGTTAATTTCAACAGATTAATTCCTTAAAGAAAGTAGTAGCATCTTTTGCCTGCCTCACGTAGAATCCTGGGGGAAATAGCCAATAGTGAGGAATTATTCTTACCTAAGATCTAAAACAGTTCTTTTGTATTATATTTGAAGTGTGTCATGGATACATACATACATAATAAAATGGTCATAGCACTTATAGTCACTTATAATAAGCACAAAAAGTGATCCTGCCAAATCATTTTAAGACTTGTCTAAAAAACTTTTTAAGAAAGCAAGTTGTTGAAGAAATTGTAGATTTCAGTCCAGTTTTATTTGAAACACGTTTTCTTTTTCTTCAATATATCTTTCATAAAGCTGTGGCCACGCCATGAACATGTAAACTGAAAGTGACCCACCAATGTCCATTCTGAATCTTAATCTGTCTCTTTTCATTTCATACATTATTTTCTTATTTTTCTTTCTCCAGTTCAGACATTTATTTTCCATTCAGTTTCCCTTCCATGCTATGCAGGTGTGGGTTCTACTTACCTTTCCTACTGGTTCACAACAGGGCCGCATGCTCTTCTGCGCATGCGCAGAAACATTCTGATGAAGTCGGGGTCAGTGGGTGGAGCCTCCCGCACGTTTTACTACCGGTTCTATAGAATCAGTGCAAACGGGGGGCAACCCACCACTGATGCTGTGTCAGGAATAAGAATAAATGTTTTTCTCTTTGGACTTAGTAGAAGAAAAACAGGAAGGGCTAGGGAAAAAAACCAAGAGACAGTAAAAGTTATTGTCAGTGGATCTAAATTGAGAAGTTGAATGGCTTAAATATCACCTGTAAGATGAATTGAGAAAGTTCAATGGCTGAATATATCCCAAAGGTCAGAATTGTCTATATGTTATTCTTTGAAAAGTGAAAGTAATTATTTTGATTTGTTTTTGCATTGTACTTTTCTGCAGTTTTCAAGATATGTAATTATTGGCACTTGAAAAGGTTTAGATCCGGTTGCTTCAGAGAACATCCCACTTAGTATTTGAAATTCACAAACCTCTCAGAAGTAGCCCTGTTCACTTTGGGATTTGGCAATTCCTTGCCATGTCTCTAGAATTTACACAGTGCAAACTATGAAATGTAATCTGTTCTTTAAATCTTTCATTCGGTTTGGTTTATGATAATGCATTTGAAAGGTTTGTCTGCTCCTTCTGGATATACAGAGATGGCAGGAAAAAAATTGCCACAAATGTTTTAGGAAACCAGAAGAATAAAAGTATGTTTGTAAAAGACTCCCCAACCGTATAAAACAAACAAAGCCAACAATAATTCTCAAGTTATTTGAAGTCTGTCCCAGAGCTTGGCAAATACAGCATTGCTAAGTCACTCATTTCAGAAACATTGCTGGATCTCGTGGGCAGATTCTAGGCTAATACAACCACATGGTCCTCTATCACAGAGCAGCCAATTGCCAGCAGTGTCTGCAATATCCTGACAGTAATGGAAAGCAAAATGATCTCTAAATAATGGTTTGAGATGGTTACTTGATAAAGGCAGCACAATAATTATGATCAATGGAGCATGGATTCAATATATATTGCCCATTTAGATGCACTAGATTAGCTTAACAGCTTTCTTTAATGTTCTGAGCATTGTGTGTGTGTGAGAGAGAGAGACAGAATGCATGTGTGTTTTTGAGTGTGTGTGTGTGTGTGTGTGTGTGAGAGAGAGAGAGAGAGAGAGAGAGAGAGAGAGAGAGAGGGAGGGAGGGAGGGAGGGAGGGAAGGACAGAGGAATTGCAATGAGAGTATGTGTGCCTGTTTGGGTGTGAGAAAGACGAGAGAAAATATGTGTGTGAGAGAAAGAAAGGAAGGAAGGAAGGAAGGAAGGAAGGAAGGAAGGAAGGAAAAGAAAGAAAGATTCAGTGTCTGATCATCTCTGGGGTAAAGGAGAAAGAGCAGCACTATTTACTTTCTATTGAAGACTACAGAATACAACAAAAGTGAGAATTACTATTATAGTACAAAATAATTCTACGAAAGAAGCGCTTTCCATATACTGTCACAGAATCACTTCTGATTATTTCATTAAAAGTGGGAGTTAAGATATTAATATTAAGAACAATGGAAAACCTATAGGGTGACAATATATTGTCAACATATATGCAGATTTCTCCTGTTCAACCATCTTATCTTGCTGCTTCCTACCCTCATTCCCATCTCCAGGGTCAGGAGACTAGCATCAGTATGAAAACTGTCTCAGATTGTTCCAAGGGATTACTGTCCTAATCATCTTGCCAGAACTACAGAGCAATATATTACAGTAGTAGTAGTAGTACTTCATAATCCTATAACTTGAATTCATTGTTTTAAAAGGCCATCATTAAAATAAAATCATTTACCTAGTCTTTCAGAATAATTCACAGAAACTAATTCTTTGGTTGATCCCTCCCCTCCCTGGCCTGGGAAATCTAAGCCAAGTCCAGATGTAATAGAATCATCTCCTTTGCTGATCTTTACTCATCTGAAACTAACCTGTCTCCTTTCATTAGGTTTTTTTCCAGTCATATTATCTCAGAAAGAAATAGAAATCTTTCTGGAAATAAGGTTGGAAAGTTTGGCTTAATCTCCAAAAATATTTTCGAGGATAAACCTGGCACATTTTCTGAATATATTTGAAAATATCAAGCCATCACAGGCAATTATATACTGTGACTATAGGGAATAAGAAAAATGACCTTGGCAAAGATATGTAGGCTCTATTCCCTACCCAAAAGGGACTGAAATATTTTTAATCATGTAATATATAAATATCTATATAAAATTAATGCAGTCATTCACTTCAACATTAAATCTAGATTACTTAGCAATACAGTATGCCCTTTTCTCATTTTTGGAACATAGAAATATTCCAAAATAGATATCAAACTCATAACATGGATTCATTCTGTGATTCAGTCCATTGTAGTAGTAGCCCCAGTTTTAGTTTAGTTGCAGTGCCAGACATGTCCCTCCCCTCCAGGGGCTGGTTGTTGCCCTGAGCAGTTGAGCAACTACATTGGAATAGAGTAGAGTAGAGTAGAGTAGAGTAGAGTAGAGTAGAGTAGAGTAGAGTAGAGTAGAGTAGAGTAGAATAGGTTGGAAGAGACCTTGGAGGTCTTCTAGTCCTGCTCAGGCAGGAAACCCTATATAGCATCATTTCAGACAAATTGTTTTTTCTCTTCTTAAAAACCTCCAGTGTTTGAGCATTCACAAATTCTGGAGGCAAATTGTTCCACTGATTAATTGTTCTAACAGTCAAGAAACTTCTTTTTAATTCTAGGTTGCTTTACTCTTTGATTAGTTTCCATCCATTGCTTCTTGTCCTACCGTCAGTTGCTTTGGAGAACAGCTTGATTTCTTCTTCTTTGTGGCAACCCCTGAAATATTGGAACACTGCTACCATGTCGCTTCTTTTCATTAAACTAGACATAACCAACTCCAGCAACCATTCTTTATATGTTTTAGCCTCCAGTCCCCTAATCATCTTTATTGTTCTTCTAGTCTAGCAGTAGGTCAACAATGGCCTATTAAATCAATTCTCAACCTTAGAATTCATGGTCCATTCAAACCTTTATATCTCTCAGTGGATTGTTTCTACTCAAACTGGATAAAACATGAACCCTTTCTTTCTCATCAAGTGGCCACAATATTGCACATCTTCCTTTCCTTTCAGTTACAGATAGTCCTTGCTTACTGATTGCCTTGTTTATCGACCAAAAGTATGACAGTTGGGAAAAAAAACAGCTTTGTAATCAATCTTCCCATTTATGTCCAATGCAGCACCTCAAGTTCATATGATCACCATCTGTGGCTTCACAACTGACAAGCAGAATTAATGAAGAACCCAGGAGTGAAATCTCAGCCCATAATCATACAATGTCTCACTGAACAACTGTGGAACTTAGCGACAAATTTACAGATTTCAATTATAGTTGGTAACTGAAGATTATCCAGTGGTGGGTTGTCCCCGGTTCGGACCGGTTCACAAGAACCGGTAGTAAAACTGGTGGGAGGCCCCACCCACCACTCCAGATATCATCATTGACAATCTGTGCATGCAATGATCCCATTGCGAACCGGTAGTAAAGGTAAGTAGAACCCATCCCTGGGATTACCTATATATATTTTAAAAATTTGCTATAAAGAAATATTTCTACTTTATTCCTATGAAATTGAATGGGCATTGCTTCATTTCTACTAAGTGGACCTACAGTACATAGGAACTAGTAAAGAAAGATCACCCTATTCCCTCTTCCTTTAGTTATTGGAAATCCAAAAAACTTCAAAACTTTAACCTAAAACTGTCTACTGTTGACCTTACCCCATTCCTAAGAGGTCTGTAAGTGGCGTGCATAAGAGCACCAGTGTGCCTACCATCCCTGGCCTAATGTTCCCTTTAATTGTATTCATTTTATGTATTCAATTCATGCTTATACTTACATATAGTATCCAATAGGTATTCGATAAATAAATAAAAAATAAATAAATAAATAAATGTTACAATCAGGCAGAGGAGGCAAGATTGGTTTAATGGAGATACTGTGAGAAGGTGGGGATGAGGCCATCCAGGTGGATGCAAACATCTGAGAAAGGCAAGGCATAGGCATTAGTGAGCAGAGAACAATCTTGCTGCTCACTAATGCCAGGCACTCTCACTGGGAGAACCAGGCACTAGTAGATTGATCTACACAGAAGCCAAAGGGTGAGACTTACCTTCCTTGCACAGAAGGAAAGGTAAGAAGCAGGGAAGGTCCTGGAGTAGTCATAATTTAGACCGAGCATCAGCCCAACCCCATTGCTAATATCCAGCAATCCATAACATGGGAGAGAAGCAGCTTTTAACTGCAATGGAACTGACCACAGAAAAAACAGATAGAACAGCTTTCAATAGATGCTATCCTCTCATAGAAACAAGTTGTGCATCATAAAAATGAATAAGAGAGTGTTCTGCCGGTGACTCAGTTTATTGGAAAAAGAAAGTAGTCAAGCAGAAAAAAAGTTAAGGATATAGTAGTGTTGTTGTTTTCTCATCAGACTTCTTTAACATGCTAGAACTAACCACCTTAATTTCTCCACCTTTATATACAGGTAGGTACTGAATGTGCAGCGGTAGACAGAGATTACTTTGAGCCCAGGAAAAAGACTGCTATCTAATAGTAGATAATCTGATTATTATTTTTAATTTCTATTGTTAGGGAAGGAAGAGTTCATATAATTATTTGTATCTGTTATCCTTCCTTTTTCAAACAGATTCCCAATGTAAAAGTGAGCACTCTGTATATTCAGAGGGTTGATTGGCTGAGATCTCACATTGCCAGATGCAAAAACTGTACAGTTTTGTTTGTTTGTTGAGTTTTGCAGGTACAGCCAAATCCATTGGGCATGCATTCTGCAAGCAAATAAATCATAAAAAAGCCTCGAGCAAATGCCACACAAGTGTAAATTTCTGATTTATTATGTTGATTAGATGATGTACTGGAATATATCTTATTCCTACTCCTTTTCTGAGGTGAATTCTGTGGATATTTGGGCAGGCTGAGTGCAGAAAAAGGCTCTCAAATCTTGTTGCTGGTGAGGGCATGAAAGCCAACTTCCATCATACACACCAGTGGTGGGTTGCTTCCGGTTCCCACGGTTCTATAGAACCAGTAGTAAAACTGGTGGGAGGCTCCGCCTACTGACCCCAATGTCAGTAAAACACTTCTGCGCATGCGCAGAAGAGCGTGCACACATGCTGCGAACCGGTAGTAAAGGTAAATAGAACCCACCCTGGTACACATGGTAGTAGATGAAGATATATATGTGTTATTAATCCACTCAAAATTATTTTTTTTCCTTTAGAGTACCTATTTTGGGACAATTTTTCTGCAATTTGTGTCATAAATAGTAATATGGGCTGTCAGTTCATTTGGTGTTCTGCCCTAGGATGAAAAATAACAATCAAGGAGTTGGCGTTCCCATTGTTCCCTATGGCAGTACTCAAAATATTTTAAGTTTTGATCTGTCAGAACACAAAACACAGTAGACTAGTGGAAAGTTCAGAGTGATTTTGTTTTGAACTTCAACTTCTTCTCTGCACATTCTATAAATAGCAATTTTACAGTGGCAACTCTGGAAAAAGAATGTACTTAAATCTGTTTATAATAAGGTTGGCTTACTTTGTACAAGGACTTTTGCTAATATTGTGGTCTTTTATTACAGTGGTGTCTAAATACTTTTTTTTTCTTTGGATGCCATATCCCAAATAGAAAACCCTTTTCTCAAAATTTCAGTTACTTAAGTAACTCAGCAGTAGATTTTTAATCTGCATTCAGAAGTCCCCAGATTCACTTTCTGCTATTATCATATACAGTATATCTGAAATCCTACAAGGTTTCTATTGGTCAGTACAAAGAATTCTGAGTTATATGGATCAGTTTTTTAATATAGTTATAAAATAGGTTTATATGTTTCTGAAAGAGTGATATGTTCAATATGTTTTAGTGCCATAATTTGGATAATGGACTATTTTACACTAAATAAACATTTATTATAAATACAAATGCAAAGACTCCCTGTCTGTCAGTGTGTGAGAATTCATGAATTGGAACAGACATGGTAATAGGTCAGCCAATGGGGACTGTTTGGTGACCCAGACGTTTCAGAGTCTGGGCGTGGCTTAGGTTCACTGATCTGTATATACACTATATGAGTGCTTCTATGATTATTGATTCTGTACTTCTGGCTTCTGAGTTCTGGTTCTGGCTTCTGCTTTATGGTATTGTATATAAAGAAGTTTCTTATATAAATGAATGCTGTTGAATTATTAACTTGTGCTGGTTGGATTGCTGCAAACTCTAACATTATCAGTATTTTATTTATTAAGGACAGTTGCAATAATTTTGCTCATTATGTAGCCCTTCATTGATTGAGATCTCAATAAGGTCCTATCTCTTCAAGTGATGAGGGAATGAAAGCCAGCTACCACGGTATCTGGTTGATGAAAGTATATGTGTGTTGCTAACTTACTTGAAATCAACTCACGGTTTGAGTGATATCTGAAACATCTCGTCTTCTTGAAAGACACCAATGGGACTTTAGAAATCAGGCATTTAAAAAGTCCCAATCAAGAAACAATGGAAAGAATCAGTTTGTTATAAACTATGATACATATTCCAGTCAAAAATATTCTATCTGTGAAATGCAGGTTACTTTTTAGTTTGTTTTTTGTCTCTCCAACACTGTTTACTAAACATATTAGTTTCAGAAATAAGAGGGTCTATTATGGTTTTTGTCTAATTTACTTGAAAATGACAAGTGGCTCAGGGGCAGGTTCCAAAACCGGTCACTACCGGTTCGCTGCGCATGCACAGAAGCGTCCAAGTGGGTGGGCGGAGCTTCCTGTCACCGCCGCTACCAATTTGCCCAATCCAGGGCAAACCGGTAACAACCCATCACTGAAGTGGCTGCTAAATCATTACTTATTTTGAAGATCTGTTTCTGACATTTCCCAATGATTCTATTAGTTGATTGTACACGATTTGGAAATGCACATTATTTTCCTTGCTCTTTAGCCAAATCTTCTTCACTGAAAAGAAGACCAAGTTCCTGTATCCATTTTTCTTTAATTCATAGCTAGGTCAATAGCTATGTCATTCATAGCTAGGTAAACTTTCAGCCTAATTTATATCTGTTTTAGTATGATTTTAACTTTTTGTATTGGTTTTTAGTTGGCTGTTCACCGCCCTGAGTCCGTCAGGAGAAGGGCGGTATATAAATTTAATTAATAAATAAATAAATAAAATAAATCAATGGTTTGTTTGTAAAATCCTGTGCTGAAACATAGCAGAACGTTTTGTAGGAACTATACTGCGTAGTTTTCAGGGATTTCACACCGAATACTCTTAAGTGTGCACAGATGAAATGATGACACTATATTAAATATATCTGCATGATACTAAAAGTAGTAAGTGAACTATTCAGTCATTCATTTAATGTGTGAACTGACTCACTCAGTCATGGATGTTGTGAGTAGCTCCAAGAACACCATTTGGTCTTCACTTAAAATAACTGACAGTTTAAAAGAGACAAATAATTTCAAGATGTTGAAAAACTGCTACATGTAAAAATCAACATACGAAAAAGAAGCTTGTTGAACAGTTTCAATACAGTATGGGGGGAAAAATCTTCACTTAAGTGTTGTTTTCAACTCTCACTTTCTTCGATACCAAGACATTATTTTCATGTAAGAAAATGAAGGGAAAAGTTATTGTTTCACAGCGCCCAATCTCATCTAATTTATTCATCCCTTTTATTTTTCCTAGATCCATATTGTTATTTGCTTTTTGCTTAACTGGATTTTGCTATAATAGATTTACAGCTATGTGCTCTGTGACTGCAATGGGTATAATGCCACTCAAAAGGAAAGATGCATTCCAAGGTTTGCTATAAAACTTTCAGTTGTTACAATGGTGCAATCATATTGCTTTTTCAACATTATGATATGCCCAGTATTGTATAACAAAGGACATAATACAAGTCTGAAAGAGCTTTCAGACGAATCAAATCCTAAGTAATGAATGAAGAGGGATAATAGAGATTCCTTTGAAAGGTTCATTTATGGGCAAAGCATTTTAATAGAAAAATATGTGCCATAGCAAATGTCACCAAAGCATTAACATTAAATAAAAGCAGACAATATAGCTTAATGCCCTGCAGATCACTAAAGACTAAAATATTGCAAATGTCAATATTGTAGCAATTTTCAAAATTTTGTGGTTTCAGACGAAATATGAACCTGCTAAGAAACATTTATTTTTATGCTCCAGTTCTGTTGCATAGCTATAGAAGCAAAACAGGGGGCAATTCTGCAAATGATGATAATATATAATATATAAATACATCGTATGAATTTTATAATCAGTTAATTGGTTTATTAAATTATAAAATCTTTATTTACTTGGAAAAGCAATAATTAAATGAATATTCACCCCTTTTAAGACTTTTCTATTAATTATGTTTATGAAATGCTTGCAGCTGTAATGTTAGACAAAGGAAGCTTTATCTTTATATGCCAAAGCTACATTGTATTCTGGTACAAATGATGGTACTGACTTTGTGTCTACATAATTACTGAAATCTTATCCCTTTTCTGTTTGCACATCATCTTCTGTTTTTTGGAATAGTTAAACTCCATTTTACTTTTTAATAACATTTTAGAAATCATTCTGATTCAGGTAAACAGAATTTGATTGCTTTGATGGATTGAAAATGGTTAGCTCAGCCAGAGCTTATTTGATTTGTTTCTTCAGGGATTACAAAGAATAGGATTTTATCTCCCAAATTGACAAAAGAGGCAATCTCTGCATTTTTTTTGCTTACGAAATGGCAGTTGCACTAAGCCACAGTGCCTTCCACGCGGGCAAAGTATTAGTCATGGGGCTGCTTTTTATTCATCTGCAAAGTTTTATTTCGTATGGTGTACGGTGTCAAGCTTCTTTGCTCTTAGAAATTAAGAGCAAAGTGGGGTGAGCTGGAGGTGGCATGGGACTGAAATAGAAGAACAGAAGAAGAAGGGGGAAAAAAACCCCACAAAATTCTGTGAAAAGCAGCAGTGGTGCAGTGCATTGGCACACAATATTAAAAACAAACACTCTTTTTTTTATCATAATGGCCATTATAGGCAAATGGTCTTCAGGTTTAATGCTGTGGATTTACAGCTGAAAATCCCTCCAAAGCTGGAGGTGTCATTGGGCTGATTGCTTGTCCAAGTTCACCCTGAAGGTTCTCATGTGGTTTTCATGAGAGCTACAATCTACGACCCAGTCAGATTACAGAGCTTCTTTGATGCTACTTTCCATTTTATCCTGTGTGACATGACATTTGTAAAGCAGAAGGAGTCAAGAAAATGTCAATATACAATATAGACATGATACAAGCACCTCAAATAATATGTTTGCAAATCTTCTTATGCCATTGGTCACTCTGCTGAGGCCTCTTCAGTGATACTGCCTGCAATACTGATTATTTTATCCTCAATCCCTTTGTCATTTTCTATGAAGCACATTTTTTTTTAAAAAAGGAAAAAAACAGCAATGTTATGTTATTTTACTTTATTCTCCCTTCACTTCCTTGCAGATGTATGCCAGGGATAGCCCATTCAAGAGCTCTTATCTCTGCTTTCAGCAAGTATGAAGAATGTGATTTTTATTGCTGGTGTTTGAAGCAAGGTTTTTCACAAAGGAGTGCAAAGGTTATTCGCTTTGGGGCTACCCAGAAATATAACCAGAGATACTCTCCTAGGCAAACACCCTTATTCAAATGTTAAAGTGGCACTCTCTTTGATTGGCCTGACACTTGAGTCCACATCTTAGAAAGTCATCCGGATATTTTCTAAAACTGAGATTTGAGATTACAATCTAGGAAGCTCAAAATAGCTTTTATTAAAAAGAGATAGAAAAATGCTGCCACTATCAGTGATCAGTATCCCCCGATTTGTTAGCGGAATCCTTTTCCCTCAGCTCTACCCTCCCTTCAGTTGTGAACTCTATAGAGAATGTGTATGAGAGAAAGGTTTAAATCCAAAAGAAATAATGAAAGACGAGATGAAATAGTTAGTTTTCCTCTGGTGAGTAATAGGCCCTCTAAGATAGCAGGGCCAGCTAGTGGATTGCCTGAACAAGGCAAATCACTTAAATCTTGACGAATGACCTGCCTAATTGTGTGGAAGACGTCTGTTGAAATGGTAGCACCCAAGATCTTTTAACTCTTTTGCTACTTGGTGAAAAGAAGTCAGGGATGTAGAACGTTGTACATCTGGTGTTGCATCCCCTTGGAGTGTTTATTTAATTGATCTAATTCTGAACCTGCCTCATTCCTTAATGAATCTGAGTGGATTACAATTAAAAGATTATTAACGCTTCTTTCTTTCTTTCTTTCTTTCTTTCTTTCTTTCTTTCTTTCTTTCTTTCTTTCTTTCTTTCTTTCTTTCTTTCTTGGTTCAATTTATATGCCGCCCTTCTCTGGAGACTCAGGGCGGCTTACAATGCATTAAGCAGTGAAAGAGGCGATGGTGAGCCCCCTCCTCAAGAAGCCTTCCCTGGACCCAGTTGTATTAACGAATTATTGTCCAGCCTGCAACCTCCACTTTGTGGCAAAGATTGTTGAGAGTGTGGTGGCGCGACAACTTCCCCAGTACCTGGATGAAGCGGTCTATCTAGATCTCTACTAGTCGGGCTTCAGGCCGGGATACAGCATGGAAATGGCATTGGTCGCATTGGTTGATGATCTCTGGAGGGCTCAGAACAGGGGTTGTTCCCGTTCCTGGTTCTTTTAGATCTCTCAGCGGCTTTTGATACCATCGACCATGGTATCATGCTACGCCGGTTGGAGGGGTTAGGAATGGGGGGAACCGTGATGCAGTGGTTCTCCTCCTTCCTCTCTGGCTGTATGCAGTCTGTGTTGGCAGGGGGACAGAGGTCGACCTCGAGCCACCTTATTTGTGAGGTACCACAAGGGTCAATCCTCTCAACCCTCCTGTTCAACATTTATGTGAAGCTGCTTGGTGAGATCATCCATGGTTTTGGGGTGAAGTTCTACCAGTACGCTGATGATACACAGTTGTACATATCCATCCTAGACCATCCCAATGATGCCCTTGATGTGATGTCTCAATGCCTGGAGGCTGTGCGGATTTGGATGGGCGGAAACAAGCTCAGACTCAACCCCTCCAAGACTGAGTGGCTGTGGTTCCCGGCTCCTGCCCTATGGAAAGAACTGCCCCCAGAGATACATATGATCCCTGACCTACATACCTTTTGCCGTGCCCTTAAGACTTCACTATTTCAACAGGCTGGGCTGACAAAACAATGAATTTTAAATGGATATTTTAGTCTTGGAGTTTTTAAAAATAGGGCCAAACTATTGACTATGTTTTAAACTGTTTTTAACTTTTGTGGTATATGTTGTTTTACTAAGGCTGTGCATCACCCTGAGTCCCTCAGGAGAAGGGCGGTATAAAAATTTAATTAAATAAATAATTAAATAAATAAATATGCAAAGCCCGATCAAAAATAACTTTTTCAGCCCTCTGAATAATCCATATGCACATAGGAACTACCCTATGTGCTGAAAAATATGATTTCTGACAGGTCCTTGCCCTTTTGACCGGTCCTCACACTTATGACCACTCATCTTTTATGCCCATTGCAGCATTCTTAATAATCGTGTCACTCATTTCACAACTGCAGTGCTTCATGTGACCGGGTGGGCATGTCCAGGTGGTCATGTGGCATTGCTTTTTTGCCCTAATGACAATGGTTGTAAGTGTGAAAAATGTCCATAAGTCACTTTTTTCAGTGCCATTGTAACTCTTGTAAGTCAAGGATTACCTGTACAAAAATACAAAAAGCTTCTTTGCTTGCAAAAAGCTGCCCTAAATACCAAACATTAGATTTGAAATACCTGCAAGCTGGATTTACAAATCAAGCAGGGTCCCAGAGCACCTTGAGGAATTAAAATAGTTAAAATGCAATGATAACTATCAGCAGCCAACTCTTGCTCATAAAGTGAAACCCTTTAGCAGAGAGGTCTCTCCAGAATGAAGCAAAGGAGCAAACAGAGTATCTGTTGCTTATTAAATCAATTACCAGAACAAATAGACACAGGAACTAGTCAGATTTCTGAAGCTGCTTCTTTTCAGGAACAGAGATTAACATTTTTCCTTCCAAACAAAGCTGAATAGGGAAAATTATCTCATCACTAAACAGTTTTAAACATCATCAAGCACAGAATTAAACTTCACCAAAACCCATTTTATACCAAAAGTCAGAAAGGGTATGTAAACTCGTGTTTGAATGTCAATCTTTCTAGCTAGCCAATAAGCCTTGCTGAATGTCACTCATCTTGGTTCCTTGTCATTAAAAGCTTCTGCTTCGTTATTCAATTATTTCTTCAAAGCGCTGATCATTGCACCCTGGCTGAAAGAACTCCAACAGGATAGTATTTCCTCCCAACAAGCTGTAAAAAGCTTAAAACAACCCTTCTCTTTTAAGAAAGACAAGGAAAAAAAAACCCAAACCTCCCAGAAAGGCAGTTTCTGTAAGCAGGGCAATAAAGGGCTAGGAAGCAACACCAGAAAGTTGCAATTCCTTACAGGATTAACCCTGTAAAGTGGAAAAAAACAAAAGGAGATTTCTTCTAACAATTGGTTCTCTGAATTGCTTAACTACTTAACAACTGGTTCTACCGAACCAGTGCGAACCGGTAAAATCCCACCACTGCAAAAGAGAGAAAGGGAACTGCACCTGTTAACAGAGAGAGAGAGAGAAAAAGGGAACTGCACCTGTTAAGGGAGGGAGGGAGGGAGGGAGGGAGAGGGAGAGAGAGAGAGAGAGAGAGAGAGAGAGAGAGAGAGAGAGAGAGAGAGAGAGAGAGCGAGAGAGAGAGAGGCAAAAACTTTTTTGTACATTTTTCCAACTAAAGATCTCTCTCTCTCTCTCTCCCTCTCTCTCCCTCTCTGCCTCTCTCTCTAGCCCCACCCTCCACCCTCAATACAACTAATTCTGTTGTTGCCATGATTAAAATACACGGTAATGCCATTCAGATTGACAATTATTTCTGCCAGGCATTTACCTCCAATACCTGGGTTGCTGCTGAGTAGGACTTTAAAGAGGGTTGGTTAAGAGGTCAACTGGAACAGAATTTCAGACTGAAATCTGCACTTTTCAGAAGGCCATTAAACCAAACACACACACACACACACACACACACAAATCACATTGAATTATATGCAACAGCACATTAGGAACATGTGTACAACAGTATTGTATTTAAGAAATTGTGCTATTAGGAGAATGAGAGATGGAATGAACTGAAACGTCAAGCCCTATTCAGGAAATTAAAGTGGTAGGATGAGCTGGAATCTCTGTCCTGTGACAGCCAATAGATAAAGTCAAGATAGAGCAGCAAACACAAGGGATATTATAAGAATAGCCTAGATGAAGCTAAAGATGTATTTTGTCCAGCATTTTTCATCCAGAATCAGACTAGACACATTCAGGAAGCTCCTCAAATAGAGAACAATAATAGCAGTTGCTGCTATGGCAGGGGTGTCAAACTCTCGGTGTCATGTTGTTGTCATGTGATGTATTGCAACTTTTTCCCCTTTCACTAAACCAGGAGCAGGCATCCGGCTCACGGGCTGCGAGTTTGACACCCTGTGCTATGGAGTCTGCAAACAGCTATATTGTATTATTTTAATAATAATAAATATTGTACTGTAGAGACATTACAATACATTATATTCCACAAAAATCAGCAAGAATGCTGCTCTAATATCTTAAATGCTCTAATATCTTAAAATAGCTAACGACTCCTTTCAATGCTAAATTTATATATGTCCTCTGAATTCTGGATAAACTTATTTTGAATATATTTCTATACACTGGTGTTTTTCAACCTTGGTTATTCAAAATTGTGCAGACTTAAATTCCCAGGTTTCCCAGCCGGCATGAAATTGAGGGGAACTGAAATCCACACATCTTCAAGAACATGCTGTTTGTGAAATTCTCTGTGTTGAAGTCCACACATCTTCAAGCTGCTCAGGTGGAGAAACGCTGTTCTAAATAATTTAAATCCTGCAATATTTGTGTGCATGCATTTGCGAATATTTGAGTTTGTTTCAATGGCTTCCTTACGGCATTCTTCAAGCCTATGTGAAAGGGGCCCTCCACAGAACAGCTGGCCTGCAAATTTAGGACTTATTTAGTACTGTAATCCAAAAAGATCAGATTGGGTAAAGCTGTCTGATTCCATTTCTGTTCAACAAGGGCCACATTTCAGTGAAAAAGATAACATTTCCCTTTTAGAGAGTAGCAAGCTCACCCATGCAGTTCCTTTTGTTTTACAAGGCCAGGTGAGATCAGACAGTTCATCAGTGTTCCCCTTTAAACCTGAGAGTTGAGTCACAGGGTTCTTTGGTTTAATCCTGTATTTAATTAAGTGAAGGTCAAAATTGGGGTCAACTTGATTGGTGAACTTAATCCAAGACCCACAGGTGGCACAATGGGTGCTTTGGAAAAGTATTATTCCAGTGAGGAATCAAGAAAAGACAATATAATTAAAAGAGTTATATGATAAAGGTAAGGGTGGAAGGTGAGGGTGAATAAGACACTTCCAAATGTATTTAACAGAAGTAGCCACTAGATAGCAGAATAATCACAGGAGTCTCAGCAATTTTGCTGAGCAAAAAGAAAGGTAAACAGCGCTTCAGCAGATGAAAATACAATATGTATGACTGTGTACAAATAGTTCATACAAGGGAGAGATTTCTTTTTTCAGCTGTTATTCAATCTGCTATTTCCTGCTGGTCTTATCATAACCTGAGCTTCTTTTCCACTATGGTGAAAAAGGAGCTTATTTTCTAACTACAGAAATCAAATCCAGACTTTCGTCATCTTGAAATACAACCTTTTTTTTCTGAAATAACCTTTCTCAACAAGATGCTTTTCTAATGTATTATGACTTTGTATTCCAGAGTAGAAGTGTCAGATTAGGAAATTGGTTTTAAAGGAACATCTTAACAAGGCACTTCACAAAATACAACATTGCGTCATGCTGGCAGATGGATCTGGAACCGATCCTGCAGGGTGATTCTTAAAGATTCTTGTCTTTTGTTTATCCTCCAGTATATTGTACCAGTAACTGTTATCAAACTGAGGCTAGTTGTGACGTATGATGATATAATATAGACAGGTTTGCATTTGAAAGACAATATATTTAAACTAAAGTAGTTATTTTGCTGTTTGCCAAATAATGAGGTAAAAACAAGCGACTTCATGCATCATTGAAGATTCAATACAGACTTTGGAGCTTAAATAAAACTAAGATGTTTTAGATCAAATTATTTTAACCATGAATCCTTTAGTTAGGGTTCCACATCTGGCTTCTAGTTTTTGGTTTTTTATTTGCAGTTTAAAGATAATATTATCCAGTATAGATTCTTGAAATAGTGTAAGTTGAACATGTTGAATGAGACCACTGAGCAAATTAGCCAAAATATTTTAAAAAATCAGAAAGATTATTAGTTGGTCTTTCTTTAGATAGAATGTTTAAAAAGAATGCCTAATGTATGCCTCAAAACTTGGATTTGTTCATTTGATGAAATCATCTCCACAAAAACAATCACAGGTTGAAAATGGGTGCCTATTAACAACCCGATTATAGCTGCTAGAAAAATTATATGTGCATATTCAGTTTAATAAAGCAGCTACACTACTGCTGGTTCTCTAGTGTTTGAATAGAATCTCAATTAGCAATATATCTGCAATACTCATCCTTAGTTATGGAATGCACTTCTAAAAGAAAAGAGTCTGAAGTCACAGGAACTGGGCATTCATGCTACTCTTCTAAAATTAAATATGCAGCATATAAGTATTTCTATAAGAAAGCAATGGGAATTGAAGCAATATCTTGATTTTTTTTATATTTTATCATATACTTTTTTAATTATTGAAAATGGTCTTGGGATCTTTCTTTAGGATGCTGGTGGGGAAAGGTGAACCATTATTCATAGGGCTAAAAGCCTTTTCCTATTAATGCAGAACATTTATTGCCATTACCATTTATTTCAGTGTAAAAAATAATTTTGATGTGATATCATGGATGGAATATGATCTTGCCCTGGCTTAGTTATCTGGTAATGCAGAGTATGGGTCAGAGTGCCTTATCTTTCACTTAACCATCTTGCTGATGGTTTGCAGCAATCTTTAAGAAGGTGCAATTTTTAAGAAGGTGCATGTACAGTGGGGCAAAAAAGTATTTAGTTAGCCACCAATTGTGTAAGTTCTGCCACTTAAAAAGATGAGGGAGGTCTGTAATTGACATCCTAGGTAGACTTCAACTATGAGAGACAAAATGAGAAAACAAATCCAGACAATCACATTGTCTGATTTGGAAAGAATTTATTTGCAAATTATGGTGGAAAAGAAGTATTTGGTCACCTACAAACAAGCAAGATTTCTGGTTCTCACAGACCTGTAACTTCTTTAAGAGGCTCCTCTGTCCTCCACTCATTACCTGTATTAATGGCACCTGTTTCAACTTGTTATCAGTATAAAAGACACCTGTCCACAACCTCAAACAGTCACACTTCAAACTCTACTATGGTGAAGACCAAAGAGCTGTCGAAGGAAACCAGAAACAAAATTGTAGACCTGCACCAGGTTGGGAAAACTGAATCTGCAGTAGGCAAGGAACTTGGTGTGAAGAAATCAACTGTGGAGCAATAATAGGAAAATGGAAGACATACAAGACCATTGGGGCTCCACACAAGATCTCACCCTGTGGGGTCAAAATGATCACAAGAACAGTGAGCAAAAATCCCAGAACCACATGGGGGACCTAGTGAATGACCTGCAGAGAGCTGGGACCAATGTAACAAAGACTACCATCAGTAACACACTGTGCTGCCAGGGATTCAGATCCTGCAGTACCAGACATGTCCCCCTGCTTAAGCCAGTACATGTCCGGGCTCATCTGAAGTTTGCTAGAGAGCATTTGGATGATCCAGAAGAGGATTGGGAGAATGTCATATGGTCAGATGAAACCAAAGTAGAACTGTTTGGTAAAAACACAACTCGTCATATTTGGAGGAGAGAGAATGCTGAGTTGCATCCAAAGAATACCATACCTACTGTGAAGCATGGGGGTGGCAATATCATGCTTTGGGGCTGTTTCTCTGCAAAGGGACCAGGACGACTGATCCGTGTACAGGAAAGAATGAATCGGGCCATGTATCGTGAGATTTTGAGTGCAAACCTCCTTCCATCAGCAAGGGCATTGAAGATGAAATGTGGCTGGGTCTTTAGCATGACAATGATCCCAAACACACCGCCTGGACAATGAAGGAGTGGCTTCATAAGAAGCATTTCAAGGTCCTGGAGTGGCCTAGCCAATCTCCAGATCTCAACCCCATAGAAAACCTTTGGAGGGTGTTGAAAGTCCGTGTTGCCCAGCGAAAGCCCCAAAACATCACTGCTCTAGAGGAGATCTGCATGGAGGAATGGGCCAACATACCACCAACAGTGTGTGCCAACCTTGTGAAGACTTACAGAAAACGTTTGACCTCTTCATTGCCAACAAAGGATATGTAACAAAGTATTGAGATGAACTTTTGATATTGACCAAATCCTTATTTTCCACCATAATTTGCAAATAAATTCTTTCCAAATCAGATAATGATTTCCAAATCAGACAATGTGATTGTCTGGATTTGTTTTCTCATTTTGTCTCTCATAGTTGAGGTCTACCTATGATGTCAATTACAGGCCTCGCTCATCTTTTTAAGTGGGAGAACTTGCACAATTGGTGGCTGACTGAATACTTTTTTGCCCCACTGTATGCCTATCTCTGCTCCAAGAGCCTTTAAATCTGAAGCACTGTACTTTCCTACTTCAGAGGGATGTGTAACAAAAAGCAGCACCTTCGTGAGTAGCTTTCCTTTACCACCTTCAACAATAAATTAAGCTGTAATACCACAGAGGGGGAAAAAAATCTAGAGAAATTATCAAGAATCCAGAGAACAAGACAGAAAACAAAGCACATCAAAGAAAAACATTGAGAAATTGCAAAACAGATTATGGCACAGGATATCAAAGCATGCTTTGACATTGTTTCTTGAATATTCCCCCCCCCCCTTTTTTTTTTGTTCTTCCAACTTTCCATTATATTAGATTTTATGGAGCCACCTTACTTCAGAATTGCTTTGCATGTCACAGAAAAATCAGGCTCCCATGATTCAGTTCTTCCTGGCCATAGTAGCTTCCCTAATGCATCAAGAAGCGTGACGTGGAAATTGTATGAATTGCTCTGGAGTTCATATAGAATATGCAAATCTGTCCCAATCAGTTAGGATTGTGTCTGTAGGATTCATTGAATTATTGGTTGCTGTTTCCTCCAAAAACATTTGGATGCTTCCTGTGGAAGAAAACGGACAAATGGGGAGGGATTGCTAACACAGAGGCAGGCAGGCACACCTTCTCCTCTCCAAGTCTGTCTTCTGCCAACCCAACTAGGAGAATTCAAAGGGGAAGGGGCTGGCTAAGAAGCCATATGGAAGATGAATTGGAGTGTATACCTACAAATATTGGCTCTATTCATGTGCCAGTCACTGAGCTGGAGAAAGTCCAGCCACTACAGAAGAAGGGAAGAGAAAGAGAGGGGAAGAAGGTCACCATATTCTGCTTTTCTCCTGGAATTCAGGTGAAACCATTATACAACTGCCAGAGCTGGAATATTCATCCAATCACTGAGTTGGCAGCAACGCATTCCTTTGTATGGCAGAGATATTCCCCAAACTGTATCTCTCTTTTTGGTAAAGCACCGTTGGGGAAGGGAAACTACAGTATGTCACTCTTTGACTTCCCTTCCACAAATTTCAAATTTGGTTTGAAGGAAAAGAGCTGTTGTGTCAAATATTTCACTCCTCTCCACAAGAAAGAGAAATAAAGAAAAGAGGCCACACTTGCGGTGCCATCCAAAGTAACATTCCCCTAGGCTTCATCTGTGGAATCAATGAACAGGGCCCAGTGTAGCTTTTCATGTGAGGAGGTCAGACACTGGAGAAGTTGTTCTTACACAATGAAAGGTGGAAACAGTCTTCTTGGGCTTACCACTAAGGTTCAGATGGCATGATAGAGATTTAAAAATGGTAAGAAAAATATTTTGTACTTCTTTCAATTTTGCCTTGAGTAACAAAACAAAACAAAACAAAAAAAGATGCAAAATACAGACTAATAGAGTTGGAAGGGATCTTGGAGGGCTTGTACTCCTATCCCTTGTTCAAGCAAGAGATCCTATACTATTCCAGACAAGTGGCTGTCCAATCTGTTCCTAAAAGCCTCCAGTGATGAAGTACCCACAATTTCCAAAGGAAAGTCATTCCACTGGTTAATTGTTCTCACTGTTAGGAAGGGTCTCCTTAGTTCTAGGTTGTTTCCCTCCTTGATTAGTTTCCATCCAATGTTTCTTGTCTTGCATTCTGGTGCTTTGGAAAATAGGTTGACCCCCCTCCTTCTTTGTGGCAGCCCCTTAAATATTGGAGCACTGCTATCATGTCACTATTATGTTTGACTAGTGGTAGTGGTGCAAGAATGGGAACAAATTAGTGGTGGGTTGCTCTCGGTTCGCACTGGTTCTATAGAACTGGTAGTAAAACTGTCAGGAGGCTCCGCCCACCAAACCCGACATTATCAAAATGACATCATCATCAAAATTATGTGCATGTGTAGAAGAACGTGCGCACGAGCGAAGTGAGCGCACACATGCAACCCCTTTGCAAAACGGTAGTAAAGGTAAGTAGAACCCACCCCTGGAATAAATATACTTTCCTTGAGAACTGAAGTGCTTATCTATAGCAGACTGTTCTAAAGGTACTGAACAGAATCACCTTGGGCAGAAGAGCTGGGCTTCTGGGGATTGCAATGAGTAGATCCTTATATTATACATGTAAGAATTAGTAATTTTTGTATCAGTGTATGAAGAAGTCTCAGTGTTATAGCCCTTGAGCTAATGAAGTAGTCTTTCTATGGTCCTCTTGAACATTTAATTATGAAATCCCTGATATAACTCATAATGAACCTGAAGACCTCCATGTTCAGTGCACAGGAATCCACAGATCAACATGGGGAAGAGGCAGGAGGAGGAGATTACATATGTGCTCTCTCTTTCAGTCTTGCACCTTTATGGCAAAAATTGCATAGATTTCTGGTCTACTTTTGGAAGCTAATGTGGAATTGCACAATTATCCTGTGCAACAAATCAGATTTCAGTCTGGCAAGTGCTGCCAGACTGGTGATTGTGGAGAAACATCAATGTAAAACAATGCAAATAAGCATCAAAAGCCTTTATTTAAAATGTATTTGCAATCTAATAATAGATGTGGATTTTTTGAGAAAACTTAAAATTCAAGAAATTACTATTGTTCTTCCAGGCAGATTATATACAAGCTACATTTAGACATGTTTATAATTAATTACACTGCACTACATTATAGTGCATTACATTATAGTGACAAAAATATAATAGTAGATTCCTACACTAATTGCATAATTGGTTCTATTTTGTTCTTAATCTGTTATTTGGACCAAATAAAAAATAGCTATTTGGAAATCACACCTCTGAATGTTATAGTCAGCTATTAAATTGATTCTAGTATTAATTTTAGAGTAAAGTTTAATTCATATCTTTTTAATATTCTGTATTGAACTCTTTTTAAACTAGCCATTCTGAAGTACTTCAGAAGTACAAAAATGGAACATTTTTTAAAAAATCTATAATTCTCTTTAATCTTTATTTTTACAAAACTGTAAATATTATTTAGTTTTGAAAAACTAACACCCTCCATTGCATAAATCTATAGCATGTGACTACAATATGCAGAAAACTGCTTATCATCAAGAACTCCAAAAAAAGTTAGGATTTCCAAATACAGAGAGCCTCTTGCCATTCTTTTCACTAAATATATTCAGATCTCTAAGAACAGACAGTGTTACTCAATTATGTTGTTCCCAGAACAAAGCCGCATGTTTGATTCTTCCCTGCAGAATTGCTTAAAAGAAACTGGGTCAACTAAAAATAGTAGACAAACAGCAGATAGGATGCAAAGCTGTTTTATTGTTGCAGGGTAAAATCACTTAGTGCTAAAGATAAATGCTGATGTTCCTTGTTCATGATGAACATTACAAGATGGATCTATTACCTTTTAGGGGAAAGGCAGAGGGTTGACTTGCAGTGATGGTCCTTTGTTGCCAGTCAGCATCAAATATGTGCTGTTCATCTGTTATTTTGCATAGTTTCACATTTGGAAAGACCTTAGTCCTTAGTGCAGTGGTGGGTTTCAAAATTTTTTACTACCGGTTCTATGGGTGTGGCTTGGTGGGTGTGGCATGACTTGGTGGGCATGGCAGGGGAAGGATATTGTAAAATCTCCACTCCCTCCCTACTCTAGGGGTAGGTTACTGCAAAATCCCCATTTCTTCCCGATCAGCTGGGACTTGGGAGGCAAAGAATAAATGGGGACAGGGCCAGTCAGAATTTTTACTACCAGTTATCCGAACTACTCAAAATTTCTGCTACTGGTTCTCCAGAACTGGTCAGAACCTGCTGAAACCCACCTCTGCCTTAGTGATGGTTCAAACTTTCTATAGCAAATTAATATTACTTTAACATTGTACTTTGTCAAAATTACTAGCTCCTTTTCTCACAATGGCCTGAAGTAATTCTGCATTTTACTTCCTTATCCAATTGTGATGGTTTGCTCATTCTGTAGGCCTCCCTTATTTTGCTGACATAGAGATCATTCTTTGGAGGGAGTCATGCCTATTTTTTAAAATAACTTCTGCATTGTGAGAAAGCAAACCTTTGTACTTCATGTTGGTTTGCTTTCCCTTGTCCATAATCTGGTTTAGGAACACCATTTTTGTAAGTCTTGCTTTGTTGATATTTCATACTTTTTGTCATATCTTCCTGCCCATTGACCAATTTTAGGTAGTTGCAGCCATCCATTCATTTGTTATTTATGCAGAATAGAACCAGAATTCTTCCTTTTGGATCTAATGGAAAAAATGCAGTACTATATACTGTATGTTGACAGCAGCAAGACTGTTGTATGCACAAAAATGGAAGAACACTTTGATTCCTAACTTGGACAAATGGCTGCAGAAGTTGATGGAGTTGGCTGAAATGGCAAAATTGACTATTTTGATTAAAGAAAAGAATGGAGACCGCTTCTGAACTTTGTGCTTGAAGTGGAAAAGAATGAAACTTTGATTTTGGGTTTTACTGATTAGATTGATAAATTTTTATAGAAATGCCTTGTTCATATTATTATTATTATTAAAAAAACAAAAAGTTGTGATTTGACTTATTCTACTGCAACAGAGAAAGTCGGAAGTCAAATGTTTTTTCTTTTTTTTTCTTATCCTCCCTCACTTTTCTTCCCCTTTTCCTCCCCATTTTTCTATTTACTTTCATATTTTGTATCTTATTTTATTTTATAACCCAATAAAAATGTTAAACACCAATTTATGCATTAGAATAGTTTCTTTCAGATGTCTGCAGAATCTGATTAAAAAGATAAGGCAAGATGGTGGCTACATTAAAAAAAATAATAATAGGTGGATTCCATTATTGGGATTCCCATCCTGACAGTTGTAACTTCAGTCTACAAATGTCAGCACCCTTTAAGAGTTCTTGTATATGTCTGTTGAAGTCACCTCCTTCATCCTCTACATTGCTAGATTAATGTCTGCATGCCTCAGTTTTAGCTTTAACTTGTTGCAAATAACTCTCTGCTTAGGGTTTTTTTTCCTCCAGAGAAAACTTAAAGAGGAACTTTTGCACTCAGTTCCTCGTTGTTTTGCTATTTCTATTATTATTATTCCTGTAGCAGCACAGCTGGCATTTTTACACTGGATATTCTGTTAGTCCTTTCACAGGAAAATCATATTTTCAGCAATTTAGCAGTAGTACTCTCATCAGAAATTCACAGCGGGATGAAAAAATATCTCAGCTCAGGAGTTAATTACTTAAAAACATGTTCTTGAAAAATCCATTCCTCCCCTTGGGGCTGTGAGCTAAAAAGAATATCTGTGTAAAATTTCCACCTCTCCCACTATAACTGAAATATTATTCTGTTACAGTGTTCAATAAAAAATGCAGACAATTTCAATCATAATGTGTATCAATTACTGTTGGTAATTTGGAATGTTTTTAAATGATTATGTTACCCAACTTCCTAAACAGTTCAGAGCCTTAGTCCGCATGAATTTTGGAAAGGGTTAGCAATCCATTCCCAGTTTAATCTGCAATATTTTTACTGAAGTTTATGAAACAATATATTCCCACAAAATACACTGAATGTTAACTGCTGCAGGGATAATATATGCCTTTTATTGAAAAAGATGTTTGATCCCTTCTATGGAAGAACAGTTAATTAAGTTCTGGGAATAAGCTTCGATTTCTAGAATAACTTTATATCTCAGAAATTAATCTGATACAGAATTTAATTCAAATTGGAACCCATGCCTAGATTACAATTCAATAATGCATTTGTACCACATTCAAACTTTGAGTTTCTCTCTGCATTAAGTCTACAGTTTAACTTCATAGGACTTCTAAATCAGAAAAGGTTTACTAGTTTGGTCAGATTGGCAGTTCATCATTTCATTTTATGATTTGTGCTGCTCAGAATTCATAATGTATACTGTACAATAGGCTGATATAGTAAGTTTGTTAATTTTTTCAAAATACTGATTTTATTATCATTGTAAATAAAGATATTAGAGATAGATGTGACAGTCCTGATTTAACATTTTGTCTGACCATGATGCTTGTAAGGAAGGATTTCTTGGTCTAAGCCGTTCAAAAAAGTTTTGTAAAGATAAATTTTGATTTTATTCAATGAACATTACACTGAGGTTTTATATTATGTCTTATTAGAAGAACAGAATAGAAATGGGGAAATTGATAGGATTTTGTAGTTAAAATGGCTTTGTGCTCATGGATTATGAGTCCTAAAAATAAAACTGGACCTCAGCTTTGGTGGAATAGCATACCCTTTGCTTCTAATGCATTGTTGTACCAGGAACTTACAAGCAGAGATGGCGCCTACCCATATTAATAGCATGAACAATTTCTTCTCAACTGGCATACAAGAAACAGTGCTTGGAAAGAGAGGCAACATTATCTCACATTTTCTCCAATGATCCTTAATTGAACCTCTGGTATGGTATTTAACCTGTACATCTGCCAATCTATCCTTTTCATTTGTGGGGATCAACCTGCACAGGTCACAGGTACACTGGCTGTATGAATTCTCCCTCATACTGAAAAAACTCTTGTTTTTAGCATGAAGGTAAAAGTGCCAATTAAAATGAGCTGGGCTATACAGTAGGTATTATTTAAAGTGCCTTATTATTGTGTGATTCCTTCTCCCTGGGTTTAACAGCAGATCTGTTTATCTGAACACCTGGTCTTCTTAATGGCTGTAGGCAGCTCTCCCTTCCTGCACTCCCTCATTCTCTTAGAGAAACACTATTGTTTGAAATTCTTACAAGATGACCCGCTTTCTTGGATTCCCTTCAAAAGAACTGGAAAAGTTATTAAGAACAATCCAATTAGCCATTGGTAAATATGAACATTATTTAGTTATCTGTGACCTATAGCATCACAGCAGCTAGACCTATAGTTGAAGTATGTGTCAAGACTTTGGTGGGTGGGGTGGGGATTACTGTAAAACAGATGAATTAAAGGATATTGTTCAGAATATCATTAATCATACAAATAATATATTGCATGATTTCACAATAGAGGAAGCTGTAAAGACTGAAAACTTTCCAAGTTAAAAAAAAAAAGGAAAAATGCTTTAAAATATTTAAAGTATGAAGATCTGTTGTTCTATGTCTATTCTTTTCATTTTCTAGTAATGCTGACGATGACGATGATGATGATGATGATGATATAAGTCATTACATATAGTGTACTGCTATATGGCAGAGGGATTGAGGATTAATGTTGTAGGGTCAAGAGAAAATTGCATTTTTCTTTTCATCTAAACCAAACATTATATAATCTTAATTATTCTTAGAAAGCCAGTTTGGAAAGGCAGCAAGTTCTCAAATTTATTCTTTATGGGCGCTTTCCTATATATATTTCTTATTGCAAGACTAAGTCAAGATATTTTACTATCTGAGGAAAGGATAGAAGCCCCTCTAATTCTCTGTACAGAAAGTGATTATCTGGCTGTCACACTTATACACTAAGGACAGATATATTATCCTCTGGACATGTAGAGGGGCTGCAGTAGCAATCTGGTATGCAATCTGCATGTAACATCCAGAGGCCTCAGCACTTTCTTGGCTTAAATTTTAAGAAGAGCAGCCACAACCTAAATAAATAAATAAATTGTTCTCTAGTCGATGGCTTTTTTTTAAAATTTGATTTATATGCCGCCCTTCTCCGGAGACTCAGGGCGGCTTACAATGCGTTAAGCAATAGGCTTCATACTTTTGTATATTTATATTTATACAAAGTCAGCTTATTGCCCCCACAAACTGGGTCCTCAATTTACCCACCTTAGAAATGATGGAAGGCTGAGTCGACCTTGAGCCTGGCTAGGATTGAACTCAGAGAAATTACAGGCAGCTGGTGTTAATTGCTGCCTTTAGTAGGAGGCATTAGCCCTCTACGCTACACAGGCTCCTTTTGACAGATATATCCGAGGCCCTAATCTTGTGGCTACTTAACATTGCACGACAAGGTCAGTCCTGGATGTCTAAGGTCTGGGAAGAATATATAGCACATTTTCCTTGGAAAGTCCAGTATTTGCTTTATACTATTCACTAGTATAATATTTATACTATTCCCACTCTTGGTCTCTGCCACACGTTTTTTCCCCATAATTCTTAATATAAACTTTTGCATAAACTTGAATGTACTCATTAACTCATTACATCCTGTAATGTTCTTAATGAGTACATTCATTACACTCTGTCAAGGACCTTGAAGTACTCATTTCTAAAGATCTAAATGCCAGAGCCCACTGTAATAACATTGCCAAAAAGGCATTAAGAGTTATTAACCTAATCTTGCATAGCTTCTCTGGTAATATTGTACTACTAACTAGAGCATACAAAACATTTGCTAGGCCAATTCTTGATTACAGCTCATCTGTTTGGAACCCGCACTGCATATCAGACATAAATACAATTGAGAGAGTCCAGAGATATTTTATGAGAAAAGTCCCCATTCCTCTAACCGCAATAAAATACCTTATGCCACCAAATTCCAAATTTTGGACTTAGACAACTTAGAACTTCGCAGACTTCAGTCTGACCTAAGCATAGTACATAAAATTATCTGCCACAATGTCCTTCCTGTCAATGACTACTTCAGCTTCAACCATAACAATAAATGAGCAAATAATAGATACAAAATCAAGGTAAATCACTCCAAACTCGATTGCAGAAAATATGACTTCAGCAACAGAGTGGTCAATGCCTGGAATGCACTATCTGACTCTGTAGTTTTTTCCCCAAACCTCCAAAACTTTAACCTTAAACTGTCTATTGTTGACCTCACCCCATTCCTAAGAGGTCTGTCAGAGGCGTGCATAAGTGCAGCAGGGTGCCTATCATCCCTGTCCTGATATTCCTTTTTACTTACTCTTTTCATGTATTCAAATTATGTTTATATTTTTACCTGTTATCTTATATATGCTTGACAAATAAACTTATAATTATGATTATGATTACAGGATTATCTCTAGTTCATGATTGAATGATGGAGTCCTTGCTGCCATTTAAGCTCACTAGATGAGTAACGAGATAACTGAAAGAAAACAATGAAGTTCAGAGAACACTAAAGACTTCAAACTACAGGATTTCTTTTTCTTTTTCCTTTATTGTGGTACAGTTTTGGATATTAAAAAGTTGGAATGAATTATCTTTTGTTTTGCTAACTTGATCTAGTGTGATTTGATAGAATTCTTGTACTACTTTTTTTCCCTTGAGGAATATACTTTCAGAAACTAAATTTTCCAATCTTCTGGAACAAAACCTGAAAAATGCTGCAGATTCCTTCAAATCACCATAGCTCTGCTCTGCTTTGAAAGTTATGAACTACACAATCTGTTTTGATATCCAAGACATAAGCCAGCTTTTGTAGGAGAATATTAATACTAATATATACATGGTTGTTATGAAGAAGTTTTGCAAGGCAATTAGCTGGCACTGGGTTTAATTCTGTTTGTGCTTTTCCAATTCAATTGGTTGGCTCTCAGTTTAGATCAGACTCAGTTTAAAGTGTTTTTTAAAAGGAAAGACCTTTAAAGTTCTTAATGGTTTTGAACTGAATGCCTGAAGAGCCACTTTCTCCTATTGGCACTTTCATGTCCGCAGAGTATATAAAACTTGTTATGTATGGATGTACATAGGAATTTGCATGATTGCCACGGATTGGATAGGATTCGCGGTGGGAAAAATAAAATGCTGTCAGTGGCTGGCCAGCAAGCAGAGGGGAGTTTAAAAGGCGAGCCGCGGCTGCCACGCTGGCAGTTCTTTATGGTGATCAGCTAAATAAACTAGGAGAACAAGTTCTGGAGTCTGTCTCTTCCTTCCCATGCTCCAAACTTAACAAAACTATTCAATATATTGGGATGGAGGAAGACTATGATAGGGGGAAAAATATAAATGGCATTCCATCCAGTTTCCCATTAAGGTTCCCCATTTTTGAGAAATCCATTTAAGTATTTTTTAATTTTTCTGATTTCATATTACTTTTATACTGTTTAGTTTTACTGTAATTTCAGTTCAGAGGAAACACATCAGGTGAATAAGTAGACAATCCTTTAGTCTTGTGCCTAATAGACTATTCTGGAAATTCTTTGGCCATTTGAAAGGTAGGTGCAATGCTTGACTCTGGCTTAAGGCTACAGAAGACATGTTAGCATGTTTTTGGCTAGGTTTATTTTCCAAGCATCCATCAAGAACCACCCTGTGAAAAACGGAACTATAGCCTTAAATGCTGCAGACATAGGCAAACTTGTGTGGGTGGGGGTTTGCATCGTTAAACAAATAAAAATTTAAAATTTAAAAACAGCGTTAGAAAAATGCAACCAAAGTCTTATAGGATTTCTTTTGCCATAAACAGAGTAACTGCATTAAACCTCATTCTCAGAGAAGAAAGCGATCTGTAGCTGTTTTTTATGAACTGCACCATGCTACTTAAACTGAAGATAGAATACTTTAGCATTTGAGTGCTCCTTTCACCCACTCTCACATTTCTTTCCTATAGATAAAAAACATAGTTAAGGAAGATCTTCAAAGGTTAGGATTAGGGTTAATTCTGCTACATACCAAGATCAAATCTAGATGTACTTGGTCTCTGAAACTACCTGTTTCTTAAAACGTAATTTACTACACCATTAGAGGATACGGATATACAGAAATATGTGACCCATACTGGCAAATAAAAAATATGTAGTGATAAATAAAAAGATGTAAAGCCAATAAACTAAGGAAATGGAAAAGGTGCAGAGAGAATGATGAAGATGATGGCTTGGAAGCTTAGAAGCTAAATCCTACGAAGAACTGCTAAAGGAGCTGGTCTAAAGAAGAGAAGACTATGGGGAGATATGAAATATATGATATGAAAACAGACTTCCAATACTCAAAGGCCAGTCACAGGGAACAGTATGTGGATTTATTTTTCATAGTATCTGAAGAAAAGGACCAGAATCATTGGGAAGGTTAGAGGAGAAACTATTAGGCCTGAAAGACCAGGGCCATATGTCCCAAAGGTGCTTTTTCAGGAGGCAACTGGACTTAAAAAGCTTATCCAAAGCTTCTTGGATAAGAAGCAAAACTTCTTCAAAGAAAAACTAGAAAGTCCAGTTGCCTCTTGAAAAAGCACCTTTGGAACAAGCATGACTGAGAATCTCCATAGACACCAGGGCCACATGTTAAGTTAAGGTGATTTATTGCTCATGCCTATGCACAGGAATCTAGTCAACTATCAGTGCTATTTTGGTGCTAGATAAGGGTTAACTGAATTCAAGAGGAGTTGGATTTAATCTGTTTGTGGCAATGTGGAGACTCTGAGCTGATTCCTCTTTTGACTCTGCCCCCAGGCTCTGCCAGTCCTCCTACAGAAATAACGATGAGTTTCCTGATTATGAATGTTATTAAGCAGTAACATAGCCTCCTCCCTAGAATTGTGGATGTTCCAAGAGCAGAAACTGGGATGGTGTGATGATTCCTGCTCTGGGCAGGAGGTTGGACTAGGAGATGCCCAAGATAACTTCTAACATAAATCTTCATAAGAGGTTTAAAATTATTGAACTAGGTAGCAAAAACACTGTATAAATTAAAGACAGAAAGGCTTGTTTTCATTGTGAGCTGATTTTATGTTTTGTGGCATCATATAGACAAATTTGATTGCCTACATGGTAGTCAATTGGTTGAATTAAAAAAAAGGTGGAAACTGAAATTGGTTGGGGCTGAGCATATGTCAAATAACAGTGAGGTGAATAGTGTAGGGTGGTTAGCTGAGAACTCAAAAAGATTAATTTTCACTATGAAAACACTTATTTTTTTTAAAGAAAGGAGTGTAAGAAAATAACATAATTGCCTTCTTAGTAGCAGACTGAAAACTTTCCTGCCTTTCATAGTCCAACATGTTAATAAAATCAGGCATCCCAAATACCTTCGATTTAGCCTTTCCCCCCTATAAATTATCCAAACTATGTCATTCATATGAATGATTTAGGAATAGCAATTGCCAGCTGTACTATAAAGAATGAATCTATGGAAACTAAGAACGGGTTATGGTAGATTTACTGTCAAAGGCATGATTTATAATCTGGAAATGTATGCAGAAAGAGAGGCCCACCAACTGGGCCTGTATCATCTGAAGCAATCAAATCCCACAAATATAAGGCAATTTAGCATTACCATTTCCAAGTGTTCCCCACAATAAGGACCCTTGTGTGCTGAAGTTTAATATTCAGAGCAGAAACCACAAACTCTAACAGCCGCTCCTGGTCAAGATAGTTAATAACAGTTTCCAGGCAATGGCACTTTTGTAATAGTTTTGCTGAAAGCAGCTGGGGATTTATTTGTATGTCTACTTCTCCATCTGAGAACTAGAACATGATAATGGGACAGGCATCCATTTGCTGACTGTATTGATATAATTTCATCTGAATTTATAATGTGGGAATTATAGCACTGGTAAAAAATACAAGCCAATCGCCTTCTCATTATACTACAGATATTGTAGTTTAAGGAATGAGGGTCAGGGTGGGGGAAGAAGGAATGTGGACTATTGAATATTCCAAGTGCTTTCCAATGGTTTCTATATCTGAACATGCAAATTGGGGCTATTTCCATCAGATTCATTAAAGGTATGCTCCCAACAATGACTCTTTTTAAACAGAAAGGTCTTTGTATTTGATAAAACATAAAGATCTATTATACTTTTTAAAAAATGCCTCTAAATACATCAAATGTGTGTGTCATGAGAGAAGTTGGCAAAACAAAGATTAAATTCCAAAATTAGTTTGATTCAGTTAGCAGCCTCTGTGGAAAAAGAAAAACACCTCTAGTTAGAAGGCTCCAGTCTAAGCGCCCCTTCTCAGACTTAATAATTATTCAATGTGTATTGGAGCTCTCTCATCAGGTGACTCTGACTCTTTAAAACAAGAAAATCACTAACAAAAATTAAAATATATCATGCAATTCATATAGCTACCTCCAAACCTTGGTTCATCATATCTGGGGCCATGATCTTGAATGTGCCCAGCCTGGATTTCCCAGAGCACAAACTTACAGGCACATGAGGGTAGAACAGAAATACATACATGTAAGGAAGATATATGGAATCACTGTTTAGATCTTCCCTTATATATACATAGATACACATAGGCAACATATATGCACCTCACTATACTTCACCATAACACTGAAACCAATCTTGAGTTCAAGAACATTTTCTCCATAGAGATTTTCCAAACAGATTCCCTCCTAACTTTTACATAATTTATTCTCACATGTCTGCTGCCAAATCCATCCACCAGGCTCTAAGAAATCCTTCTATTTTAGAGCAACCAATAAGAAAAAGAATATCCACCTTTCCTTATGAATCATATTTTCAACAACCCAACCTCCTGCATAAGAACATTATTGAGACAAGTACAAATGTATTACAGTAACTCAGAACACCAGAAAGAAGGAAACAAATGTCTATACAACATCTTCCAATAAAATGGATACTGAGGCAGTTTTATCAGAAGATGCCTGACCATCCAACCAACTTTAGCACAACCAATACAAACTATGGGAAACTTAACACCATCATATATCAAAAACATCTCAGAAACAACTAACAGACTGTTACAATCACATGGCACCCCTTTAGCACATAAACCAATTAGAACCCTCCAAAACATTTAAGTAAACAAAAAGGCTCAATTGCCTAAAAAGGAAAAACAGGAATCCTCTACAACCTTACAATGTAAAGATTGCAGTAGCACTATGTAGGACAAGTAGGCAGAAAATTAGCAAAGTTGGTAGGAATACCAACTAACAGTCAGAAGACACAATGAAAATTATATAATCTCACAACACATAGACAGATATAAACATAGTTTCATCCTGTGAGCATCCTAACCCAAGCTTAATCAATAATGAATTCCCAGTAGCTTGGCATTCAGACAAATCAGTGATCGATAGACACATGGAGATAAACCACATTTTACACTGTTCAAAAGAGACAAAAAAACTAAGAAGAAAAAATATACTACAACACATCTTTGCCAGCAGCCAATACCCAGATAATTAGAGGTTAACATTAAACAAACAAGCCCAAAGTCAGACCCTAATTAAGGAACTAAAAAGGAAAAAATCACAGGCCCACCAACACTGGCAGGGCAAGCTTCTATACATAAACAAGGAACAACTTCCCCTCCCCACACACATATTCACACAATAGCACTGATGTCATTGCTTAGTTAGATAGTGAAATGTCTGCAAACAAACAAGCAACTTGGAGAGTACCAAGGACTCCACGGTGATGTTGCCCAGCACAACATAAAAAATAAAAGAATACAGTCTTACAGTTACTTGACATCTAATTGGTCTTTGAACAGTTTTGTATAACAAACGGCTTTGTTACGCTAAATCATTAGAACTTTTTAACTTTTATGGTTGAATTTTGTAAGTAATCAATTGCAGTTTGTCATCTAAATCAGTTTTCATTTCTCCATCACAACCATTTATCTGAAATGGTATAGGATCTCATGCTTGGACCAGGAGGTTGGACTAGAAGACCTCTAAGGCCTCTTCCAATTCTGTTATTCAGTTATTCCATTAGTCACAGTGTGACAAATCAAAATCAATTGCAGACATTTTCAAGGAATGAAGAAAAAACGAGACGAGACAAAGTTTTCAGAATTTAGTCTTAGTTTGGGGACATTATGCATTCCTTCTAATGTCTTGGCTGAAGTGCAGAAGCCTTTCTGGGATCCATAGGAGCATCATGTGTTATGTCTTCTTTCCTTCCATTGACTGAATAGTTGGCTTTATTGCAAATCTTTATAAACCTAATGAAATTCCCTTCACCTATCTTTAAGGATTAGCATTAATATTCTGAACAAACTGCATGACTGCTAATCTTTTAATGTCCCCTAAGATATGTACCAAATGAAATTTATAAATAATAAATGAAAATCCACTTTTTAAGAAATAGCAAATCGCTTTCTACTTTTCCCAAGCAAAGTTTGTGTTTCTTTAAGAAACAAAGCCGGCAACTCTGTTAATACTTTATCCAATCCAGCCTAAAGATTAGTTTGATTGAAAAGCAAATCAAGCTTGGAATTATAGAATCTAATTAGCCACCACATTTCCTCCTGTGACCCCTAAAGAAGGGATATTCTACCAACATTCTGGGAGCAATCTTTTTTTTTAAAAAAAAAATGCATACAGTTATACCCACATTATGGGTATCAGGTTTATTCTCTATTTTCAAATCAAAAGAATGAATGCAAACTAAACAATGCTGTGGACTTCGGGCGCTTCATACTGCTGTGGGAAAAATCAATCTTTTGTGTTCTTAAGTGGTGTATTCTGAGATAGTCTATCATCCTATGAGATATCATAACTATCATCCTAGAATTCAGTTATCTTGAAGAAACATTATTTGAAGACCTTTTTTCATAGTAGTTCCAAAATAATTAGTTGCGGCTAAAAGTATAACCTTATACATACCTACCCAGAAGATCTGAACAAGTTCAGTAGCACATACTCTAAATCAATGGCATAAGATTGCAGCCCAACTTCTCAGCCAACTGATTCTATTGTCAGATTGCTTTTGACATTAGGAAATCTGCCCTCCTATGTTAAATGAGTCAATCCACCAGACAATCCTAAACTGTACTCATAGTAGTTCTGTGGCTTGCAGCCTACTGTGGCTAATATTTTAAGCCTTGGTGAGTCAAAAGTTTTCACCTTTTGAATGAGACTGACTTGTACCTTCTTTTCTAAAGAGACAACTTGCCTTAAATGCACTTTTCGTGATGTTCTTAAAAGCACTGTCTTCATCATCATCATCTTCATCATCAATCTCAAAGTCTGGAGAGATTTAGCAAAAGGAGGAATGGTAAAACAGAATTATCACATGTCATTCCAAACATCATCAACCACTATTCTGAAGGCAGCATTTAAAGACCAACTAACAGCCACAGTGCAAACAAAGTTATAACTTGACAGATCACAAGAAACCAGACCATATAACACACATACATACCAAATCAACCCAAAACCAGACCATGACATCATCAGAAGACATCCAAACAACAACACCAGCACTAATTTACATCACACAGATGGTACTTAAAACCAAGGACTATGACTCAGCAGCTACAGCCAGCCAATCACACAATCTGAAATCAGACCAGGACTCAGAAAGTTATTTAAAGGCCAGTTCTCCCCCAGAACAATCCAAAGCGCACTGAAGATGTCTCCTCTAATGGGAATGAAATGCTTGCAACTAAATTGCCAAACTCAGAGCTCAAACCAACAACAAAACATCCCTCCAAATTTTATCAATGAATAAAACCCTTGCTTTATTATGAATTATTGGCAGCTTCCTGAAGCAAACACTAAATATGTCTGACTATGTATCTAAACTATGTATTAAACTACATACTGTATATAGCATACACCATTGAACAATAAAGTTTTTTCACTACTTTTTTGTCATAATCCTTTCCAAGGGGTTACATTTATATCTGCTCTGGTATGGGATGAATGGGGCATGCGAATTGCACCTTCAAACGATCCTTTTCCTCTTTGAGGGAAAAAGAAAGAAAAAGACAAGTACCAGAAACTTCAATCAATGTCTCAGAACTGAAAACGATGACCCTGTCAAACTGTTGTCATTAAAGGTAACTAACCATATTAAAAGAATATTAAAATATGGGCTTCTTTGCATAACAGAATGAGTAAATGTGCTTTTAAGTTTTTCACTCCGCTTGGAGGTGTAGGTGGCATTTTCATTCCAAAACTTTGAAGTCAGAACAAAATGTACAGGTAGAGGGTACTAGATCAAATAATAATCAACTTCAAAAAGCATTTTGGCTGCTAGATATCCCAGGGCTAATTTCCTCTAGACATTTTAAATGTAAATGTCTAAACTCATTTAAAAATGGTAAATTGGTCTAGGTTCAGTCAAAACCCATCCTGACATGGAACAGGGAGAGAGTGCTAATTGTCATTTGTTTGTCGAACAAATTCCATTTGGAAAGCAATGAAACCTCCAAGCTAATTCTTTTAAGGTGAGCTGGTCGTTGTATTATCAGTTAAATGCAGTAAAATGGATAATCACATGATGATAATGAAAATGGAGCCCGCGTTAATATTCAGGCTTACTCTGCCAGAGGGCAGATAGTGATGAAACTTAAGTAGTATAATGTTCTATTGGGTACAATGGCACCAAGTCTGCTCTTTAGCTGCACAGATGCTTTCTTTGCATTTTAAAAAACTTTATCAAAGCACCATGGCAATGCAGAAAATGTCAAAATGAAATGCACTGTAGGCAAATTGTGATTTCATTAAGTTTAAATTTATTGCTTTTGACTGATGTATTACTATGCTTGTTAAGAACCAGTAATTTAGAATATATGCCTGCCTGGTAAAATAGCTTTGTCTCCTAGCATAACACTTTACATAGACTTTGAAAGGCCACTGTAATTCAAAGAGAGTCGGATATTATTTTTTTTCCCTTAAAGAAATAATTTTGAATAGTTAACCGTAGTTGATCTTGTGGACAGATAATCTTCTGCATTGATTCTGAATATACTGTTAGTGTCCTTGATAATTAACAACACCCTTAATATTTTTATTTTTGCTAATCTTGGATGTCTACATTTACTCCACTGACTACTGAAACTTAGGAAAAAAGCTAAAAAGATACTTGGTGTATTGTTTCATTCAGCATGCATAGTATATTGAGTATAACTGTATCCAAGTTATATTTTCAAACTCATTGTTGGCAAATTTAGTTTATATGTCGTTTATTTGACAAAGTAAGATCTAAACTTTCAAAGTAGGATGCCAGGTCTTTCATCTGACAGTTTTCATAATAATTAAATCTCTGCTTGTTTGAAGAAATGTTAGAGTGTTACATTCATGGGGAAGGACGGGACATTTTTATAGAAATACATAAAAACAAGGCTAATACATTGCCAGTATATGAATAATATCATTCTTTGGACTAATCAAAATTCCTATACCACCTACCTGAGTTTCCAAGTCACAACATTTATTTATGAACCAAACAAAAAGAAATTATTGCTTTCAAAATAAATGACAAATATATAATTAATTATGGGAGACTTTACTCTCAGCATCCTAACTCCTACAAATACTAAGTCCTACAAAAACCAGCTTACAAGTGGTAGACAATTACCATCCCCAACAAAGAAATGCTAATAATAAACTAATTGAAAAATAAATCAATTCTGTATAATTTAAAAATTGTAATGGAACATGGGCTGCAAGAGTCCTTGTCTGATGCATCCCGTTTTACATCAGTAATTTTTACTGGGAAAACAACTTCCTTTTTCCTATTTTCTTTTTTCTATGGCACACTTAAAGATATCTCTATCCCCTAAATGATGTTTCTGTGGTAGACATGAAAAAAAGCCTTGAGTTGACATGTTGCAGTGGGTAAGAAGAAACAGTATAAACCAATTCAAAAAAGAGAACCAAGGGATGACTTGTGTGACTTCTGATCCTGACTTCATAATTCAAACCATGTGACCTACATATCTGTGTTCCCATATGTATAAAAGGTAGCAATATCACTTAAACTTATATACTGCTTTACAGTGCTCTACAGAACTCTCTAAGCAGTTTACAGAGTCAGCATATTGCCCCCAACAATCTGGGTCCTCGTTTTACTGACTTCGGATAGATGGAGACCTGATTCAACCTTGAGCCTGGTAAGATTCGAACTGCCAAATAACAGGCAGCTGCAGTTGGCAGAAGTAGCCTGCAGTACTGTACTTAACCATTGTGCTACCGCAGCTCGTTATGAATGGTATGTCATTATGTGTAGATATGTCATCACTTTTTCATCATTGTGTTTATTTATTTATTTATTGCATTTATATCCCACCACAACCAATTCAATATTTGGTGGCTGACTTGGATAGATATAACTTGGTATCCACATATTTCACCTAACTGCTTTGAGCTTTTGGGATGGAGACAGAAGATTCTCATCAGTGCCCAATCAGAAAAACTGTATGGCCATGAAGAGGCACCAGGAGCCAACCAAAATGGGCCTCCATCCAGTTCAAACAGAATTCAGGTTACAGTTACTTCATCCTGTGCATCCATATCTTCTTGTGTAGCATTTGCAAACTAGTATGAATTCAAACTATTCACCTGAAAAAGACTGGATCTCTGGATTCTAATCATTCAGATATTTCAGCAAAGCAATGCTTTTACATTGTGTTACAATGTAGATCTGTTGGGTAGACAGAGTACAATGTTAGATGAACACAGTTAAGATTTTGACACCTGAAATGCAAGAAATGGCCATTTATCGCTTTTTTGTTTCATGTTGTGTTTTGAATAGAGTGGAAACAATAACTCAGACACCAGCACTAGGATCTTGTTTTAAGGTGCTGAACAAAGTTAGCATCATGCTGTGAACCACTAGCTGGAGCTAAAGACCTGTAGAGCAGTTTTTCAATATATTAAAAAAAAAAAGAAAAGAAAAAGCATACATTGAATCTCAAGACTTGCATTGCCTGAAGATAGGAGTTTAAACCCAGGATGTTTAAAAGTGTATTTCAAATAGATTTTGGACAGAAATTTGGGGACAATGAGACTTGTAACATTTCTCAAAAGAGAGAGATTTCTTAGAAAATGGAAACATTTGCCATTAGTGTTTGTTACAGTTGGCAAAACTAAACAAATGCAGATTCAGAAGAAGCAGGGAGCAAGACCTCTAAGTCTCTAAGGAGAAAAGGGAGAAAGGAAGTTGCTGGCATAATTAAAACTAGCTATATAATATTAATCAGCAACTGGTTATTTACGTTTATTTCACATAAAGACATATTGTGAATAATGAATAATCCACACAACTATAAAATAAATTGTTATGGACTGCCTTCTGTCATGGTTATTGCTTTATTCAAAATTAGGTGTCTTATTGTTTGTTTCCTTGTATAAGATTTAAAGCATGACACACAAAATAGGGCTCCTAAATTACTAAACTTCAGCTTTGAAATGCTATTCTTTGAAAAATGCTATTCACTCAGTTTCCAATTTGGTGATTCAGATGAACCATGTTATTATAGTAGGGTTATAATATATGGTGAGCAAAAATTTAGAAGCCCAACAAAAACCCCTGGTCCAAGTTGTTCACTTCTTTTTGTGTCATCTAGTGGATATCTGAATTTTGTAGCCCATGTAGAGTAAAAAGAAACGAGCAGCAGTTCCTTCCAGCTGGGAGAGAAACAAAGCTGCTTTGAGATGCTGGTTTTGGAAAAGGCCCGTCCAGAGGTGGGTTTCAGCAGGTTGTGACCAGTTCTGGAAAACCGGTAGCGGAAATTTTGAGTAGTTCAGAGATCCAGTAGTGGAAATTTTGAGTAGTTTGGAGAACCGATAAATACCACCTCTGACTGCCCCCACCCCAATCTATTCTCTGCGTCCCGAGTCCCAACTGATTGGGAGGAAATGGGACAGTAACCTTCCCCTGGAGTGGGGAGGGAATGGAGATTTTACAATATCCTTCCCCTGGAGTGGGATAGGAATGGAGATTTTATGGTATCCTTCCCATGCTCACCAAGCCACACCCACCAAGCCATGCTCACCAAGCCATGACACATCCACCAAGCCACAACCACAGAACCAGTAGTAAAAAAATTTAAAACCCACCACTGGCCCAGTCCATTCTTCTCCTCTTCTGATACTTTTGTCACTGCCCTTATTTTGGAGGCCAGGAGTTGAGCTCTCAGTCAAGCCTTCCTCCAGCTGGGTACCCCCTAAATGTGGGTAGACCGTTATTCTTATGTCCTATCATTAAAGCTACTTAGATAAACCATCAGTCAACCATGTGTCGGGATTAACTAGTCATGTATCTATATATCCACATGGAATCTGAAGTGGATTTAGGAGGAAAAAAGGTGGAAAACCAATAAAACTCATTTCTTTTAGTCCAATGCTTGCTAATAAAGAGCTGGAACAGAATATAGTTTTGATTCTCATAGGACAGAATGCTCCTAATATAATGCTTGTGTATTTCATACAATTTCATTGTATTCCTTATTCCTATCAGACCCCTAGAAATATGAAATTATATGATCTATTGCCTTTTTGAGTCTCTCTCTCTCTTTCTCTCTTTCTATTATGTAAACATGTCATACCTGTCAGCATCTGTTTAAATCAAATGATTTTTTTTCTGGAATGAGTCCAGAACAAGATGCAATTCTTCAAGTAGCTACTGACAGGTGCAACATACACACCCATGTTTGCTCCAAATCACATTTCCTTCAAATATAGTTAGATGCACAGCCATAGCATCCACTTGCTGTCCCTTTCTTGTGTTCTTTCTTATGAGAGAGAGAGGGAGGGAGGGAGGGAGGGAGAGGGGGGGGGATAGAACCCAAATGCATATAAAATCAACACTAGGATCCAAGTGGAAGTCAACTCTACTTTTTCAGCTTTTCCATCCACTTTTAATAAACGTTTGCCATTTCAGAGATCTCCGAACCCATTCTGATGATTATTCAATGAAAACACAGGAAAATCCAGTTTCACAAACAATATTCTTATTCAAGTTTAATACCCATAAGTCTTGCTTTGGGAGATTTGCTTTTCATATTAATATATTGTCATTAAGTTTGTCTATTTTATTAGTTTATTAAAATATACATTTTTCCAACTGAATGACAAAACCAAAGAACATTTACTGCTTAAGCTTATCCATATCTACTTGAAGTACATTCCTAGGTAAGTAAGTGTAAGTAAGTGTAAGTTTTCAATCTTGAAAAATTTTCAAATTTACAAATATCCTAAGTATATATAATTGGAAAACGTATGTTTAGTGAAGGAGACCGGCCTTTTAATCACTAAACCATGGTTAGGCTCATGATGTAGATGAAGTAGACCAGTAAGAGTTGTATTAAGAATGGACTAAGTTTAAGTTAATTAGAAGGCAAAGCTGTTCAGAGGATAAAAGGCAGAGAAAGTCTAAATAAAAGGCATAAACAGTTTAACAAGAAGGGAACTAGTCATGGATTAAAGCAGTATAATTTTTCTTTATCAGATAAAAACATAGAAGCCTTACTTGTCTCACATGGCAAAGATCAAAGGAAGCTATTTAGATTCAAAAAATGTGTCTCTAGAGCAGGAGTATGGAAGCTATAATACCAGGGTCACCTGTAGACCCCTTTGCTCTTTTAAGTGATTTTAGGAATCTTCCCTGGTCATAATTGCTAGAATTCAGCTACACAGTTTCCTTGTATTTTAAGATAGGAAGCATGAAAACTATAGACTGACTCCTTTACACATTTTTTTTAAAAAGAAGCTCCTATCCATCCCACAATAAGCAAACAAACAAACAAAACATAGTCCTCAAATTACAACAGTTCATTTAGTGACCATTCAAAATTTCAACATCATTGGAAAAAGTGACTTTATGATTGTTTTTCACACTTATAACCATTGCAACATCCCCATGGTCATGTGATCAAAATCTGGATGCTTGGCAATTGACTCTTATTTATGACGTTTGCAGCATCCTGGAATGATGCAATCCACCTTTTGTGAGTTTCTGACAAGCAAAGTCAACGGGGAAGCCAGATTCAATTAACAACTGTGTTACTTAATAGCTGCAGTAATTCTCTTAACAACTGTGGTGAGAAAGGTCATACAAAGGGGCAAAATCACTTGTCTCACTTAGCAGCATAAATTTTGGGCTCAGTCGTGATCATAAATCGAAGACTACCTCTATAGAAAATCATGGTTGTACTTTCAAAGGTGTACCGTGGCCACCAAACATGCTGCTCCTTACTTACACTATGTTTGCCATATGCCCTCTTCTGGATTAAAGCATTACATCTCAACCATGTCCCAAAGGTGCTTTTTTTCAAGTGGCAATTGGACTTTCTGGTTATTCTTTGAAGATGTTTCACTTCTCATCCAAGAAGCTACGTCAGCTCTGGCTGGATGGTGGAAATAGAAGGATAACAGGATAATCCTTCCATTCCCCACCATTCAGCCAGAGCTGACAAAACTTCTTGGATGAGAAGCGAAATGTCTTCAAAGAATAACCAGAAAGTCCAGTTGCCTCTTGAAAAAAAGCACCTTTGGGACAACCATGACCTGGATGACTGAGAAGCTCCATAGACATCTCAACTATGTATTATTAGCATTAATCAATGCAAAAGCAAACTTAAGACTATACTTCTAGAAGTAAGGGGACTGACTTGAACATGATTTGATTTGGACTGCGCTATCAGTCCCAACTCCCATCAGGTTACATATGAGAAAAGTATACTATTACACAAATGCAGCTTTGAAGGCAAAAAGGTAGTAGCTTAACAAATTAACAAATGAGGGCAGAGTGCCTTTCAAAGGGACAATATCTGGTCCATCCAGATGAAATAGCACCTACTCAGCCAAGACCTCCTAATCATCTACACAGTCTCATCAGTGGCACAAGCTGGCTCCTGAGGGAGTCAGACTCTTGGAAACAGATAAAGCTCCAGAAGAATATGTCCTTTCTCCAGGAGAGATTAATGTAGATGTGAACACATTAGTGCTGTTTAAGTAAAAGTATACCATCTGACAGATAACTGGAATTGGAACTATTAGATTACCAAATAATGGACCTTTTAAATTCTGTCATCATTACTTATCAAGTACATTAACTTTCAGCCTGCAATTCTGAGTATGGTGTTATTGAGCTTTTGGGAGATTAAATTACTGGACTTTTGTTTGTGAATGCCTGTGAAATTTCCTGAAAAAGATCGCCGTCTTCCTCTATTGTGCCAGTGTGAATACCCATAACAGACTTTATGAGATATTTATAGACATATAAGTGATAGGCCTAATGCAGCCTAATGCCTGTCTACCTGAGAGGAAAAATTGGATGGGATTAGATAACATTCTTACGATATGCCTTTTGTAAAGCTTCTCAGGGCAAAGGGTCTGGATTCCTTAATTCTCCCTTTACTCTTGACTACCCAATATATTTTAAATGTTATCCTTTGTAGATATCTTCTGCAGTGAGAGGTTTATTCACAAGGCTTTTGTTTTTATTTGGGGAAAAAAATCCTCCTATCGGTGTGGATGTATATGAAGCTGAAAATCAACATTGTGTGAACATGTCCGCTCACTAGAGTGGATTTTGATCTCTGTCTGGCATTCACTGTGGACCACATATCTGCCTGTCCTCACAGCTACACTCCTCTTTCCCTAAGAGATTTGGTCACATGGGATATTGCAAATGGTGGACTTGTGGTTCCTGCTCAAAGCACAAGTGGCAATTGTAGCTAGGAAGGCCTTCGCTGAATTTTGTGTTATGTACCAGTTATATCCTTTCCTGGATAGGGAAACTCTCTGTTTGGTCACTCTTGCCCTGGTCACTCTTGCCCTGGACCAAACTATTGCAATGTGCTGTACATGGGAACACCCTTGAAACTGGTGCAGCATACAGCTGTGTGAGCCATGGTGGCACAGTGGTTGGAATGCAGTATTGCAGGCTAATTCAGTTCACTGTCAATTGTTCAGTCCTTAGCGGTTCAAGATTAACTCAACCTTCCATCCTTCTGAGGTTGGTAAAATGAGGACCCAGATTGTTGGGGGCAATATGCTGACTCTGTAAACTGTTTAGTGAGGGCTGTAAATCTCTATGAAGCAGTATGTAAGTATAAGTGCTATTGCTCTTCTGTGTGTCCAAAGAAGAATAAATGTAAAACCTCTGCTCTATGACCTGCATTGGGTATCAGTATGCTTCCAGGTCCAATTTGAATTCAAAATGTTGGTTGTGACCTGTAAAACCTTATATAGCACCTTATATAGCCTTATATAGCACCTACAGTACCATCTTTGTCCCATTATATTAGTCAGTCCCACTTGTTCAGACAGGCAAAGTATGTTGCAGATCCCTGTCAGTTAAAGAGTTCTGACTCATGGAGTCTAGGAAGAGAGCCTTCTTTGCCATTGCCCATGGAATATCCTCCTCCCAGTGGGGAGATAGGCTCCCATTCTGATGGCCTTCCATAAAGGAGCTAAAATGTATCTCTAAGGTCTCACATGGATAGCTCAGAAGAGCAGGAAGACATGGGGCTGGTTGGTGCAGAGAGAGCCCTCCTTTTGGCTTTTAACTAATTTCTAATTTCCTTCCTCCTTTTATATTCTCCATTTCCTAAATTTCTATTTTTTATATGCTGTTTTTATATTTTAACATAATATTGTATTCCACCAAGAGTCCCTCCCCAAAGGAGATGGGTGATTCAGAAATGTGAATAGTAAATAAATAAAAACATTCAAGTGCCAAATTTCTTTGGGTTTTGTTCATGAAGAAGAGAAGATGCCAATTTACTATTGACTTAAGGCAGTGAAACACCTGCCTTTGTGTCAAAGCAATGAAAAGGCTGGTCATTCATATGGTTGTTGAAGCATATAAAATCAGAGTACATGTAAGGATGGCAGTGTGAATGCTCTATGTTGAGAGAGAAAGAGATCTTCGAAATATAAAGGGTGAAAGGTTTTCATGAAGTGTTAAATTTATGTTGTATGGAAATTTTCTTTTTCTCCTGAGAGGCCCGCTGAAACATGAAGCATAGCATTGCATAAGAATTGTCTAATTGTATATAGTTCTGCTTCAGAAATCTAATGTGCATTCATCACAGGAAGGGTAGGAAATAGTTATGAGATATGTGCTTTGCAATGATGCCTGAAGTCCTTCCCTGGATCTTTTTCTGATCATATTCATACTGTATGTACAACTACCTGAGCAATCTGCTACATTATATATCTGCTGCATTATATTATCTGCTACAATGTCCTACCTGTCAATGTCTACTTCAGCTTCAACCACAACAATACACGAGCACACAATAGATACAAACTTAAGGTAAACCGCACCAAACTTGATTGCAGAAAATATGACTTCTGCAACAGAGTGGTCAATGCCTGGAATATACTAGCTGACTCCGTAGATTCATCCCTAACCCCCCAAAATTTTAACCTAAGGCTGTCTACTGTTGATCTCACCCCATTCCTAAGAGGTCTGTAAGGGGTGTGCATAAGAGCACCAGGATGCCTACCATCCTTGTCCTAATGTTTCTTCTATTTGTATATATTTTATGTATCCAATATACACAAGTATACATTATACTTATTATCAAATACATTCTTGACAAAAATAAATAAAATAAAATAAATTATACTAGGACCAGCAGATGCATATTAACATAAAGCCAGTAGGATAGCCATTGTATCATTAGCTGCTTAGCCTGAAGCACACACCTTAGAAAACTGGGAAGGTAAGAACTTAAAAAGAGAAGTCATGCCTTCAGCATCCCTAAAATACAGTCAAAATCAACCAGCCAGGATCTCTGCCAATAGCTTGACTATTACACATGAAAACATGATGAAGGCAGGAAGTATCCTTATTTATATATAGCTAATGCCATGCCAAACCCTATTTCCAATTTCCCCGGAACCATTTTCCACCATGAAAAAAACTTGATCTTATCTAGCTCATTCTTAATTGGTTCATGTTTTAATTGGTTTCAGTAGCTCATGTTTTAATTGGTTTCAGTAATCTAAAGCAGTGAAGAGTGCTGTTTGTTCTGTACATCTTCCTGTAATATGTAATCTTCCGGTTTTCCCATGTTTTCTGACACGAAGGAATCTCCCATGCTTACATACACACATAACAGCCTATTCCCTTTCAGGGTGAGCAATATTATGCAACACATAGAAAATAAGTCACGAATAATAAGCGAAGAAATCAAAGACATGAGATGAAAGAAATATAGCTTGATATGGCAATCCCATTTGTCCTTCCATGATGTCCATATATTGATTCTGTGTATCTTTTTTAAAAAATTCTTTATTGTTCTCAGTCCTCTTTGGATGAGGATATCAACCATCAAATCAAATATTTATTACAGTCATAATAAATGTCATACATCATATTAACAGCATAAGAGGGTGGGATTAAAATCATTAAAAAGAAGCATAAATATGTCAACATTCAAATGAAAATCTGAAGAGAATAAGAAAATCCTAAAAAATATAAATGATTGATACATTTCTCTGCAGCAGCCATTTCGTCTTTTATAAGTCTCCGTTTTTTGTAAAGATTCTTTTGAGAATGTGAACTGCACATTTACATGATAACCTCAAAATGGTGGGGGTGTGGAATCCAGAAAATACTGGAAAAACCTTTCAGGTAAGAGTTCCCATCATTGACATGAAATATAAGACTGAAGACACAAAAAGACTCGATCACAGACATTAAGTGAAGTGAAATCCATTGATTTAATAGGAGGATTTTTATGAGGAAAGGTGAATCTGGCTTCATTTGATGTTCATCAAAACGGAAGGGCTGCTGAGAATAGAATACTCAAATTCACCCCCATGGATGTCACAGTGGAATTCTTTTTTGATGTTATAAGATGGTTTGGCTAGCAGCAGCAATAGGTGGCATGGAATAATTGACTTTGGGCCAAAGAAAATTGTATCTACCTGTGAGGATAAATGGTTTTCCTACTAGGGGAAGTTATTGCTTTGCACTGTTGGATAGTGGGATTAAATATAGCTGTACAGTTTTCTTCCAGGCACCATGCAACAGTACAGAAATGATTTGGCACTGCCTTCTAGAACCATGTACCATCAAGTACCAGTTTAGATTAGAACCATGGATGTCTCTGGTTGATTCCCATTGAAATACTATCCATGCCTAACACTGCTTAACTTTTTCAAGATCTCCTGATGTTTCCTGGATAACGCCATTTACTCAATTCTAACACTTATAGATCAAAAGCTTATTTAATCAACTAGACATACAGCTGTACATTTTTAATATTTTTAAATAACTTTTCAAAGATAAGTATGTATCAGGAAAAAGAATTTGAATACTCCAAAAATTCCCCAACTCATGTTATTCTGTCAACACAATGAAGATTTATGCCAGAACAATTGTGTGGTGTCATGTGCAAGTTTTAACAGTTTCATAAAAGCTCAATACTGTCAGGGTGAAATACATCTTGGGGAGGGGAAGGGGAAGACTGTTCAAAGGAGCAGATATAGCTACATATAGATATATTTAGATATAGAAGTGGCCATATATATCTGATTTTTTCTTATTCTGGAAATAGACAGACTCTGATTTTCTTCTTCAGCCTTTGATTCAGATAATTCATTTGATATCAAAATATTTTGGAATTTTTGTTTTTTTCCATCAGCATATTGCGTTTTAGCAACTTTCAGGAAATAAAAGAGCCATGATGCTTTAAGTAGCTATTTCACAAAGTGTCCTTATGTGCTTTGTACAGCCATACTCAAGTACAGGGTTCATTTACACGGTGGAAGGACAAATCTAATTCCAAATAAACAGCCATATAGAAAATCTTTCCCTTTACTCTCTTTTGCTGCCATGTTGTGAGAATGCAACAAATATGAGAGAATTAGGAAGGAGAATGTTATTTTGATTAACATTTTTTGGTTCATGAGCAGGAGTATCTGTGTATCAGTGGTGGGTTGCCCCTAGTTCGGACTGCTTCACAAGAACCTGTAGTAAAACTGGCGGGAGGCTCCGCCCACTGATCTGGACATCATCATAGGTGATCTGCGCATACACGATGTGAACCGATAGTAAAGGTAAATAGAACTCCCTCCTGCTGTGGATGAGTCAGTTTCAAAATGGCAGACATGACTGAGTAACAGAATTGTTATCACATGCATTGTAGGTATGTAAAGCAGCACAGGGCTTTGATTGCCCAGATGTATCTACCCTTTTAGTACTGTTGACTTCCATGCAAATATTCATGCTCTTGAGTCAACTAAATTTGACATTGAGTATGACCAAGTACTAATAATACTAAGTATTATTAATTCTATTATTACAACTCAGCCAAACTCACCAGGGCCAGCACTTAAAGTTAAATACAAATACTCTTCTAGTGTAAGATCTTCCAGAACACCTAGAGTTGCATTAGTGGCTCTTTATTTGAAAACTTATTTGTTGAGAATCAATGTTTAAATAGTAGACCTATGGGATCAGACCACCTAAAGCATAACAATGTAACTGTTTCATTTTTAGAAATAGGGTCAGGCATCAACATTTAAAATATGCACTACATTAATATGAGTTATCAATTAGGTTATGAAATAATCAGCTGAATTGTAACCTAGTATATTGTGATTAGTTATGGCTTACAGGGCAATAAAAAGGGAGTTAGTATGCCTATGTTTGGTTGGATTTACATGACATCCTTAACTAAAATGGCTGCATGGTTTGGGGTCTGTTGACCATTTACTACATAAAAAAATATGCTCATCCAAGATGTGTCTGCAAAGGGGACTTTGAGGTAAAATTTATCTGTGAGTTCAGTGCTCTCTCCTATGAAATGGCCTTCTAGGCTGAAGGTAAAGATAAGTAACTTATAATGACATCATAGAGACATCACCTGTTATGTCTCTGTACCTGCCTGTCCTGGCTCTTCTGTTCCTTGAACTTCTTTTGAGTGATAAAATACGAATGGGTTAGTGCCATTATTGGAATATAGGTGATCACATATTCTTAGAGCACTCACACTGAGGAAAACAACATCCTGAACAAAATACAATCTTACATTTCTTTGAAAATACAAGTAAATTGTTAAAGTTTTGAGAAACATGCACAGAAGATTTACTCGCTCATACAAAAGAGCTTTTGCCAATGCTTCTTCCCCAACCTATTTGTAAACCTTCCCATGTTGGCTGCATATAAATTTAAAAGATTGAGTTAGTCATCTGGAAGCTAGATTTTTTAGCTTCCTTACCAAGAAAGCTGGGAATCTGTCACTTCCATTCTACTTCCTGATTTTTATGGGGTTTTTTCATAAAAATCTGCAAAGGTATCAACTAAGTCAGATATACTTGCTACCCCCATTTTTGATTCTTTCTTCCTTCTTATGTCATAAGGCTGAAAATACACATAGTCACAGAGATGCAGTGTTTAGATGTTGAGCTTCATTTTCATGGGTGCTCCTGCATATTTCAACATATTCATAAGAACAATTAAACGGTTTACATGTCAGACCTGAATTTGTTTAGCCCCAAACAAAGCTGTGTCTTTCGGGGCATTTTGATTAATAGGATGGGTTTATACATTAGACTTCATGTGTCATGGAAATGGTTCCTACAAGTCATGTATGCACTAGGGGTGGGTTCTAAAATTTTTTACTACCGGTTCTGTGGGCATGGCTTATTTTGTGAGCATGGCTTGATGGTCATGTGACAATTATTTAGGATTTAGCAGAGGTTCTGGTCTACCAGGCATTTAACTGCTTGCAGAGCTGTACCGATCTACCCATTTATTTTTTTGCAGGCACTGGTCTATCCATTTATTTTGCAGGCACTGATCTACTCATGTATTTTTGCATGATCTAATTTGTTTTCTTTTAACACTGATCAGCTGTAGGGCGGCCCTTTGAAGCCCCGCTTAAACAGTTTTTTCCCCTCTAGTCATCAGCTGGGACTCAGGAGGCAGCAATAGATTGGGGATGGGGCCAAATATAAGGTAAGAATAACACGGGGAATGGGTGGCATGGGAGGGGCTGGGGGAGGCAGAATCAGTTCGGTGACATCCTGTCGTCACCACTACAGGCTCGGGAGGACTGGGCCAAACCGGGAGGAACCCACCACTGGTGTGCACCCAGTTGGGTAAGGACAAAATGGCAGAGAAAGAAGGGCATGTAAGCAGATACAGAGAGAAATTATACAGTGTCTGTTTTGAACATAGTTAAAAACAACTGTGGGAATTTAATTAGAAACTTTAATTAGGAGATTAGATAACTAGAACAAAGAAGATGAGTGAAACGCTCCTTAGTAATACAGTTAGCTCTGTAGAATATTGATAATGTAACAAAGGAAACGGTGGATATGCATAGCAAATTCTTAAAAGTTACAAATATCTTTTGAATTAGTTTCTGTCTAGCTTAATACTGTTGTCTCCTAAAGGAAAGCATTAGTATACCAAGTTGTCTATTATTTGAACTCTAGTTTAGAAGACTAACCTTTGGATACAATACATTTTAGTATCCCTACCAGAAAAAAAAAACAGTCTAGCTGCAGTTACCTCCAGTAGTACAGAAATTCATCCCCCCCCCCCCCAAACATATATGTGTGGCTTCCTTGCAAATATTTCAACTCAATTTTCATTTCATTTATTTTGTGTAACAGTAGCTCTCACTAATTTCTCTGTTCACTCAGTCTTTTGTATGTAAAAAATCTGCATTTGATATGAGGAAACAAACAACAATCTTACTTCTACTCCACTTTTTCCCCTGGAGCTACATGAATTGAAAAGATAGTTACCACTGGGAAAAAGGACTTTGTATAATTCTATGAACAAGGGAAAAGGGCTGTACAGACAGACCCTGAGTCTACTGTGCTGATTCAGACAGACATATGTAGACCTGGCAACCATGACCTTGATGACAGAGAATCTACATAGAGATTCAGACAGACGTTTACAGCGAGGTCTAGCTGAATGTTCTAGAAGTTCCTTTGTGTCTGTCTGCACAGCCTGAAAAATCTGAAAAGTTTTCTATCCACTTTCAGGTCTTTACTGTAAATATGAAATAAATCTAAATAGTTTCTTCAGCCATACTTGCTTCATAACCAAGTTTTGTTAAACTATGGTATATAAACCATAATGACCATGGTTTTCATCTCAGTGAAAATCAAAACCAAAGTTACCACATTATGCTTGGTAAGATGTGTGAATTCAGTAAGTGGATATTTGGAGAAGAGGGTGTGTGTGCACACAACCAGTAGTGGCTGCAACCCAGTGGTGAAAGTCAAAATTTTTCTTACCAGTTCTGTGGGTGTGGCTTGGTGGGGGGGGGTCATGTGACTGGGTGGGCCTGGCCAATGTAACATCACTCATGTCGAGGGGTGCCTCACCCAATCCCTCCCCTCCCAGCCATTTCTTATCGCAAATGGCAGGAATATGGGAAGGGGAATTTTCCTGCCTACCATCCTTCCGTCAATCTGTGCTGAGCTTGAGGTATGGATGACAGGCAGAAAATCCCCTTCCCCATTTTCTGGCCTTCCACAAAAATGGGTCCATTCCAAGCCTTCAGCGTATCCTGGGGTACACTGAAGGCTTGGAATGCCTCTGCTTCAGCACAGAATGACTTTCACACGTTTCTTTCTGGGTGCGGCACTTCTGCCTGTTGGACCACTTCCTGAAGCTGTTAGCTCCTCAGCCAGCCACTTTGCTTTTTCCTTCCTTTTCCTCATGGGAGGCTTGCGTAGGAAGCAGAGGCAATCCCAATGCACCAGCCCCTTCATCCACTGTGGCTTGACTTGCCTGCAGCTGCACTGAACAAGCACCAGCATGGGGCATCTGGATTGCCTGCCTCCCCCATGCCGGTGCCGCTGTGCAAGCTTCCCACGAGCCTCCCAAAAAGAGGGAATTGGTACTTTTTATGTTACTTTTGAAATGGAGACAAGAACTACTTCTGCATGATTTCTCTTAATTTTTGCATTTATTACAGATCTATTTTTTTCCGTCCATTCACAGCAAAGTTGCTGCATCCTGTCCCTTTAAGGTAGTCCCCGGGAGGGAGGGGGGTAGGGGGAGCAGCAGCTCTGCTGTGAATGGACGGAGAAAAGTTAGGATTCTCTCTGCTGCATTAACGTTTTGAGTGGCCAGAGGGGCCGAGTGAATGGCTGGAAGAGTTGAGCGGTGACCGGATGACCAGGTGGGCGTGGGAGGACCAAATCAGGGGTGATTACTACTGATTTGGTGAACTCATGTCAATTGTCCCTAGCGGTTTGCCCAAACTGGTCCAAACCGGTCAGATTTCACCCCTGCTGCAACTGGTTTAACAACCGGTTTGGTGACCGCATATTTTGCGTGCTTGCGCGCTACATTCAAAATTTGAAACTCAGCTGCTTACCTTCTAAGGCAACCCCAGTAAAGAGAACAGTGGAGGTGCAGAAATCAGCTGTGCTGCACAAATCAGCTGAGCCAGAAAGAAGGAAATATAGGATAGGATAGGGCGAGACAGGTTGGGTGGGACCAGGTGAGTGGGGCCAGCAGATCATTGGAACTACTGGTTCCCCCAAACCAGTCTGAACCGGCAGTAGCCCACCACTGCACACAACTTCTTCCTCATCAGAATTATCCTTAATTTAGGCCAGTGCATAGGACAGAGAAGAACGATTTTATGCACTTCTCCCCTAAGTGAACTGATTCCATGCATTATCTGATCATATGAATAGGACTTACATCTTTTTGTATTGTACAGTAGCTGAGTTTGGAAGAAAATTCTAATAAACTGCAAATATTATTCCCAAATACTGTCTCTCTGTTTGTCTCCCTCCCCCATGAATACCACTCACAAATTGTTTGGAAAAACATATTATACCCTCACTTTCTTGATTGAATAAAAAAATATCCCAAAGAGGATGCAGAAAATTTATAATATTGCATTTACTGTCATTGAGATGATGAGTACATGTGAAGTTCCAATAATTGTCATGATAGTCAAAGAAAAAGAAAGGAATTTTGCTTTTCAAGGAACAGAAAGAGAGAAGAAAGCAGTGAAAACCCATTAATTATTATGACACAATACTTTAACAATGGAAGCTTTCAGTCACTTTCTTGTGAAAGGTTAATCATTTAAAATTTCTGAGAAAATCTAAGGTGTTGCTAGATAGCATGATAAATAGATAGAAGGATGGGAAATAGGAGAAAATTGCTGCATGCATTGCTAAAGGGCAAAAGAAAATTGCAATTATTGTCTTTTGTTCGCCTGAACCTAGAGCATTTTTAACCATTGTAGCCTAGTTATAATAGCATGATACTTACATAGCACCATAATATGGGCAAAATTTGCCACCTGGGTCCTACATTCCACAAAGTTTCATGGGGTCATGACAGCATTATTGGTACATACTAGTGGACTGTCCCAGACAATAGGAGGAAGGTGTATTGCATATGTTTGCCACCTTGAATTATTTGTAAAATTATTAATGGAAAGATTCAAATAAATAAATGAATAAACTATTCCATAAAATGTAAGCGACTCCACATTGCACAAGCTCTTAATGCTTTAGTACAGCCTTTTTCCTATTTGATTCCTCACAGATTCCACACTATTTTCCTATTTGATTCCACACTAGCACACATACTTGCTAGTATGAATAAAGAGCGTTGATTTTTATTGAGGATCCATGAATCCTCATTCTGAAATTATTTCCCGAAGTTATTAATTAATTTATGTACTAACTTAATGTATTAATTTATCTATTAAATTAATTAAGTACATAGTGATTTAGCATTTATATAGCAAATTTCAGTTGTTCACAATGTTTATAGTACAGTATTTTATTGTCAGGATTGAACTAATGTAGATCAAAACATTTTGCCCCATACTTAGTTATATCTTATACATATACTAGTCTAAGAAAATCCTTCTGGCATCCCCTTACCTGAGTGTTATGAAGAATAGGTGTTTGTATTTGCATTTATTTTTTCATTGTTTAATATGATCTTATATTTTAAATGTATTTAATATAAATTCATTTCATATAATCCTTTTACGGCACTATTAGAATGATAGGAAGCTAGATAGGAAAAGATGACAAATATCAAAACAGATATTTCAAAATCTAAACGCTGGACAAACTCTTGAACAAACAAAAGTCACTTCTATCTGATTTTATCCCTTATCCTATCCCATCCTTATCCTATCTTGGGAGGAATGTCTTTTCAGGGTCTTTTCCAGTATCTTCCCAACTTTAGCTATTTTTCAGGCAAATAAATGTCATTACACTCTTTTTTACAGTATGAGATCATTGTTTGTTCTTAAATTCTATTCATATGATATGCTCTTCCTATTGAAATCAATCCGGGAGTATTTATTGAATTCTTAGTTTTATTTATTATTTATTTATTTATTTATTTATTTATTTATTTATTTATTTATTTATTATTTATTTATTGTGATTTATATGCCGCCATTCTCCCGAGGGACTCATGGCGGCTTACAACAACGATCATCAATAGAAATCACAATTAGATTAAAATAAAACTAAAATTAAAACATCAATTAAAACCATATTAAAATTATAAAATCATGCAACACCCCGATCAGGTTAATACTGAAACAGCCATGTCTTAAGTTCGCGGTGGAAGGAGAGGAGGTCGGGGACTGTCCTGAGCTCAGTGGGCAAACCATTCCAGAGGGTCGGCGCTCCAACAGAGAAAGCCTTCCCCCTGGGAGCCGCCAGTCGACATTGTTTGGCCAACGGCACCCTGAGAAGGCCCACTCTGTGGGAACACACAGGCTGTTGGGAGCAAGGCAAGAGATGACCCTGTAAATACCCCGGGCCTAAGCCATCTAGAGCTTTATAGGTAAGCACCAGCACCATGAAATGGACCCAGAGAGCAACCGGTAGCCAGTGCAGCTCGCGCAGGAGTGGTGTAACACGGGAGTAATGTGGAGCCCCCATAACAACCTACGCAGCCGCATTCTGGACTAATTGGAACCTCCGGATGCATCCCAAGGGCAGCCCCATGTAGAGGGCGTTGCAGTAATCCAACCGAGAGGTAACAAGGGCATGAGTGACTGTGGTGAGAGCATCTTGGTCCAGAAAAGGTCGCAACTGGCACACAAGATGAACTTGTGTGAAAGCCCCCCTGGTTACGGCCGTCAGATGGTCATTCAAGGACAGCTGAAAATCCAGGACACCCAGACTGCGCACCTTGTCGGAGGGGGTAAGAGTCTCCTCTCTGATCACTAATGATGGTATCTCTAGATCCCGAGATGCCGGCACCCATAGCCACTCAGTCTTGGATGGGTTGAGTCTGAGCCTGTTCCTCCCCATCCAAACCCGCACCGCCTCAAGGCAGCAGGACATCACGGAAAGGGCATCCCCAGGGTGGCCCAGGGTGGAGATGTAAAGCTGGGTATCATCTGCATATTGGTGATACCTCACCAAAAACCAGGAATGATCTCACCCAGTGGCTTCCTATAGATGTTAAAGAGCAGGGGGGAGAGAACTGATCCCTGAGGCACCCCACATGTGAGGGGCCTCTGGGAGGATCTCTGACCCCCCCTAATACAAACTACGAGCAGCCTGAGGGGTAGAAGGAGACCACTGTAGTACAGTGCCTCCTACCATGGTCGATGGTATTGAAAGCCGCTGAGAGGTCAAGAAGGGCCAGGATGGAGGAAAAACCCCCCTCACGGGCCCGCCAGAGATCATTGACTAGGGCAACCATTGCCATTTCCATGCTGTGACCATGCCTGAAGCCAGATTGGTAAGGATCAAGGTAGTCCGTTTCCTCCAGGAAATGAGGGAATTGCTGTGCCACCACGGTCTCAACAACCTTCACTAAAAGGTGGAGCTTGGAGACTGGACGATAGTTGTTAAGGGAGTCCGGATCCAGGTTGGGCTTCTTAAGGAGGGGTCGAGCCACCGCCTCTTTAAATGCAGTGGGGACGAAACCCTCCCTCAGTGAGGCATTAACAACAGCCTGGATCCAGTCTCTGATCACCTCCCTGGCTGCCGAAACAAGCCAGGAGGGACATGGGTCCAATACACTTGTGGAGGCCCCCAGTTGACTCATAATCCTGTCCACTTCATCCAATGAAACAGGTTCAAACTCAACCCAGAAATCTCCACCAAGACTAGCCCCAGTCCCCTCACTGGATTCTGCCCAGTCGGAGTCCAACCCGGTCTGGATTCGAGCGATTTTATCTTGCAGAAACTGTGCAAAATCCTCAGCTCAGCCCCGCAAGAGGTCCTCCATGATTATATTAATAGTATTTAGTACTATTTAATCTGAATTAGCAGCTGATGGATAGCTAGCATTTTTGCATTTATAGCATGGGTGGGGGGAGAGACGATTGGACATCTTGTTAAGCCATCTGGAATTGGTCATTTGAGGCCTAGATACTCAGTTGGAGATGCCAATGCCTCATCCAGTAACAATAAGACCCATAAATTAGCAAGTATGAAATGATATGCTCTGATTTATGGTACACATCACTAAATCTGGAAATGGGAGCTACAACCACTACAGGCAGAGTAGAAGAGTATTGACCACATTGTCCTCTTTATCCTGTCATCTGTTTAGTAAAGGGTCATCCCCCATCCCAAGAGAGTGGAATAAGCTATTTATGGCTCCAAATAGCAATATATAGAACAGAGCGGCTGCATTTTTTCATCTTGTTTCTCAGAGGGTACTTATGAGAAATAGCACATTGGATCAGATATACCTGTGGACTATAGCAATGGTTTTGTAGGCAGATTTGATACTGTTAACCAAGTTATTGCTTTGTAAGCAATCATATATGTCATTGTGGGGGTGGGAGGGGGGCTTCAAAGGGTTTCTCAGATCTGAGTCTTACATGAAGCATTCAAAAGTAGAAGAGATTCATGAGTCTCAGTGAAAAATATATCAGCTGCCCAAAGCATTTGCAGCCAGTTTCCTACAGGGATCAACTGGTAGAAAAGACTTTGAGCCCTTCCGATCTTTGGGGAGCAGCTCTTTGCCACTTCTGTTTCTATTAGTTAAAATGTATTCTGCTACCTACCCTGTATCTCCAGTAAACTTATGTTTATATGGTAATATTCAAATTATGAAACACTACCCTTTCACCTCTAGGATCTTGACTTGATTAAAGTTCTCATCCTATGGGAAATGAGTTTGACGGCCTAAGCTGAATCTGTAGTAGACAAAAGTCCTTATCTCTCAACTGCAAGCATAAATTCAGTTCAATTCGGCATAACTAAAAGTCCCTGCACAGCTGGCAAAGATGAAGAGTATGCAGTGTCAAAAGTAAATTATTTAAGTCTTCCAGCCCGAAGTGAATTCAAAGTAGAAACATAACAATTGATCTGCATTAACTGCTGTTGAAATAGGGGTAGAGTGGATGGAAAATACTGATTAGCATGTTTAAAAATGAATAAATGGGTGCGTGTGTGTGTGTGTGTATAAATATATATATATATAAATAAATAAATAATTGAGGGAAGAGGTCAGTATTGCAATAAAGCAAAATTTTGTGAGTGATCTGTCTTTCTGTTTTACTGTTTTGCTAGACTGTTTCACTTTTCATACCAGGATAATGTAAACTGAATAAAGAAACTAGTCTAGAGTTTCCAGATATTGGGGAAAGAAGGAAGTTAGGTAGGAAGGACGGACGGAAGGAAGGAAGGAAGGAAGGAAGGAAGGAAGGAAGGAAGGAAAGAGGGAGGTTGGTTGGTTGGTTCCTTCTATATGTATATGTCAACTTCCAGAATGGTTGCAGAGTTGGGGGCATTCAGAATATCATTATAATAATAGTAATAATAATAATTATATAATAAAAATATACATGGGGCTTCACATGCATTATTTTGGTACAATCCTAAAACCAAATTTATAATGTTATTCTTCATTGCAAATGTAAAACATTCTTTCTTTGCTAAGAATCCTTAAGACACAAAGGAACAAAGTGCTATCAGCTCACAAAAGGAAAGCTCATGATTCATCTCATGAGGTTTCAGGGGAATATTTTATGTAGCATATTTCAAGAGAATACATTACAAATGCTGTTTTTCTTTTTGCATGCAAAATGATAGGGATGTCAAGGGTTATTCAAAACATGCATAAAATTGCTGCAAAGATGGTGGTAGGAATGGGAAACATAACATTATAATTTTATTATACATACAGTATATTTTTGCAATGACCATATTATTAATATTATTTTAATATTAACAAAACTTAGCATTATATATTATCCCTATAACATATAAGCCTCAGGTAAGGGTTTATCCATCGATCTATTGTTAATCCAGCAATCCAGTAATAGGACTATCAGATTTGTTCTGCATAAATCTAAACAATCACTAGATGGCAGCAAAGAATTAGAGGACAGGTGTCATTGCCTTCTATCTAAGGCTACTATTTTCCAATTTGGCTTGTCAGTTTTTGGCTCTTCAAATATCAGAATTTTGTCCATTTAAATTGCATTAAAACCCCTTATCTATGAAATTAATATGCTTTAATCAAATTACAAAACTTTATGGAAATTTTGAAATGACAAACTAATTTGTCATTTCTCATAAAAGAGATATGAAAATACATATTAAAAGTTCATTTCAAAATAATATTCTATAATAAATAGTTTAGAGAATATTTTTACATTTTCCTAGAATTCATGTGTTTCTTCTAAGAAAAGAATGCACATAATTTCTATAATGAGTAATATTGAAACACCCAAGCTCATTTACTAAGCCTTAACAAAATGACAAATGCCTGGGTATATGTGATCCAGACTTTGAGAATCCAAGAAAGAGTTTTCTGGTTATTCACAGTCTTCCAGGTAGGTGATTCTAATTAATAGAATTAAGAGATATGGATGTTTGGGAAGCGTGCACTCCAATTCATACCCTTACGAATAGTATACCTGTCTATTGAAAGTGTTAGAATAAACAGTACATTTTTTATATCGAGCCTCTAGTCAAAACTCTTTCTTCACTCAGATGGCTATCCGTCTCTGTTTTTTTCCTCCTTTAATACCAACATTTTGTTCCCAAGAAGATGGACAATTCTTTCAGTACAGAGCTCTTGTCAAACTTTGAATTACTGATCATAAATAAACACCGGATATACTTTGAAGGGTTTGTTTGAGCAGCACTCCTTGTTTTTATCAGCATGACTGTTCAGTGCAACACACACAAGACAATGGGGGAGGAATGGGAGGAGGAGGAGGAAGAGGAGGAGGAGGAGGAATCTAACTGGCTGAAGACGAGCCAAGAGTTTGTAATACTCTACCCATATAAACAAGTTCCTACTGCAGTTATAGATGGCAGAAATAAAAGGAAGCTTTTTGGCTCACAGCTATAAAAAAATTATCATAGTGATGAAGTTCCTCTGCCATCAACAGAGCTGTGATAACGTTGTTTGATGATGATTTTTCCCATGAATGTTAAACAGCTGCCACTGTGGAGGGAAAGGAGCTTATCTGCACCTAATACTGATCTCTAATTCCTGCCCTTCTTGAACCATCCATTTTCTAACAGCATTAACTGGTAAATTTACATCCCATCTTAATGCTGCTAAAGAGGACAGGAGATGAAGAGTAAATGACAGGAGTGTAATGAGGATGGCTTTTTTCTCCTTTCTCTTTAATGGCTGAAGATTTACACAATTGTCTGTAAGCTTATAGAGAGAGAGCTTACCTGAACCCTCTGCCAGCATGGATTCAACTTACAGGAGCTTTTGTTAACTAAATACACATAAATATTTTTAAGGCGGTTTAATATTGGGACTTCAAAGAAAGCTAAATGAGAAAATGCAAGATTAAATTACTATTATACTCATTAGAATATAGAATTATTTAAAAAAGAAAAAAAATCTATTTAATATATAAAAACTATTCACCAGGGCACATACACATTTATTCTGATACTTAAAAACAAAACACAATCATATTGTGATGGCCAAAATAGATTTTTAGATCCTAGTATTTCCATCAGAATGATTTCTCAGCCTTAACAAATCAATGAGTCCCCAAATTTATCAGGCATAGCTATGCTTCAGGTAACCCACAATGTGGATTTTTTTTTCCTGATAATGTTGCCAACATCCAAATATGTGAAGAATGGGCTATTCTTCATTCAGAGTAATCCTCAAGCATAACTGGTTTGAGAAGATGCAATGTTATATAATCTCATTTGCACTGAATCTCAAAACAGCGAACAAAAGTTGGTTTTTCTTTAGTGATATCCTATCCAATATTTTGGAAATTACAGTTAATTTAAACCTTGTAAAATTTCAAAACCCATGCCATGCTATCTGCATACCAGTGATTTGTACATGATTTTAAAAATAATAACACTGTTCTATATGATGCAACCAAAGTAAAGTACTGTAGGTTAGATCATGTATCAGATTGGCCTTCCTGACAACAATATTTAGGCCATGGATTTTTGTTTCCTGAGACCCATGGTGAGCCTCTTAACCTGTTCAGTTTGGGTTATATGATGAAAATAATTAGCTTCAGTCTGACTATTTATATTAAATGACCTTATTCACATGTCTATCTGCTTAGTTTTTATTGAATTTATTGTTTTTATAAATAGAACATTTATAAAAATTAAAAAAATAATTGTTTAACTAATTAATATTTAATTAATTTTATACTAAGGCATATTCTCCACCTCTCCTCACTGAACAGATTAGGATGTATTTTAAAGGGCATTCATGTTGTGCTTTGATGTTATCTTCATAAACAGTGAATCATGAGTGAAGTTATTTTGTGTACACAAAAGTATCTTGTAAAAGAATAGGAAATGAATCAGGTGCCCCTGAGCGATATAATAGACTTACATCCTCAAATATATGTCTTGCATTTAGAGTATTTCTATGAGGCTTACAGAAAGAGAAAACAGAACTTTTAGAAAGTCTCTTTCATACTCTTATGGAATCCTTACTTATGATTTCTTCTATGCAAGCCCAAGATTTTATTACATATGTCCATGGTCTCTCTCTCTCTCTCTCTCTCTCTCTCTCTCTCTCACACACACACACACACACACACACAATTAATTCCAGATTCCGATAGAAAGTTCTTACACACCTTGAACCATTAAACTCAAATACCATACAAATTGCTGCTGTATACTCCGGTGTCCCTGATCCTGCTATTAACTCTAAGTCCAGCAAAGAAAGATGAGAAAGGCTCTGAGGCCCAACCACAGTTAGCTAAGGTGAATCCTCACTTCCCCTCCTGATTAAGAAGTGAGGATAGATTTCTCTAGCTGCATATGAGAAGGTCCTTGGGAGATAACATCTAAACTCATAATAAGAAAAAGAGATTATATTAACTGTAGTTTAAGATGTTCTTTTGTGCCAGAGAAACAAATAAACTGAAGGCTTTGAAAAATCAAAGGGCAATTTAATGTTGCAGTTCTGGGCAGACACAAAAGAATTTCATAAAAAGCAGTGGCCTCCTGTTGCAAGTAGATCACAGAACTCTCACTGTTTTCAGCATGTCAACAGTGACGCCCTCCTACCCCCCCCCCCCAAATACCATCATGGGGATAAGTGGCTGGTCTGACCAGCTTTATCTCTGAAACTAAATTAGATTTAGATTTTTGTAAGCTTTATGCTGTGAAAGAAGAGGTATTACAAGAGTTCTATTCTCCTGGAAGATAAATATTCCGATCACCAAAAGCTGAAGGAACTGGGCAGGAAGGGGATTCAACATAGTCACAGGAAGGTAGGATGGAGCTGGGAAAATTAGATTGGCTCCCCCCCCCCCATGCTCTTTTTAATCTCTGTGGGATAGGTCCTATATGCTATGCAAAATTCTGGTTGTCAGTCCATCGAACAGCTATTTAGAGGACAAGGAAGAAACATTTAGATAGCAATAAGAGAAGGTGAGAAGGTGAGGTTTAATACTCCATGTAGGCCAGTCTTTTCATGAATGTATGGGTGAGAGATTTTGTATGCAACCCATAGTCTTTGATTTGATAGATTGATACCAATCTACTATCATAGCTAGCCCTCAATGGGATGGGATGGGGAGATATACTAGTCTTTGCTTTAGTGAATCATTTGTGTTTTAGAAAATGAAGGGAAAGTATATTTCAGAAAACTTTTTTTAGATTTCTGAATGTTAACAATTTACCTGCTACTGCTATCATGCAAAGCAGAGAAAAGATTTCAGTTTCCAGTTCAAATTCAGATATCTGTAGCTATGCCTATTCTTTTGTTATTCCTGTGAGGAAACCAGGAAAGAAAAACATGAAGCATAAATGGCCAATTAAATGTAGATCATAGAGTCACCACCAGTTCACCTCTGGATGCGATTCTCTCAGAATAATGTTTAATCAACCATCTAATTGTTATTAAATTGCCTCAAAGTAAAGTTAGATTACAAGTAATTAAATGCATGTGTAAAAAAGTTGAAATTACAGTTAGACGGAAAACAGTTTTTAACTAACATTGACAATGTAAGTTTCCCTTTTTGGCATTCATTAATTTACAGTGCCTTCATTTGTTCTCATTTTCATATGCCCTTAATAATATGAGAAACTACAGTGATTGCTTATACCACATTGTGTCTTTATTTGCCATATTGTCTCTTATTAGTAGGATAATCTAGATGGCTAATCAAAAAGTAATTTCTGTCCATTGTTTAATTTACTTTCAATGAGGTTACTACATAACAATGTCTTATGTTATTAAGACTTATGATATTACACAGCCTTATTATTATATTATACAGTCATCTAAGAAAGTAAATGATTACTGATCTACTACTGGGATCTCCTAATCCAAAAAGGATAAAGAAATTGCCCTCAATTTTTTTAAAAATAAGACTGTATCAACTCTTTAACTGGAGTATGGTATTTAATTAGAATAGAATTTATAAAGAAGATTTTTTTCCCCTTAAAATTATAAATATTTTAATAAGAGGTCATTAAAATGAGTGCTGTATAATTCTAAGAACATCCAAAAATTGAAGGATCCTAAATAATAACCTTCTCAATCAAGTTTCAGTCATGACTATTATATTATTTGTTTTAGTTAATATAACAGTGAAGGAGAGTGGAAGACTGCCACCCTTCCTCCCCCCCCCCAAAAGGGTGGGGGGAACCACCTTAAATCTATACATTCAGCTTTCATATATAAAAGGCTAGAGAAGAAGCAAGTACTTGATAAGTAGTTAGAATGTCTAATTATTTTTCTGCACTTATTGCGTCTGCAGAGAACTGCCCAGCCACCCTGTTTAGGGTGACCCATTCCCTACTCCATGTGGGAGTGCGGGAAGACCCCTTGCAGGACAGGGCTGAGGATATTGTGCAATACCCGCATGACAAAATCGCTCAGATTTGGGAAGGCCTGGACTCTGATTGGGTGGGTTCAGATGGGGTGATGGAGGTGGTCTTGAGAGTGTTATCTGGGAGGAGTTTGACTCTGTGTCTCCTGAGGACGTGGAAAGGATTCTGGGTAGGTTGAGTTTTGCCACATGTTTATTGGACCCGTGTCCCTCCTGGTTGGTGCTGGCCTCCTGGACGGTCACACGAGGCTGGCTCCAGATGATTATTAACGCTTCTTTGTGTGAGGGTTTCCTCCCCTCCGCCCTTAAAGAGGCGGTGGTGAGGGCCCTCCTCAAGAAGCCTTCCCTGGACCCAGCTGTATTAGCAAACTATCATCCAGTCTCCAACCTTTGCTTCGTGGCAAAGGTTGTTGAGAGTGTGGTGGCGCAGCAACTCCCCTGGTACCTGGATGAAGCTGTCTATCTAGATTCATACTAGTCGGGCTTCAGGCCGGGATACAGCATGGAAACGGCATTGGTTGCATTGGTTGATGATCTCTGGAGGGCTCGGGACAGGGGGTACTCCTCTGTCCTAGTCCTATTGGACCTCTCAGCAGCTTTTGATACCATCGCCCATGGTATCATGCTGCGCCGGCTAGAGGGGTTAGGAGTGGGAGGCACCGTGTTGCGGTGGTTCGCCTCCTTCCTCTCTGGTCAGACACAGTCTGTGTTGGCAGGGGGACAGAGGTTGACCTCGAAGTGCCTTGTGTGTGGGATGCCTCAAGGGTCAGTCCTCTCTCCCCTTTTGTTCAACATTTATGTGAAGCCGCTGGGGGAGATCATCTGTGGTTTTCGGGTGAAGTGTCATCAGTACGCTGACAATACTCAGCTGTACATCTCCACCCCAGACCACCCGAATGATGCCCTTGATGTGATGTCCCGATGTCTAGAAGCTGTGTGGATCTGGATGGGGAGAAACAGACTCAGACACAACCCCTCCAAGACTGAGTGGCTATGGTTCCCGGTGCCTCGGTATAGCCAGCTGGCTCCATCACTGGCTATTGGGGATGAGACGCTGGCCCCCTCAGAGAGGGCTCGCAATCTGGGTGTCCTCCTGGATGCACGGCTGTCTTTAGACGATCATATGATGGCTGTGGCCAGGGAGGCTTTTTATCAGGTTCCCCTGATTTACCATTTGTGTCCCTTTCTGGACCGGGACGTCCTGCGCACGGTCACTCACACCCTCGTCACATCCCATCTGGGCAACTGTAACACTCTCTACATGAGGCTCCCCTTGAAGAGCACTCGGAGGCTCCAACTAGTCCAGAATGTGGCCGCACGGGTGATTATGGGAGTGACTCGACACACCCATGTGATATCTCTCCTGTGCGAGCTGCACTGGCTCCCAGTGGTCTTCTGGGTGCGGTTCAAAGTGCTGGTTACCATCTTCAAAGCACTCCATGGCTTAGGTCCTTATGGGATTGCTTTCTGCCACCAATGGCCTCCCACCGACCAACACGCTCCCATAGAGAGGGACTCCTCAGGGTGCCATCAGTCAAACAATGTAGACTGGTGACCCCCAGGGGGAGAGCCTTCTCTGTGGAGGCACCTGCCCTCTGGAATGAACTGCCCCTGGAATACGTATGATTCCCAACCTGCGCACCTTTCGTCATGCCCTTAAGACTCTACTATTCCAACAGGCTGGACTGGCTTAATAAGAATTAGGATTGGGTATTTTAATTTGTGGGTTTTAACTGGGGGCCAAAATCTAATTTGTTTTTAAATTGTTTTTAAATTTTGTATTCATGTTGTTTTACTTTGGCTGTACACCACCCTGAGTCCTTTGAGAGAATGGCGGTATAAAAATTTAATAAATAATAATAATAATTGTGAGCACCTCATGAATATCAGGAGGGAAAACATTCCAGAATATAGGCTTTACCATTGAGGAGGTTCGTTGTAACTTCAAGAAGTTAATCGGTGTGTTTTAGGGCAGATGTACATGATTTTACTAATTGATCCAGTTTTTAGCAATGAAAGAGATTTGTCTGGTATCCTGGTTTGTTTACAGCAAAGCCTTTAACCTACTTTAGTATTGAATTGGTAGCCAATGTTAAGTTTAAATTATCATATTTGTGACTTTTCTGACATAGCACTAATATCAAGCTGAAATATGAAAATAATAATGATACTAATGATAACCTTAACTGTACAGAAAAACTGTTGAATTCTGGCTTTTGTAAATCTTAGCATTCTGAGTATCAAGTATAAATTTCTGTGTAGCTGGTGCTAATCTTATGTTGCTGCTTTCCTTTTAATTTATGTCTCTTAATTGTTTAAAAAAGATTACTAAATTCCGAACTGCTCCTTCTAACTTTCCTTCATTTTAGCATCATCTTGAATCATGTGATCTCTTTAATTCTTGATTTCATTTAACCTGCTGGAGCCTCTTTGTTTAGCCACACATGCTGTATCCACTTTTGGATCAATGGTTCATTTTCATCAAAATTGGTCTGGAGTTTCTCATGAGTTGACTGTTTCTTGCTGTCTTTGACAACACTCTTTGTAATTTTATTGCTATCTCTAGAGTATATGCATTACATAGTATCTTCCTTTTTTCAGGAATCATCCTCTTGTATGCTTTTTTCTTACCCATGGTTCTTTTCACTTTATCAGTCTAGCAGGCATTTTTTTCAATCTTCTCATTAGCTTAATTACACAGATTTCTGTGCCACTTTGTAACATAATTGTTTTCACTCTGTTCCACGCAATTTCCCTATCCTCTTTCCACACATCCGCCCATTTATTCTGATGTAAGAATAATCTTACTCCTCCACCTATTCTTTTCATTCAGGTTTCATATTTTCTTTCACTGCAGCCATTCACTCTCATTCTTTCATTTCTTTCCTTTTCTTCCATTTTTCCCCTCGATATTTACTTTTGACACTGCCAAAAATATGGTCTGTCCACATTCAAAATACTTGTATACTTGACTAATTCTCTCATCTTGTTCCTACCCATCTAATACATGCAACCTAACAGAATGACATTTTTCCATTGATCACATTCATACAGAATGTTTCACAATTTTTCCAAAACTCATATCTGGTTCTTCTTTTGTTACTATTCACTGAAGTGTAACATGCAATTATCTCCAACCTATATAGGTTGGACTAGTGTTCTTCAGAGATAGTACTAAAATCCGACCAAAAGGAGCCCAGAATATCAGCTGATATTCAGGCTCCTTTTGAATGCCCCCCCCAAAACACTAAAACACCAGTATGAGAATTATAGATGGCTAAATTCACCAGTTTAGCCATCTGTCCAAATTCACCTTGTTCCAAGACCCAATCCTATTCGTCACTGAGAAAAATGGTTGGTGCGTGTTTTCTCATTCATGGAAGAAGTGAAAAAAGAAACAAAGCTGACTGAATCTTCTTTCCTTTCCTTTCCCTAACATATCTTGTAAATAGGTAACATACCATACAGTAACTTATTCTTCACCACCATCATCTTAGCCTTGTCTATCCGTTGCAAGATGAAGGCCTCTTCCTCATGTTTCCAACCCATACAGGTCCTGAGCTTTCTTTTGCCAATTGGGCCTGCAATACTTGTTAATGTCATTGATCCATCTTGTTTTAGGTCTCTTTCCCAGACACTTTTTATCAAGAGGGATCCATTCTGTGACTGCCTTGGTCCACCTGCCATCAGTTCTTCTTGCTATGTGAATAGCCCATTTCCATTTCAATTCTTTTACTATCTTTATGGTTTAGTATACTTTCATTTGTTCTCTAATACATGTGCAGGTATTTCTATGTTGTCTGGTAGTGCCGAGCATATTGTATATTTCCATAGCCCTTTGCATGACAGTAACGTATCACTGTAAATAAAAATACAATTGTTGATAAAGTGCTTATGGCAAGGCAGGGGACAAGAAACAAAGGATGCATTGCAACCTCAGGTTGCAAAACTCTGCCCCTTCTATACTTACATTGTGAAATCATAACCCATTATCAGAATGTGGAGTTTCCATTGTGATATCAAGATACAAGTGCCATCATTTTTGCATCATCATTACACAAGAAATCTCTATATTGTAGACCTATTGCATTAGCATCTAGGCTTTTCATAGTTTAATCAGAATCATAAATAAATGCAATAATTACACTAAGGAAAACACATCTTACAAATGCCCCCTTAAATAAATAATAAATAAATAAAACCTTACAAAAGTCTTCTAAATAAACATCTTCTACATCTTTAGTTGATGGTATGGAACAATCAGAGAATATGCACATTCATAGGCCACCCTGGAGATGAAAAGAATATGAAAGAATATCTATGTATTTGTCTTGCACTGTGACTTTTAAATATAATTATAACCTAAGAATCCATAAAATATTTATTCAGCCAGAAAGGTCTGCCTGGATCCCCCTCCCCCACTTTTCTCTAGAACCTTGATAAGCAAACTTAGTTTGGAATTCAGTTGCTGAAATTTTGATTGACATCATGCATGAAAATCACATTAGTCTGCTTGTAAAACTTGCTCTGCCTACCTGCATAGTAGAGGATTACTTGTAAAGCCCCATTTATTAATTTACAAGATATTAAAATTGACTTGGTTCCTGAATACCTCAGTAATAATGTGGGACCATATGTCTTTGGTCATTTTACCTCTGGCCTCTCTCAACTGGATTAGTCTTCTTTTTTCTGGCTGAAAACATCAAGCCAGAGGGCACTTTTAGCATTCACTTCTACCTGATTAAATTCATTAACCATGCAGGTCAGAGTGTTTGACTTTCCAACACATTTGCAACCTTAAGTTCAGGTGCTGCATTTTCTGGCTGGCTATGCAATCTTTATAAAACTGAGGTGTTTCCCCTGCCCCACCTTTTGGTTAGGTTTGTGAATTCTTTTTATTTCTATGGAGCAATCATGCAGGAAACATTGGTTTAATATTTTAATTATTTATTTTATTTATTTTATCTTGTTTTTGACAGCATGCTCTTTTGAGATATAGAATTTTTTAAAGCCATGAGATTCACATGAACACATGAATATCGAAGTCATTCAATAAGATGATGAAAGCCATTTGGTGTAGTGATTAAGATATTGGCTTGTACTAGAGAGACTAGATTTTTAAGTCCTCACTTAAGCTCAGCATGCGCTGGATGGCTGAGGCATAACCATTCTCTGTCAACTAATCTATTTCCCAAGGTAGAGGACATTTGGGGGGATCCCAATGTAAACTATACTGATCTCTCCAAGAAAAGGCAGGATGTAACTGCAGAAAAGAAATAGTAAATCTTATTTACCCTGGAGATACAACATTCAAATATAAGTATTTTTTAAACATTTGTTTCTTTTATTATAAGGCAGTGAATCAGTTAGAAAGAGGGAGAGAAGAATTCATGTTGCACATTTAGAAGCATGTATAATATTTGAAAAGTTTATTATAAATAGCAATAATTTGAATGGAACTAACAATCTATATTTCCCTTTCTATTAAAGACTTCTGTAAAAATACACTATGTTTGCACCAGTCATAGTGAATGTAGACATTTTGAACCATGCCAAGTAGTACTCATAGATTCGGACACAGGACAATAGGAATGGGATTCTGCTTACTAGCCTACTTTCTTATAGTCTATTCCCATTGCTGTAATAGGAGCAAAGATCTCAAGCAGGAAGCTGTTTGATGTTATATGCTTGGATAACATAGGCAATTGAGAGATGGTGCATTCAATAATGTATCAGTATTGGTGGATGTGGATACTAGAACATGATGGAACACATGAGTATTCAATGCAATGGACAATATGTGAAAATGAAAATTCAAATAGGCTATATCTTATTCCCAGGCAAAGAGCAACACTAGATTCCTGAGCAATCTTTCTAAAATATATGGGATACTTACAAAAGGAAAGATAGCAAAACTGAATATGTCAACTCTTTCCCTCCATTACATTTTCTATTACATTTTTAATGCTATAAAACCACTGCGTCCATCATACAGACCATATGTAACCCATGAGAGGAGCAGGGGGAAGAAAAGGATGAAAAGGATGTGGCTTTGCCCTTCAATGAGGCAACAAATACTTAAGTGTATCGTAATGGAAAGATTTTCTAATTAATAATTTGAATAACCAAGATGTCATGTGAAAAGTTAACCACTTAAAAATACATTTAAAATGTTGAAATCATCTGTGGAGAAATATAAGACACTTCCATAAATATAGGTTTTCTAATTTAAATTATTTTTGACTGTCTATGATGTTCATGAAAGAGAGGAGAGGTTTTAATAAAATGACCCAATCAAATCTCCCTTACTTCACCAACTTTTCACAGAACAAGTTGACAGGGAATTAAGAGATATTTAGAGTATATGAAAAAAAGGTCACAAACCTATATTTAGTAGCATCCTAAATAGCTACAGTAATTTATTGTGATTATTCCATTATGCTGTTTCCCTGGGAATGCAAATCTATCATAATGATTTCATTTCAGATAGAAACCAGTTAAAAGCTGACCCCAACCAAGATGTAATTTAAAATCACAGTTAAACTCCTTTATTTTTTCTGTCTTTGAAAATATGAGCACATTGAACACATATAGAATCCATCAGGTAATAAGTTGTTTTGTTATATCATAATTCTGAAGTGAGAAATATATTTAGACCTATGATATCATGGATCCAATATAAGCCAATGAATTAGCCATGTGTTTTATGGAGACATAATTCTGGAGAACAAGACAAATAGATGTCAACATTTTAAAAATTATTCCAGCCACAAGTTAGCAAACAGCATGCAGCCAACTTCAGAACTTGAACATTTATATAACTTCTTATTCAACTTCACATACAAAACGCCTTGAAGGAATTTGTAATAAAAGTAAGGTATGTAGAAAACATATTCATTGAAGGTATGGGATTGGAGTAGAGAAACAAGCAAAATGGAAACATTTATCCAATGTATAGGTGGGGACTGCCTCTTCAACAAGCTCCCAAAAGGTGTATTAATGGTAGCAATTATCCATATTTTGGTTGGAACTCATCTTGATTACTACAATGTGTTTTACATGAGACTGCCCTTGAAAAAAGTCTGAAAATATCAGTTGGTGCAAAACAGATTGATCAGACTGCTCATGGTACAGGAGGTATGTGATGACTGCACAGATTGCTACCTGTCCTTTAGATACATTTTAAGATACTAGAGATACATTTTAAAGGACTTAGTGCTTTTATTAATTTTAGAACTGTTTCTCCCATTAGGCCTTGTTACTTAGGTCAATGGCCTTTCTAAAGATGTGATGCACACACCCCTCCAGAAACTTAGCTAAACAGTGTATGGGAACTAGTCTTCTCCTTTGTAACTCCTAGATGATGGCATGCACTCCTTGAGGAAATACTGTATGTCTGGTTCCCATTCTCTCAATATCTGGGAAGATGGTACAAAAGCAATGGTGATACAAAAGCTTCTGCCAAGCTTTTAATTGTTACAGTAATTCTTTTAATGTCTAATTTTGATGTTGATTTTAATGGTGTTAATTCTTGTTTTATGTTTTACTTTATTTTATTGTGGCAAGTTGTCTTGAGTGTTCAGAAAATGAACAGAAAACAGTAAACAGAAAATGAACTAAATTGAGGAGTAAATAAAAGTAAGAAAAATAAGGGCCTCAGACATTTTGGAAAGTGAGAAGATTTTGAAATGCATTCACCTTGAATAATTACCGAAAAATATGGATGGGGTGTCAAACTTGCATCATCACAGTGGTATCATATGATGTATCATGACTTTTTCTGCTTCGCTAAAATGGGTGTGGATGTAGCCAGCACGTGATGCAACTGGTCCCAGGCCGTGAGATTGACAGCGCTGGTGTAGGTGCTTCTACACAAAAATTCTCATTAGGCTTCACAGGAGCTCTTGATCTCAGTTGTGTTTGAGAATTAAGATATTCATTTCTGGCTCATCTGTAGTTGATCTACAAATTACAATAAAGCTAATTGTTGGTTTGTTTGGGGGATATGTTGGAAATATTGCCCCTGAAGAGCATCTTGGTAGTTGGTTTATTTACACGAACTACCACATCAATAAACAAGTACATGCAACAGGAAGTAAGAACTGATTATTTTCTTTATTATCCTTTTGTATGGCATTTAGATGAGAGGATTTTTGTTAAGCAGAATCTGCAGAACAGTGATTTTAAGGTTTTGAAGTTGGGAGATTTGCAGATAATCATTAGATCATTTGGAGAAAAATATGGAGTAAAGTAAATACAGAGTGGAATAAAAGTGGTGGTATGTGGAAGTAACCTCTACCAATCTCAATGCATGAAGCAGGACCTCTTCTTCTCATCCTAGTTATCTAATCAGATATTAGGAACAATCAATAGGGAACAGATGCTTGCTTATTTGCTTTGTTGCATGGTCTATAGAAACTAGAGGAAGTTTTATCCTCTTCCATATTGCTAGAAATAGAATTAATTTAACAAAGAGCTAGCCAATAGAGTCAGAAAGAACTCAAAATAGCATTTCTTTGTGCAATATCTAAGACATTTATGGAAGCAATAATGACAACTATCTGGTTTGGAAGGCAATTAAAACTAGAAAATAGACCCATCAAGATTTTGGCTGTATTTGTTAGATAAAACCATCAAAGGTACCATGATTGGAATATGAGTTGTAGGGGGGGAAATCAGGGAACAACTTATTTCTGCATGTAAATGTATCAGGCCTACTGTTTAGTGTGTGTGTGTGTGTGTGTGTGTGTGTGTGTGTGTGTGTGTGTGTGTTTGTGTGTGTGTGTGTAAGTTATTACATCAGTATGATACAATGATAAATTACAACCAAAAATATAACAGTGCTAATAAAATAAAAATTAGTATACACAACATACGTAACATACATACATGCATATAGAATAAATGAGTGACATTTGTAGAAATTAAATTTATAACCATAAAATAATAACTTAGAACTAGCTCAACCTTTAAAATATTATTAAATCTAGCTATCTACTGCTTCATCTTCTCCATTTTGGTGCAATATGTTATTTCAATACAATTATATATTCTATTGTATATATTTATTACAATTTTTATTGTCTTTAATTGTTTATATTCAAGCCTGTATTTTTAAAATTCACATGTTTTCTGTTCACAAATGTGCAGCTATTCAGCTAGAGTAAGAATAAGGTGTTACTTCAAGAGGATCGCGTACACATAGCTGGGGAAAACCAGTATTTCAGAATGAGGAATACAGCACTTAAGCAATAATTCAATTCCAAAATTCTAGAGACTACAGGCTGGATATAAACTTTGTAAAACAAAAATGACTTAGATTGTAGATGAGGTTAGCATATACTCTCTCTATACAAATTGAAAACATTAGGAAAAAATGCTGTTGAAACATAAGGGTATTTTAATTGTTGCATGTCATATGAGAAAATGTAAAAACAAAGAGTATGTATGAGGCAATATATACATACATATACCAATGTTGCAAACAGAACCATTTTCTCATCCCTGTGTTTTAGTGGAAATGAAGTATACACTTTGAAAAGGTTGCAATCAGAGTGAAATATTTTTCCAGTGTATGATTATGGAAAGTATTATTGGATCTCTCATTGAAATCTGGACTCCAGTCTATAAAAGATGTGGTATGATTCTGCATCCTTTTATCAATATTCTAATATAATGATATTGGGTCAGACATAAATATTGGGTCAGACATACATATTTATAAAAAGTACCAAATACTTGTCTCTGTTCTTGGAATGTTAAATTAAGATTAGCAAAGAAAATGAAATTTAGCAACAGAGCTATTAATGTTGTCCTTTCAATAACGAGTTTATGCATGCTGGATGCATGAAATGGTTTGGTGCTGTGGGGGAAAAAAGGCCTGCAATCCTTGAGAATCCTGAATAAATAATTCTCAATTAAATGTTAGCACCTAATTATATTAACATAGTAATTACCAATGCAATTATGAAATTGAAGATTAACCTGGAAATGTAGGCTGCCTAATTTATTTTTATGATAGCTAGAAGTTTAATAGAATGTGTAAAGCTTCTACATTTTGAGGTATAGTGGGGTTACTCTAATACATAATTTAAGCGATGCTAATAAAGGAGAAAAGCATCCAACACTCAGAAAAACTCTCACAGGAATGGGCTTGCTGACAAGTATTTTTATTTTTATTTCAACAATATTTATCTTAGCATTTCTGCAACAGGGTCTTCTAAGCTGCATTAGATCTCATTGGCCATTAGTCCATCTAGCACATCAAACTCAAGGCTCGTGGGCTGAATACAGCCCACCGGGTGTTTAGATCTGGCCCATGGGGCCGCCCTGGAAACAGCCAAGGACCAGCCTGCGGTGCCTCTGCCAGCGAAAATGGAGCGTGCAGTCCTCCCAGGCCCTGTTTTCATTGGCAGAGGGTGGCAGGAGGCTGTAGCAGCCAAAAATGTTTTCGCTGGCAGAGGGCTAGCAAAGCAAACTAAAAACAAAATAAAAGAAGAAATGTTTCTCCTTTTGCATTTGAGCATGCAAGAAGGGACAGGAAAAGAGGAAAGACAAAGAAAAAGAAGAAAAGATGAGAAGGGAGCAAGAAAGGAAAAATAAGGAAAGAGAGGAGGAAGAAGAAAGAAGAAGGAAGAGAAAAGGAAGGAAGGAAGGAAGGGAGGGAGGGAGGGAGGGAGGGAGGAGATTATAATGAGAGTGAGGGAGGGTCTGAGGGAAGTTCTTCCTTAGCACTTGGCCATCACACGAGTGATGTGGAGGTGGCCACGCCCATTATGGCCATGATTGCCACACCCATGTGCACCATGGCTCCTTGAGGTCAAACACAATCCTGATGCGGCCCTCAATGAAATTGAGTTTGACACCCCTGATCTAGCACCATATCTATATACAGAAAGGAACAAGCAATGCACTTTTGAAGCTCAGATGTATCACAGAAGCTATACACATTCTGTTCTAGATTGAAAGAACAGGCAGGGAGACTGAGGCAATGGTTGAAGAGAACGGTTTATTAAACAACCAACAATTGCAGACAATGAGAACAGAGAACTTTAAGTCACAGCTGCTATTTATATAGCGGCTGTTAAAGGAACAACCAATAGCACCTGCTCATTTCTCCCACTGGCTGAGCTGTCAAGTCTCAGCCAATCAGGGAGCGCTTCCATGTTGCCGGGTAGCGATGCATCGCATCTGTAACACTCCTCCCCCTTGGACGGGGGGAGGAGGTATGCCGGGCTCCTGCGCGCTCTTCCTGATCGATGAAGTTCGCCTTCCTGGTATGGCGGGGAAGGAGCTAGCTCCGGGTTCTTGTGGATCATCTTTGAAGGAGGTGTTACTCCCAGGACTGTCGAAACTGCCGGCAAATGTGTGGACGCGGTACCAGGAGGCTCAGCAGGCAGGAGGAGACCTGGTCCAACAGGTAAGCAGGATGGCTGTGGCGCTAGTAGTGGTGGTGCATCTGGGGCCTTATTGACCCGGGAGCGTGGACGACTCCATTGAATGATCCATGGCAGGCTCCATGTCTCTCGGAGCCTGGATGACAGAAGGACTCCAAAATTGATCTATGTGGCGCCGCCAGGCTCGTCCATCCTTGAGCTCGACCCTGTAAGAACGGGTCCAGTGATTAGAATGATGTGTCCGGGCAGCCATGGTGGGTCGCCTCTATAGTTTCTGGTATACACGCAATCCCCTATCCCGAATGACCGGGGGATGACTAGTTGAGTCTAGGGGGGTCTCGGGCATGTAGCTCAGGTGAAGCCTGTCCAGGGTGGTCCATAAGCATCTGCCTTTAAGGAGTTTGGCGGGGCTGCAGTTGGTTGTCAGGCAAGGGGTGGAGTGCTGTGCCAGGAGGTATTTTGCGACCTTCTCCTGCCAATCCCCCGGGCCAAATCGGGCCAGAGCATCCTTGGCAGAGCGGATGGCTCTTTCAGCCCAGACCTTGCTGGATGGATGATAGGGTGCCACCAGGGCGTGGTGGATGCCCAACCCAGCTAAGAACATCTGAAACGTGGCCGAGGTGAATTGTGGTCTGTTGTCCAAGACCACCACATCGAGCAGGCTGTGGGTGGCGAACAAATTGTGGAGGACCCTGCTCACAGCTTCTGAAGTGGTTGATGACATACGAGCAATCTCTACCCACTTGGAATATGCATCAACCACAATCAGCAAGGTCTGCCCCTGGAATGGCCCTCCCAGGTCTATATGGAGCCTGGACCAAGGGCATCTGGGTGTCTCCCACTCCCAAGGTGTGGCTGCAGGGGGCACTGACCAGGACTGCTGGCATCTCTGACACCCTGCTACCCATTCGGAGATGGTCTGGTCAAGTTTTGGCTACCAAATATAACTGTGGCCCAAAGCCTTCATCCTATCGGTGCCGGGATGGCTCTCGTGCAAGCGTTCCAAAATAGACCCACACAGCTTGGGAGGAATCACCACCCTGCTGCCCCATAGTAAGCAAACCCGGGAAATGGAAAGCTCATGCTGGCGGGTGGCATAAGGTCTAAATTCTCCTGGCATGGGGCCCTGCGGCCACCCCCTGCGTACCCAATCTAGAACCTGCACTAAGGTGGGGTCCTTGGCGGAATGCTTGGCAATGTCAGATGCTGTCACCAAGGCAGGGAACTCACTGATAACAGAACAGATGAATCGGGGGCTGGGTCTTCCATAGCTATGGGAAGGGGACAACGGTTAAGGCCGTCTGCATTTGCCAGATCAGCCCCTGGATGATAGACCAGCTTGTAATTATAAGCCGCCAGGAAAACTGACCACCGAGACATGTGAGGGGACATAATTTGTGGGGTCTCTTTATCTCCTGCCAATAGGCCCAAAAGGGGCTTGTGGTCGGTGATCAGCTGGAAGAAACAGCCATAGACATAATCGTGGAACCATTTTACTGCGGCCACGACTGCCAACGCCTCCTTATCCAGTTGGCTATACTTCTTCTCAGTCGAGGACAAGGTTCTGGAATAATAGGCAACTGGAGCTTCAGATCCGTTTGGCAGGACGTGGCTCAGCACAGCCCCAATGCCATATGGCGAGGCATCGCAGACCAAGGTGAGGGGAATGTGGTCATTGTACTGTACCAACACGGCATTAGAAGTGAGGAGGTTTTTTACAGCAGTGAAAGCTGTGGCCTGGGGCTTTCCCCAAACCCAGGGGGCCTTGCGATCCAACAACCAGTGTAGCGGTTCGGCCAGAGAAGCCTTATGTGGTAGAAAAATGCTGTAAAAATTGAGTAGGCCCAAGAAGGCCTGTCCCTTCAGATAGGAGGGACAGATTTTTTTCCTCACAGCCGGAAAGAAAAAAAAATCTCTACCTTGCCTTGAAGAAAAATGGGGCTTAGAACCTGTGATGCCATTGCTCCGTAAGAGACCATCCCATCCTTGTTGCCAGTGTTCTAGATTGAAAGTACAGGCAGGGAGACTGAGGCAACAGTTGAAGAGAACAGTTTATTAAAAAACCAACAACTACAGACAATGAGAACAGAGAACTTTAAGTTCAAAGGAGACGGGTAACAATGCATCGCATCTGTAACACATTTTATTAAATTTCTAGTTACTTTCCAGAGGTTATTGCCTACATTTCCATAAAAGAAAACAGTACTTACTCCTCACCTGACTATATGACCAGTTAAGTCTGAACATCAGCTATAAAAAGAACATAATAGTATACTGTATGTGTAGAGAACCCATGTTACCCAACAGCCAAACACACGTTTGGCCCTGATCTGGGATATTGCTATATTTTCTTCCAGTAAAAAAATAAGGTTTTCTAATGCAGTCTCTGTAAGGTCTTACTTAGAGTAAAACCTTATTTTTCGCAGTCCCTTCCTCTGAAAGTGACTTTTATAAGTTTTGGTCACACCTTTCTCTTGCTCCTCCTTTGGATTTGTAACCTGACAGATAACACTTTGTAAAGGAACATGGACCATGAATACAGTCTTCAGAGGTCACTCAAAAGGCTGATTCAAAAGACTGCTTCAGCTAGTTGTAAAGGAGTCCAAACTTACTTTTATTTGGCCTGGAGAGTTTTAGAGTCTCCTGCTTTATCGGGATAGGATAGTGATCCCCCCTCCTTAGCTTTCTAAGTTGGCAAAAAAGATGAATGAGGTTGTTTTCCAACTACCATGTGCTACTAACTGCCTATCATTTGTGACTTGGAACATTAATTTCTGCTGATCTATTTGAAGCATTTCAGGGCACTTGCAGAAAATTAGGTCCCCCAGAGAATGAATTGCTAATCAAGTGAGTCGAGGAGTTTTGCGTACAAGACCATGCATGTTACATGGAAAGCAAAGAAAGTTCTTCCTGCCTAAGAAGAAACAACAACTCCTGGAAATGTATGTTTGTGTCCTTACTGGAGAAAAAAAAAGGACTTGAGAAGAACCTTCTACAGTATTTGGTAATACATCAAGGAAGGTTACAAGTTTATACACAGGCCTGGCAACTCTGGATTAACCATTTAACAAAATAAGCATGCATTTAGAGCTAGTCATAGGGTATGACACACCAAGGGAAGGAGTCACCACATAATTTTTTGCCCTATCATAACTCTTTCACTGCTATACTCATGTTTAGTTTTCAACAGTCTTAGTGACTTGTTAGGTTGAAAAACTAGCCTCGTGGTGCGACTGGAACAATCTGGAACTGAAAACACTCAAAACCGTAGAAATGGTGGTAAACTTTAGGAGAAAGAGAAACCCTCCCATATAACAACTTCTTACAATACTAGACAACACAGTATCAACAGTAGAGACCTTCAAATTTCTAGGTTCTATCATATCTCAAGACCTAAAATGGACACCTAGCATCAAAACTGTCATCAAAAAAAACACAACAAAATGTTTTTTCTGCGCCAACTCAGGAAGCTCAAACTGCCCAAGGAGCTGCTGATACAGTTCTACGGAGGAATTATTGAGTCTATCATCTGCACCTCTATAACTGTCTGGTTTCATTTTGCAACCCAACAAGACAGACACAGACTTCAGAGAATAATTAGAACTGCAGAAAAAACTATTACTACCAACCTGCCTTCCATTGAGGACCTGTATACTGCACAAGTCAAAAAGATGGCTGTGAAAATATTTACAGACCCCTCACATCCTGGACATAAACTATTTCAACTCCTACCCTCAAAACGACGCTATAGAGCACTGCACACCAAAACAACTAGACACAAGAACAGTTTTTTTCCTAAACGCCATCACTTTGCTAAACAAATAATACCCTCAACACTATCAAACTAGTCACTAAAGCTGCATTACTATTACAATTAGTCTTCTCATCATTCCTATCGCACATCTCCTCCCACTTATGACTGCATGACTGTAACTTTGTTGCTTGTATCCTTATGATTTATATTGATATTGATTGTTTCCTAGTATGATTTGAATGCTTATTTGTACCCTATGACTATCATTAAGTGTTGTACCTTATGATTCTTGACGAATGTATCGTCTCTTTTTATGTACTGAGAGCATATGCACCAAAGACAAATTCCTTGTGTGTCCAATCACACTTGGCCAATAAAGAATTCTATTCTATTCTATTCTATTCTATTCTATTCTATTCTATTCTATTCTATTCTATTCTATTCTATTCTATTCTATTCTATTTTGAAATGGAAGGGCCAAAGGGCTGTATGTAGGACATCAGTTGGTCTTAATCTGAGCCTAGTAAAAATTAGGAAGGCAAGGAAGAAAATTAAATGCTAGACAAGATGAAGAGGAAGACAAGAAGACATATTATAACCCAAAGTAATTAAGTGGACTATGGGTTCATTTTATGTTAAATGGTTTATTTCTGAAGAAAAGATCTTATGTACTCAGTGTGAAGTCATGAAGTTATCAAGAATCAGATAAGATTTACCAAATGCTTGTTTTATTTCCTATAAAATGTTGTATAGTTTAATGAAAAAAGACAAAGGCATTTTTGGAGATTTTTTCCTTTATGGAACATCCCCCGCCCCCAATGATAGCTTGCAAATGCATGTCTGGTCAAGTATTTGATCATTAGGATTATAGACAGTATGGTGGTTATTTTAAACAGTAGAGCGTCCATTACAAAATTAATTCCATTAAATAGGAGTTTATATGGATTATATGGATATGCCAGGAAAAGCATTTCTACCTTTTATTTTGTATTATGAATGTATTTTTATCCCATTTACAACAGTTTAAGAAATAGCTTGTCTGTAAAAGACCAACATGTCAAGGATTAAATACTGATTGCATTGAGAACATTCAATATGTGTGACTTTTTAAAAAAAAAACATAAATATTTGCTTACATTAGGAGAACATTTTGCACAGAAGTTTCAGTCAAGATCAGCAGAAGAGGAAATAGGCCATGCTAAAGACAAAGAGAAATAAATGGACATTCTTTCTGTTCTCCAAAAATAGGGCCCATACAAAGTGCCCTGTGTCCTAATGAGAGACTTATTGTTTTTATGCAGGAGGGAAGGAGATAGATACCTGTTGCAGTTTATATTTTGGTCAATTATTCTTTCTTGTGTGAATATGGTATGTGAGTCTATCTTCCATATTAATACAATTTACTTTACATGGCTGGATTTTAACTGGGTTTTAATTTATATTCCTTTTATTATTGTATGTTTTAACCTGTGTTGTGTTCGCAGCCCTGAGTCCTTAGGGAGAAGGGCAGCATATAAATTTTGGAAATAAATAAAATAAATAAATTTTGAATGACTTTTCTGAGCATTAATTTTCTTTTCCAAGTGAAAGTATAACATTGTGAGGTTTGTCATTATACTTGAATGTTAAATTTTACAGAATAATATCAGAATAATATCAAGAATAATATTACAGAATAATATCAAGTTTACATAATTTTACATGCCATTCTTAGGAGTGTATTTCTTTTCAAATTACTAGAACTAGTAGCATTGTTCAGCATGAAAATTTTACTGAGGCATTTGAGAATAGAGTTTCTTGTTTTATTGTAAGGATAGCCATGGTACACACTTCAACCTGAGAAGTAATCTATATTAGGTTTAATATGTTGGTTGAGTAATCTGGATAAGATACTAGAAACTGCTATGGGAATATGAGTTATTAGTATTCATTAATTGAAATCTTTCTTGTCATTTAAATACGCATATCCTTCCTGATCGTGTTTTATGTTGACATTGCTTTCCTCACTAGGAATAATCTTCTCTTTAATTCTCTAGTACAATATCCAGCTATATCTAATTTGAACACTATAAACCAAAACTATCTATTACTGTTATTTATGAGCTGTCAATTGTTCAAAAACATTAAAGTTGATGTTTTATTTTATTTGTTATTTATTTGTTAAGAAAATGGCCACTCAACTCACTCATGGTGACTCTTGGTAGGTTAAAGCAATAAAACCCCAATACAAAAAGCAATAAACTCTTATATCCCTAGCAACAACAATCAGATCAACCAATTGTTGGGCTCCACATTACCCTGGCTCCCTAGCCTGTTGGCAGAACCGTGTCTTCAGGGCCTTTCAAAAGACTGTCACAGTGGAGGTAAATTTTAATTCTCCAAGAAGGGAGCCACCTCAAAGAAGATCATTTTTCTTAGTCCCATTAAAGCCCTACATTATCTTTACTTTTAACTGCATATTTTGGTACAATATTCAGATACAAATGAATATAGGTGATTTAGCTTCAACATCAGCATCCAGCTCTACCGATTGGCGATTACCTAAAAGGCCGGAATCTTTTCTTAAAGTTAATAGTGTGGATTTTCTTGAATCTGCAGAGCTACTGTGGAAATACTAGAAAAGATACAGCTTTTTTAAGGAGAAGAAAGTTGCTGGCTGCAGAAACAGAGCTTTTCCCTATAGCTTGTTAAAGCCATTTTAATTTATTATCATTCATCTGAGGAGAGTTCAGTAATGCCTCTGGGAAATAAATGTGGACTTACATAAAACTATCAGCTATCAGCTCAATTTAGACTCTTTAAATAATGACAAGAAACAAAAGGTAAAAATCAGGATAAATATGTCAGAGTTCAGTAAAATGATGCTAATTCCGACCACACAAGAATTGACAGTTCTCAGGTTCAGAAACCGGAATGGACTCTCTCTCCTCTAGAACATCTCTCTGTTCTTCTGGATTCATCTTTGTTGTATGAAGTCCAGGCAGGGTTAGAATTCATGGTCTTCTGATTTCTAGTCTAATGCCTTAACCACTTCCGCTAAAGCCACTGTCCATTATCCCTGTTTGGCACCACTGTGAAATATCCAGACTCTGAGAATACAAATCTTTTTTTCCCCAGAATATTATGCTGTAGCTCAGTTTGCTTCAAAACAAAATTTAAAAATTATACAAAACATCAATTAAATGCAAAATTCTTAGGGAAAATATTTTTGAACTTATGAGTGGGGAAAAAGTATCTCTTGATTGGTTGAAGATCTAATCTAATCTATATCAATAAATAGTTTAGGTCAACCTTATACTGTACTTAAAAAACCAATTAAGGAGCAAAACTAGGAATTGGCATATGATCAGGCCTTTTCACTATACAAAGTCACCTTCATAAATATAGCAAACGACCATCCAAGGTAAATGAACAGAATATAAAATATGGTCTTTGGAGGGGAAAAAAGAATCCCTACAAAGATTTCCTTCATCTTTATTTCTAAATGCTTTACAAGATGGCTTTTAGTGGTAACAGCTCTACACTTGTTTTTCTTTGAAGATGTCTGATCTGAAGAAGCTTCTTGGACAAGAAGTAAAACATCTTCAAGGAAAAACAAGGAAGTCCAGTTGCCTCTTGAAAAAGCACCTTTGGGAGAAAACTTTAACAAATTGCTGGTTATTTTTGTTTTTTTGCAACCTGTGTCTTGTTTTTATTTAATTGCTTTATTTGTCTGCTTCCCATTTCAGAAAGTTCTGAGTGGCTAACAATCAGAAATATCATGAAGTGGCATTCCCCTCCTGTCTCCCAAATAAATTACACCATTTGAACCTGAGCTGTTTCATCTTCAAAATGTTGCAACAATTCTTCACAGTAGTCCTTCAGATGTTTTTAGTTTTAAGGAATGAAACTAAAAACTGCCACTGGGAGACATCCAGCAGACACAATAAGAACAGCAAAATATTTCCAATATTAAATAATACGTAAGGAATGTAAAAAATTACCCCATGTAAGTCTTCAGTAAAACAAAAAAAAGCTGAGTCTCCTACAAAGTGTTTTAGTTGGTCTCATCTAGCTGAAGTTGGTCTCTTTTTCAAGAAAAACTAGACAAAAACAAGTAAAAAGGGGGAGAAAAATATATAATCATGGAGCATAATGGAGAACTTACAGTGATGGGTCCTGGTTCAGTGGTTATATTAAAGAGAAATAGTAGTAGTAGTAGTAGTAGTAGTAGTAGTAGTTCATTTTAGATACACAACCTGTTCATTTACACAACCTATTAAGCAGATTTATTTTAAGTCTTAAATACAAATGAACAGACTAAATCCTCTGAAACATTTAAGTTTCTTATTGTTTTTTTATATTTACATTTGAAGTGTGTTGCAGCCCTAATTATCTAAAAGTTTCAGAATGAAAAATGTATTTATTTTCATAAAAGTAAGTTAGAAAGTTGAATAAAAGGTTGTATATAAGGGAGCTAGAGATAAGTTTCAATTGGAAAATGTTTTGATTTTAGAAAAAGAACATAAAAATTTTATAACCAATAAACCTGTGTTTATTTTAAATTACCATAATTTAAATTAATGTTAAAAATTCAAAAAAGCTACAGTACTGTAAGCTACAATTCTTGTTCCCACTTTTCCAGTGCATTTCAACCATGTAGGAACAATTCAAGAAGTTGGCCTTTGAACATCTACGACCGAATGTGTGATTACCTGAGTCTCATTGATAATGAGCTCATTTGACACATGTCAGAAAGCATTCATAGGAAATGTGCAATACTTTCACTTTTACTCTGCAATTACTAATGCATAGCTTCTTTTTGAGGATCAAAGAGTAACATCATTTCCTTTTCGTTTAAATGATATAGACCAAAGTTTAATTACATGCATATATTCTTGATAATCACTATGTCTTTTTGGAAAATACATATTCTGTTTCTTTTAAAAAAGAGTAAAAATAAAATGAAATAATCTCAATATATTCTTCTGAAAAGAAAGGAAACTATAGGCTGAGAAAGCACTGGAAAACTTAAATATGTATGTCAAAAACATGTTATTTTGATGCCTATATTCAGTCTGATCCATTGCATATTCTATAGGTCAGGGGTGGGTTCTACCTACCTTTACTACTGGTTTGCAATGGGGCCGCATGTGCACGCTCTTCTGCGCATGCACAGAAGCATTTTGATGATGTCTGGGTCGGTGGGCGGAGCCTCCTGCCGGTTTTACTATCAGTTCTATAGAACCAGTGCAAACCGGGGGCAACCCACCACTGCTATAGGTCTTTGTAGGTCTACTACAAGAACTAAACAGGCAATATTTAAACTTTTATAGATAGAATAGATAGAATTCTTTATTGGCCAAGTGTCATTGGACACACAAGAAATTTGTCTTTGGTGCGTATGCTCTCAATGTATATAAAGAAAAAATAAAATATATTTGTTAAGAATAATCAGTGAATCATAATTTTAGGGGAAATAAGTGAGTTAATTTTTCCTCAAATCTTTTCCTTAAATCTTGTCTCCAAGGTTGGAGCCTGATAGTTTTTCAGAAGTTGTTGATGAACAGCTCACAGCAGCCAAAAGCCATTAGCATAGCCAGGAGTACTGAATGCTAGAAGCTGTACCTCAATAACTGCATGAGTTCCTCTCTCCTGTTTTAATCTTCCGCCATATTTTAGAAGTATTATTATGTTGATTTTTAAAGTACTTCTGCTCAGCCATCACCTTTATCCCACCAAATCTCAGAAACTTGATGAATAGCTCTCAAGGCTTAATCAGTTCTTGTTCTAATAATGAAACACAAAAATCCACTCAGTTTAATCAGGGCAGTGCATCATGGTATCTTGACTTCAGGGGAAAAAGAATGGAAACAAACATTTTTGAGTGAGGCAAGTAATCTTGCCAGTGGACAACAATGTTAGCAATCATACCTCAACATCATCTACCCAGCATTACTTTTAGTGTTCTGGATGAACCAGAAATCGATCGGCTTGAATATAAAAGTCATCTAACATCATGTGATAGAAAAGTATTTACAGTGGATGACATCATACTGAAAAAAATATATTTTAAAGATAATAGCCAGAGATTCATTTTGGTAGTCACTAAAAAGAAGAATGACTTGACTTTAAGCCTCGCTTTGAGGGAGATAGGGGTTTAGAAATATAAAATGTAGATAAATAAATAAATAAAATAAGCAAGCAAGCTGCCTTTTCCTGGCCAAAAAAAAAGAGTGATAAAGAAGAAATATATATAGAGATACACACATTCACTTACTCCCACACACAACTATTCATGCCAGAAGCAACAGTCTGAAAAGGAAGGAAAGGGAAAAAGTAATTAAATAACTTGTTATTAAAATTAAATTATTTGTAAAAATAATTCCTGCTAAAATTAATTGATTGCACATTTTCATACACTACTGGTCGTCTCCCCCTTCACATACAAATTATTCTCTTTCACAGAGACACGAGAGTATGCTCACACTTCCCACTCTCCTTCCAGCCAAGATAAAGAAGGAAAATAACAACCGCCAGCAACCAGGATGGACATTATGGCGAAGTAAGAGCAAGCATAGTTGCAATGGGAACAAAAGGAAATAACTGAGGGCAAAAGGAAAACAAACCTAGATAGAAATAGGGTCAGGAGAAAATAGAGAAACAAAGATAACAGAAGAAGCTTTAAAATGAAATGTCTGAAATTTTTGAAGGTAAACAGTCCCTCCCAAGAGACTCTTCAGAGGCATCCATGCTTCTGCAACTATGTGGATCTCTAGTCAATTGGTTTGTTTTCAGAAAGGTCTAATGTTTGGGTTTTTTAATATTGTAATAATATATTTTTTAATATCAAACATCTTAAAATAATCTAAGTTGCTTAGGAGGAAAAATATGTTAAATTACTAATATTCTAAGCACACTGATTCATGCTACAAGCAATTTGACTATGATAAGGCAAGTCGACGTTCAGTGTAAGTCCCTATCCAGTCCCTGCATGCTTATCAAAGTAATCTCCCCCCCCCACCCTTTTTTTTTTTTTGGATTACAGGAAATAATAAGCAAAATGTTTCTATTTTGGAAATATTCTCCGTTTTCCTGAAATGGGTGGACAATGCATGTAACTTGGGGAGTAGTCAATCTAATATAATTATTATACCCTCTTAAAAATGAGATAAGCTTTAAACAGTTAGCTAACCCATTTTGTTCTAATATTCAGCAAACTCCAAGAAAATCTCTTCTTACACAATCTTTTGGATATGTCATTTGCCATTTATATTTCATGGCCCTAAGGGGAAAAAAGTTATAAAAAGGTATTAATGCAAGTAGATAATAAAGCTGCATTCTATAAATCTATAGCAGCTTAGAGTAATCATTACAGCATGCAAAACGCTTTCATCTATTCAAAAAATATGCAGAGCGCAGAAAGCCTACTAAGGTGCATGACAAGTCAGAGTTAAATATATATTAATAAATGAATTAGCTTCATAAATAATAGTCATAATGACATTTTAGGAGACAATAAGTCTGAGGATTGTCAGAAAATGGTTGATGCATGGGCTTCACGTCTCAGTGATTCTTCAAAATGAATAGGCTTTGTGGAGATAGTTCAGACCCACAACCAGCCTATTTCTTTGAATAATTTACTTGTTGTCAATTTGTACAGCCACATTACACATGCAAATTGTGTTGCCTATGCAAACACCACTTTGAGATGATAAAAACAAATTTACGAAGGCTATAGAGGAAGGATTTATTTCACTTTCTCGCCCAGGTCAAGCAATACATGTATCTGACGATTGTGTGTACCCAATTTTGTTGTAATTATATCAGCAAATTATTCTTTATAATCTTATTATTTTTAGCAGTCTCCTTGTGCTTGGGATAATTAGCTTTCTTCACTCAGTGTAAAAACAATTCAACTTGCCAGTGAGGCAGGGCATAGCTCCATTATCTGTTTGGGGTTTAAATTTATTCCCTATATTCTTGGACACTTTGTGTAAATTAAAAATTTCATAGTCCCTAATACTGTACACGCTGTTCATTCAGTGATGAATTAAGGTCCCTAAACCTTACGTTTGCTATTCGATATCTCACCCACTTTATATGTTAATCTGTGCTAATGAATTCCACAACCCCTAGCTACAGTGAGATGACTAAAATTATTACCACTTACAGAGATATGCCTTTTTCATTTAAAGTTCAATTCAAATTGCTCCCATAAACAGCCTGCCTCACAAAGATACCTCCTTTAAAGAAGAGTTACTTACCTGTAAGTAGAGTCTTCTAAAGGTAGTATTATCTTTGGATACACATTCCAAAATCATGTGACCTCCAGTTTTAGCGCATAGGAAAAGTGAGCTTGGTAAAAATACTGCCAACTTATGAAAATCCCAAAAGCTATTTCCTCTTCTGTCTAACCTTATACTTCCCTTTCCCTGATCTTAATACTTGACTCATAATGAAGGATCATCTATTTTAATATTTGTATTAATTTTGATAACACTGAAACAGCCATGCCTGAAAATAGAAAAATAGATTTAATAAGATGTTACAGCTTTTTTTCCTCCTTCCACATTCTGAGTTGGGCAACTCTTGTGAGGTGGTTTTATTTCTAAGTCATTCAATTCAACCACTATCTGCTAACTCAGAATTAGTATGTTTATTTAAAAAAAAAACTTTCGGCTATATTCAGTACTAAGTCTGTAAAGCAAAACACCTTGTAACGTGGCTCAATTGCTTAACTGATGCTTTGCAAAATAAATTAGAATTGGGTTGAAAATTTGTTTGTTGCTTAGCAGAGTCTTGATTTGCTTTCCAGACTTTAGCCAAAATGTCACTGATTTCTGATTCATGAGGGACATGCTCCATGTAACTTTGTATGTATTTATAATGGTTAGAAATATTTTCTCACTGGGATATAAATCCAGTTAAAATTCAAAGCAAATAAGGTCATCATTTTTCCAGACCCATCCAAATTAAGTTGAAAAATTATGATGAATACAAAACTTTTAATCTAAAGTTTATAAATAAGGATACTAAATAGATGTATGTTTATTGTAAAAGAAATAATAAATTGAAAAGAAAATGTAATAAGAATGCATTTTTGAGGTAATAATAGTAATAATAGCACTTGTGAACAATAGCCCCAGAAAGAACAAGTGGGAACATTTCACTGTCATTTGGACTTTAAAATATTGGAATTTTTATTTTGGGGAAAGATAATTCAACACTGTATTTATGCTAGAGTCATTTTATCCTCTAAAATATGAGCCTCATGGTTCTTTAAGTCATTGCCTATTGTTCTGCTGGCATTCAGGCCATTTTTTTGCTAAAGGTCTGGTACTACACTTGTCTTATTCTGGGCCATGATATGCTTCAAATGTCAAATTATGGACTGAATTTGGGATATTAAATAAATGGAGGTAAAAACTTTTTTTTTTTTTTTTTGCAAAATTGGACTTGAATGGGGGAAAAAAATCCTTTTAGTAGTTAGATATAATAGCTGATGCAACACTCTGACCCTTTCCATAATGGCAGCACTGATGTACAAGAGCAGTGATTTATTTAGTAATTTATATACCAATTTTTCTTAAATATTTCCAGGTAGTTTATGTACCCGCCAACACAACAATTGACCTCAAGGTCATTATAAACCTTGAATGAATTCTAGTCTGCCTATCCCAACATGAGTTAATGCTACAAAATTTTGTTATTTGGCTGCAATTTACTTTAAGATACACGATTAAAAGATGTTAGAATCCTATTATAAATGTATCTCAAACAGACACAAAATAGAGAGCCCCAAACAGCATTAAACCCTTTTAAAGCTATCTTGAACATTATTATTTCAAAAGATTAATACAAAATAAAACCTGAAAATTTAGATGCTATTTTTGTCTTTGTACATCTCTTTCTAAAATCATTAGTATTCCTTTTCAGCAGGGGGTGTTTTATTAAAACACAATCACTCTGTAGAATTTCCCATTATGTTCACAAAAATGAATATGGCATAGATACTATCCTAACACAATGACTGTAATCTACTAATACAATAAATTCTTCAAAGTATGTTTAAACAAGAACCTCCATTCTTGATTATTTCAGCTTATTTCCAAAACACTATCTAAAATGAAGAAAATTAATATTTTCCTTATATTTGTGAAAGAAAATAACTTCAGATTCATTTCTTGTCAGCCACTGTCAAGAACATACAGTGATATGTGATTGTTTAGTTTATCTTAAATATACATTTTAACATTAGGATTATATAATTTGCTTTCTTTTGTGCAAACATATGCAATGTAAATTTTAAAGAACCTTTATTTCTAATAGTAATGTTTCCAAGCAATATCCAACCAAATGTTTAAACAAGAGTTAAGTTATTCAATGTGAACCAAAGTTTTAAAAATCCAGAATAAGTCTAAGATTCAGTTCCTTCATTTTATCAGTTTCTAGAATCTTTTACACTGAAATTTTAAAAAATCCTGTCGACTGAAGGGATTTACCATAAATATTGCTTAATATTCTGTTTATCTAAATCAAGAACAATTGCAAAGTATCTTATGTTTTCATATCATGGCTTTAATCAACTTAGTTTAACATCTGCTATGACCAATATAACTGACAGAAGTGATCTAGAAATACAACAGTAGGGAGATGTTGTAATTAAAAAAAAAGAATGTTGGTCAAAATTCAAATATATTTTATATATTTGAATATATAGAATATATTCTATTCTATATGTGATAGTAAGATATGGTTAAATACTGATGCTCCGAAGACACACTGATTGTTCAGACATTACACTGGACAATATAGACTTTGTATTTGAAAATCAGAATTTGTGCACCTCATGATGCGATGGTATAATCAGTGAAGCTGAGAGTAAACCTCAAGAAATGTAATGGGTCTTAGTTCTGATATGTATCTTAATTATGAAATAAAAGTATAAACATAAAATAATAATCCTGGGCTACATATTTGCCAGCCACCACTAAGTAATTTTATTATTTAATAAGATTGCTTCAAATGTTAAAATATGAGCTAATCTCCTAAACCCAAATTAAACAAAACTAAATCATAGCTTAGTCAGTATGTTAGCCCTGCCCTTCTTAGTTTTGCCAGGGGAAATTAAGAGTTGAATCTGTGATATTTTGCAAGCAATGCATCTGCTACAGGACTATGCTATGGCTATGTTAAAAAGCACAAAACCGATGTATCTCTATTCAATATACTACATGTCTTTTTATCAATGGATGTTTCCTGGGAAAAAAGTATGTGATCTTAAAACAATATCTGACATCTATATTGCTTTATTTCAAATTCTGCTTGTTGTCTTATGATTTTTCTGCAGGGCATTTGGGTGGGACAGGTTTATATGAAGTACAGCTCACAAGCCACCTCTAGCCCATCCTCTTGTGGCCCCAGAATGTCTCCAAAAGGAGCTAGGCAAAAATTAGCCTTTTTTTTTTTTTTGGATAAGAGCATAAACTAAAAATGTCCTTATTCAGTATTTTAACTCATTAGACCATGGAATGCCACTTAATACCTGATGTAGCTCTTTGTATGCTGATATGGTCTTTCAGATTACACAACCCTGAAATAATATAAGCACTTATTGATTTGTGCAGTGTACAACCTGGCATAGTGTTGTGTGATGGCTCAGTGTTCAAGATGCGGAGCTTGTCAGCTGGAAAGCCTGAGTTCAAGACCCAAGCACTGTGTGAAGGAGTGAGCCCCCATTCTTGTCCCAGTTCCTGCCAACCTAGTTGTTCAAAAGCATAAAAATGCAAGTGATAAATAGGTACCACTTTAGTGGAAAAGTAACAAGCGTTCTGTGCTCCTTGGGGTATAGTCATGCTGGTCACATGACCAAGAAGTGTCTTTGGACAATGCTGGCTCCCTTGCCTAATAAACTGAGGTGAGCACTGCCCCCCTAGAGTTGGACACAACTGAACGGGGGAAATATTTACTTTTCCTTATGGCCTTTCAGGTTACACAATGTGGCATAAGCTTTTTGGTGTTTGCAGTAGCAAATCCTGCCATATTTAGAGAAGTTTGACTATAACTAATGCTGACATAGATGCATGTTGTACAGAACACCTTTATTTTATTATTTATTACCTTAATTTTTCAAGCAATAGCAACAATGGTTCTCTAGCCTACAGTGTAATTGCTGATACTTTTAGTTATTTTACATTATGACACATCTCATTTATATGAATAACTGTTTGGAAGAATTCCAAGATAGAAATTTGAGTAAAAAAAGGAAGTTACTTCCACTAACTTGAAAAAATAAATCAAATGTTTGACATACAAGAACTAGATTGCTGCTGTGAGAAACACATACACACAGAGAAAGTGAGACAGAGATTAATCGGAAGGTAAAACTGCCCAACATTTGATACAAGCTTCATTATCTTAAGTACAAGGAAGTTCACTGAGCAAACATTCATTTAGTTCCTATAAGATAGGAATTGCTTGTAAAATCGAAAACATGATAAAAATTATTTGTTTCCCCAAAAAAGGAAAATAATAAATTGTAAATATATATTTACACATTTTATCCTAGAACTACCAATTATTCCAGTTATGTCAATTAATCCATTTGTCGTATACTCCAACCCTTGAATTATGCTCCTAGATAGGAAAAGAGTTATTCTTACTTATCTGATGACAGCAACTCAATGCACTGCATTCCTTGAAAACAATCTTTACTGGCATAAAAGTTCTCTTCCATCAATGGGACATTACTTGTAGCCTAAGAGACATATTCAAGTCAAATGACTTTATCTGGATTTTAAGAGTTCTGGAATTACTGGACTAATAACAGAATATCAAAATACACATTAAATTATTTAATCAATGGAAGGTATAGATTTCAAGGTAAGGATAATGAGTCTAAGAAGGCTCAAAGGATAATTATTCTGAATGATGAAAAGAACCATTTCTATGGCTTCCTGGGTCCTTGTTAGAATAAAAGCTAACTAAATTTATATTTTCGACAGGCTACAAAATCTGCATTGTGGTAAAGGGTATTTTCAAAATATTACTGCTCTCTAGTAGTCTGTTGGATCGGTGTAGCCAAATTCCATAGTTTTAACAGAGATGCTCATAACCAATCATTTCCACAATGACTTTTTGGGTTTTAAGACAGACAGGACAATTCAGATTGAACCATGCTGATTACTAATATCAGTCTGAAGTATTCAGGAAGACATTTATATTCAGCTTGTATACAAATCCTCTGATTAATATACAGAAGTCAGTATATATTGTTTATAATAAATAGAAGCAGCCTAGCAACTGTCGTGATCATCTTACTCTCAGTACAATGACATTATCCACAAAAAACTAACATCGATGAACCTTGCTACAAGAAGGGACTCAAGATTTTCATAGTTTTATCAATAATTCATTATTTGATTATTCCTTTGAAAAACAATTCTGTAATTTGACTCATGTTAAGCCACAATGTAGTTAGTTTGGTTTGGGTTTTGCATGATATACAGTGGGGCAAAAAAGTATTTAGTTAGCCTCCAATTGTGCAAGTTCTCCCACTTAAAAAGATGAGAGAGGCCTGTAATTGACATCATAGGTAGACCTCAACTATGAAAGACAAAATGAGAAAACAAATCCAGACAATCACGTTGTCTGATTTAGAAAGAATTTATTTGCAAATTATGGCGGAAAATAAGTATTTGGTCACCTACAAACAAGCAAGATTTCTGGCTCTCACAGACCTGTAACTTCTTCTTTAAGAGGCTTCTCTGTCCTCCACTCATTACCTGTATTAATGGCACCTATTTGAACTTGTTATCAATAAAAGACACCTGTCCACAACCTCAAACAGTCACACTCCAAACTCCACTATGGTGAAGACCAAAGAGCGGTCAAAGGACACCAGAAACAAAATTGTAGACCTGCACCAGGCTGGGAAAACTGAAACTGTAATAGGCAAGCAGCTTGGTGTGAAGAAATCAACTATGGCAGCAATAATTAGAAAATGGAAGACATACAAGACCACTTATAATCTTCCTCGATCTGGGGCTCCACGCAAGATCTCACCTTGTGGGGTCAAAATGATCACAAGAACGGTGAGCAAAAATCCCAAAACCACATGGGGGGGACCTAGTGAATGACCTGCAGAGAGTTGGGACTGACATAACAAAGGCTACCATCAGTAACACACTACTCGCCAGGGATTCAGATCCTGCACTGCCAGACGTGTCCCCCTCTTAAGCCAGTACATGTCCGGGGCTGTCTGAAGTTTGCTGGAGAGCATTTGGATGATCCAGAAGAGGATTGGGAGAATGTCATATGGTCAGATGAAACCAAAGCAGAACTGTTTGGTAGAAACAGAACTCGTCATGTTTGGAGGAGAGAGAATGCTGAGTTGCATCCAAAGAACACCATACCTACTGTGAAGCATGGAGGTGGCAACATCATGCTTTGGGGCTGTTTCTCTGCAAAGGGACCAGGATGACTGATCCGTGTACAGGAAAGAATGAATGGGGCCATGTATCATGAAATTTTGAGTGCAAACCTCCTTCCATCAGCAAGGGCACTGAAGATGAAACGTGGCTGGGTCTTTCAGCATGACAATGATCCAAAACACAATGCCCGGGAAACAAAGGAGTGGCTTCGTAAGAAGCATTTCAAGGTCCTGGAGTGGCCTAGCCAGTCTCCAGATCTCAACCCCATAGAAAATCTTTGGAGGGAGTTGAAAGTCCGTGTTGCCCAGCGACAGCCCCAAAATATTACTGCTCTAGAGGAGATCTGCATGGAGGAATGGGCCAACATACCAGCAACAGTGAGTGCCAACCTTGCGAAGACTTACAGAAAACGTTTGACCTCTGTCATTGCCAACAAAGGATATGTAACAAAATATTGAGATGAACTTTTGATATTGACCAAATACTTATTTTCCACCATAATTTGCAAATAAATTCTTTCCAAATCAGACAATGTGATTGTCTGGATTTGTTTTCTCATTTTGTCTCTCATAGTTGAGGTCTACCTATGATGTCAATTACAGGCCTCTCTCATCTTTTTAAGTGGGAGAACTTGCACAATTGGTGGCTGACTAAATACTTTTTTGCCCCACTGTACGATTCCAAAAACTGTGTCATGTAAATCATAGTTCATGGTTTCCCATGTCTTGAAATAAGGAGAGGGAAAAATATTATCTGTAAAAATGCAAGTAATATTCTAATATGTATTAATAAATATGGCCATCTACATCAATGTATTAATAAATATGGCCATATGGCAATCAGGACTAAATAAATTTATATGGAATGAGAAAAAACCAAGAGTTAAATTCAAAATAATGCAAGATGTTCGTGAAAGAGGTAGCCTTAAAGTGCCAAACTTACGTTTATACTATGAAGCAGCAGTGTTGACACAAATGAGTGATTGGTTTGGAACAACAAAGACTGAAATTTTGAATATAGAAGGCCATGATTTGGACTTTGGTTGGCATGCATACTTATTTTATGAAAATAAGCTGCACAACGTATTTAAAAGCCATATACTGAGACATGCTTTGATGAGAGTCTGGAAGAAGCACCAACTTAATTTGGATTACAAAATACCTTTGTGGTTGGATCTTGGGCATATTATATTGAATATAAAGTCACTCGGGGGGATTTTATACAAAGAGATGCTTTTCAATGATGGGGGCAGCTGGAGTTTGAAACCTTTGAAAATGCTGTTGGAAGAAGGGACTAATTTAACTTGGTTGCAGTATACTCAACTTCAATCGAGGTGGAGAGAAGATCAGAAAATTGGTCTAATGCTGCATGAAGAAGATTTGGTGACACAGATAAAACGGAAAGGGCCATTTTAAAAGGGTTTATAATTTATTGTTAGAAAGAGATTCAGAGAGTGAATTAGTTAAAGATTGTATGATAAAGTGGGCACAAAATTTTGCAGAACCAGTTATGTTGGAAACATGGGAAAAGATTTGGGTCCAGAATGTTAAATTTACCCAAGCACAGAATCTGCGGGAAAATTTTTATAAAATGTTTTATAGATGGCATTTAGACCCCAAGAAGTTGTCATGTATGTATCCAAATGTTCAACCTAAATGTTGGAGGTGTGATTGTTTGGATGCTACATACTTTCATATTTGGTGGACTTGTAGAAAAGTGAAAGCTTTTTGGATTAAACTCTGGTGGGTTATGCAGAATGTTTTAAAAAAGAAGCTTCAATTTTCTCCGCAATTGTTTTTGTTGGGTATAGTTAAGGATTGCTCACCGAGTGAAACGAGATTGATTTTATATATGATTACTGCAGCCAGATTACTGATTGGACAATATTGGAAAAAAGATAGTGTACCTACTGTAGAAGAATGGACACTGAAGATGGCTAATTTTGCAGAAATGGCAAAGATTTCTGATATTTAAAAGACAGGACCCAAGAAGCTTTTGTTAGGGAGTGGAAGAAATGGATGGATTATGTGCAGAATAAATATCAAACTAAGAAGTATCAATTAGTATTTGACTGCTAATTAGTTTTACTATACTTATTATATTGATATGTAGAAAAGTTTTAATGTTAATAATATGTTTAATTTGATATGTTTAAATCATTAATACAGCATATATTTGATAGAATGATCTTACTTTATATATATTTACTATATTATCTAGAAAAATTTTAATGTTAAAATATTTGATAAGCTTATATACATGTTTTACTGTCAGCATATATTTGATAGAATAATTTTACTCTATATAAAGAATTGTTAGCATTTAATGTTAAAATATAAGATATGTTATTTGGATTTCACCTATAGGTGAAAAGGTTGATTCGTCTTTTCTTTGAGTTCTTTAGGATTAGCTTGTCAATCAGCAATTGATCCTTTGTTCCTCTTGAGTTTTTGCAGCATCCTTTCTGTTCTACAGGAAGCAAGTTATTTCTTTCCAGGTATTATTATTATTATTATTATTATTATTATTATTATTATTATTATTATTATCTTTATTCATTAAGTATGAAACTCAGTCAACTGAACATTCAAAAATGCATCACAAATACCATTGATGGTATTTGTAATGGTTGATACGAGTTGCTGCCAGCACCCTAGGTATCAACCAAGTACCTTCTTAAGATGTATGATGTCCCAAGTAGCGCAGTTTTTTGCAGTTCCTCTGGTGTTATTGCAGGAAGCTGCAATTAGCTGATGTATGCTATAAAATTCTTGGACATTGTACCAAGTGCCCAGATGACAACGGGTATCACTATTACATGTTGTTGTTGTTGTTGTTGTTGTTGTTGTTGTTGTTGTTGTTAAATTTGTTTGATGCCCATATCACCACAAGGCAAGTCTGGGTGGATTGCAACATTAAAGTGAAACCATAAATATATGAATAAATATATAAAATCACATTAAAATTTCAATGAAGTACAAGTTTTAACTAAAGATGGGGGCAAAGGAAGGACAAAATATGGGGGGGGGGATGTGGGAGCTTCTGTTAGTCAATTAACCACCTTCAGTGTGAAATTTTCCCATTGGGGTCCCAAACCAACTGATAAAGCTAGGACTTCAGGTGTCTACAGAAAGTTAGGAAGGTGTGAGCCAACCTCAGGTCAGGGCAAAATAGGTTCCAAAAGGCCAAGGTCACGGCAGAGGTGGCTCTTCTCCTGGATCCTGCTGCCAAAATTCCTTGACTGACAGCATCTGCAGCATGCCTCCTTTGTTGGCACAAATGGGATGGGTCCATCCTATGGGACAGATAACCTGGACACATGCCATGCAGGATTTTTAAAGGAAATAATCCACACCTTGAATTGCACCAGAAGCAAACCAGTGCAGTTTTCAGAACAGAGGTCTAACATGGGCCACTCTAGGGGCCCCAAGGACTGCCCATGCTGCTGCAATCGGCTGAAGCTTCCAAATTCTCTTCAAAGGTTGGGTGAGCTCACTGAGTGACCTCACTCAGCCACTGGGTGAGCTCATCCGTGGTTTGGGAGTGCAATGCCATCTTTACGCTGATGATACTCAGCTTTACATCTCCACCCCAGACCACCCCAATGATGCCCTTGCAGTGATGCCCCAGTGCCTCGAAGCCGTGCGGATCTGGATGGGGAAGAACAGGCTCCAACTCAACCCTTCCAAGACTGAATGGCTGTGGATGCCGGCGTCCCGATATAGCCAGCTGATACCATCACTGACTATTGGTGGCGAGTCATTAGCCCCCACAGAGAGGGCTCGCAACTTAGGTGTCCTCCTGGACACACGGTTGTCTTTAGAAGAGCATATGACAGCCGTGACCAGGGGTGCTTTTTATCGGGTTCGCCTGATTCGCCAGTTGCGACCCTTTCTAGATCGGGACTCCTTACGCACAGTCACTCATGCCCTCATCACTTCCCGTCTGGACTATTGTAATGCTCTCTACATGGGGTTCCCCTTGAAGTGCACACGGAAGCTCCAACTGGTCCAGAATGCAGCTGCGCGGGTGATATTGGGAGTGACATGGCGCTCACATGTGACACCACTCCTACGCGAGCTGCACTGGCTTCCAGTGGTCTTCCGGGTGCGCTTCAAGGTGTTGGTTCTTACCTTCAAACTCCTCCATGGCTTAGGACCTGGGTATCTACGAGACCACCTTCTGCAACCGATAACCTCCCACCAACCAGTACGCTCCCACAGGGTAGGCCTTGTCAGGGTGCCATCACTAAAGCAATGCCGACTAGTGGTTCCCAGAGAAAGAGCCTTTTCTGTTGGGGCACCTACCCTTTGGAACAGGTTACCCCCAGGGATACGAATGATCCCAGATCTTCGTACTTTCCGTCGTGCACTTAAGACCTTTCTTTTTCACCAAGCCGGTCTGGCATAAATCTTTTCTAATTTTGTAAATCTTTATGCTGAAGATTCTTAACTGTCGAGCCAAACTGGCTTAATTATTTATATTCACATTCTATATGTATGTCATTTTAACTGTTCACCGCCCTGAGTCCTTCGGGAGAAGGGCGGTATAGAAATTGAATAAATAAATAAATAAAATAAATAAATAAAGGGTAATCTCATGAAGAGTGCATTGCAGTAGTCCAAACATGGGATGACCGGGGCTTGAATGACTAAATGAAGGGGCTCCTGATACAGAAGCCGCAACTGACACACAACCCAAAGATGTGCAAAGGCTCTCCTAGCAGCTACTGCCACCTGATCTTTGAATCACAAGTTGAAGAGAATCCCAAGTTGTGACTAGGTCTGCCTGAGGTAGTGTCATCCAATTTAGATCTACAAATCTCAAAGTCCAGGATCTTGAAACTCCCTTCCCCTTGAATCAATTGTATTATTTTGGTACCCAAACAGAAAGATATACAAGCAACTATCCATTTCCTGACAACTAGATGCCTTTATTTTGTTTTTACATATTTTAAATAATAATTCATATAAATACTCTGGCTATTGCTTTATTCTGACAGCTACAGTAACTTTCTAATTGGAAAACAAGGAAGTGAAAACTTTTCTACTAGATTAGGCCTAGAAAAAGCCCCAAACAGTAAAATATTAAGTTGTGTTAATTGAAAATTAAGATTTGTTAGTGATTTGTATTAATGTGTGACCGGATCAAAAGCTTCATTTTGTCCAAGCTGATTTACAAGGAAAAACCCCAGTCCAATATACATTTAATTCTTATAGTATTATTATTTTTAGAAATTAGTCTCTAAGTAGTACAGTTATTAAGTACAAAATTTCTCCCTTGGGAGTTATTTTTTGGCAGAAATAGCTTGCTGTACGCTTGTTTTTGTTTTAGCTAGTGATTATTAAATCAAAAGAAATCAATAGACAGCCATTTTTCTCTCAGAAAGTTTTCTTCTACTACATGCCTATATATTCCCCCTTATATTTGTGAAAGGATTACGTTTTAAGTATGTGACACAGCTCTCTTAGTTACACAAACTTAAACATTTTCAAGGTTACGTTTAATACGAGGGAATAGAGTCCATAGATGCCTTATTTAGTGATTGCTAGGTAGGGCAGCTATGAAGGGCATTCATGGCATAGATTTTTTTTTTTAAAAAAAATGCCGTGATGTGTCTATGTCTATAAAGATCAGAATCATGCAAGCTTTGGTATTCCATGTGATACTCCACAAAAATGAAAGTTGAACTTTGAAGAAGCAGGCTAGAAACAGTACTGACATCTTTGTTCTTTGGTGTTGAAGAATTCTTCTGAAAATGCCTTAGATATCCAAGAAAACAAACCAATGGCTTATCAAACAAATCAACGCAGAATTCTCACTCAAGGCACAAACGACCAAGCTCAAATTATCCTACTACCCAGCTTTTTGGAAAGGCTCTAATACTTGGAAGTGTATAAGGAAAGAGAAGACGATGTTGGATAGACCCAGATAGTGGCAATGGGTGCAATGTTGGAAGACCTGAAAGACCAGGTTATGGGCAATTATTGGTCGTGGATAAAACCTAATTTATCTCAAGCAGGCCAAAATGATTTGATGGCACAAAATTACAAGAAATTCTGAATTTCTTTGGTTAGGGCAAAGCCTACATTTGTGGGTACTCTCAGAATGCTATTTTAATGTAATGTATGATATGTGAGTGTGTGTGTTAGGCGTGATACCGAAACCATTTTCAAAACAGTTCTTAACTTCTATAAATTTCCCCACCAACTTTGCTTCCGCGAACCCCGAGAACTTTCCGCCAGAAAAACTCGGAAATTTTCGACAGGAGCCTTTCGGCTGGGAAAAACGAAGAACGCCCGGTTGCTATAGAGACGCCCGCGCCTAAAGGCTGGCCAATGCGGGTCGGCGGAGAGGCGGAGCTCATGCCGTCAAGGCCGGCTCCAAGATGGCGGCAATGTAAACAAGATCCGGCGGTGAGTCAGGCTGGGAATTTGAGTGATTTTTTTTTTTATGGGGGGTAGGGGGGGGTAGGGGGACGACAACTCTATGGTTTTAGGGAACCAGGTGAGTAAGTTGCCTGGGCGGTTTGGTTAAGGCAAGCGGCGGCTTTGCACAGATTGTGGATCCAAGCCGTCTCGGTGGCAGACGCGGGTGTGCAATACGGAAAAGATGAGCCCGGCCGACGACGACTTGTTCTGAAAGAAGCGCCTTAGAGGCTGATGGCGTTCCTTTGCCAAGTCTGAAATGTGCTTTGTGACGAGTCCTCGAGTTTTGTCCTCCTCCTTTATTTTCATCCTGGTTTTCCGTTGCTTTTATAGATTGGTCGGTGTGTTGGGGCCATTCAAAGGGGTTCGAGTAAAAGCCGCCAACGATTGTCTGGGGGAAAAGGGAAATTGCGTTTAGGTGAGGCGATGGTTGTGCTCCTGCTGTTCTGTAAAAGGAAACTAGGTAGAACGAGTTAGATATCATCTCCCACTGTCTCCTTAGCATTTCACACTGATTGCATAACATTTTGCGTAGATAATTTGGTGAGGGATTTAAAAAAGTGGGATAACCATAAACTGCATAGGTTAAATCTAGAAGAAGGTGCAATCCAGGTGCTAAATCATTTCGCACCATACGGTTTGCATATGGCTGTTTTATAATTTTGGACCAAGACCTGTTGCAGTCAATGACAGAGTGGTTGGGGAATAAAAGAGGAATGCTGATAAAACCTTTACTTTTCTGCTTTGAAAACATTAAGGTGTTTTCCTCCCTCTGTTGCTGATTATTTCCCTTTCAGCTGGGCTTATAAAATTGTAATACCATGAATTTAATGTTGCAAATTGATTGATTGGTGGAGGAAAAGAAGTTTTAGCTATACTTACTTCATATGAGCATGTTTGCTCCAAAAACATAATCCTACACCTGCTCTGAACCTAAGTGTAATAATGCTGGATTTATACCTCTGTGTAAGTTTGCCCTTATAATGAGATTTGAGGCAAAAAAGATAATGTTCTTGTGTGAAGGAGGATAGACATCTTTATATTCAGATGTTGCTTTTCTGCTGAAATCTTCATAGGATAATGTGGTTTTATGTCACCTATTGTAATCTGTAGCTATCCTTTTGCATTCTGTGTATTTATAGGATTAGAAAACATCTTGAAATTCTAAACTGGTAAAGTGTTGATTTTTCTTCAATGAAGCATAAATATGTATATATTCAAGTTGTGTACCTATCAGAGACTCTTAACAATAACAAATAAGTGGTGAATAGGAAAACATAATAGGACAAATTTTTATATAATTGTTTTGTATTGTTTCACTCTTCTAAATATACTCTAGAGTTAGGGACCATCAAGTTCAGCAATACATAATTTTATATACATTTATCAAGGTTAGTAGAAATCATTTGGGTTTAAGTTTATTCTCAGTAATGCTACACATGTGAGAAACACTAACAATTAAAAATTCCATTCAGAAGTAGTAAACATCAAGAATAAAATTAATGTGTTGTTTTGTATTATGGAACAGAGTAGGAAAGGATTTTAGAGCTCATCTAGTACTGCCTCCTGTTCAATGCAGGATCCACTAAAATATCCCTGACAGGTGACTATCAAGCTTCTTATCTGGAGATCTCTAGTCTACCTACCTATCTATCTATATCTAGACTGCACCATAATCTTATATTATTAAAAATTACCAGAATTTGAGTTTTCTAAAATAAAACATGTAACAAATGGAGATAAATGTTTATAATGTTGCTGTTATAAGTAACAAACAGTGAGTTTAGTATTTGTTTTTGAAAGAGTAATAAGAAAACCAAAATGTAGAAATAAGCAACAGAAAAACATTACTGTAAAAATAAGGGATAGATAAAGTCATTCAAAGGAAAACTACCAAAAATTTTAGACAGTAGGGTATGGTACTTGTTTATTTGTTGGATGTACATAGCAGCAATTTGAACAGCTCATAATCGTCTATAATAACAAAATACGGCAATTAGAATAAAATAAAACTGATAATTCACAAAACAAAACAAAAAAATCAGTAAAACCTAGCCCATCAAGCCTCAGATAGCTCAATGGGCTAGATAGCCTGTTATTAACACCCAGCTGTCTGCAATTATGCGAGTTCGAGGCTCAAGGTTGACTCAGCCTTCCATCCTTTCTAAGGTGGGTAAATTGAGGACCCAGTTTGTGGGGGCAATAAGCTGACTTTGTATAAATATACAAAAGTATGAAGGCTATTGCTTAATGCATTGTAAGTCTCCCTGAGTCCCTGAGGAGAAGGGCGGCATATAAATCAAATTTAAAAAAAAAACACAATATAATGCCTCATCTGTAAGCACCATCAACATAGGTAAGGTTAAATATTCAACACCATGTGGAATGAATTAGTCTTTGTTAATTTTACAATTTGGGTTAAAATATGTGCCAGTGTAGCCTGAAAAAGAAGATGCTATTTTATAAAGTGAGTTCCATAACTGCAAAATACTCCCTTCAATTTCACCAGATAACTGAGATGAATAGTCGATAGCATGGTTTTTCCTGGAGAAGATGGTCCGTATGGAAGTCAGTTACCAAGCCAAGTTGAGCTTTAATGGTCTGAACCAACACATGAACCCTATAAACTACTAGCAACCAATGCAATTTCTGCACTATTGGTATAACATGAGGCAGGTGTCCATCTTCTATCAGTATTTTGCACCAAATGTTTTTGGGTAGTTTTCAAAGGTTATGCTATGTCGAACCTTTGAAATAGTCTAGCTTGGTGGTGATGACACATGGCTACTGTCACTGGGCTCTCAATCAAGATATGACTACAACTGGAACACCTGCTTAAGCTTGATAGAGGCCTACCTGCCATATTCTGTGTCTGTCCAAAGAATTAGAGCTTTGCACAAGGATAGCTACAAATATTTTTCAGAGAGAGTACTATACCATTCAAAATTATAACTGAAACAGACTGAGCCTTAAATAGCTTTCTATGTTCATGGAACAATACAAGGTATTGAGATGCAAGGTATTGGGGTGCACCCGGAGGCTCCAACTGGTGCAGAATGCGGCCGCGCGGGGGATTATGGGAGCGACGGGACGCTCCCACGTGACACCTCTCCTGCGCGAGCTGCATTGGCTGCTGGTGGACTTTCGGGTGCGTTTCAAGGTGTTGGTAACCACCTTTAAAGCGCTCCATGGCTTAGGGCCAGGGTACTTACGGGACCGCCTTCTGCCGCCAATTGCCTCCCACCGGCCGGTTCGCTCCCACAGAGAGGGCCTCCTCAGGGTGCCGTCAGCCAGACAATGCCGGCTGGCGACCCCCAGGGGGAGAGCCTTCTCTGTGGCCGCACCCACCCTCTGGAATGATCTGCCTCCAGAGTTAAGAACAATCTCTGACCTTCCGACCTTCCGGCGGGCTTTAAAAACCCATCTTTTTCAGCTCACCGGCTTAGCCTGATTCCTATAGTATTTTAGAGTTTTAGAGTTTTATTTTAATATGAAGTTAGTTTTAATCTATGGCCATTTGTATTGTTATTTTATGAAATTTTAACTTTTGTATGTTTGTTTTTTAATTGGCTGTGCACCACCCTGGGTCCGTAAGGAGAAGGGCGGTATATAAATCTAAATAAAGTAAAGTAAAGTAAAGATGACATTTTCCATTCTGTATTTTTTGTCATCTTCCATATTTTTTGTACCGCACATATACATAGGTATACATAAATTGAAGAAGAACGTCTAGAACAACTACAGTATATGTTTTGTTTGAAAAATTGGTCAATCATAAATCTGTTTAGGGAAAATATGCAATTGCCAACTTTTATACCATGTTTTCCCAAAAATAAGACCCTGTCTTATATTTTTTTGAACCCTGAAATAAATGCTTGGCCTTACTGCCATGCGCTCAAAAGCCTGATTGGGCTTATTATTAGGGAATGTCTTTATTTTGGGGAAACAGGGTAAATATAAAGACAATAGCCAACCTTAAAACTTATTTATGTAAAAAAACATTTCTGTACTATACCAAATTTTTTACAGTACATTTGAAGACCAAAATAAAATTTTGTTTTTCATAACTTGAGAATTTTCTCCTTTTGGAAATAGGAGATAGGCTTTTTTAGTGATAGTGCTATTGAATTGGACATTAGTCGTTTTCTTTCAAGGAACTGTTAAAAGACTTTTAAAAGACTTTTAAAAGACTGTTAAAAGACTTCTGAAAATATCAGCAAATATTTAGCATTTAATTAATTTTTCTTTTCAGTTACGTTTTATTTTAAATATATAAGCCATGTTGCCTTTTTCTTATTTATATTTCTTATTTTTATTGTATTTTTATCTTTTTTTGACAAGGTTGAGCTTGGATAAATTTTATATTGCACTGTATGATTATTTAACAAGAGTATTAAATAGAGAATGTGTTGTATATTTATTCAATGATTTCAAATGCATCTGATTTGCACTTGTACCTCCTCTTTTTCAAAAAATATATATGATTCAAAATATTTGCTGTTATAACTGCTAAAACAAACAGTACAAACAAATACTTATATAGTATCACTATTTACTTGAGCATATTGAGATTTTTTAAAATAAATTGTAGGGACTATTATTGGAGGTCAATCTTTTCCAGCTATTTAAACGAAGCACTGTTATTTTTGTAATTCTGTATTTTTCTAAATCCTCATATGACTAATTTATTCTCATATTCAATTTCCAATAACGAACAAAAAACTAATTTCCAATGATGAATAAAAACGGAAGACTGCAGTCCATCAAATTTTCTTGTTCTCATTTTACACTGGTAAAGATGCCCTAAAGATATTTTTAATAATTTTGCTGAAGATTCCTTTATGATGGTGTCAGTATTTGATCTTTTCATTTGTATAGATGTGGAGTGGTCTGCTACCTCCTGGTGTGAATGAAGCTGATGTTGCCATAAGTTCAGATGACGAAGAAAGAGTGTCTCTTCCTGAGAGTATCATAAATGAAAAACAAGAAGAAAAGAAATTTCTAGACAAACAGACTTGTGATCATGAGAAAAAAAATATGGCTGAAAATCAACTTCCTTCTGCAGAAGAACAGGAATGTGTGGCATGCCTTCCTGGAGTTCCCTTAGATATGTGGAATGTAGGTTTGTTTACAACCTTCTATTTAATTGAAATACAATTAAAAGTTAGTTATTCCTGTTGTGATATCTAGGGACATAATCCCTCTGGCAAGAGTAAATTACTCTTGAATTTGAATGAAATATAATCTTTTTAAACTTTTCAGTTAAAGTGAAGAAATATTTTAATAACCTTGTTTGACAAACTTCTGTCTTAAAGTAAGATTGGAAGAAGTTGAATTCCCTTTCACCAAACATGTAGGTACTTCACTGCTTATACAGTATACTGGAATATTTCTTAAAATCTTTTTTAAGGTTTTCAAAATTGATTTTCCTTTTTTATTGCTGTGTATGTATCTCTGTAGTAATGTTATGGAATTTTTAACTTGCTCATGAATGATTACTTACTACCTTCATTAAATGTATTTCACGTTTGTTAGGGCTTGCATATTTTAAGAACAATTTTGAAGAAATGCTTCAAATATCATCAGGGTAGCATCTCCTATTCATTAAACATTCCATTTTTTTTCTTCCACATGAACTTGGAAGAGCTACTTTAACTTCAAAAACTCAGCTTCTTAGGATAGTGTTAAAGACACCAATTACACATAGAACTTCAAAAGTGGCAAGTTTTATGGTATGTTCAGTAAGGTTCATAACTCTAAAAGCAGATGTGGCTGTCTTATTTATTATAGACAGATGCTGCATTCACATTCCCATGTGTTCTGAAGTTTTGCACAATCATAATGCTTAGTGATATTATGCTTTTTAAAGGAGAAAATAGAATCCCATTGGGCATGCTTGCATATATCAACTTTTTGGATCTTAGCTTTTATTTTAGAGTTTCAAGTCAATGTCTAAAGAACGTTCCTACATAAAAAAGTGAAAAGTTTCATTTAATAATATCAAGACAATCCTTGACAATATGAGAGCTGAATTGTGTATGTTCAGTATATATTGTAATCATCTTCATTTATTGTTTTGTTATAAATATTGTACTTTTTTGATATTGTGGATAAATTAAAATAATTTGTTATTTTATACTACCCAATTTACAGTAATGAAACAAAAGTAAAAAAAAAAATCAATTTTCTTTTTCGACAGAAATTTCAGAGTCTGAAAAAGAAAAACCTTGACATGAAAAATCAAGAAAAATGTCAAAGAGATAAGCAACAAAAGAGAAAACGTTCTCAAAAAGGTGGTTTGTTTCCAGTTGTTAAAATGTAGGGAACACTACAATAAAGTTCTCAAATAATGTGGTGTTAGGATTAGGTAATTTTATAATCACTATTGATTTTATGTTATTTGATTGTTATCCAGTAGGAAAAAAAAACATTTACTGTAGTCTAGTCCATATAAATGTTTACCTAATTCCAGGTACTCACAGAAGCTTTGGCATTTTTTCTAAACCACAGCCTACTTGCAGTAGAACAAATCATGATGGAATTTATGAGAACTTTTTCTAAATTCTCTTGGATAATATTCACATACATGAAATAGATTTATGCATTTTTGTTCATTTATGTAATAATTTTTGATGTGGTATTACAGGTGATATCTTAGGTTCTACTGTGGAAGTATGCTGAAAGAGAACAAATGTCAATGTCTATACTGCGATTTTCTAAATTTTGATATTTTTCACTGTTAATTATATGTCAGACATTCTTTTCTGTGTTTTAATGGTTAGACCATATAGAATTTTAAAAAGGACTCTTCAGTTGTGGCTTTTGATTTAGCATTTAATTTATTTATATGCAGTGCTATTAATCTGGTAATCTAGTGATTCCAGATTCCTCAGCCTCAGGAGTTCTGGGCTACAGTGGACTATGCAGTTTCACATATTTATATTGTGTATTGCACGCAAATTAGTCTGAACCTTTGTATTAGAAATGTATTAAGCTGATTTGTCTCTGTAATTATTCTGTTTTGGAATAATACTACATTTGGTAATACCCACACAATGCTTACACAGGAGAAGTTGTAGTAAGTCATTATGACTGAAAATATATATCTTCAGCGGTTAATAACTTGTTCCCTGATAGTGCCCTTACCTTTAAAGTGTTTACCTCATTCACACACGCTTTCCCCCAATTATGAGGTACTCTTTTGCCTCTGTCTTTTATTTATTTAATAAATTTTGCAAATTTATTAACTAAAGCACCAGAAATAACTTTTCTACAAATTATTTGGCTGTAGATGCAAAGGCAGTGTATAATGAAACTGATTCTGCTATCATCCCAACCTTCAAAATGAAATAAAACCTACCTCTAGCTGTATGACTCCATCATTGTCTTGAAATCTTCAGCCATGTGAGAAATACTGTATTTGTCAGATTTCTATTGTAGCTAAAAGTAGTCCTTCCACCACTAGCTTAGTATCTACATACAGCATAATATACTATTTCTCAGAGTTATATAAGCTTTAATTCCCTCTGAACGTAGGTATCAGTACATATTTGTGTTTAGTGCTGTGGAAGTAGACTCTGTCTAAACTGGGATTTAATTTTAAATTTCACTGTTAATTATATCACAAACATCACTGATTTCATAACGTTTATTATCAGAATTAAGTCCTAAAACATTTGTATTCGTTCATGATGAATTTTTTATACTAAATTTTATAATTTTATTTTTTTTAGGTAAAATGAAAAGCAGTGAAGAAATATCTGAAAGGTATTTCAAACTATGACATGATTATTTAAAATTTATTTTTACATAGTCAAAATGTTCAGCTCCTCTTCATTCTCTTTGAGTGAATAAGCAATGGATTTTTGTACAGAAGTGATCCTTTCAATATCACTTGATTACTTGAAAAAAATATTACTTCTGCCCGTCTGCTAAAGAATAGATATGCTTTTGTTTTCATAAAGTAGATATATTCTTTTATATCAAATATACAAATGTAAATAAAATTGAATTGTATTACAGTCACAAAATAGAAGAAAATAGTTTCTGTAAAATATATACTAATTCTTTACATAAGCCAACAATAAAATTATTAATTCCAATGTTTCATATTATAAAATATGTTACATATTTATATATGTGACTACTTTGTTGTGATAGGATCTAGTCCAACTATTTTTTCTTTTTTTCTTTGTAGCCAAGAGTCTATAAAAGAAAGACACTTCACAGAGCTCACCCAATATTTTGGAATCAATGATAGGTTTAAACCACTGGAAAGCAAGGAAACTACTCAAAAGGTGATTGCTAGATTTTTTTAAAAAAAAAATCATTTTAGGCTTGCATTTCATTTGCATTTCATTTCACTGCAATTACACATGAGTGCAATGAATATATATTATTTATTATATATGTTGCTCATCTCACTATCAAGAGATCTTGGGCGACTTACAATATCAGAAATAACAAATATAAGGTTAAATATATAGTAAAACATTAGGCATTAAGAATTAAAACATTAAAATTAACAGCAAACTATATAAAAAGGATCAATGTGTAAATGAGATAAGGTGAAATGTTATACATATGCACACCTACACACAGAACCCATGTAACTCAGCAGCCATCAATTACTCATGCTGATTGGTGTGGCCAAAGTAAAACAAGAATGGTCCTTATCTTGATCTTGTGCTCTTGTTTTGGACTAAGAATGAGTATACAATCTTCTGGTGTTCCATGGTCAGTGATATTTGTCGGTATAAAATGTATACATTCATTTAAAGCTTTCATTTTCACACATCAATTGGAAAAACTGTCATTTTATGGATCAATAAGAATAAAGGAAAATCCCCACTTTCAAGCTCATTTAAGAAAGATACAAGTAAAAGAAAAGAATGATTAAGGAAAAAGAAAGACAAGATTAATCAGGTACCACTTCTTAATATGGTACGGGTCACACTGGTTACTTAAACATAATTATTCTTCTAATAAACTTATATTCAGTGTTCTATTTCTTTTTTGCCAGTTATTTATCCATACTACAAATTCAGTAAAGATAAACTAGAGTTTTAGAGATAAAAATCTGACATTCTGTTAAGGTCCTTGATTTGCATTTATGTTTCTTTAATGACCATTTTAAAGACCATAAAATTTAGTACAACTCACTTAACAACCAGTTTGCTTAGGAAGGGAAAGTCTGGTCCCTGTTGCAGTTATCACTCAAGGACCATCTGTTCATTTGTAAAATCTAAGATAAATTAGGATTTGCTGCTGATTTTTTAAGCTTATTCTTAATGTTTAGAAATTAAAAGTGTATCCTTTACCTACATGACAATTTACAGGATAAATGAGAGGTGGCATTTTAGAAATCACTTCCTTGATGAATATAAAAACTAAGATTGCAAAGATACAATAGAAATTAGTATTTTTCATGCAATTGATGCAAATATACCATATTTTGTTCAGGAAAGAAATTGATGAATTGGACATTGAAATGAAATATTAAGATAAGCTTAAACTAGTTGACATTTTTAAATGCTGAATTTATTCAAAAAGTAAAGTAAAAATAATACAAAAATTTGTTCTTATAAAACAGTTCTGTAACTATCAATAGGGCAGGCTATTCAAATTAAAAATTAAAACTCACTTATGGTCATATCTGCCCCCAACCTGGACTACTCAGTAAGCTGTAAAGTTGGCAAGAATATCCCAAAAAGAATATCCTAATTGCAAGCTACTTCAGGGGCTTCTTTTGATAACAAAACTATATCGATTTGTCTTGGAAGTTAGTAGAGTTTGAGCCCTACTCAGTCATAGCTTCCTAATTTACTTTCTTTCTTTCTTAATCTTTCATATGTGATTTGCAATATATGAAAGTTACAGGTGTGAAGTTCATATTATTTTGGAATTGATAGATTTTTTTGTACATTTTTATAATGTTCAGGTAATATTCTAGGAGGACCATTCATTTTTCTCTTTCTTTTTGATATGTTTTCTAGTCTGGCCTTGAAATCAGGATAGACAAATGTGTAGCTGAAGGTAATATTGCTCAAGCTGAGGAATTAAGTGATAGATTAGCTACTCGAGAGGTAAGTTACAATTTTGCTTTACTTTCAATATGGTAATAAATATTATTAGACAATTTACAATTCTTTTATGGAATAGTTTTTAAATTACTATTGTTTGGGAATTGCAGGAGTTATTTGGGAAATCCTGCGGATGTATTCTACTTCTTAATTGCTTCTATTGCAATTTGTGGTGCACGAGCCTGGAATAAATAAATAATGTGCCAGAATACAAGAGACAAGTTTTAAATGAATACTTGGATCCAATCTTTCTAAAGGCCGTATGGCCAAGTTGCTCTTCTGATCCTCCTCTAGACACTACTTCATGCTAAGTTTGAATACGCTTCAGTATTATGGGGACCACTGGTATAAAATTGGGAAATGGCAATATATATTGAGCAGTATAAAGTGAAAAAAGGGTTTTTAGAATATCATTTTAGGATTCTTATAAGTGTTCCATAATAATACAAAAGAATGAGGCCATCCTGATTTAAGAAATCTAAATTAAGATTCTAAATTAAGAAATCTTCTTTACAATCTGATGTCATAGCCTATAAATAAATTACCATAACTGTAATAGATTTTGTTCTTGTATTTAAATGGTAACTGTACTGTATTTTATGTATAGTTTATCAAATCTATATTTTTCATTAACTGTATTTTACATGAGTTTATCAACTAATCTAATTTTTCAATCTTAATTGAAAGACTGTATAAACCAGTAAAAGATAGTGCCAAGGTACAAAGTAAAAAGATACATCAGTAATCTGTGCTATTATTCATTGAGCTATGATTACTTAATTGGACTGAAGAAGTGAAGGACTATATATTTGACCCGATTTAGAAGGATAGCCTACCAGGTTTAATGAGAGAAAAACAATCAAAGATATTATTTGGGAATATAATAAATATATTATTTTATGATGAACTTGTCAGCTAAGGGGGAAAGTTTGATATTGTTTATTTCTAGCCTTTTTTTCTAATTAATTATCAATGTTACTATAAAGTGTAATGCAGGTGGTCCTTTATTAATGTCTATTCATTCAGTAGTCAACTATTGAAACTTATGACAGTAATAGGTGAATGAATGGTAGTTATGATTGGTCCTTAGCATTCGGGCCATTGCAGCATCCCTACTGTCACATGGTTGCAATTTGCAATTTTCCTGTCAGTGTTCCACAAGTAAAGTCAATGGGGAAGCTGAGATTTTTTGGGTTGTATGGGTTCCTCGCGTAATAATGGCTTCCAGGACTACTAGCATTGCCATCACTAAATGAAAGGGTAACATGATATCATCCTTTATGATTGTTTCATTTAATGATGGCAATTCTAGACTGAATTGCTTTTGTTAACTGAGAAATAACAGCCCTTATTTTTGTAGAATTGACTTTTTGTATAATTAATATTTGAGACACATTTATTATTTTCTTTTATGGATGGGATGAATAGACAGCAAGTATAGTTATTAATTGTTCTCTACTGAGAACTCTAAACAAGGTTGTCAATCCTTGTTTAGAGATGCAGTCATTTAAAAAGAATGTTTCCTTACTATCTTTGAAATTCTGAATTCCCAGAAATGTAATCAGTGGCCTGAATATTTGGTAAGATTCTGTGCAGATTTCTATTATTTTTTTATTTCATATTCTTTAGGTGACCAAATTCCAACCTAAAAAAATAAAGGTTGACTACAAGTTACTAAGTATCACTAATGCTTTTATGTATTTTCCACTTAAAATAAATATATAAATTTCTTGGTATAATTGTTTTCTTTTGAATTTGATGAATGAATGTTTAGTGGGTAAGTATTCTGTAGAGATCAGGTACAGTTTTGATCACTGATATTTTCCATTCTCAAAAAGCAATAACAGGAACCTGCTGATAAAGCCTTTGCTTTGAGGCATGGATTCCAGAATGCTTTAAAATGTTTCCTTCCGTAATAAGTGAAACTAATTTTGATGTATAACATTTATAAGCCTGTGAAACAGATAGAGCAGCATGAGTATTTAAAGGAGAAATGAGGCCAAAAATAAAGAAATGGCTAAGGGAAGCTATGAAACATGCCCTGAAGAGCTAAGCAATGCCAAAATACAGCTGTCAGTGTACTATCATTGTGTCACAGTGAGAACCAATTTTTATGGAATCAGATTGCCTGGGAATTGAAGAAATTGTAAATAATATACATAATCCAATAGAAACAGCAGATTGAAACATGAGTAACTTTATTTTACTATGCTGCACTCGATGCAGTTACATTTTAATACACCTGACAATTCTTTTTGGATTGTTATTGTTATTTTGATATAGTAGTGTTAGAATATAGAAATGAATATTCAGAAGAGTTTTTTTTTTAAAAGTGTGCACTTTTCTTTGAGGTGTCAGGAATTATGAGAATGTTTTATTTAATTTCTTCCTAAGGTGAATATTGATAGACCAGTTTAGGATATTCTGTGGAAAAACATGTTTTTCCACTAAATTACTATTATATGGGTAGTACATTTTGTTATATTTCTTTGAATTGCCAACCAATAATGCTTACAAAATAGTGAGATAAATATTAGATTTTTTGATATTTTCATTTTCTGGGTATCTTTGTAAGATTTTGAGGTACTGTAATGGTCAACTGTTCGATGAATACCTTCTTCAAAAGCTTTTGGGGAACCTACTGTATTACAATGTTTGCTGGTTTACCTGTCTTCATGGTCCTTTTAATATATTTTTTCCCCAAATTTTATTACATACTACATTATAAAAAAAAAAAAAAGCTAATACAAACTACAAAAAATAAAGTAGAAAGAAAAAGTAAAAAGTGCAAAAAAAATGAAAGTAAAGAAAAGAAAAAAAAGGACTGTAACAAAAAATAAATAAAGAAGGAACTTCCTTCTCATTTCAACTAGTATAAACAATTTAAACAACATTTTCTCTTAAAATATAGGAAAGAATCATTTTATTCCATATCCCATCTGTTATCAATAGGTGTATTCTTAAAACCTTGTCATTCAGCTTCGTCAACAAAAGCCTATTAAGAAGTAATAATGTCTGGTTTAACTTTGATCAAATAGACAAACGTTATATTCCTTCCCTTTTAACAATGTTAATATTTAATCCCTTCAAGTAATGTCATAACATACCAGATATAGGTATGGTTCAAAATTGTGTTGACAATTCCAGGGGATAGTAGAATAGAAGACAAAGATTTGGGAAAAGATCTAAAAATTGGTATCAAGATATCAAGATCTGAAAATTGAAATTAAATGACTATGATGTTAAACTGGCCATGGTAGTCCTAGTGGTTATCAGCACACTGGGTGCCATACCCATAAATCTTAAGAAAATCTACCCATTGACAAAATTTCCATCTATCAATTGCAAGATGCCACATTGCTTAGATCTGCTTGTATACTGTACCAATATGGCATCCTAGATTCTTGGAAAGAATTTGAAACATCTGAAAGCCAACGTCAATTAAACAAGCAGCTGTGACTTCACATTATTGTGAATAGTAATCCTCAGTAGGCAGTACCTTGAGATGGTTGTGGGGTATTTGTATTCTGAGGAAGATGAGAGCTAGAGATTCAGTTATATTCAGTTATATCTAGTGGTGCCCAGGGGTAGGGCATTCTCTGTGGGTGCTCCCACCCTCTGGAATGAATTACCTACCGAGCTCCGGACGGCTCCTGATCTCCGCTCCCTCTGTCAGGAGCTGAAGACTTGGCTGTTCAAGCAAATAAGCTGACTCTGATTCTTATTATTTATCATTAATTATTTGATTTAAAGTGCGATTTTACTGTACATGTTTCTTAACTTGTGTTCGCCAACCTGAGTCCTTCGGGAGAAGGGCGGCATATAAATACATGTAATAAATAAATAAATAAATATTGGACAGGTCTCATTAGAGGAGCCAAAGAATGTTTCTCCCATAAGCAATATGGTGAGTAGTATTTTATACCGGATCAGTTGTCAGTTGGGTCAATAAGGACTCTGCTGAGTGTTCCTGGATATCTGGGGACAAGATTCAGGACTGTTGGTTGTCAAACAAGGACCAGCAGCTGTGGACTACTGGAAAAAAAGTTGTATACCCGCTACAACGATACAAAGAATGAATACAAAGAAATAGTGATCTGTTGTTAATATTTAAAGAAGCACTATCTGCCCACAAGCCAGAACTGGTGGGAATAATAGAAGTAATAGAAAATGAAGAAGCGCAAGTATTCTGGGATTTTAGAATTCAAACAGACTTGCCACATAATACCCCAAACCTAACAATTTTCAATAAGAAAAATAAAAATTCCATAAAGTGGACATTGCAGTACCAAGTTACAGCAGAATAAAAGACAAAAATTAGAATTATGGCAAAAGAAAAAAAAGATAATAGTAATAGGCACTTTGTGTACAATCCCAAAAGCTTTGAGCACCATTTGAACATCATTGATATTGACAAAATCACCATCAGCCTGTTGCCCGTTGCAAAAGGCAGCTTTATATGGAACAACCTAGATCTTGGGACATTATTTTAACATCATCAAACAATGTATGCTTGTCACAGATTCTTGAGAAGGACTCCATGGGTAGATAAAATGCCATATTCAGCCTAAATACCTGCTTGACTGTGCCGCTAACCATAATGATAAGACTATGGCCTTTGGTGTGTTGTTAAAGTGGTGTCCTAGAAAGCTAGTCATGCATTAACTATGAAAGCCAGCTGGGTGACTTTGAGCCGGTCACCCTTCTATAGCCCAATCCACTTTAAGGTTTGTTGTTGTGGGTAAAATAGAAGTAGGAAGGAGTATTACAAATATTTGTAACCTTGAATTATTTATAATAACTAGAGTAATAAAGTAATAAAGGCAAGATAAAAATCAAATAAATCTGTGGTGATCCCAATGGTTATCAGGCGACGGTATCATACTAAAAGATCTTTGACAGCACTCAGAAGATCAGCACATTGACAAAATATCAATCTGTTAATTACAAAATTGTAATGTATATCCACCGTGATGGTGAACCTATGGCACACGTGGCACGCAGCACCCTCTCTGGAGCACACAAGCTGTTGCCCCAGTTCAACTCTGCCACGCATGAGTGTGTGCCTCCTGCCAACCAGCTGGTTATGGAGTCTCTGCTGCGCATGCGTGGGGGGTGGGGCGTATGTGCAGGGCTGTGTGCACATTGCATTTTGGGGGTTTGGGCACGTGCATTCGCGTGCACACACACATTCTTTGGGCACTCAGTCCAGAAAAGGTTCGCAATCATGGTTCTAGGTTATTGGGAAGAACTTGATGTATCTGAAAATCAACACCAGTTAAAGAACTTGCGGGTGTAATGTCACATTGTTACATTTGTTCTTAAGGCTTGCTCTTATGTAGCCAAAATTAGTCTCACTGTTTTTTGCTTCAACTTTCCTGCTTTTAGCCATTGCCAGAGCTTGTTGTTATCTGATTTACATGCAGGTTTTTTAAAAAAAATTCAGTGGCCATGTAATATTTTCCTTTGCCATGTCTCTTCTCTATTCTTCAGCTGGTCTTTCTTTTAGGCCATTTTTGTCTCTGGTATTCGGTAAGCCTCCATGATATACTAGCTTCAGTGCATCTTCTTCAAATATTCTTCCAATGCCTTTTTTTTCTTCTTCAACTATCTGTGTATTTGCTACATGCTATGCCCATTTTCATTACTAACCTTCTTGACTTCAGTGTGCTTGATGTTTTCAACCTGAAGGTATTTGTAGCGATCTTCTTCATCCAAACTCTTGATATTATTTCCATAGGGCATCTTGATTACTTCAGTGTTCACTATTTTCTCACCTGTTGTTAAGGGTGGCACATTTGTCCAATTGAACAATTTGCTTTTAAATGAGTGAACATTTTGTTTTGTAAGAACCTTTTTGTCACTAGAGCTTTTTACCATTTCTATTGATGGGTGATTACTTGCTCTTATTTATCTCAGTTCAGTCATGACACATATTTTATTTGCCTTTTTTGCATGGCATATAATTCATCTGATTACAGGATTTTCTGAAGAGTGGAAAATGTGGCATAGATGAATGGCAAGCTCTGCCAGAAGTGCTGGCTTAAATAGTTGAAAAGATGGTCCCTCCTGGGAATGATCCACTTTTACTGGCCTTGGCCTTGTTCCAAGCTGGGCAGGGCACATTGCAAAGCTAGGCCTCTTCCAGGAAGGTGATCACTGAATTTCTTGGGGAGTCAGGAGGGTTTGTATATCTTGTTAGCAAGTTTGGCTTTCATGGAAATGACCTCATCACCATCTGTGATTGATTGTGCCGAGTTGTGGCTTGCTGGCAAGTATTTATATTGGGAGAAACAGCAGAAGTAGGATGTCATAAAACAGAGAAAGTATATCTGTAGTCTTGCTATCTAATTTTTACTTTTAAAGTGCTAAATTTGAGCCATGTTAATCTGGCAACCATTCATTCATTACCAAGACTTGTATCTGCCCCATCGTGTAGAATTTAAAAGTAAGATCAGTCTTGAGCCAATATTTAGAATGCTGAAAACTGAATTAAGGCCTTAATTGTATTTGCAGGAACAGTATGGAAATGTAACATTCCATTAGCAAAAGAGAGGGCTTATGGCTAGCCACATTAAAGAAGCTGAGAGGTGAAAAAGTGAATGAAGCCCAAAGTATGTTAGCCTTGCTAGCTCCAAAAGAGCTCTAATAATCCTAGAGTTTAATACAGTGGTAAATCTTATTTGCTGGTTGTTCATAATAATGATAGAGAGCCTATCACAACACTCAAATATCCCCCAAGGCATGGAACTGAGGTTGTAATATTCTGTGTTGTTTGCAAAAATTCTGAAAGCAGCAGAAAAAGCTGTGGAATCTCTGAAAAGCTTTAGAGCCAGTCAATTCAGTTTGTTGCTTTAAAGCAGCTACCCACTTTAGTTTGTGAATCTCCTTCAGTAGAGTAGTATTATTGAGGCTTCCTTAAACCAGATAACCCATTCAAGCCTTATACACCTCAATTATTAGTTGCTGCTATATGGATGCTTTAAAAAGTCAAGAGATATAAAAAATGAAATCATTCTTGCAGATTTCTAAGATGAAAAATTTTGCTTGTGTGATGACATAAATATAAGTAACCTGTTTGCTATATTTTTGCTTTTTGTCTTTTGGTTAAAAAATAAATACTGTATCTTGAAAAGAGAAAAAAAATCTTATTTGATTGCCTGTCAAGAAACTTGATAGGTTAATTCTTCACATGTCTGCTCAGAAATTATATCGGGTTGCTCTTAAGCAAATGAATATAGAATTGCATCCCAAATTACTTTAGTTGTTGTTCTCCAGATACAAATAATACTATCAAAACTGTTCTAAATGTCAGCCCAGAATTTTCTGACATTTGGTATAAATGACTTCACAATTATTATTTTTTGAATATGCTCTTTATCTTTATTATTTATTTGAAATAATTTGAATTGATTTGTGTATTCTATCATAATTCATAATTTTTACATTCTTTCTGTTGACTTTTACTCACCTTGTTATATAAATGTCTATGCTTGATAGCCATTTATAGTATCCTATCAAAATTTAAACTGTCTCCTACTTTAAAAGAATCAATAATCAAGATTCTATTGCCATATTTAATATGGAGCACAGTGTGGCCATTCACAGCTAGAAGCCCACAGAAAGCTAATACTCCTATACATTATACCCTCTATCTGAAGTGTATAGAAGAATTTTGTGGCACATAATTTAATATAGAAAAAATATTTAAATTTATATGCCACAATTTCAGTAAAACTAATGCTTGAAAGAAACAATTTATATAATATAGAAAAATATAGTTTATTATTTTTAAGAAAAGAGTCATTAAAAACATGAAAAATGTATCTTAATATTTTAACTGTTCAGATATTTTAGTGACAGAAAACTATATATAACTTTCAAATTATTTATTATACTGTGGAAAGAATTATGGACAAATACTGCACTGTATTATTAATTATTCTGTCTTCTTAATCCAATCGTTTTCTCTCTATCAGGGTGTTTTGCCTTAAACTTTACTATATGACAGGGGTTATCACCTATGATTGTATGCATGTGCCCTCTTAATTATGTATATCTTTTTTAACAAACCTTTAAAAAATTCAAATGTTACAAGTCTAATTAAAGAGACAAAGCACAGTTTATACTGTAGATTTTTTCTGCAGTTCAATTAATCAGCATGTTTTCTCTTTTAATTAAAACCATTTTAGTAAATTAAAGCCCACAGCAAAACACATATATAATTTGTTTGTAATTAGCTCTTAATTGGTGGTAGTTGAAGCTTAGCACCCTTGGTTTCTTTCTTCATGATTGCCATTTTATTAGCAGCCAGTCATTAATTAATCTTTTTTCTAATTAGCTTATAAAACTGTTGATGGCACATTATTGTAAATGTGATTTTAAGTTCAAAGCTTGTTAATAAGCTTTCTTACTTAGAAGAACAGAGATAAAGAAATTGCTGAAAACAGTACTACAGTTCTTTTTTTAAAAGCAGCCTTTCTTACAAGGGAACTGTAAAACATCTAACAGCTTATGGTTAATTTTTTTTATTTTTTTATGAATGGAAGAATTTATTGGCATTAAAATATTTTAATAAAAAGAAAAGCTAAAATATGTGAACAGTATTGTGTTTTTATATTTTAATGAAAAATATCCAGCAGTAGAATGTATTTTGATACAATAAATAGCAGTAGCACACAACAAAGAGATTGGAGTATTTTGAAGTTGAACAAACAATTGGAGATTATCATTTTCTCTTCGAAATCAACCGAGATTCTTGTTTGCTTTATATATTTAATATACATCAGTAGTGGATAACATTCCATAACATAAAAGGGGAAAATCATTGCCAAAGGCTGAATCTGAAATAACTAGATTCATATTTGATGAGAAACTGTAATACAGTATTAAAAGGCTGTTTGGTTTCTCTGATAGACCACAGGATGCTTCAGGACCTGTTAGAATAGAGATGTTCTGCTAAAACCCCTTTGGGTTTAGCCTTTTATAGAACAGATCTTATATGACATTTTTGAATTTAGCTTTGAATGTTCCATCGAATTATTCTTATCCTAGACTGCGTATATTACAATAGGTCTTTGAAATAAATCTTTATCTCTAACTGCCTGGCTGTTTCACTGTTTGTCTGTTGCTTTTTTTGAATTTGATACCACTAAGGCCCAAGGAGGTAACCAAAAGGTAAAATACAAATATGTATAAGGAAATATTTATAAGGCCAGTCACAATTTTAAAAAGTTATGAGTTAACTAAAGACCAGCCTAAGCAAAATAACATTGTATTATACCTGGAAATAAGCCAAGATTATTATTTATTTGCTATTATTTATTAAATAATAAATATAAATTATTTATTACATTTATATACCACCCGTCTTTCCAATAAGGCAGCTCTGTGTGCACAAATTTCCAAAAGGATTGAGTTTCATGGCTTTTACTTTATTGTAATAGTTAGCTTCCATACTTCCATGTCCTAATTTGGTTGGCACATAAATGGTAATTCTAGAAGACCATTTCTAGGGGATATCATGGCCCATACAGCTCATGAATGTTTCATCTTTAAACATTTTCAACAAACATCAATAATTTTATAATGTTTTCTGGAAGTTTCAGTTAAATATCTTTGCAGCTGAATAAGATAATGTATTTTCTCTCTGCTTTAACTTTATTTACCATTTGAACTTCATCTGTTTCATAGGTTTTTTTTTTAAAAGGGAGAAGGGGGCTTTATGGTGCTGCTCAAGGAACACTAGAGAGGGATAGCTGACAAGGAAAAAATTAAAAATTGGATAAAAAGTAAATGAATAATGTCATATTACTAAAAAGATGAGAGGCTAATTTGTGCCGACTTTTTGCTAATTTTGTTCAAGCCTTAAAATGAGGAGCTGTCACCCGTTCTGTGTAGCACTGATGACAGTGCCAATGATCCATGAAATAAGCTGCCGCTGGCTTTGTTCTGATAAGAATGAACAAATCTGCACAATGTACGGCTCCCTGAATCTCATTTTCATACTTGCATGCAGGCTAAAAGAAATAAGCTGTTTGCAGGCTTGATTAATCAGACATTTGAGGGGGTTTTGTCTCTTTGATCTCTTTCGTCTCCTAGGTAACTTGCTTGACATTAATGTTGAGCTTGAGTAAAGACAATCAGGAATTGTAGACCAAACTGATATAAAAATTAAAGACTTTAGCACTTTAAGTACTTCAGTAATGGTTCCGCTTTACTTTAGAAAACATCTGTTTTCATTTAATTAAAGAACAAAAGTGAATAGTATGAATATTTTATATAGAAACCTGTTATTCCACACATAGACACAAAACAACTTTAGTATGATAATTGGCCTTTTAAAAAAATAAATACCTTCAAACTGTTTGGTAGAAAATGAAGATTTTAAAAATTGTCACCAGGTATTCCTGATAGCTGTTTAGCTTTTCTTTGTGAAAATTAATGGATAGGAAATTTGTGCTCTGCTCTAAGCTGCTAGTGTAGAGCAAGATTTCTGAAATGATTATCTTTGAACTTCAATATGAATGAATGCTTTTTGCCTCATAGAAAACTTACTTGATTAAAAAAGTTTGCCTCTTAAAAATGGTAATGAAGATGAATCACTATATCAACATTACTCCCAATACAACTTCCACATATTAAACCTATAAAATTGACAGGATTTTTTTTAAAAAAAATGTCGCAATGCGTTTGCTTGAGGTTATGCAGACGCTTTTACAAATCTTCCAAGTGGCTGTAAAGATGAATGCCTCAAGGGTCTAGCCAGGGCCCTGCTTTTCCAACCAGCTAAAGCCCTTATCTTAAATCCAAGCAAAGTACCATTAATCTTTTTGAAAGACCTTTTATGGCTTTTAATATATCCCAAATTAGAACATTTTACACCCTTGGTTCCTGAAATGTGGTGATAAAAAGCCTTTAGAGCTTAATTTTCTTTACTGCATGCTCTGACCAATTTGCAGTTCTTTGTGATAATGTTTAGACACCTTAATTAAAATGCAGCAAAATATTGGATGTTCTATATGGAAAATGCTGATACTTTGACTACATAAGAAAATGTTGTATGTATTTTTATTCATGTTTTATTGCTTCTTATAGCATTGCAGCTTGCTACATTATCTGATGACCTTTTTTAAAAAATATAAAACCTATTGACCAAGATTTGGTGGGACTTGTTAAAATGGGAAGTGAAACTACATGCAGTAGTGTATATGGAAGCATAAAATGTTTGTTTCACTAAGGCATAGTCATAGTGATTTATTGTATGCACTTTCTCTGCAATTAATTTGCATTTATCTTTTAAAAGTTACTTTTGATGTTCTGTAATATCTTTACTGCAATAGGGATATCACTTTTATTTAATTATTAAATTCTCAGGACATATTTTTCCTTCTCTAACGGTATGTACCATTTTAAGCCCTTTTTAATCTTTGCTTTGATAATTGAGTTATTTTATTCTTAAGAAACCAAAACAAAAGATACAACGTAAATAATTTATATAAGACCTATTGATGATATTTAAAGACAGAAGAGCTGCTGCATCTGTAGGGCCTCAATGTAAATGCTTGGGTCTACATCACAATTAGATATCTTATATCTATTAGATATTATTAATTCTTTTCAGACAGTCTAATGGCAGAAATATGGGAATATGGAAATGAAATTTCAAAATATAACATGTGCCATGTGTATATTTGGGTTAATAGTTGATACTATTACTATATGTGTAATTTATGTTAGTACATTGAACTTTTATCTAGGAATAAGTCTCACAAAACTCAGTGGACATAATTCTTGTTAGAGTACGGGTAGTCCTTGGCTTAATGAATGTTTGAATTTATGATGGACCAATTTGAGGGGTCCTTATCCCTCCAGATTCAAAGCTTCAATGGCCACCACCCCCTCCCCACAGTCACATGACTGCATTCAAGGTGCTTGGCAGCATCCCAAAATCACATTTTATATTGGTCTTGCCGAAAACCAGAATTTAATTCTGGTTTTCAGCAAAATTGGGCCCATAGGAAATCATTGTTTTGCTTAAGAAACATAGCATACACTTAATGTCCGCTTCAAAAATCATAAAATCAGTTCATTCGTGGGTGAGGGTGACCCAATTAATTATGATCATGATTACAACCATGAGGAGCATGCTTCATTAAGGGCAAGGGTACCTATATAACATCTATTTTATTGTCCATGAAGAATTCCTTAGTGTTATTGTAACAAATATTTTATCTAACAAAAATAAAAGAGCACAGTAAGCTGCAAAATATATTAATTATTGAACAACAAAGAAATTTAATTCTTTTCATCTGGGAGCCTTATTTGATAAACAATTTTTAAAAGATTTTACCGATTTGTAATTAGAAAATACATTGAATACAATTCATTAATGTATTGGTGATGCAGTTATATTCATCAAACCTCAACATACAGTATTTTAAAAAACGCCATTATTACTCTGCATAATATTTGAGGAAAGCCATCTGTAGAACACTTCACTCCATTTGTATTGTTTTGAAGACTTCAGGGAAAAGCTTATGTGACATTTTGTGTCCTTAGACTTTATGATACTTAATGCTAGATTTGTTGTGGAAACAATAAACATGAGTTCCCTGGTCTAAAATGAGTTTAATGATCCAGGTTAATGATACTGTATATTAAACATTTCCCTCTGCACCAAAATTACTCAGCTGATGTAGCCCTCTAGTGTTGGCAAAAGACTCTCAATCCTTTCTATTAAAGTTCATCGTTCATTCCTTTCATAATAAGTTTTACCTTTGAGGTATAGGTATTCCTTGACTTACAAAAGTTCATTTAGTGTCCATTCAAAATTACAGTGTCACTGAAAAAAGTGATTTTTGACCATTGCAGTATCCCCATGGTCACCTGATCAAACACTTGACAACTGATTCATATTTATAATGGTTGCAGTGTTGTGGGGTCATGTAAATCGCCTTTTGCAACCTTCTGACAAGCAAAGTCAATGGGGAAGCCATATTCACTTAACAACCATGTTACCAACTTAACAGCTATAGTGATTCACTTAACAACTGTAGCAAGAAAGGTAATAAAATGGGGCAGAATTCACTTAACAAATTTTGGGGTCAATTGTAGTCATAAATCAAGGACTACCTGTATTCATAAAACTGCAGGTTTATAGTATAGGAGCTGTAGTATCTACAATATTAATTATAAAAATTAGAGATAATGAGATTTATCAGTTAGTGAAGTTCCAGGATGAAATCACTGTTTTTATGTAGTGTTAAGAAATATATAGGAAGACAGTACGGCGTTTTCATAGGGAGACTGGCAACATAAGCGAAGTGATTATATGGTCACGTCCTCCCCAACATTGGCATGGTTGCTCCTGGGGTTCTCTGTATAGAGCGCTAATGAAATAAAACTGCACCAGGATTGAATGTTCAGTGAAAGATACATTGGATAGGTGAGGAAATCCCCTCAGGGCGGTTGCACAAAATCTTTGGGAGGATGGGATTACTTTGATTTCATAACACATTTTTTTCATGCATAGTCTTGAAATAGACAAACAGACAGACTTGTCTTCTAATTGTAAAATAAATAATAGGTGGGGTTATTCTTGAGCAATATAAGATTGGTTTTCTGCATTTGGATATGTAAATGCATATAAGTGAATATTTATATAAAACACATACAATATTTTTTGGACTATAAGATGCTCCAGACTATAAGATGTACCTAACTTTTGGGGAGGAAAACAAGAAAAAAAAATCTGCCTCTGCCTCCCAGCAATTTGCCTCCTTGCTGCAAACAGCAAACTGCCTGGTCAGCTTCAGCACAGCCTGATTTAGCACGAGCAGCAGCGGTTGGATCTGCCTCCTGGAATTCTGCCTATCTGCTGTTCCAGGCTGTAGGGATTGCCACCACTCATTGCCGCTGTTGCCGCCCATCGCCGCTGCTGCCTATCATGGCCTCCATGTGCCCCATTTGGAACGGGCCAAAATGGAGTGTACAGAGGCTGAAAATGGGGCACGCGGAGGCTGCGATAGGCAGCAGCAGCGGTGGCGATCCTAAATCAGGCTGTGCTGAAGCTGACCAGGCTGTTTGTTGCAAGGAGGCAAATTGTTGGGAGGTAATGGCGAAAAGGTGGGAGCTGGCGGGTGGGTGGGACTTCGGCAACATTTGCTCTATAAGGCGCAAAGGCATTTTCACCCACGTATGGGTGGGAAGTGCATCTTACAAATAGAAAAATATGGTGTGTATACTTACATTAGAATGCACTAAATGTTTCCCCCTTTTCTCCTAACCTATCATATATGTTCCATCATGTATGTAGCTCTTCTCTAATGGCTTTGTATATCCTTCCTCAAGTTCGCCATTGAACAGCTTGTTTCTATGAAAAATGTGAACCAAGAATAACATATTTACTGTTTACATTAATACTGATTAAAAACATAATTTGATGATAACTTTTGGTTTTTGCTTGCTTGTCTACATTCCCTTCATACATTTTTCATATTCCAACCTTATGGTCTCTTCCAGAACTCCTCTTTTACTATATCCAACTTAAGAAAGTCAGAAAATTCCAGTCATAGAGCTATTCATGCCCAGTTCCCAAGTATTATATGTATAAGGAAAACTCAAGAGCCATTTTGATTGTAACGGATAAATTTGTATTATAAGGTTCCCATTGCCTTATTTTCAGCTGGAAGAAAACTAAAAGCTTAATATGTACAATTTCAGTCAGCTAGTATTAGGCCACCATGAGTATTGCTAGCTTCAATTGTAACCTTTTATAGTCTTTTAGATAAATAATACACATTTACTTCACAAAATCAGAACTGACCACCATCCACTGAATATAAATAGACAGTTTCCATGGCAGACAAAGACAAATTTGATCCATGCAAACATTGCCCAAGTATGTTCTTAAAAAACTGTTTTTGCTTTATCTAATTTAGTTTGGCTAACTTCTGTGGACTTACTTATATTCTTTTTTTCTTAGCTTGGTGTGAAAATTGCAAAAGCTGTTGCTTGCCGAAATTTTGTGAAAGCTAAGCAAGATGTAGAGGTTACTCAAGAGGCCCGAAAAAAGAAAAAACTTGCATGGGGGTAAGTAAGTGGGCATCTCTTTTTGCAGCTAGCTGATTATTTGACTTAAATGTTTTTCTTCTTGAGCTTGATTCATGTTTGTTTAATTTTAAACTTGACTCTTTCTTTGAATAGTTTATTTATTTTGTGTAGGATTTTTAGTGCAACTGACACATTATTCAAATGTTTATACATTTCCTTTTACATTGCTGGAGTATTAAAAACCTAGTTACAATTTAGACATTATTGCTAAATGAAATGTCACTGAAAATTCCTGAAGTGTACTTCAGTGGAAACTGACATATACTTGTATTTCTTTACAGTTTTGAAGCAAAGAAAAGATGGGAAACAAAAAGCAACATGGGATACATGTAATTAATTCTGTCTAGGAAAGCTGAAAATTGTAAAGCAGGGGAAAAGGTTTGTTAATATATATGATGCATAAATTATAAATTTATTTGTTTTATTTTGTAATGTTTCTGCTGCTGAATGAGTCATAGAATAATTGCTTTCCCTTCCATATGTTACTATATTTCAGGCATTCTACTTTCAACCTTTTAAACATTTCTGTCTTTTTCATTACACAAACATTCAAGCTATAAAGTGTTTTATCAAAAATTAATAAGATTAAAAATATACCAGCTTTATTCAATTATTTTATATTATTTATTTATTTATTCATATTAATATGAATATATTGTCTTAATTAAAATTACAATATGTTAAAATTCCTGTTTCCTGAAAACATGAAGTAAATTTTCTATTAATTTCTGAAATACATTTCATTTGCATTTCTATTATTATTTACTTACTTAGGACATTCATGTAGCCACCCACCTTAAAACATGTGACTCAGGGCAATGTATTAATTAATTAAATAAACAAAAATTCAGAAGAAAAACAGTACCTGCTACTAAAATAAAAAAACAACAACCCTTAAATGGCTACCAGAATCCAGATCTCTCCCTACAAAGTAGGGGAGCATGGCTTATCCTGGACCAAGTGCTTGGACAATAACCAGGTCTTAATTGCCTTCTAAAGCCCTGCAGGGTCAACTGTTTATTAGATGGAAAATTGCTTGAAAAGTTAGGGGCTGCCACTGAGAAGGCAAGGCTCTTGGTACTTATTAAACAAAATGATATATCCAGGGATCAGGAATATTAATCTAACAATAACTGATTGTTTTTGAGAACTTAGGTTAAAATATTTTATGAAGAAATAGTAATTTCAGGGTTTATGGCAAGTTCTTAGTTTTCTGTACTAATATAGATTTTTCCTCCTTGTTTGTAGCCTCAGGATGGTAATTTCCTTCATTCCCTTCCCATGAAACATAATATTTCACAAAGATGAGTTCTCCATAAAGTAGTGTGGAATTAACTACAATTAGTTATATTGACAGTTAAATACATAGCAAAAGCTATAAATTACTGACCAAGCAGGTTTACTGCATAGCATCATAAATCTCTGAAGAATTGCTGAAAAGGGAACAGGTTGTTGTAAAGAAAATAGGAAAAGCAACTATTTACCAACTTGAGTTATCTTACAAGTATACATAATGTCACTACAGTTAGATATTCAAAGACAAATGAATCTACTAAAGGACCCATTTGAATATAATGCCTTGTCAAGGTAGTTTTTAATATAGCAACATATTTTAAACACATACAACAAATTTTATCATGTAGCTAGATTCTTTCCATAAATTAGAGTTTAGGATTTCAACTAAAATGGTTTTAATGGTAATATTAAAAAAAATAAATGCCTACATTCTTCAAGAGCCAACAAAATAGAGTTGCCATTGCATCTTTTTCTTACCATCAGTTTGGAACAGGAACTGGCCACTTAGATTCATTGCTTATGTTTATTTTATGACAAGCTTTCCTATGCTACTGCTACTGAAGTAGTCCTCAACTTACAACCATTTATTTGGCAACCATTCAGAGTTAGAACACCACTGAAAAAAAGAGCTTTTAATCAATCTTCACACTTATGACTGTTGCAGCATCCCCATGGTCATGTGATCAAAATTTGGACACTTCAGTGAAGTTCTACGATGAATGCCAATGGAAATATAAATATACTTACAGTAACCTAAAGCAGTGCTTAATATCCCTTCCCTTTGAGTAATGACAACTCAGAAACATCAGTATTGCTGAAGAACAAGATGACTGTACATAGTAGCTGTTGCTACTTTTAACTTTTTTGTCTTAATTTGTTTTATTCAGCTGAGCATCAGAGTTAAGTGCAGAAAGCATTCCTATAATTCTGAATTGTTTACAGAATGATGTTGAATAATGTTGGAAGCTAAATCAAAATGAGGACAATGCTTTTTGTCCTCCTTCAAACTTTGAATATACAAATAACATTTGCGTTGATTTGACATTGCTAGTAGGACAATGAAATGGATGGCAGAATAAACAAACCAACCAACAAAGCATGCATGCAGTGGGGCAATTTCAGTTTCCTTGAAACATTAACAGGAATATTTTCATTAGTCCATAGCTGACAATACAATATAGCCTAAGGAAAATGTATGTCTAGAGGAAATAATGATTATTTTTCCTTGCTTTCCCAAATGACTTGCCTTATTTTCTTCTTTGAAAAGAAAGATATGACAGAGAAATTGTAGATAAATCTTATTAAATTTAATGATGAAATTTATTTAGTCAGTTTATACCTCATCCTGCTATTCTAGAAAATATTCAAGATATTTTTTTTATAAAAACTAAAGATATAAGCTAAACAGTTGAAAACAAAATTAGTATTAATATTAATTAACAAAAGTATTTCAAGAAAAATGAATCCATTAATGATGGGGACATTGGGGCTAAATGCAACTCCTGAGAGAGTTGCCATCATCATTTATGGACAATTAGGGAGATGGTCATCTCCCACATATTAACAAAACAGTCCTCATCAGTAAACCTGAAAAAGAATCTCTTTCACAGCACTTAGTTTGAGTTTTCAGTTGAGGTGAAATACTTGAGCTGATAGAATCAAAAATGGAAACCAATAAAAAAAGATGTTAATGATACAATAGATTCAAATAGGTTGTTTTCCTACCCCACTACTAACACTTGCTGATATTACAACATCCAGGAAAAAGCTGAAGTGGGTCCAAAACACCTTGAATAAAGAATCAAAAGTTGGTATGTCAAGGACAGGTTACCTAGAGTCATGCTGGAAATGGGTGCGTTAATATTGGGAAAGGCTTAATAATATTTCATAACTATTAATATGTAGCAATGAAGAGCATGAACAAAATGTTGAGGCTTAGAAAGCCAATTTTAATTTGACATCTGAATTGCATCAAACATGGTAGAAATGATGTATATTCTGTAAGAGATATACCAAATCTTTTTGTTTTAAACAATTTAGAAGGGCAAATTTTTAAAAAGTCTGTGGTTCTTTGGGATTTAGCATAGAAATCTTTGGGGAGTAAGGTTATTTGTGTACTTAGTATCTTTTAATAATGCTTTTATTTCAATTATATCATCCTTTTGATACAGTCAGTTGATTTCATGTTTACAAAGTAGGTGATATTTGTATTTTTATAGCAAACCAACTGGAACAATTTTAATCATCCTGATGTACAACTATTTGACCAGCTTGCTTTAATTCTGTCTCCTTATTTAGACAAATAATAGGCAACCCGGAACACTCCTGATATTTTGAACCAATTCTCATAGCCTTAGACATTGCCATGATGACTAAAGGTTATGGGATATGTAATCCCATAATTGCCATACTGATTGAAGTAATAGGTACTCACTGATTAAGACCATTATAACATAATTAATGTCCATTTAGTTTTGCATGAAATAAGAGCATTTCAAGAACATTTTTGACAAATTTTATGTGGGGTATCCTTTTAGTAACATTTAAGAGAGACCCATTAAAGTCGTGGAAAAATATAAATTTGCCTGTCCAAGTTTTTATCTTGCACTAAGAACTTTATCTTTTTATAGCAAATAGCACTTAAGGCTTTTAAAGAATATATAGGCATTTTGGTTAAATAAATGTTTTATTTCACAGTAGGCATGATATAGCCACTTTAAACCAAGTTTGATTTACTGTATCTACCTATCTAAATGACCTTTATTTTTATCACCCACTCACCCCAGAAACTAACAGTTGTAGGATAATACAACTCTTTGCAACTAAAAGTGATAAAAAACCAATTATATTTATAGAAAGAAATGAGGAACGTGACCTGTAACAATGTTTTATATTTTTCACACATGATATTCATATTTTGGGCAGAAGTAGCTTGTCAATGATCATAACTACACAAGTAAATTTTGAAGAACATTTCAATTGTATTTCAGTTGATTTATGGTATATGTCACAAATAATACAGATGATATATCTGAAACGAATAATGGATAATTTTAGATTCCTTGTATAGGAGAATTATCCACTGTAAGCTTTAAATAATTGTCTAAATCAGTGGTGTCAAACTTTCGGCATCATATTGATGTCACATGATGTGACTTTTTCCCCCCTTCACTAAATAGGGGGTGGGCTTGGCCAGTGTGTGACACATTCAGCCCGCAGCCCGCATCTTTTTCTTTTGAGATGCCCACATTGTGGAATCTTCGCTCCCAAGAGTTAAGGTTGGCCTCATCATTCTTCAACTTTCAAAAGTTCCTCAAGACCTGGTAATGCCATCAGGCCTGAGGACTTCAGAGGACAGGGGAACTTGTGTGGAGGCTTTGTTGTTATTATCTCTCTGTCTATTCTTATTTCTTATTTTAGTTCTGCTTTTATAGTTTTTAATGCCCTTTTAATAATTACTTTTAATGGTTTTAGGTAATTCTTTATTTTACTGTTTTATTGGATTTCTGTACATTGCCCCAAGTAATTTTCCACATAAATTTGACTTAATATCAATAAAATTATACACACACATAATTTGATACATACACTATATGTATATATTTGATATATGTGTGAAGGACAATGGCAGTTTTAGAGTCCATTGGCTACCTATCTGAATATTTAATATCTAATATTTTAATAACATTAGTTATAAAAATTGGCATGATTTGACTTGATGTTAGTTTTGTAGCCAACACTTTAAACTTGAGTAGTCAAATATATTTCTGCACATCACTAACATTTTTTGCAATCTATGTCAAAATAAAAATTTCTCCTCATTTGCTTTCCGCTGGTTCTGTCAAATAGTTCATTAAAATTGTAGTCAGAAGTGATAATAATTTCCAGTACGTAAGACTAAAACCCATTTATTTTCTTCAATATCTTAAAATAATTATTTTGTCTGCCAGTGACTTGTCTATATCTTTATCATGGGAAGACATAAGTTGCTGAGCAGACAACATTTTATGATATTTGAATTTGCTCTGAATTTACTCTGAATTTGGATGCCAAAATCACGAGGATAGAGTTGTATGTATCTTTTCACAATTACTGATTTTGAGCAGGGAAACAATCAAATAGGAAAGATGGTCTACATGATTAATCCTGACTAGTCATGTAACACCGTGGCGTAGCCTTTCCTACCCCTAGAAATCCATGTAAGTGGATCTTAGATCTTTAATTCTGCTGGATACCAAGTCTTTTATTGCAATCTAAAATTTAGGTTTAAAATGCTGATCAGTAGGAAAGTTGTATGCAGTATGTATACATCAGTAACCTTATCATATTTCAGTCAATGAATGACAGCAGTTGGGATGTCGACTGCAATTGTTGAAGCTTACATAAATGATGAAATCTGTGACAGGTATTAAAACTGCTTTTAAACCCCATGCTAATAAGATTTTTAAAACACTGAGGAAAGTAGTGATTTTACTTTCCTCAGGACGTCAGGAAATTATACACGCACATGCACAAGGGCAACGCTTCCTTAGTTCTGCACAAAACTTAAAATGGAAGTCCTTGCCTATACATTCATATTCTGCCACATATAGAACAAAAGATACAAAAAAGTGAAAAAATGGCATTAAAATAACTAATTCAAAGAGTATTTACACCTTCATTTCCCGATTAATGGATCAGAGTTTGCCACATATCATGAAGTTCTTGCTATAAGAAAAGATGGGTGCACTTGCAAGTAGTCATTGGTGTCCTGTCCAGTACCAAAGGCTCCATTAGAGCTTTCATGAATATAACTACATAAAACCTAATAAGCAAACATCATACTTATCTGAGAGACTTCTTCATTTGGAGATAAATCATAAAAATATCCATAAGATTGTCAGCACTGTTTGAGGGATGTACATACTTCCCATGCAATTTGTCATTTAGGAACATAATTGAGAATAAATGCAACTAATATATGATTACATGAAATTTAAATCTGAGTACCTTCATAATGTCATACCTATTTATGGACAAGTTGTTAGCATGGGATGGGAGCTTTTTTCCGTCATTCCTAAACATTCCTAAACATTAAAAAGAATGTTCCTGTCCTTTCATCTCAGTGGTAGCATATTATCTTCTTCACTTGAATTAGCTAAATTCCAGTATAGTGGGGAAATATATATGTATCTGAGCTCTGCATATTTTCTCCAGGAGAAACACCTGTGCTAAGAACAAATCTATTGGTTGGGAAGGGAGAAAAAGAGCTTTAGATTCTTAGTACTGGTGTTTCACAGGTTGCAGCATCTGTAGGCAACTCAGATATAGAACACTGTTCATCATAATTCATGCCTATTTGTTAGGCAATCTCATATAATACGAAAAGACAATTGCTTTCATACTTTTGTGGAGTTTTCAGAGCATCTAATTAAACATTATGCCAAGCTGGATACAGAATACAATGATCCCTTGGCTTGATCTAAAAAAAAAAACTGACTTCCTATCTACTGTGTTTTTTGGTTGTATTTGTAGAAAAAGTCGGTCAGCTGCTAGTTAGATTGTGTATTATTTTGCTCAATAAATTTAACGATATATGATTTCAAAAATCCTTACTATATAGATATTTAGTTCACATGCAGTTACAGTATATTAGGTTTGGCTCATATTGGAGCCTTTCATTATTCACCTCCATGTGAAGTACAATCACTTAAAATATAACAAAATAATAAGTTATAAATGTTTAAATATTTCTGGAGTTGTTCTTTGTTTCTCTCATTGAAGATGTATGTATTTCAAAAAACTGTCCATCCATCCATCCATCATTTGAAGAAAGCATTTTCAAGATACTGATCATACATTTTTAAAAATTACATCTTTTTAGATTACAAAAAGCATATTTTATTTGGTCTATTGATCTCTTGATTGAATAGTTATGTTATACAAGATGCATTTTATAGGCAATTAGTAACAGTAAGATCAAAGGGAATTTTGAAAGAAGCAGCAGAAAGCAGGAGAATTATATTAGCAGTTCAGTAACATACACAGTACAGCCACAAAAATAAATTTGTCTTAAAAATAACAAGGATTAAAAAATGTTTTACATCCAGAAATCTCAAGATTTTGCTAGCAAAAAGTAGATTTAGTAAAATCCACCTACAAAGATGGTAAATATTAACTATGCACTGTTGTGGGGATTATACAATATAATATACTATTGTAGGGTTACAGTAAGGGTTATAAATATGCTTGAAGGAATCTGTGTCTGTCCATCTATGTATTTAGATACATGCACAAATATACACATTCATATACATTTATATACCTGTATATAACTAGATAGATAGATAGATAGATAGATAGATAGATAGATAGATAGATAGATAGATAGATAGATAGATAGATCATACATACATACATACATACATACATACATACATAACGTATATACGCACACATACACACACAGAGTGGTTATAGGTAACACCACTACAAACTGATTTCTAAATTTCATATTAACACATATTAGTATCCTAAAGAACCTATCTGATGAAGATTTAAGAAGCTTAGCAATGTTCACACCTCCATGAAAAATGATACAGTTTAATATCTCTTTAAATAAACTTTATAAGCAAATCAATTAACAGTTATTATCTGCCACAAGGGAAAACAGGTAGACAATTCTGAAGTGTCTTCTAAATCTTCAATTGCTCAGTATTAAACGTACCTACAGTAAAATACAGGTACTTTCACAGAATGTTCTTATTAATTTTATTACATGGGCATGTTTTAGTTGCGTCCAGGGGAAATTATCTCCACCCCTTAGAGCACTGACTATGACAAGCCAAAACGAAGTCGTCTGTGCACATTATGTGGATAATGTTTTCATGCCTTAGATCACAGATGTTAAACTCAATTGCGTCACGTGACGTATCATATTTTTTGCCTTTGCAGAGCCAGGTGGGCGTGGCCTGCGTGTGACGCATCCAGCCTGCAGGCCGCCAGTTTGACAGGCCTTAGATCCAATGAAGTATTTCAAAGAACAAGGTCCCACTATGCAAAAGTGGATGAGTGCTAGAGCTACAGAATGTATTTTACATACAAATAAAATATGAAACTATCGGGAAATGAACTCCTGGAAAATTATTTTAAATAATGAAATGTCTTATTGCTTGAGCAAATGTGTTAGTCTAAAGATAAAAGTACCAGGGCTATAATAAGGCATGAAGAGATGTTTCATTTCAACCTTGATTCAACAGAAGAATGTCTTCAAAGGGAGATAACTTATTGATCCACTTCACTCTGCTCAAGCTTCTTCCAGCACTTTCAAGAAGTAGAATAGAATATAGAATAGAATATTCTTTAGAATAGATCATAAAATGCAATAATTAATCATAAGATATAAACAACTAAGTGATAAGTCATAATATACCAATAGGAAAAGGTAATAGAAAGATAAAGATAACAGCAATACAGCACTACTACATTGGGCTATATCCTTACTACATCCTTAGGCATAAGAGTGCTGTGGGAATTAGGTGTTTAGCAGAGTGATGGTATGGTCCTTCCTGAGGGGAAGGAATTGAACTATGTCCAGGATGTGAGGATTTTCTAGATATTTTCTCAGCCCTCTTTTCTGGCTCTTGCAGTATACAGGTCCTCAATGGAATACAGGCTGGTTCCAATTGTTTGTTTTTTTCCTGCAATCCTGACTATTTGATGAAGTAAAAGTGACTTCAGAAACTATGCAAAAGAGTTTCAAGGAGACTTGCCTAAAACTCCACCTTTTCAAGATGAATCATATTATTCTGCACCAATGCACTATTAACATTAACATTAACCATTAACATTCCATGCCCCAAAATTGCCAATGTTATCTTGTTTTCTGGCCTCAGATTGAAAATAAACATAATTGATTGTGTCTATTATTTATTGTCATAAAAAATACTTTCAAAAAAGTATGTAATACTTGTTAGCTATTGATTCTTTTGCTGCAAATGTTTTGGAATGTGACCTTTGACCTGTGCCAAACCTGGTATCTTCCAGTTGGTAGAAGTTGTGCATTCCTGCTCTAGACTAACTCGTATCCAAAACCTTGATGAAAATGACAGTGGTACAGTTTCCATGATTTGATTTGGTTGGTCCTTCAATAAAATCTTTGTGATGCTGCAAAAACATGATGCTACTCCATTGAGGTTTAATGGAGCCATTATTGCCAATGGGTTCAGTTCATAGTTGAAGACCCAGAGGAAAACACAACTGCAATATAATTTTTTTAATGGATGAAAATGAACACATTAGGGAGAATCCTGCAAATGTTAAAAAGGAACCAACTGTCTGCATCTAATTTAACTAATCTGCGCCTAATTTAGCTAACCAAGCCTAAACTTACTTCCAACCCAGAATTTTCTAACAATTGAATAGAATTCAGCAATTTTAGTAGGCCTATTGGAAGAATGATCTGTTGGTGGAAAGCACACAATTTTTATTTCAGGCCAACAAGTTTAGGCAGGAAGTAAAATGTTAATTTAGGGGTTATCTACATTGTTCTGTTGCCCTATTAACTGCTTCTGAAGGCAGAAATGAATATTATCATCATCTATTAACTTACCAAAGCAGCTCTGCAGCATGTTTTTCTGTTCATTTTACAGATTATACTCTTCCTTGTTCTGCTGCTTTGATTATCCCTGTCCATTTGGGTTAGAAGCTTCAGTTGGTTGCAAACTAACCTCATTAGTTCATTGGCTGCTTTGCAAAGAAGGCATACTTACTCAGCTGAGTCACTGTATATTAGCTCTATTACCTTTAATACTTCTACTTTGTACTGCTGTTACAGTAAGTATAATTCACGGAACTCAAATATTACTGATTTTAAAGTCAGCAAAATTTCATTTTTTATTTTTTTTAACTTACTTTGTTTTGTTTTTACCTTTTTTATAACTTATTTTTCCACTGATTTTTTTCTACTCAGCTGAAATAGTAGAGCATTTACAGTAGTAAATATTAAAAATTTACCTTCAAGACTATTCGGAAGGGAGGTTTGTGGGATGTTACTAGTTATTCAGTACTGAGATTTAATACTAGTGTTAAATGCCCATCTATATGGGCATTTAACAAATGCTGGAAAAATTATTAAGAGTAATTAAGAGTATATATAGGATCTCTTCATAATATTCTTTTTATGATATCTAATGTGGCTTTTTCTGGTCCAAGAATTAATAGGAATTTGAGACACCACAAGGGTACAAATTCAAGCTACATCTTCAATTATAGGTTTAGTAGTAACAGATAGTGTCCCAACAATGCCAGGTGTATTCTAATGGTGATCCTTACTTGTATCCCCATACAAGGTATCCTTACTTGTATTTCCATACAACATATGGGTTATAAAGTTGCCTTGAAGTAATCTAACTGCATGAGCTAGCAATTGTCCTTCTTTAGAATGGTGAAATTTCAGAATAACACTGGCTGTATCTTCAGCAGTTGCTAAAACACTCCTTAAATGGGCTTTCCATAAAAGGAACTTATAAAAGCTAATGTCCAAGTGTTTAAAAGAAAGTCATTGCTGTATTTGTTCATTAATTGCCCATTTTTCTTTAATAAGTAATACTACCTTTGTTTTATTGTGATTTATCCTCAGTTTTTCTCTTTCACACTCAGCAGCTAGTTTGGCTAACAATTTCTAAGGCCAATCTCGGTACAAGAAATAAGATGCAAGCCATCGGCATACATTAATATTGAAATTTTCTACCTACTAAATAAGAGGGAGAAAAACTTTGTGACTTCATGGCCATTACAATATCATTAATATAAAAGTTACATAAAAAGGAGCTAGTAAACTCGTTTAACTCCTCTCTTCAATAAAATAGTGACAAAGGACCTTTGTGGGCCCATTCTTATTTAGCTGTAATGTTACTATGTAATTCAATTATTTGAGAAGTCATTGCTGGCTGGAAAATTCTGGGACCTAAAGTCCACATACAGTGGGGCAAAAAAGTATTTAGTCAGCCACCAATTGTGCAAGTTCTCCCATTTAAAAAGATGAGAGAGGCCTGTAATTGACATCATACGTAGACCTCAACTATGAGAGACAAAATGAGAAAACAAATCCAGACAATCACATTGTCTGATTTGGAAAGAATTTATTTGCAAATTATGGTGGAAAATAAGTATTTGGTCAATATCAAAAGTTCATCTCAATACGTTGTTATATATCCTTTGTTGGCAATGACAGAGGTCAAGCATTTTCTGTAAGTCTTCACAAGGTTGGCACACACTGTTGCTGGTATGTTGGCCCATTCCTCCATGCAGATCTCCTCTAGAGCAATGATGTTTTGGGGCTGTCACTGGGCAACACAGACTTTCAACTCCCTCCAAAGGTTTTCTATGGAGTTGAGATCTGGAGATTGGCTAGGCCACTCCAGGACCTTGAAACGCTTCTTATGAAGCCACTCCTTCGTTGCCCGGGCAGTGTGTTTGGGATCATTGTCATGCTGAAAGACCCAGCCACGTTTCATCTTCAATGCCCTTGCTGATGGAAGGAGGTTTGCACTCAAAATCTCACGATATGTGACCCTATTCATTCTTTCCTGTACACAGATCAGTCATCCTGGTCCCTTTGCAGAGAAACAGCCCCAAAGCATGATATTGCCACCCCATGCTTCACAGTAGGTATGGTGTTCTTTGGATGCAACTCAGCATTCTCTCTCCTCCAAACATGATGAGTTGTGTTTCTACCAAACAGTTCTACTTTAGTTTCATCTGACTATATGACATTCTTCCAATCCTCTTCTGGATCATCCAAATGCTCTCTAGCAAACATCAGATGGGCTTGGACATGTACTGGCTTAAGCAGGGGGACATATCTGGCACTGCAGGATCTGAGTCCCTTATGATCATTTTGACCCCATGGGGTGAAATATTGTGTGGAGCCCCATGCAAGATTATCAGTGGTCTTCTATGTCTTCCATTTTCTAATTATTGCTCCCACAGTTGATTTCTTCACACCAAGCTGCTTGCCTGTTGCAGATTCAGTCTTCCCAGCCTGGTGCAGGTCTGCAATTTTGTTTCTGGTGTCCTTTGACAGCTCTTTGGTCTTCAACATAGTGGAGTTTGGAGTGTGACTTTGAGGTTGTGGAAAGGTGTCTTTTATACTGATAACAAGTTCAAACAGGTGAGTGGAGGACAGAGGAGCCTCTTGAAGAAGAGGTTACAGGTCTGTGAAAGCCAGAAATCTTCCTTGTTTGTAGGTGGCTAAATACTTATTTTCCACCATAATTGCAAATAAATTCTTTCCAAATAAGATGATGTGATTGACTGGATTTGTTTTCTCATTTTGTCTTTCATAGTTGAGGTCTACCTATGATGTCAATTACAGGCCTCTCATCATTTTAAGTGGGAGAACTTGTACAATTGGTGGCTGACTAAATACTTTTTTGCCCCACTGTATCTGAAATTTCCCAAGGTTAAGAAACACTGATGATAGATTAATTTCACTTTTCACCCTTTTTTGCTGAAGCTGATGAACTCCTGCTTGTCCAGAAATTGTATTTGATCATTGGTTGTATTTGATCATTGGTTGATGACATTCGACCTTCCTGGACATTAGGCTAATAGATAGCGTCAGTTTATTGGATGTTAGTTTCGTTGTTATGTTTTCTTGCTGCCCATTTGCTGCCCCCAATCTTTTTTCTTTTCTTTCCCCCCCTTTTTTTTGTTTGATTTTTTTTTACGTTTTAAATCTTTACCTTGTCAAGAGTTGCTTTTAATGGTTTGCTTCCAAATGTGATTTATACATAAATAAGCACTTTCGAGTCAACCCTATTTTGCTTGCATTTAGATTCACTCAAATTCCTTCAACTTTTATTTTATAAATTGTATTTTTAATTTCAAAAATAAACAAATGAAGTTCACATTCCAAGGCTATGCAAAAATAGCTCGTGTACATTAATTCCATCATGTTTTTTTTAATAAAAATAAAATGCAAAATTCTAGTGCACTTTAATGTCTTTTTCTCTCGCAGGCAAATATCAACCATGTATATGGCTACAGTTTTTTAAAAAACAAATCTAAGGACCAAGTATCAATTATCACGGACAAAACAAAAGCCTTTGCTAAATTTTAAGTGCTTTTCAGAAGTGGAGTTGCCATAACAACTTGATGCAAAAAATCTTTGGTGGTAACTTTGTATTGAATCCTATTGAAAGTAAATAACTCCACTTTTATGTTAATACATATCCAGCCTAGTAGATACCATTGGTAGAGGAGAATTAAATTAAAACTTTTAAACAGGGAAATTCCTTTTCTGAAGTAAAAGAAACCTCTTAAATATAAGTGTTTTCCTTCTCCCTCTTTCTGTTTCACTCTTTTTTTAAAAGTATAATTTGTCAGACATTAAAATAACAAAAGGTCTTTGAAAAAGGATTATGTCTTCTGATGTTTCACCACTAGAATGGATTTACATTATGCCCCACTGAAGTTGTAATCTTGAATTCTGAGGTAATGTTTTAGCTCTTTCTTTCCAGATAAATAAAGATTTCAGTGATAGCACTTCATTTTTCTTTGGAAAGTTCTTTTATTTTTCAAACTCATCATTTTGTCCAGTTTAAACTGTTACATCAGAGTAACATACAAATTGGATGCAGTTCTTTACTAGGGAAGGAAGGAAAAAGTCAACATATTTTAATTAGACCCAGTAGTCATCAAATGAGGAATTTAAGTATTCATTGCTAAGTAGGTAGGTAGTTGGATAGATAAATAGATAGAAAAGTTTTTCTAAAGTATCAATTTGAAAGCATTTTCCTTTTAATCCTGAATATACCTGTTTTTCCTCCTCTCCCCATATAAAAGCTATATGTTTCCACTTTAAGTAGTTTGTTAATCAGATCAATTCCATTTCCCTTTGAAACTCAGTAGCAGTTTTTGATATCTCTCTTTTAGCAGTACAAATTTAATTAACATTAAATCTCATTTTAGAGTCTCTTCATTTCATTATTGAATAAATGAAATTATATTTTATTTTAAATTTCTCAGAAAGGCCAGGCATAATTTCAAATAAAGAACTTTTATCAATAAAGAAATAAGGAAGTCTTTTAAACTCAATCACTCAAATGATATTTTCTCTTCAACCAATTGCGAAATTGGCAAATTAATGTTGCCACCAGCCGTCACAATATCATCTGCCCTTAAAAATGGGGGTGGTGGGATCATATTCAAAATACTATGTGTTCCTTTGCCTTTACATTCTGAAGAGTAAAATTAAAAGATGGTTCTTTGGATGTGTCAACCCCGCCCCCACAAGCATGGAAATCATCTTTGCAATTACCTTTAGCAAGCAGGATGTAAAGGAAACATTTGGCAGCAATTGAACTTTTTCACATATAGAAAGAAGCTTTCATATTCCATCATCTATGATGACATTTTCACTCACTGGTGGTGGGTTATCTGAAGAACCATCTCTCTTACTTACATCAGATTTGACAGAAAGTGTCAAATTGCAATTGCTGGGGTCCCAGGGGTGGACCTTCTCTGCTATGGTGCCAACCTTGAAAAATCTCAGTCCAGTCCCTCAATCTTTCGATGGCTCCTTTGCTATGGTTAACATCCTCTCTTGTCTGTGTGCCTTTCAAAGTAGTTTTTTAAAATATATTTTTGACAATGATTGTTTTTATATGTATTTATTGTTTTTCTTTTCTAATTAAGTGTTCTATACCTCCCAGAGTCATTCTCTTGTGGGTTAGTAGCTGTGCAAATGAGATAAATAAATCAGTAGGCAAAGAATGCGAGATTAATAAATAAAAAAGAAGAAGAAGCAAGTAAATCTTAAGCAAGAGTAAACTTCTAAACTCTATTTTACTAAAATTCAGTTGGCCATTAAAAAATTACTTACATAGTTTTTTTTAATTGGGTATTTTTCCAGGGAGATACAGCAAAGAAGATGTGTATTTAATTATACATATAATAACAGTAGCAAGAATTGTATTTGCACAAAATTGGAAGACAGAAAAAATCCCGTCAGAAAGTGAAGTAATAAAAAAGATTTTAGACTGCGGAAATGAATAGATTAACTGTAATAATAAAAGATAAAGAGGAATCAGTATATTACAAGACATGGAGAAGATTTTATGTATGGTTAGAAAAGAAATATGAATAAAAGATGATAGATAAATGATTTAGATAATAGAAAGTTAAATGAGGGAGAAGACAAAAAGAAATAGAAACCCAGATTACACCAGAGTAAATAGAAAAGGGGGATGGGAGGGGGAAAAAGAAGATTATAAGTATAAATGTACAATGATGATTATAAAAGTGATAGGTAAAATTGAAAAGAAATTGAAAAGAAAATATAATTAGAATATTGAAGTTCTGATACCAAATAGGGAATATATTTCACAACAAAGGAGAAAGAAAGGAGAGAGGAGTAGAGGATAAGAAGAGGAGAAGGAGAGAGAGGAATGGAAGAAAGGGGAAAGGAGAGGAAGAAAGGACAGAAGGTGAAACGGGGAAAAGAGGGGAGGAGTAGGGGAAAGGAAGGGGAAGTAGGAAAGAGGGAGGAGAGGAGGAGGGAGAAAATAGGAGAGGAGGGAGAGAACGGAAAGAAAGGAGGAGGAGGAGGAGGTTTGTTGTGAAATGAGGTAAAAGGGTAGAAGAGCAACCCCAAATGTAATTAAAATGCCTTATTTTATGTTTTAAGAAAAATATGTATTTGTATGATCAACGATGTATAAGAGAATGTACATTTACATTATGTGGATAAGAAATAAAAATTAAAAAATTTCTAAAATAAAAAAAAAAATACTCATATGGCAGTAAGACAAAACTCTGTAGCAAATATTTAAGGTGAGTGCTTTCAGAGCATCTAATCCCAGCAAACATTGACGTCTAAATTCCATTGGGTATTTCTTTAATCTAGTTAAAAAGCCTGTCTTCAACAAAATCTGGGATCCTTTATCATGGACAAAGTTGTTCACAATGCTTACAGGATATAATTACAGAGTGTAGCTAGGAGTTTCCAGTAACACCATTTCATTTTCAAACACAAGGGGGAGCTCTCATCATGCCAATATCATGTCTTCCTCAACCAGTATGATCCAAGATGGGCATTCCACAATCTGTTTCTTGTTGCATTACCTTGAATGCTCTAACAATTCTGGGATCATCAAGATATGAAATGGAAGAAGGTTCAACAGACAGAAAACTGGTTCTGGAAATACCATTATATTTTTAAGAATATAATGTCTTAGATAGTTCTGTAGGCCTAAGGAAAGCCTCCTTGGGCTCTTTCTACTAGCTAACTCAGCTTTGATAAGATGAAAACTTTTCTCCTGCTACTAACAAGATGCTGAGAGAAGCATCTCAGGCCAGCTGTTTCCTCTGCTTATAAATTGATCTGGGAGCAGAAAGAATAATACCTGAAAGATGCTTTTAAATTATTTAGATTTTACCCAGCAGTTCTTTCTTGACTGTAGTATAACCTCCCAATCACAAACTGGATCAAATCCTGTTATTTGTGATGTATTTCATGTGCTGCTTTAAAATCACATTTTCACATTTAAACTAGCCCTCCATTTCTAAGAACATAGTAGAGAATGTTGCTCAGAGAATACTGTATGTGATCATATATTAAATAATCATTGATCCAGAGAAAGGGAATGGTTTCTGTCTTTAATCTTGGAGAGTAATTGCCAGAATATTTTTAACAAAATAAACTAATGGTCTGACTTTGTATAAGCTACCTTCCTAAAATCAAGGCCAGTGTTCCTAAATTTTGACAACTTTAAGATGTATGGACTTCAATTCCCAGAATCTCCCCAGCCAGCACTGATCAAAGCATTCATTCAGCTGCAATAGTCCTATATTTTAAAATAATGCAATGAGAAAGAACCACACAAAAATAAAATTACTGGACAGTGGCCACATAAAGTTTATTATATTTATATTCATCCCCTCCCACCAACCAACCCCAACAGATTATAAAGATACTACAATCATTTCCTGAGGTAATTTAAGCTCATTTTGCTTGATTTAAAATGTTTATAATAAATTATCAATCTCAAGGGAAGGCTGATGAAAACTGTTCCTTTGGTAGTGGCATTCTACATAGGTGCTATAGCAATCATAGTTATTTGTGCTGAATTAAGATTAGCATGGGACACTGTGGCTCAGTGGCTAAAATGCTGAGCTTGTCAATCGAAAGGTCAGCAGTTCGAATCCCTAGTGCCGCGTAACGGGTGAGCTCCCGTTACTTGTCCCAGCATCTGCCAACCTAGCAGTTTGAAAGCACATAAAAAATGCAAGAAGAAAAATAAGGGCCACCTTTGGTGGGGAGGTAACAGCGTTCCGTGCACCTTTGGTGTTTAGTCATGCCAGCCACATGACCACGGAGACATCTTTGGACAGTGTTGGCTCTTCAGCTTTGAAACGGAGATGAGCACCGCCCCCTAGAGTTGGGAATGACTAGCACATATGTGCAGGGGGAACCTTTACCGAGTAGTGTTATTTTATCACTTTGTTTTAAATTTTTTTTTCTCTTTAGTATGTCAAATCTTTAGCTCCATTCTATTCAAACTTGGCTTAGAACATACTTTCCCAAACTGATGCTCTTTGGTATAAGTGGATAATAGATCCCTGAATTGCTGGTAAATATGACCAGTGGAAAATAGAAACACTTAGTTGAAGAATACCAATCAAAATCTTTCTCCTGTCTCCAAGTATTAGAACTTTTAAAATTAGTAATGGTCGGATGTCATATATGTACCTACATACATTTTTGTGCACACACATGCATACACATGCACGTGCAAACACATAAACACACATATCAATTATTAACAACCATTATTATTAGATAGTCATTAATAAATAATAAAAGTAATGTTATTAATATACAAATTAATAAATAATCAGAAGAACAACTTGCTTCCATAAGTTGTGGATGCTCGTTTGTTCAAGGTTTTCAAGAGGTTGGATAATCATTTGTCAGAATGATATAGGATCTTCTGCTTGAGCAGTGGATTGGACTTCAAGACCTCCAAACTCCCTTCCAGCATTGTTATTATTTTATATACACATACACACACACACAGAGAGAGAGAGAGAGAGAGAGATATCTATACACATATATATGTGACTGTATGTATGCAGACATGATTGTGTATGCAAATATGTGTATATACGTATATTTCATTTATATCTTTGTTGTTTTCTCCCCTCTTGAGATTATTTTAGATTTGTTGCTCTTAATTTTTAAAAGCCAAGTGTATCTAGTGTTCTTATTGCTCCTAATTAATGTGAGAATAAAGAATCAGAGGGTATTCCTCCAATGAGTTGTTTTTGAAGAGTGACAAATTAATCCCCTTGGATATGGCTAAAGCCAGGAAAGATCTCTGTTTTGTTTCCTTAATAAATTGCAGCAATTAGTTGTGCACAACTCAAGGTCTTACAGTTCTAATACCTGTTCTCATTTTCTTCATTCTTTTTGCATAGTTCTTGAAAGCCACAAGTTTTCCGATAAATCAATAAATGAATAAATAGAGAGATATTTGCTAAAGCTCAAATAATAATGTTAGGCTTTTAGATCAATTTCAATACCTGTAGTCAGTTTATTCTAAAGTCTATTTACAGATTAGGAATTTTTTTATTTAATTCTTTTTCTGCTTCGTAACATTTCAGGAGAGGGGACCACATCTATCATCTTCTTCCATTATAACTATGTTACAATTTTTCCACTCTTCTTTTTACCCCTGCCACAAATAATCCATTGTACAATAAGACCAGAATAATCATAATAAGATGATAAAGTCAGTAATGTATAGGTACGCACACACACACACACACACACACACTAAAGTCTTATCTTACCTCCCAAAAAACCAGTTCAGATGGTAGGTACAATGATCAAACATTGCCTTCTTGGTGTACTGCAATGAAATAATGAATGCTTTCATTTGGCATGCCTAGAAATACATTTTGATTTTCTAATCTACTGCAAGTATCTTTTATCATTTAGGAAATAAATCATTAATACAAACAAGGCTGATTGTTTCGATATACAGTGATCCATTTTGTGTGATCTTCTGGCTTTCATACACCTTTCCTGTTTTCATTGTGTTGAATCCATCACTTATTTAGCAATTGTATTTGTATGCTGTTTATAGACCCCTTATCATGAGAATGGGTAGGGTTTAGTGATTTCTGACTCAAGAAAACAACTTGCAAAGCCAGTGATGCTAAAGAGGTGACTAACAGATATTCAGCCAAACCTGTATTTCCAACAAATCATAAAATTTGTCTCCTTGTCTCTATGAAACTGTCCAGAAGGACTGATGGATGTTTACATTGTCTCGCTCCCACCTCCCCCACCCTGACAGAGGAGGAGGAGGAGGAGGAGGAGGGGGAGGAGGAGGAGGAGGAGGAGGAGGAGGAGGTAGATTGCAGTGCCAAACAGTTATCGCTTTATTTCCTCCTGGGTGCAAAAAGTGGGGGGGGGGGGAAACCTTCTTCTGGCAGAGATGAACTCAGTTCAAAGTGTTAACCTGTTTGCTGCTTTCAATCTGTCTGGCAGGGCGCTCCAAGCCAAAGTGGTGATTTGCTGCCTGCTGGCTCATGTTTGCCTTCAACTTTCAGATGCTTGCCACTGCCCGGCACCTGAAATGCTAGAATTTTAATTATCTTTGAAAAGGGGATGGTTCTGCAACCACTTCAGACAGTTTTCTATTAACATTTGACAAGATCTCAAAGCAATTGAAACATATTTAATGAGATTACAACATTAGATTGGGGTCTGAGAATTTCTGATCAAATTCCAGTTTGCCTAATTAATGCATTCCAGCACCTACTTAACTAGATTCATAACAACAAATCATTTTGAGCTATCTCCAATGAGATGCACCCTGCCTAGACAGTGGGTAATGGATAAATGCATATAAGTTTATGTTATTTCAGTGGAAATCCATGTGCCTGTTGGTAATGAATTGAAGGTTAAGTGACAATTTCTCTTCACAGCCACTCATGTCTTACACCCTGTGAACAGAAAACTGGATTAACCTTTAATTACCCCCAGTGACCTCTCAACCCTAAAACAACATTACCACTCCTATCCAGAGTATTTGCATATACTATTTTAATGAGAGAAACATCTGTTTGCATATTTGGTTTTTCTTATATTATGCAGATGAGCTGGCATTGGGCATAGCATAGACAATTGTGGGAAGATCTGTTTCTCACTCCGTCCCTCTCTGAATTGGGTTGGGGATTTTTTTTTTTCAAGTGGTGGTAGAAAATTGGTACCCCTCCCCATCATACTGATGAAGTCTGACTTGTATTAATTAGAACAAGAACAGTGCCAACAGCATTACATACAGTGCATAATGCACAGCTGCTATGTGATCCAAATGGCAAGCAAAACACTATTCTGAATTCCAACCCTGGCTACACATCAGATTATGTCTTGATGCGGCTGTAATTCACTATTTTTTCATTCATAAGCGGAGTTCCCTTCTTTACTTTAAAACATTGAATCCTTTTCACGCTGGTTGTTTTTACATCCTTCATCAAAAAGTCTGAAGCAGTTAGGGGGAACATTTCTAAACTGAGTGAGCCTGAGTGGCGTAGGAGGCTAATGCCTCCTACTAAAGGCAGCATTTAACATCCAGCTGCCTGCAATTACACCAGTTCGAAACTCCCCAGGCTCAAGGTCGACTCAGCCTTCCATCCTTTCTAAGGTGGGTAAATTGAGGACCCAGTTGTGGGGGCAATAAGCTGACTTTGTATAAAATATACAGAAGTATGAAGGCTATTGCTTAATGCATTGTAAGCCGCCCTGAGTCTCCGGAGAAGGGCAGCATATAAATCAAATTAAAAAAAAAATAACTCTGAATATACGTTACAAGGCTTATAGCTTAGTTTGAGACATATTTCCATAAATGTGAGGTTGCAGTGTGTTGGCCTTTCTGGGTTAACCGGACAGGAAACATGGCCAAATGAAATGAATCTACTTTAGGCTACGATATTACAGAATCTGGCTAAGTGTGAAGGTATAAACTTCCCATCTCCACTTTTAACTTCTATTAAGATAGTATTTCCTTATTTTTTTTTCCTCTGACCATTAAGCAACTGGGAGCTCCTGCCTCCCATGTCTGATTTCTGCTTCCTAGGCAGTTCTCTTCTCCCCTTTCCTCAAGGTCACCCATGCATTCCATTACATTGTGTTCAGTGTAAATGCATGATTCCATTACATTGTGTTCTACTTCCAGGAACCCACTACCTGTTTCTAATACGTGTCATAGAAAAAAGTACTTCTTTTTTCTTACCCTTATCTGCTTTGAGATACCAGCCCAGGATTTGGGATGCTGTCATTTTGCATTTGGTGAAGTGACTCCCATCCAAGGGTGAAATCTTGTGGGCGTGACCGCAGAATGGGGTGGGAATGGACATTTTGCAATATCCTTCCCCTGCCACGCTTACCAAGCCACTCTACAGCCACCAAGCCATGCCCACAGAACCTGTAGTAAAAAAATTTGGATTTCACCACTGCTCCCACCCATTTGTTATTTGTCTTTTATATTTCTGAAGATTTGCTGTTAAATTATATTACAGAGGCTTTTACACAATGTTATTTTAATTCTTCATTAGAAAAATATTCTCTGCTCCTTCTAAAAGTCTCCCAATTATTACCAGAGCACAAGATGTAACAGGATGTTTAGGGACTGCATGCTGAAGTAGATCTTCATGTTTTGAAATAGTGATGAGAACAACCTAGTGTAGTGTGAAGATCCAATCAGGTGACTCTTGATCAGCCAACTGGTAGAGCTAAAAATCTACTGGATGTATAGGTAGTCCTTGACCTATGATCACAATTGAGCCGAAAACTTTGCTAAGTTGCTAAGTAAGACAGTTGCTGACTGAATTTTGCCCCATTTTATGACATTTTTTTAAAAATTTGATTTATATGCCGCCCTTCTCCGGAGACTCAGGGCAGCTTACAGTGCATTAAGCAATAGCCTTCATACTTTTGTATATATTTATACAAAGTCAGCTTATTGCCCCCACAAACTGGGTCCTCAATTTTGCACTGTTAAGTGAATTAGTGCAGTTGTTAAGTTAGTAACACAGTTGTTAAGTGAATCTTCCTTCTGCCGCCAATAGCCTCCCATCGGCCAGTACGCTCCCACAGAGAGAGACTCCTCAGGGTGCCGTCAGCCAGGCAATGTCAGCTGGCGACCCCCGGGGGAGGGCCTTCTCTGTGGCAGCACCTGCCCTTTGGAATGCCCCCGGATATACGGAGGATACCAGATCTCCGGGCCTTTCGCTGTGCCCTAAAAACTTTCCTTTTCCATCAAGCAGGTCTGGCATAACCCCCCCCCCTCTTTTTTACCTCTTTTTTACCTTTTTAGCTTTTCTAGCTTTTAGTTTTTTACGTGACAATTGGGTTTTAATTAGATTGTTTTAAATTGTGGGCCAAAGCTGTGTAATTCTTTTAATTGATTTTACATTTTGTATTGATATGTTTTTTATTCGTGGCTGTGCACTGCCCTGAGTCCAAACAGGAGAAGGGCGGTATATAAATTGAATAAATAATAATAATAATCTGACTTCCCCATTGACTTTGTCAGAAGGTTGCAAAAGGTGATCCTGGGACACTGAAACCATCATAAATATGAACCAGTTGCCAAGTATCTGAATTCCAATCATGTGACCGTGGGGATGCTGCAACTGTTATAAGTGTAAAAAACAGTCACAAGTCACTTTTTTCACTGCCGTTGTAACTTTGAAATGGTCACTAAATGAAGAGTTATAAATTGAGGCCTACCTGTAATAGTGTTGCTACAGCTAGACCAAGAGTGTCAAACTCGATTTCATTGAGGGCCGCATCAGGTTTGTGTTTGACCTTGGGGGGAGGGCAGGTGAGTGTGGCCATGGTGGGTATAGCTAGTTTGACATCACTCATGTCGGAGGCACCTGTGGTAGCTCAAGCACTCTGCCAGTGAAAACCGAGCTCTGTTTTCACTGGCAGAGAGTTGCAGGAGGCCATTGCAGCTGAAAATGAGTTTGGGAAGGCTGCGCATCGCCCTCCCAAGCTCCATTTTTGCTGCCAGAGGCACTGCATACCGGTCCTTTGCTGTTTCCAGAGATGTCCCGCGGGGTCAGATCTAAGCACTCCGTGTGCCAGATCCTGCCCCTGGGCCTTGAGTTTGATACCCCTGAGCTAAATGATGATGGTTTTAATACCTTAAAAATGACTATTGGCTACAATATTAATATTAAAAATAAGAGTAAAATTACCATTTTCACTGCACTGCTTTAGTAAAGTCAATGAATATCGTGTCCCTAATTTCCTAAATAGTTAGACTATAGATCCACACTTTCTGATAATTATTAGGATGGGGGTTGCAGTCCAACCACAGAGACAAAGAAATTTATTCATTTTATTTAAAAAAGGCTTAAACATCATGCATCTTTTAAACTCAACTCCAACATTTCCTGTGTTGAAATATGAATTATGAGGAAACGAATGCATCATACTTCTGTTGATGATTTGCAAACCCCTTACGCATTAGTTTCTTTATGTCTGTTTCAATCAAACGAAGATTTCTTAATTATGGAGTGTGTTTATGTGAATTTTCTAAAACAATTTAAGGAAAGCATCTAGAACACTACGCAATTAATTAAGCTGCTTTTCAATTTATTTATTCAATTTATATTCTGATATTAGATTTAGAACCATATTTGGAGCAGAATGACCTCAAGGCCATAGCCTTGCAACTATGATTACTTGAGTTTGCAACTACTTGAAAGGGGAGAACGTGAGGAGGCAGAAAGTAAAGCATGAACTTAATTGAACGTAATTTAGTCTTGACTGAAGTCCTTTGACATAAGATGTTTATTCTGCTCTAGAAGCTTTGCACCAGTGTTATCATTTTGGCTCAGATAATTTATTCCTAGCTCAGCTGTGATATATGCTGGAAATAGAATAACAAAAGAGGTAATCATTTCATTTTCAACACAGAAGCTCTGCAAATCTTGTGGATAATACAGGAACTGTTGTTCTCCCCAATCTCTCTTTTCCCTAATCTTTCTCATCAAGTTCCATATTCCTGTTTGTAGGCAGTTTAAATAATGCTTCTCTCTAACACCCCGCCACCATCTGCTTATTATCAGGTGGGGATGGAGGAAATAGTTGCAAAATTGTAACCGGTTCTTTTTTTTACTTTATAGCTTTCAAGAAGATAGTAATTGTACCAGTTAGCTTTGCAGTAACTGCAAGAAAAGCTTTTCTTCATAAGAACTAATCAGCATTTTGAGTCCCCCACCCCTCAAATGATCAAATATATACAATGTGGAGTAAGTATGTGGAGGAGGAGATTTTGTTATAGTATGTCAGGGGCTAGGTTATGGATTGAATAACAATTTTGCACACTCCTATTGGCCAACTGGAGACCAAGACATGAACACCAATGAAGTTCCCTATATATGTTCAAAGTATTTTGAAGTGTACACAGCTTCAAATTGTTTTTATCAAAAACTGAGATTCAGAAATGGTACGATGTAACAGTATCCCTAATTAAGTCCTATTGATTTTAATGGAACTTTTCTATTTATGACAACATCTCGATCCAGTGCATTGC